>CM033632.1:5790262-6390262 GCA_019453435.1 Rhinogobius similis | reverse complement strand
CCCGACGTGTGGCTGGACGCGGTGCAGGTTTGGGAGGTGAAGTGCGCCGACCTCTCACTGTCTCCGGTCTACAAGGCCGGACTAGGACTGGTGAGTTCAACCTGATGCCCTCCCATCCTCTGACACCTATTCCCCTTTATGAGATGTCATACCTTTACCCGAAGAGTTCCACAGTGTGTCATTACTGGTGGAGGGAAATGTATATATTTAAAAATGGAATATTGAGTATATTATCTATATTTATAATTATTAAAATTGGCAGCAGGTGGATTCCATCAAAAAAGTTACAGCACACCATCAAAGACACATAGTGATAAAATTAATTTTTTGACCTTTTAACCATGTTAATATCTTCCTTCATCAGAAACATACCTGGAGTTGTATTTAGGTTAATTCACCCAATGAACCTCAGAAAAAACTCAAGAAAAAAACAGATTTGTGACCTGTGCTGTTTTTAAATCCATAAATCACAGACTCGTTCTGAGCATTTCTGCCTCAGATCACAAACATTACAACTACGTGCTTACATTAGCATGTCAGGGCAAGCTAGCTTTTGTTTATTACTCCATGACACTAACACAAATCCTGACAAGGCAACGCCTGAGTAAGAGAAAGTGATATGTGCTTTTCAATACAAACCATTTAAACTCTAAAACATGACGTACCAATGCAAAGGAACAGGCTTAAAGTCCAACAGCAAACACATAACGCAGAGTACGTCGTCTTTACACAGATTTTTTTCTCTTTTTATTATCGTTAAACTGATTGACACCAACATGAGACCAGTCACCGCTGTTTCGTGGACGATTTTACCCCGAGCAGCTCGTCACGGTTGAGCCCGATAATCCCTTTTCTGTCCCTGCGTCGTCCTCCGAAAGCGCCGCCGTGTCACGCTCCGCCGACAGCCATGAAAAGTCACAATTAGCCGCTCTTAATTGAGTTATTAAAAATGCTGTAAAAGGCGGCGGGTTTAATGGGAGGGATAGTAGTTAATTTGCTGTAGCGAGCTGGAGTTTGTCCCAGTGCAAACATAAAGCGTCTGTTGTTAAAGCAGAGCTAAGCTAGTTAAATCACTGTGGCGGTCTCACTGGAGAGTCTGCAGCCGCGGAATGAGCCTGGAATTGAAGACTGAAATGAGAGGAAGTGTAAAGGCCGGTAATAAGGAAATGTGTTTAGAGCAATACAGATTTTAATTGAGGTAGAAGAGCGCGGTTAACAATATTGGAAATTAGACTGATATTGTGGGTTGAAATTGGGGATGTGCAGTGTTTATTATGATGAGGTTAAAGTGCCTCTGACAGGTCGGACTGTTCATGTAACTAAAATGCAATCAAGATGAACATATTTTAAATTCTGCTAAAATCTTGACACATTTTATCTGAGTTTAGCTGTTTTTTATGTTTTTAATTTCACTTCCTGGTTGTAAATGATGACATCACGGTAGGAAATGACCAAGAAACCATCCAAAAACTCATGTAATGTCACACTTTTTAATTATTTGACAAAGAAAAATACATGTAAACACCTTTATTTTGTTGAATCCATGTTTAAAGGGTAAAAAAATGTTGTTTCTTTTGTGTAAATTATGCGTAATCTTTCTCTCCCCAGTGTGACGTCATCAGTTTCTTTACTTCCTGTAAAATGCAGTTAAGATAAATATATTTCAAGTTCTGCTCAAATCTTTGCACATTTTACCTGAGTTTAGCTGTTTTTTTATGTTTTTAATTTCACTTCCTGGTTGTAAATGATGACGTCACACTGGGAAATTACCAAGAAACATCCAAAACTCATCTAATGTCAACGAAAAATACATGTAAATACCTTTATTTTGTTGAATCCATGTTTAAAGGGTAAAAAAAGTAGTTTCTTTTGTGTAAATTATGCATAACCTTTGTCTCCCCAGTGTGATGTCATCAGTTTGTTTATTTCCTTTAATTTTCAACAGATTTTTCAACTTTTCTCCACAAACAGCGACCTGATTGGTGTAAAACTATAATTTATATTTACAAGAGGTATTAATACATTGAATAAAGTCAGTAGTAGAATATCCTAAAAACCTGTCATACACAATTTAAACAATTAATTGCAACTGATCAATTGTTGAAATTCATTAATTCATTCCCCTAATGGAAACAAGCGGGAGACCGGAGCCTATCCCAGTGACTTTGGGCCTTAGATTTTTTATATAATTTAAATCATTTAGTAATTTAATAATCATTTTCTGGAGTTTACACAGACTTTAAAACATGTCATGTGCTAAAAATATGTTTTATGCCTCAGACAGAGCAGGAATTATGTCAAAATGACTCAAGAAATTTGTACGTTTTGTGTTTTTCATGAACGATATTTCTTGTCTGTAATTATACTTTATCAAGATCAAGTTCTAAAGTGACATTACTTGGTTTTATCTGGGTTGAATTTAGTAAAAATGTTATATTCATATATTTATATGAATATAACATTTATATTTAATTTATTTATATTTATTCATTTATATAACATATTTATATTTATATTTTGAACAGGCTGGAACTGGAATTTGAAGTCGACTGGTCAAACTATTAATTATACTGTGCATTTTTATACATTTTTGACCAGATTATGAAACATTATGCCGATTAAAGACTTCTAAATTGAGAATGTCTGCAAAAAATATTTGTATTTGGGGGAAAAAAGGTTTTTTTTTTTTTTTTCCATTTTGACGTAATAGTGTAGCTGTTTATTGTTTTCAGTCTTTTAGGAGTCTCTGTGGTCCAAATAATGATTAACAATTGTTCTAATAGTCAGTTACTCACAATTAATTAACAATTTCTGATTAATTTAATGATTGAACAGGTGTACTTTAAATAATTAACAAGAAAACAATGGGTAAATTAGCAAAATAAGCTCTGGTTGAAGTAACCAATATGTTTTAATCACAGTTGTTTTGTCGTGCTCTTCAGGTGGATCCAGAGAAGGGCATTTCTTTAAGATTTCCTCGTTTCCTTCGAATTCGAGACGACAAGAAACCTGAGGACGCCACCACCGGGTCTCAGGTAAAACACGGATCGACGGTACTAGTATCAGAACTGTTTCTCGTGCCCTGATTTTCTGTAAAAGATTTGCCGAAGGTAGAAATGAAGCTCAGAATGTCGTCAGTTTGCTCCTGTAAACGTCTTCTTTTAATGAAGAAGGGTTTTACATAGGGCTGCACAATTAATCGCAAGAGAATCAAACACAAACGAAACGAAATGAAACAAAACAAAATGGACGCAATTAGCAAATCGCGAAGGCTGCAATTTTTGAAGTGTAATAACAACTGAGACAACAAAATATCCTGTTTTATTCTTCATAAAAACTGCTAACCTTGTACTTTAGATGTCTTAAAACATGTTCTAAAGCAACAAAAACGTGACTGAAAGTGGCAAACACGATGAAAAGTGCCATTAACTTAACACAAAGTGTCAAAAACTCAACGCAAAGCAACAAATCAATAAAAAAAGAGACAAAAAGGCAACTAAAAGTGTAAAAAATGTGACAAAAAGCAACAATGTGACAAAAACATGACTAAATGTGGCAAAAAACGTGACTGAAAGCAACAAAAATGCAACTTACAGCAATAAAAACTTGACTTAAAGCAAGAAAAATGAAACTAAGTGACAAAAATGCAACTAAAACTGACAAAAATTCTAATGTAAAGGCAGCAAAGAAATGACAAAGTGACATAAACGCTCTGAAACATTTCATTCTTTTATTTGTCAGTTCATACAGTATTTCAGTCTGTTAATTCTCTTGAAATAAAATGTGAACTTTAAACAGAATTCTATTACACTTTTTGACATTTTCTTCTTTAAAATCAGGTCCTTTGTATCGATCGAAGAAACTCTTGTTGGTCTCGTCTCCGTGTCCAACATAAATTATACAAAATGGACTCTCTGACACCTGTTCTTGTACTCTATTATTCCACACTTACCTTCAGAGGTGAACAGCCTTGTGTTAAATCCGTTCAAAGTTTAAACGCGGTCAGAGCGGTGCAGTTAAACTCGATAAAGAGCAGAGCAAGGGCGCCGTGTTTTCAATGGGAACACTTTGGGGAAACGTCCTTCACCCGACAAAAAGCAACAATAATGTGACAAAAACATGACTAAAAGTGACAAAAACGGGACTGAAAGCAACAAAAACGCAACTTACAGCAACAAAAACGCGACTGAAAGCAGCAAAAACGTGATTGAAAGCACCAAAAACACGACTGAAAGCAACAAAAACACAACTGAAAGCAACAAAAACGCAGCTTACAGCAACAAAAACGCGACCGAAAGCACCAAAAATGCGACTGACAGCAGCAAAAACGCGACCGAAAGCACCAAAAATGCGACTGACATCAGCAAAAACGTGACTGAAAGCACCAAAAACACAACTGAAAGCACCAAACACACAACTGAAAGCACCAAACACACAACTGAAAGCACCAAACACACAACTGAAAGCACCAAACACACAACTGAAAGCACCAAACACACAACTGAAAGCACCAAAAACACAACTGAAAGCACCAAAAACACAACTGAAAGCACCAAAAACACAACTGAAAGCACCAAAAACACAACTGAAAGCAACAAAAACGTGACTGAAAGCAACAAAAACGTGACTAACAACAAAAATGCGTCTAAAAGTAACCAAAAAAAAAAAAACACGACTCAAATCAACACAAACTTGACCAAAAGCGACAAAAACACTCTGAAACACGTTATTCTTGTATTAGATTATCAGCTCAGTCTCAGAAATCAATAATCAGAAATTGCTCGTTACTTTTTGACATTTTCATGAACGCGTTAAATCCACGTTAAGTTTAAACGCTGTGCAGTTAAATTCAAATAAGAGCAGAGCAAGAGCGCCCTGTTTTCAATGGGAACACTTTGGGGAAACGTCCTTCGCTCGACAAAAAGCAACAATAAAGTGACAAAAACATGATTTAAATCGACAAAAACACGTCTCAAATCGACAAAAACACGACTCAAATCGACAAAAACGCGACTCAAATCAACAAAAACGCGACTCAAATCAACAAAAACGTCCTTCGCTCGACAAAAAGCAACAATAAACTGACAAAAACACGATTTAAATCAAAAAACATGATTTAAATCAACAAAAACATGATGTAAATCAACAAAAACGCGACTCAAATCAACAAAAAAACGCGACTGAAAGCGTCAAAAACACGACACAGGTTAAATCCACGTTAAGTTTAAACGCTGTGCAGTTAAACTCCAATAAGAGCAGAGCAAGGGCACCGTGTTTTCGATGGGAACACTTTGGGGTTACGTTATAGGCCCTTTAAACCGGGAAAGAGCGAGGAAAACACGAGGAGAGACTGCGGCGCCTCTGGACTCCGGTCCCGGGTCTCGTCGGTTCCTCTTCTTTCCACAAACAGATAAATGATGTAAACAGCGTTGTGTTTGGTCGGAGCTGCGGGCCTCGTCTCCGTTTCAGCCCAATCTTCAAAACCACAACAACAACAACATGGAGACGCGCTCCTCTAATCCTCCGTGAACCGGGCCTCGGGGATTTCTCTTCTGTGTCGAACCCATTTTATCGTGTTTCCTGATGGCACCAACTCCAGGTTTAAGCGCCAATAATTACAGACTTTTGATAATAATCGTGTTGTAATAATTGCACCCTGGGGAGGAGTTTTAGTCTTTGTTTTGGACTCTTGTGGAAACGTTCTTAGTCTATACAGAACACTTTGTTTATGTGATGAATTTCAGTCTGTAACATGGAGAAATTAACAAGATTAAAATTTGGTTATTATGTGGTTTTAGGCCCAGTTTAGTCCTGGTTTTTGTTGGGTTTTAGTCCTGGTTTAGTCATGGTTTAGTCGTGTTTTAGGCCTGGTTTAGTCCTAGTTTTTGTCAGGTTTTAGTCCTGGTTTAGTCCTGGTTTTGTCGTGTTTTAGACCAGTTTTAGTGCTGGTTTTTGCTGTGTTTTAGTCGTGTTTTAGACTTGGTTTAGTCACGTTTTAGTGCTGGTTTAGTCATGTTTTAGGGCTGGTTTAGTCATGTTTTAGTGCTGGTTTAGTCATGTTTTAGTGCTGGTTTAGTCATGTTTTAGTGCTGGTTTAGTCATGTTTTAGGGCTGGTTTAGTCATGTTTTAGGGCTGGTTTAGTCACGTTATAGACTTGGTTTAGTCACGTTTTAGTGCTGGTTTAGTCATGTTTTAGGGCTGGTTTAGTCATGTTTTAGGGCTGGTTTAGTCATGTTTTAGGGCTGGTTTAGTCATGTTTTAGGGCTGGTTTAGTCATGTTTTAGGGCTGGTTTAGTCATGTTTTAGACTTGGTTTAGTCACGTTTTAGTGCTGGTTTAGTCATGTTTTACGGCTGGTTTATTCATGTTTTAGACTTGGTTTAGTCACGTTTTAGTGCTGGTTTAGTCATGTTTTAGGGATGGTTTAGTCATGTTTTAGTGCTGGTTTAGTCATGTTTTAGGGCTGGTTTAGTCATGTTTTAGGGCTGGAGCATGTTTTAGGCTGGTTTAGATTTAGCTGATTTAGTCATGTTTTAGGGCTGGTTTAGTCATGTTTTAGGGCTGGTTTAGTCATGTTTTAGGGATGGTTTACACAATTTAGAAAATCCTTTCAGAAAAACAGGTCCTTAAAAATAAAAGTCTTTAGAGCCTGGAAACTTTTGAAAAATATTGTTATTGTTTAAAAAGTTTTTTTGATTTTAAAATGTCTATTTAATGTATAACTTGATTATTAAACCTTATTTATTTGTTTTTTAAGTAAAAACAATATGTGATTATGCTCAACCATGTGACAAGGTTTTATCAAAACATTGTATTTGGCTGAAATTCATATCTTAAAGGAGCATTATGTAACTTTCGCAGATTTTTAAAACGTCAGAACAAAACATACGTCGTTTTTATAAGAAATCCATTTCAGAACATCTTTACACTTTTAGTTTTTTTGTCTTTTCTCTTTTTTTCCTGTCTCTTTGGGGAGCGCACAACCGGATAAATCCTGAAAAATATGTCTGCTGTTTTCCGACACTTACATATTTATTTAATGTGAAACTATACGCAAAAAAACAACAACACAGTAACATAATTAGAGAGTCACTGAATATCTAAGACTTTTTAATGTTTCCCTGAAGGAATCCACAGTGGGTTTAAGATGATCTTCTTCTGCAGAGAAAATGAAGTTACTACAGCAATTTTAGAAACTCAAAAGAAAACAAACTTATAATTAGTTCAAGAATGTTGTAATGCCGCTCTATCTGCCTTAAATGTTTTAAATTTGATGTTATTTGGTTATTTATGGTTCTATTATGGACTTGATCCAGAGAATTAAATAATTGGTTAGAGGTTGAGGCTGGTTAGTCCTGGTTTAGTCTGGTTTAGTCCTGGTTTAGTCCTGTTTTAGGCCTGGTTTAAACAGAGGACTCGAGGTACTTTCAGAGTGTCTTTGGATCTTTTTCTTTAGATCTAGTGACGTGTCGACCTGGTTTCAGTCCTAGTTTAGACCAAGTTTAGTCCTACTTTAAGCCTAGTTTAAATCCTAGTTTAGACCTGGTTTTAATTCTACTTTAGACCTGGTTTTAGGTCAAGTTTAGACCTAGTTTAAGTCCTAGTTTAGAGCTAGTTTTAATTCTACTTTAGACCTGGTTTTAGTTCTAGTTTACACCGAGATTAAGTCCTAGTTTAGACCTAGTTTTAGGTCTAGTTTAAACCTAGTTAAAGTCCAAGTTTAGACCTAGTTTAAGTCCTAGTTTAGACCTAGTTTAAGTCCTAGTTTAGACCTAGTTTTAATTGTAGTTTAGACCTAGTTTTAGTCTTAATTTAGACCCAGACTTAGTCTTAATTTAGATCTAGTTTTAGTCTTTATTTAGACCTAGTTTAGGTTCTAATTCAGACCGAGTCTTAGTCATAGTTTAAGGCTGGTTTTAGTTCTTAGTTAGATCTAGTTCTTGTCTTAATTCAGACCTGGTTTCAGACTCGTTGAGGTCTCTTTGCTTTTCTGAACAAACTTTAACAGATTCATTATCATTAGTTGCGACGTGCCCGTGTTTATTCGCCCCCTGCAGGTGAAGCAGCAGCAGTGCTGGACCCGCTGTGCTGTGGATCATTGATAAAACCCTCTGTTCTCTTGATCGATTGTTCCCGGTCGGACTTGGACTCAGGATCAGAGCTGGAGCCGGAGCTCAGTGGGAGAAACGATGTGGACTTTTAATGCGGCGCTGCGGCTCAGACCTCCTGCTGCACAGACTCTCTTTAGTGATACTGCGGACTCTAACGCTGCTGCGGCGGCTAAAACACGACTAAAACTGAGTCTAAATTAAGACTTAAACTGAGTCTAAAAGACGACTAAAACGGAGTCTAAATTAAGACTAAAACCAGGTCTAAAACACGACTAAAACTGGGTCTAAATTAAGACTAAAACTGAGTCTAAAACACGACTAAAACGGAGTCTAAATTAAGACTAAAACGGAGTCTAAAACACAACTAAAACGGAGTCTAAATTAAGACTAAAACCAGGTCTAAACCACGACAAAAAAGGGGTCTAAATTAAGACTAAAACCAGGTCTAAACCACGACTAAACCTGAGTCTAAACCACAACTAAAACCAGGTCTAAACTATGACTAAAACTGAGTCTAAACTATGACTAAAACCAAGTTTAAACCATGTCTAAAACTGGGTCTAAATTATGACTAAAACCTGGTCTAAACCACAACTAAAACCAGGTCTAAACTATGACTGAACCGGGGTATAAACTATGATTAGGCCAGGTCTAAATTAAAACTAGGTCTAAGTTAGGACTCTAACTTGATCTAAATTAGGACAAAAATGAGGTCTAATTTAGGAGTAAAACTGGGTCTATATTAGGACTTAAACTTTGTCTAAACTATGACTTAAACTAGCTTTAAACTATGAACTTTAAACTATGAACTATGACTAAAGCCCTTCACAAACAAACTAGCCCAGATCTGCACAACAACAAGAAACTACTTTCACTTCACATTTTACCGAATAAAGTTGATTTGAGTGAAACAAAAGCTCTAAAAGGCCTTAAAGAAACACATTCCATCAGTTTGTGCCACTCAGTCTGAATATTGAGGAGCATTTGTTGAATAAAATAAAATGTCTGTGGTATTTTTGGTTTTAAATTGCTGTCCGGCACATTCAATTTTCACTGTTTTAGCACGACTCTGAGAAAACCCAGACAGTTATAATTTGTACAGAACACTAACCCTTGTGCAAAGACACAGATTTGAGGTTTGCACATATTTTAGGTCTAAATTAAGACTGAAACCAGGTCTAAATTAAGACTAAAACTAGGTCTAAATTAAGCTAAAGCCAGGTCGAAATTGAGACTAAAACTAGGTCTAAATTAAGACCAAAACCAGGTTGAAATTAAGACTGAAACCAGGTCTAAATTAGGACTTAAACCAGGTGTAAAGTGTGTCTGAATTAGGACTTCAACTCTGTATAAACTATGACTAAAGCTAGCCAAGCTCTGCACAGTTGGAGCAACAACGAGAAAGTGCTTTCAGTTTACATTTTCATTCATTCATTCATTTTCTACCGCTTATTCCCGTTAGGGGTCGCGGGTGACTGGAGCCTATCCCAGTGACTTTGGGCCTTAGGCGGGGTACACCCTGGACAGTGGTCAACTCATCGCAGCAAACACAGAGAGACAGAGACAAGAACAGACAACCATTCACTCTCACATTCATACACTACGGGCAATTTAGAGTTCTCAATTAACCTGCACAGTCATGTCTTTGGACGGTGGGAGGAGCCGGAGAACCCGGAGAGAACCCACGGTAACACGGGGAGGACATGCAGACTCCACCCAGAGAGAGCGTGTGATGTTAGGGTGATTCGGAATTCGAAACCACGATGTTGGGGTGGTCTGGGATTCGAACCCACAATCTCCTTATTGAGAGGCAGAAGCTCTAGCCGCTCTGCCACCGTGCACCCTAGTTTACATTTTATCGTATAAAAAAACTCAAAGACCTTTAAAAAAGCAAAGAAACACATTTTATCAGTTTCTCATGTTGAGGAGCATTTTTCAAATAAAATAAAATGTGGTATTTTTGGTTTTCCAGAGCTATAGATGAGCTTTTAGTAAATCACTGTCCGGCACATTCAATTTTCACTGTTTTAGCACGACTCGGAGAAAACCCAGAGAGTTATAATTTGCACATAACAAAGATTCAAGTCCACACAGATTTTGGGTTTGCACAGATTGTAATTCCAGGTTTGTGTCTCTAAAACTAGGTCTAAATTAAGACTAGAATCCGGTCTAAACTATGACTAAAACCAGGTCTAATTTCAGACTAAAACCAGGTCTAAATTGAGCTAACGCCAGGTTGAAATTAAGACTAAAACTAGGTCTAAACTATGACTAAAACCAGGTCTAAATTCAGACTAAACCAGATCTAAATTAAGACTATAACCAGGTCTATATTAAGACTAAAACCAGGTCTAAATTAAGACTAAAACTATGTGTAAATTAAGATTAGGACTAGGTCTACAAATAGAGAAAAAACAGGTCTAAATTAAGATTAAGGATTTTAACTCTTTAGCATTTTTCCAATTAAAAAAATGTGGTATTTGTGGTTTTCCAGAGCTGTGGATGAACTTTTAGTAAATCACTGTCCAGCACATTCAATTCTTACTGTTTTAGCACGACTCGGAGAAAACCCAGAGAGTTATAATTTGCACAGACGTAGATTCTGGAGCGCGTCGTGCAGAGACTGAAGTCGACACAGATTGGTTGTGGCACAGATTGTAATTCCAGGTTTGAGTCGATCTTTGGACCGCTTTTATCCTCCATCTTCTCGTTACTGACCCGATCGCCTCTCCGTTCCCCTCCCTCTTCCTCCGATTTCACAGATTGCAGATTTGTACAAGAAGCAGCAGCAGATCCAGAACCAGGGAGACAAGGCGGACCCCGAGGACTACTACTGATGCCCTCCCGCTGGCCCCGCCCGCAGTAATGATTCCGATCGGTGTAATTGTAAATAGCTTCAATTTGTTTGTGACGCTGATGACAATAAAGAGCAGTTTTAAGGCTTGGACTGGGCTCGATTGATTCTTTTTCCTTTGCGCAGCGTTTAGAGGTCGCGGCGGAGAAGAGCGTCGGGTTTCTCATCGTTTTCTACATAAAAAGTGACGTTTAAGTCTTTGTGTGTGTGTTTTGAATCAGATTAATTGGGATTATTTGTTCCAGGGGTGTGCTATGATATCAGTATATTGTGATTCTACAGTATCACGATATATTGGACTGTTTTTTTGTGCTGTAATGTTTTGTCACTGCAACAAATTTCACATATTCACAGTTTTTATTATTGAAATGGATGTAACAAAGAAAGAAATGCTGTAAAAAATGTATTTGATTTGTTAAAAAAGTGATGGATACCGCAGAATAATATAATTTATAGCAAGATTGTGACATTATGTGGTGAACCATGTAATGTTAATTGTATTGAATCGTGAGGACCCTGTGATTTAGGATTTCTTTGTCTCCCACTGACCATCTCTCACAAACTGAAGTCATTTTTACACAAAGACACAAAGTCATATTGTCTAAAAATGACTTGGCATTTTATAAAAAGTATAAAATGTTGGAATAAAATATCATAATTCAAAGTCTACGGCTAAAGTAAGATGTAATTTTTGCTTGATTTGACCACACTCCCATTTTAACCCGCCCAAATATCAGACAAAATAATGCAAGACTCAAATTTCACTCGGAGAAAATGCAGCATATCAACATCAGCTGGGCCAAGTTTGAGGTAAATGGATCAAGGTTAAGTTGAATTATTTTTCTGTAATCTGTAAATTTTTCATAGAATCGGTGTAATCTGTCATTTGTTCAGGAGTGTTCATTCGTAGAAAAGGTTTCAAAGATTGTCATCGGGACACTGTTTTGAAAATCTAGACGTTTTGACTTCATCCGAAGGTCATTCTCAATCATTAGAGCTGGTCTGAGAACTCTGACCAGAAGCCCCGCCCACAGTGTCCTGTCTCTGTTAAAGTCCATATGAAGGTTCTCCAAATGTTCTAATTATAACTTTGTTTGGTGGGAGGGCACCTGTGGCAATTATTTATTATAGTTTTACATCTGTGAAGTTGCAGTTTATGAAGAAATTTAGAAAAATAAATGTTTCAAATCACAGGTAGTAAAAAACTTATGACATCACACTGGAGAGACTCATTCCATCCAAAGGTTCTGCATAATTTACCCAAAATGAACAACTTATTTTATCCTTAAAACATGAATTCAACAAAATAAAGGTGTTCACATATATTTTGATTTGTCAGATTAAAAAATCTCTGACATTAGCTGAGTTTTAGCCCAGTGTACAAAGTAATTTCCTAGTGTGATGTCATCATTTACAACCAGAAAGTGATATGACAAACCTAAAAAAAATGGCTTAAAATGATAAAATGTATAATTATTTTTAGCAAAACTTCAAATATATTTATCTGACCTGTATTTTAGTTACATGAGTCCAACCAGTCATGGGTGCTTTAAAGTCTATATGACAGGTTCTCCAAATGTTCTAATTATGACTTTGTTTGGTGGGAGGGCACCTGTGGCAATTATTTATTATAGGTTTACATCTGTGAAGTTGCAGTTTATGAAGAAATTTAGAAAAATAAATGTTTCAAATCACAGGTAGTGATCAAAAAGTGACGTGCCATAAAAATGCAAATATTTACAGACAACTGACACAACTTTTTGATACTTTAAAGTGTCATTCAACAAAATCAAGTTGTTATTGTGTATTATTATTTGTCAAATCATAACTATTGTGTAATTTATGTGGGTTTTGGCCCTTATTTTGAAAATGGTTGCTAGGTAACAGCTGTAGAATTACCTCTAACTATGTCCAACCAGGAAGTACAATTATAAACATTACAAAAACTGTCAAACTGGGGATAAATGGGCAAAATGTTTAGTAAAATCTTAAATATAATCATGTTCACTACGTTTTAGTGAAATGTGACGTCTAACCTGTCATATAGACTTTAAACTATTTGTTTACCCTGTTTACTTTTACCTGAAACTAATCTATTGTTATTATATTAGTCCTGTGAACATATTGTTCGCTGGCTGTAGCTCCAGATGACGATCTTTGAAACCTTTTCTGATTTTCCATAGAATGATTCAGTAGTGTTTCTGTGGACAAATGAATGGGGAGCTCTGTGTGGATTTGGGGTATGGATTATTACGTTTGCTGTTGCAGGTGAACCATTTGAGACGCGATTTTAATCTAATAAACTGGGAAGGTTTTCTATGTGTTTATGGAACCGTAATGCCACGTCGTGGGGTCACAGTGTAAGTGTGTGTGAAGAGGATGTGTCGATGAGAACTACATTTTTACATCTTTTTTTCATTCTGTCGGATGATTGTAAACCATGACACCTCATGACATCAGCAGGTGGAACAGGACACTGACTGAACATGAGGGTGACACAAAGGAAAAGACAGGAAACGTTTGCAGGGTTTGTGTCTCGATGCTAATGCTAACCTAACTTAACACTTGAAATGAAATGATTGATTTAAAAATACATTCAAAGACAAGACGATTGTTTTTATTCACCTTATTCTGCCCCGCCCACTTTTGCCTCTTTTTGCCACAGATACTTTTGCACTTTTGTTGTGAACGCACTTCCGTTTGACGAGAACTCCGTTAAAGCTAATGACAAACGAGGGAAAAGTCTCACCGCTAAAATGTTACATAAAGTAGATTGATTTGTGTAAAATGTTTAATGAACACGAGCAACAACAAGTCACAACGCAACGATTTCCTGAGGCCTGAAAACGTCTTTTTAGTCCGTGTAGAACTTATTTTCTGTTGAGCTTGTCTGCTCCGTGTGAACTACAACGGAAACAAGACAGTGCCGCGTACGGCAACTTCTGGAATAAAGTGAATAAACAGAATATCTGCTGTGGAGCTGTATTAAATCAAATATTTATTTAAGGTTAGCATTAGCATCGAGACACAAACACACGCCTTAATAATAAACACAGACATTTGCTCTGGTGAAGTGTTTACATCGTCAGCTGGACTCTGATTATCCACTTGTCCACTGCATAATCATTAAATTTTGATTATTTTTTGCCTGACTCCAGATTAAACCCCAGAAGAATAGAATTGAGGCTGAAACAGTTCCAC
Organism: Rhinogobius similis; assembly: GCA_019453435.1. Classification (NCBI taxonomy): domain Eukaryota; kingdom Metazoa; phylum Chordata; class Actinopteri; order Gobiiformes; family Gobiidae; genus Rhinogobius; species Rhinogobius similis. Next base: position 6,376,096 of record CM033632.1, on the reverse strand, counting down.
ACAGGGCTGTGAACCGAGCCGATACTTTGCCTGGAGTCTTCCTCTGTGAGGCTGCAACAGATCACTTTAGTCTGCTCGGCTGTTTTTATTTTTTATTTTTTTGTCTGTCAAATCCAGGTAACGATTATCAAACTATGACTATGATTATTGATCATTGCAACCATAATATGTCACATTTATCACACTAAAACTGGGTCTAAATTAAGACTAAAACCAGGTCTAAACTATAACTAAACTATAAGTCTAAACTATGATTAAATCTAGGTCTAAATTACTAGGTCTAAAGTATGACTAAACCTCAGTCTAAACTATGACTAAAACTGGGTCTAAGTTAAGTTTTGAACTGGGCATAAACTAGGACTAAAACTAGATCTAAATTAGAACTTAAATCAGGTCTAAATTATGTTTAAATTAGGATTTAAACTGGATATAAACTATGAACTATGACTAAAGCCCTTCACAAACAAACTAGCCCAGATCTGCACAACAAGAAACTACTTTCACTTCACATTTTACAGAATAAAGTTGATTTGAGTGAAACAGAAGCTCTAAGGCCTTAAAAAAAGAAACGCATTCCATCAGTTTGTGCCGCTCAGTCTGAATATTGAGGAGCATTTGTCGAATAAAATAAAATGTCTGTGGTATTTTTGGTTTTAAATTGCTGTCCGGCACATTCAATTTTCACTGTTTTAGCACGAGTCGGAGAAAACCCAGACAGTTATAATTTGCACAGAACACTAACCTTTGTGCAAAGACTCAAGTCCACACAGATTGCACAGGTTTGCACAGATTTTAGGTCTGAATTAAGACTGAAACCAGGTCTAAATTAAGGCCAAAACCAGGTCTAAATTAAGACTAAAACCAGGTCTAAATTAAGACCAAAACCAGGTCTAAATTAAGACCAAAACCAGGTCAAAATTAAGACCAAAACCAGGTCAAAATTAAGACTGAATCTGGGTTGAAATTAAGACTGAAACCGGGTCTAAATTAAGATTGAAACCAGGTCTAAATTAAGACCGAAACCAGGTCTAAATTAAGACTAAAACCAGGTCTAAATTAAGACTAAAACAGGTCTAAATTAAGACCAAAACCAGGTATAAATTAAGATTGAAACCAGGTGTAAATTAAGATTGAAACCAGGTCTAAATTAAGACTGAATCCGGGTTGAAATTAAGACTGAAACCGGGTCTAAATTAAGATTGAAACCGGGTCGAAATTAAGACTGAAACCAGGTCTAAATTAAGATTGAAACCGGGTCAAAATTAAGACTGAAACCGGGTCGAAATTCAGACTGAACCCGGGTTGAAATTAAGACTGAAACCGGGTCTAAATTCAGACTGAACCCGGGTTGAAATTAAGACTGAAACCGGGTCTAAATTAAAATTGAAACCGGTTCTAAATTAAGACTGAAACCGGGTCTAAATTAAGACTGAAACCGGGTCTAAATTCAGACTGAAACCGGGTCTAAATTCAGACTGAACCCGGGTTGAAATTAAGACTGAAACCGGGTCTAAATTAAAATTGAAACCGGGTCTAAATTAAGACTAAAACCGGGTCAAAATTAAGACTGAACCCGGGTTGAAATTTATACTGAAACTAGGTCTAAATTAAGACTGAAAACAGGTCTGAAGTATCAATCTACAGACTAGGATTATTGATCATTGCAACCATAATACGTCTCATTTATTCCATTACAGATGTTTTATTGCTAAAAAATCCCTTGAACAACCTGCTTTCTTACAGTGTGCAGGGTCACCTCTCCACAGATCTGACCTGTCACTATATCTGCACCCTTTAAACCAGTACATTTCCGCTCCCGTCTCTCGTGTCACTTTCGCAGATGAGTTTGCATTTCCATCTCCGCCTCGACAGGATCCATTTGTTCTGGAGCGACTCGGACGCCGCCGCTGTGTGGGCCGCCGGAGTGGGCCGCGTCTTCTGAGGACTCCATTGTCGAAGAGGTAATTTCGCAAATGCCAAATTCACTGCATTTTTCCTCGGCCGCAATATTTGTTTTCATTCTACACGTGGTTTCAAATCAGGCAGAACGTGAAATACAAAAGAAGATGTCTGTTATTTGTGTCTGCGTTTGAGGACGGGAATCGTGTTGGCTTTGGATTTATGACATGGACTAAAGAGGGACTAAACCAGGTCTAAGGCAAAACCAGGACTGAACCACGACTGAACCAGGTCCAGGGCAAAACCAGGGCTAAACTGAGACTAAACCAGGACTAAACCTAAACTAAAGAAGGGCAAAAACCTGGACTAAAACTAAACCAGGTCTAGGGTAAGATAAGGACTAAACTGAGACTGAACCAGGCCTAAACCTAAACTAAAGAAGGGCAAAACCTAGTCTAAACTGAAACTAAACCAGGTCTAGGGCAAAACCAGGACTAAACAGACTAAACTGAAACTAAACCAAGTCTAGGGTAAGATAAGGACTAAACTGAGACTGAACCAGGTCTAAACCAGCAATAAACTGGGACTAAATTGAGACTAAATCAAGGCTAAACCTAAACTACAAGAAGACAAAACCAGCAATAAACGGAGACTAAACCAGGCCTGAACCCAACTAAAGAAGGTCCAAACAGGCCTAAATCGTTATTCTTTATTAGTGACATACACACAATCTAAAAAAAATATACAGATGATAAATAAATTAAACTATAGAGACTTAACATAAATCAAGTCTGATCAGAACTAAACCAAGATCTTAACAAAGGCAAAAATAGGGTCTAAACATTGTATAAAGACTTTCCCTGGACTAAACCAGGTCTAAACCAAGACTAAACCTGAACACAGCCACGAATAAACCAGGTCTAAACCCAAACTAAAGAAGCGCTAAACCAGGACTTAACTCAGGTCACTTAACTCGGGTCTAAATCGGTCAAAATTGGACCCCCCACTTGTTCTTAGAAAAGAGGTCCAAACTATTTTTATTGTATTTTAATGAAGGAATGGCATGTTAACTGCTTCTACAAAGTATTTTATAATCATTTCTGTTTTTAGCTAGAAGAAGAATGTTTGGGTCACCAATGTATCTACGGCTAAAACAGGAATCTGGGAGAAAAAGGTTGGGATTCATTGATATAAACTGCACAAACTTGATCTAAACTGACTATAAATGAAGTCAAGACAGTTACCAAGACAACTATAGGGTCTGAATCAGTTAAACCTTGTATAAAAACAGTACAGACAAAGCTCATTTTCAAAACCATGTTTCCCCAAAATAAACCAGATCTAGGACTAAACCAGGTCCGGGGCAAAACCAGGTCTAAACTGAGACTAAACCAGAACTAAACAGAGACTAAACCAGGTCCAGGGCAAAACCAGGACTAAACTGAGACTAAACCAGGTCTAAACCTAAACTGAAGAAGGGCAAAATTTGGGCTTAACTAAGCCAGGACTAAAATGAGACTAAACCAGGTCTAAACAGAGACTAAACCAAGTCCGGGGCAAAACCAGGACTAGACTAAACCAGTACTGAACTGAGACTAAACCAGGTCTAGGGCAAAACCAGGACTAAACAAAGACTAAACCAGGTCTAAACCTAAACTAAAGAAGGACAAAACCAGGACTGAACAGAGACTAAACCAGGTCCAGGGCAAAACCAGGACTAAACTGAGACTAAACCAAGTCCGGGGCAAAACCAGGACTGAACAGAGACTAAACCAGGTCTAAACCTAAACTAAAGAAGGACAAAACCTGGACTAAACTGAGACTAAACCAAGTCCGGGGCACAACCAGGACTGAACAGAGACTAAACCAGGTCTAAACCTAAACTAAAAAAGGGCAAAACCTGGACTAAACAGACTAAACCAGGTCCGGGTAAAACCAGGACTAAAGAGAGACTAAACCAGGTCTAGGGCAAAACCAGGGCTAAATTGAGACTAAACCAGGTCTAAACCTAAACTAAGAAGGACAAAACCAGGACTGAACAGAGACTAAACCAGGACCTGAATTAACAAAAAGGGTCTAAAGCAGGTCTCAGGACTTAAGATTAAACCAGGACTGGACCAGAACTAAACCAAGACTAAACCAGATCTAAACCTGGAGCACTCACAGAGACTCAGAGAGACTCCTGGCCGTGCAGTGCTGGGTTTGAGGGACAGACTAATGAAAATCACAGAGCCAGTGGAGCGTGAAATATTAGAAATGCAAATGAAGCGGAGACTCCATCTTTGTTTTTGTGAGGCGTCTGATCCAGTCTGTGATGAGACGAGACACGCTCAGTCTTTTGTTTATGTTTTAGGTCAAAGAGCTTTTATTAAAGGTGCACTTTCACTTTTCTGGTGGAGGGTTTTTCCACTTTCTTGTTAAATAAAAACTGTTCGTGTGCGATATATTGTTCCAGAAAATATCACAATAAACAATGCTATTGAAACTACTTTAACACAATAAAGTGAGAATGTCCCCAAATATTAGCGTGGAATGTTCTACAGTGTGGTATTAAATGTGTCTCCGTAGAGAGAGCAGAGTGAGCCTCACATGAGTCTGATTGTGTTGTCGTTTCACAGCTGTCGTGTGTTTGACCTTTTCTGAAGCGTCAGTGCGGCCTCTGCAGCTCATGATTCTGAGCCACGGCCTGGACACAAACCAAGAAGAGAAACACTGGGACGTGTCTCCGTCTGCAGGGTAAGACTCAAAGAAGGACACAGGACACAACCTTTTAACAACGGTAATAATGATAGTATTAATAACTAGATGCTGTTGCAATAGCTGAAGCTATTGCGAGTGACTGCGCAATTGAATTCGTGTGATGTTGGTATGGTCCGGGATTCGAACCCTTATTGGGAGGCAGAAGCTCTAGCCGCTCTGCCACCGTGCTCCTGCCTAAAACAGTTTAAACAGCAAACTTTCCTGTAGAGGACCAACAGAAAGGCTCCCACTGTAAAAGATAGGGAAAAACTGCTCGGCAAATTATGAAAAAACTACAAAAGGTACGTGTACCAAAAGTAATAGCAGACATTAGAAGACTAGGAACTATTGAAAAATGCAAAAAAAATTTAAAGAATCAAAAAACTGTGGCCTGTGAAACGTGCCGAAAAACAGGAAAATACAAGAACAAATAGTGACTGCCTATGCATAGGCAGTCACGCAAAAATACCAGAACAAATAGTGACTGCCTATGCATAGGCAGTCACTCAAAAATACAAGAACAAATAGTGACTGCCTATGCATAGGCAGTCACTCAAAAATACAAGAACAAATAGTGACTGCCTATGCATAGGCAGTCACTCAATAATGCATTTGATTTAAATAGCACTATTTTTTTACCCTCAGAGATGCCTTATACAGATGCAGTCGGCAACACTGGGGTTTTCGGGGTAAAACCCTGGGGGAAACTCAGTTGAATGAATAGGAACACAATTGATTTGGCACAATAAAACTCTGCTTTTGTTCTTGTGGTTGTCGAACAGTGGGTGAAAGAGCAGCTCTGGCACATTAAAATGAATGGATTGTTTTCCCCCTCAGAGGCCTGAGAGGGCGTGCCCTGCTCTGACTGTGTCTAGTGCACTGTTCATTCACTCCTCACCTGGTGCTGAGCACAGCCGCCCTGGGGCAGACTGACAGGAGTGAGGCTGCTCATGTGCCGTCGGAACATGTTGCAGAACGACTGGAAATTGAATAAGTTCTTGTCCTTAAATGAGTTTAAAGGGTTAGTGGACTGCCTCAATAATGTGTAATTGTTTTTCATAACTTTTAATGATGACTTCCTTGTAAAAGAGGTTTTTAATCTCAAGGGGACTCTCCTGGTGAAATAAAGGTTAAATAAAATAAAAATGCAGGTCTGGCCTTTATTAAATCAGCAAATTGAATCCAGGACCTTTTTTCTCCGAGGCAAGAGGAAAAGAGCAGGAAGGAGACTGTTACACCACAACACGAGTCTGTGCCCTGTCCGAGCTTTTCCTAAACTTCATCACTTTGAGTGTCACTGCCGACCGTGGCTCCAGACCCGACCCTCACGGCGTTCCCCGCGTTAGAAAAGTGACATAGTGCACCTTTAATCCCGTACGTCTAAAACAACACCCGTCCCTCTGGTGGTGTCCTCGTTTGCCCCGAGTGCACTTGACCCTATCGGCTTCTGTCTCCAGCACAATGTCCCTCTCTCAGACGTCAAACAAAGCCTTTCTTCTCCTCCTCCTCCGTCCCGCTCTCCTTCTCCCTCTGCGGCCGCTCCTGGTCCCGCGCTCTCTGGGACGTCTCCTCCGTGTCGGACCACAGCGGCTCTTTGTCCCGGGACAGTGGACCTGATTCGGGCGGCGCAGTGCGAAGGCTGCCTCTAACCTTTGGATGTGGTGATGTCAGGAGCCTCGGGCTATTGTCGTCTGTCCCACGTCGTCGTTTAGCAACAGAGACGAGCTGTTAACGAGCCAAACGAGGCTTCAGATCTGATGAGCGAGAGGAGGAGATGAAACGAGACGATAGCCAGAGCTGCAGCTGAGCGTCATTTAGTCCTCCACTTGATATTTCTGTTCTACATTGAGCTTTTCTAAAATACATTTAACCAAATATGGGTTGAAATATGGTCAAAGAAGAATGAAGTCTTTAAAAATAAGAAATATTTTTTGTTTTTTTATTGTTTGTTTTTCAAAAATGTCTGCTATCTTTGTGTAAAAAAAAAACAAAAAACGTTTTTTGTATGTGTTTTATAGTCTGTTTTGTCGACTTTTAAACCAGGACAAAGCAAGGACTAAACCAGGACAAAGAAAGGAGTAAACCAGGACTAAACCAGGACTAAACCAGGGCAAAGAAAGGAGCAAACCAGGACAAAGCAAGGACTAAACCAGGACAAAGAAAGGAGTAAACCAGGACTAAACCATGATAAAGCAAGGACTAAACCAGGACAAAGCAAGGACTAAAGTAAGGACTAAACCAGGACAAAGCAAGGACTAAACCAGGACTAAACCAGGACAAAGCAAGGACTAAACCAGGACAATGAAAGGAGAAAACCAGGACTAAACCAGGACAAAGCAAGGACTAAACCAGGACAAAGCAAGGACTAAATTGTGACTAAACCAGGACAAAGCAAGGACTAAACCAGGACTAAACCAGGACAAAGCAAGGACTAAACCAGGACTAAACCAGGACAAAGCAAGGACTAAACCAGGACTAAACCAGTACTAAACCAGGACTAAACCAGGACTAAACCAGGACTGAACCAGGACTGAACCAGGACAAAGCAAGGACTAAACCAGGACTAAACCAGTACTAAACCAGTACTAAACCAGGACTAAACCAGGACTGAACCAGGACTGAACCAGGACAAAGCTAGGACTAAACCAGGACTAAACCAGGACTAAACCAGGACTAAACCAGGACTAAACCAGTACTAAACCAGGACTGAACCAGGACTGAACCAGGACTAAACCAGGACTAAACCAGGACAAAGCCAGGACTGAACCAGGACTAAACCAGGAATAAACCAGGACAAAGCAAGGACTAAACCAGACCTAAACCACGTCTGATGGACCAGTAAACAGTCAGTTCTTTTCTTTTTTCTGCTCAAACATCAGGCGTGTTCACATTCACATTTACCTGGATGTGGGTTTTGGATTCCTTTTGTGTTTCTGAACAATAAAACCAGTGAACAATGTCCCAAAATAAGATACTCCGGGATTTAATTCGTCAGATAAATGACCTCCTTGTATTTCATTCTTGTGTAACAAAGAATTCTGCTGAGATAATACTGGTTTTTAAAGAGAGGATGTGGATTTCTTTTGTGGGACTTGTTTTCGTACGAGCTGCTCATGTGGTAATTTCAAATATGCCCTCAGCCGTAATTGTATTTATTTTTCATTTCTCCTCGACAACACAACACGACGAAACTCCAGGGGTTTGTTCAGCCCCCAAAATATTACACACATTTCAAATTATTATGCTGGTATTGATAAAACATTTGGCGCAAAATGGAGCGAGTGCATGAAACACATGTCGGTGGTTTTTAGCTTCTAGAATGTTTTTGGGTTTTGCAAAACACAGAGTTAGTGGTGAGTTTCTCTTGTAAACGCTCAAAAAACACCTAAAATATGAAAGTTTGAAAACGAATATAAAAGTCTACATCTGTGCTAGATGTTTAGTTTGTACCTGACATCTTAAAGGACACTTATTCTGCTGCGGTGACTTGTTTTTGCTTTAAATCATGTTCTAACAATGTTCCATCATCAAAAACACACCTGGAGTAGCATTCAGGTGCATTCACGCTGTTTTGAGGAATGTTTATTAGAAAATCCTCCCCCTCCAAGCGTCAAACACACGTCCTGCTGAACTTCCTGGATTTTCTGACATATTTTCAGATCATCTACGTCACTTATTGGAGAATGTTTTGCTGTTTTAAGTCCTTAAATCATCGCCAGACTCGCTCTGAGCATTTCTTCCATCTAAACACCATCACTGCTGCTACTAGCTTGATAATTGCGTGTAGCATTTGCTTCTAAAGCTAATATAGCTAAACGCTTGGCACAATCTAGCTTTAATTATTCCATAATAAACTTTTTTTGTTTTAGTTTCAAAACATGAGATGGCAAATTAAATGTACTCAAGAGCAGGCTAAAGGCTAAAAAATGCATAATATGTAAAAAGTAAACAGTTGTATAAAATCAGATAAACAACATTTATCACTGACAGACTTTTGATCACACACAGTTGAACTCATTACATTTCTCTTCTTAAATAACATGTTTCTGTGTCCAAGTGTTGAGGAAATTCATTGTAGTGAAACGGATGAAGTGTCCTAAACCTCCAACATAATCAAGCTAAGTTCTGCACAGTCGCACCAACATCAAGAAAGTTGACTACAAATAACAAGAATACAAATAAACTTGCCTAAATGTTTCATGATTAAAAAGGATAATTCAAGTATTGAGAAAAGATTTGTCACGTTTGGGTGACATCAGTTGCGAGAATTCTTGTTTTTTTAGCTATTTTTGGACAATTTAACACCAGTAATTGAATAAATCCTAGCCAAATATGTTAATGCCATACTTTCAAACATTGCAGGCAAAGTAATTTTACATTTTTATGGAAACAAGCTCTAAAGTCACATCGTGCACCTTTAACATCTGGTATTCTCTCTCTCTCTCTCTCTTCGTGTGGTGTTTGGTCGCCTGCCACGCTCTGCACCTGTCGCCCCTGTCGCCGCTCCTCTGGGCCCGCAGCAGAATCGGGCCAAATTGTGAAAAGATGTGGAGATTTAGCCGCCGAAGCCGCGAGCGCCGAGTCGACTTGTACCTGGCAGATGGCGAGTGTTACTTTGCCTGATCCGCCTTTAGAGAGTTTGAGCGCGAAAGAGAAACAGGAGGATTTGTAACGAGAGCAGAGGATCCGAGCAGGTCCCTGAAGGAGCGCACGGCTAATCTGTCGCTAAATACTCAGATGAAGTTTGGAGCAGAGCCGCGGGGAAACGGCTCAGAGTTTAGGACGGAAAAGGGGGAGGAAAACGGCTGCACGCTGGAGGATTTTAAGCTCAAATTTAAGTCCGATTTGTCTCTTTTTCAGCGCTGGATGAAGTGCTCCATTTTGTAACTCAAGTAAAAGTGTCACATTTTAAAATCTGCTCAAAAGTATTTAAGTAGTCCTTTAAAAATGTAGTTTAAAGAGTAAAAAGACATTATTTTTAGTTTAAAGCATCAAACTGTAATATTGATTGATTTATTCTGTTGAGTTTTGGTCGTTATAGGCAACTTTACAGGTTATTTTTCTCTCCATTTTGTTTGCTCAAAGGGAACGAGAAAAAACAAAACACAAAAAACACAAAAATGGGCAAGATGTCTCCATAAATGTGCTAAAAAATAAACCCCTCAGTCTCCTTATATTTTTACTTTTCAGTCCAGTTCAAAAATGTAGTGGAGAAAGTACAGATACAGCTCTGGAAAGAAGTGAAGTAAAAGTATCTACTGTAAAATGTATGTAAGTAAAGTACAGATACCTAAAAACTGTACTTGGCACAGTACTTTTACTTTTATGCTGTGTTACTTTCCCCCACTGCCCACTTTTTGAGTTGAGTGGTCTGAGTAGTGCTTCATGAAAAACTATTATTTGTCGAAAACAGTCCTCAGGTCTGTGCAATTATGTTAAAACTAAAAAAAAAAAAGTATGATGTCTTGCTACAAAACAATCACGATAAATGATAATATTGAATACTTTGTACCACTGACACAATAACTAAAGCAGATAAATCCACCAAAAACTATTCTAAATGTGCAAAATGGTAAAAAAAAAAATCAGCTGCAGTAAAAAAATAAATAGCGCAATGAAACACTTTAGTAGTTTGTTTATGTCGACAATGAGCCACAAAAGTAACTTATTTGACTCTTGAATGATGCAAAATGTGTGAATCACTGACATAATTGAACAAATTTAACCGCACGGAAACTGAAATTATAGGAAATGTATGCAAACAAAACGTGCAAACTTTGGTCAACTTTGTTTTATTTGTAGAACACCATTTGTGCACAACGTAATTCAAAATGCTTTACACAACAAGCAAGATCTAACGCACACGTAAATAAGAGTAACCGTACATGGCATAAACTGATTTTTTAAAAGATTTTTTCCATGAAATTAATGGCCTGAACATAAAGGACCTGTTTTACGAATAAATATTGCTTAAAATCAATGAAACATTTTGTATTTAAACTATTGATAAACTTAAGTAAATAGAGCAGAGCCAACCAGAGCTAGGAAACAGTGACAAAAATTAATACTTCAATATTTTTTTTTTTGTATCTCGATAACAATATTCAGACGATATTATGTCAACCCAACAGACAAGTGTTAAAACATGTCTTACATTACAAACATATTGCTTTCATTCATTCCTTTTCTATCGCTTATTCTCGTTCCCGGGTTGACTGGAGCCTATCCCAGTGACTTTGGGCCTTAGGCGGGGTACACCCTGGACAGTGGCCAACTCGTCGCAAGCACAGAGACACAGACAAGGACAGACAACCATTCACTCTCACATTCATTCACTACGGGCAATTTAGAGTTTCCAATTAACCTGAACACATGCATGTTTGGACGGTGGGAGGAATCGAGCCGGGGGGAACCCACGGTAACACGGAGAGAACATGCAGACTCCACCCAGACCAGTTAATTTTAATAAAAAATGTAAAATAAAATAAAAAATAAAATAAAAGTCCGTGGCACTGTCTGGTTCTTTAAATTTGACACTGGAAATTGCTTAGTTTATTTGATGCAGAAGTATGTTTAGGAAACTCCAAAACTGTAAATAACGCAATGATAAACCATGTGTGAATAAGTTAACTCAATTTGGACTTTAGAAATCTGTCAAAAATCGTCTCAATTGCCCGCTTCACTCGTCCTTTTTCTTCCACTCCTTTTGAAACCGCACAATTCTCACACAACAGCACCCAGTACAACTTTTTCTGTCATGGTTTTTTCATCCTTCGACACGCTTCCTGTCACCGTCGCCACGTTGGATCCTGTTTGTGGAGCAGATCAAGCGGGAGTTTGATTGGTCGCTGAGAATCATTCACTCACGAGCAGCGTTTTTTTTGTTCTTGTTTTTTTTCCTTTTAAACTCGGCGCGATCAGAGCTGGCGTTGTTTCTCTGTTCCAAACATCTCCGGTCTCATGTTCACTTCTCACCCGCGGCAGACGGAAAAGCTCGTTATCCTTTTGACTTCTCCCTGGGTCTGATCACAAAACAAGCGTCGCTTTAATATTTAATTGAACAGAAAGTGTCAAAAACAACCCGCTCCCAGGTGCAAATAGTGTGCGGATCACTCACATCATTGAGCAAATTTAACCGCACGGAAATGGTAATTATAGGAAATTTTAGCAAAACAAAATGTACGTTTCCTTTGCCACTGTGAATAAATACAATACTAGGTTTTATATCAAACAATAAACTGAAATGTCTTGCCCAAAGACACAAAAGAATTGGATAAAATAGGAAGAACTATTATTTGTATCTGTTGGTTACATATATTTATAGTTTCTCAAAGTCAACACGTTATATTTATCCATTTAAAACTTAAATATGTACATTAAAGTCCACATGACAGGTTCTCAAAATGTTCTAATTTCGACTAGGTTTGGTGGGAGGGCATCTGTGGTAAATATTTATCATAGTTTTAAATCTGTGAAGTTGCCGTTTGTGAAGACATTTTGAAAAATAAAAGTTAAAAATGACAGGAGGTAGTGCTGAATCCCTCTGTGATGTCATCAAAAAGCGACGTGCCATCGAAAATACAGATGATTTACAGACGACTGACAAACTTTTCTGACAGTTTAAACCGTCATTCAACGAAATAAAGTCGTGATCAAGTATAGTTATTTGTCAAATCATAACTATTGTGTAATTTATGTGGATTTTGGCCCTTGTTTTCAAAATGGTTGCTATGGTAACAGTTGTGGAATTACCTCTAACTATGTCATATTTGCTGCTCATGTTCAACAAGGAATTTTAAACATTACGAAAACTGTCAAACTGGGAACAAACTGGCAAAATGTTTAGTAAAATCTTGAATATAATCATGTTCACCACGTTTTATTGACATGTGTTGTCTAAACTGTCATATAGACTTAGAAGTTGGATATATTTTTTGTTAATGCATTGAATACAGTATTATTACGTAAACAGGAAACTGAATATTTTAAGTTATATTAGGAAAAGGGGTGGGATTATCTAAATTATACTTATTCCACAACTGTTACCCTAGCAACCATTTTGTAAACAAGGGCCAAAATCCATATAAATTACACAATAGTTATGGTTTGTCATATAATAAAACCTGATAACACCTTCTTTTTGTTGAATTATGGCTTAAACTGTTAGAAAAGGGTGTCACTTGACTATAAATTGTCTCTATATTTTCAATGGTGCGTTGCATTTTGATGACATCACAGAGGGATTCCATTTTAGAACTCAGTACCTCTTCCTGTCATTTTAAACGTTTCTTTTTCAAAATTTCTTCTACTTTATAATGTTTTAGCGAGAGACTTTTCCCTTGATCGCCATTTGCACGAACACCGTTAGCGTCAAAGTGCAGATCATAGACATAAAAAGAGGCAAAAGTGGGCGGGGCGGAATAAAGTGAATACAATCTAGTGAAGTTAGCGCTGAAAAGATGTTATGAAGTGGATTTACAGCAACAGTTATCGTGTTTAGATGGTAGAAATGCTCAGAACAAGATTAGCGATGATTTAAGGACTAAAAAACAGCAAAAGACTCTCGGATAAGTGACGTATGAAGTCTGAAAACACGTCCCGGATCGAGGGAGTTCAGCTGGACGTGTGTTTGACGCTCGGAGGGGGAGGATTTTCTAATAAACATTCCTCAAAACAGCATGAATGCAGCTGAATGCTACTCCAGGTGTGTTTTTGATGACGGAACATTGTTAGAACATGCTTTAAAGCTCTAAAAAGTCACTGTAGCAGAACATGTGTCCTTTAAATTTTTTATTAACTTTCATCATGCTGGAACATTGAATAAAATTTCCATAATTCAACACAAGAGATAGAAATATAGAGAAATTGATACAGAATTGCGCGTCCTTCTTTGACAGAGTCGCAGAGACGTTAACGGTGATGGACGTCTGACAAGAGCGAGAAAATACAGTCTTCCCGGTTGAATTTACAGTCCTTATTATTTTACATCAAGTCCATTAAACATACGCCATTCCTACGAGAGCTGCGGTCACACGCTTTTATCAAAACACACGTTACAAATGCGAACGCGTGTGAAATGAACGTCATGCGTGTCCTTTCCGGTCCGCGCGCTCGCGATTGTTCGGGTCCCCGGGCGCCTTGGAATGATGGATACGATTCACGTTTGGTACGAGCGCGGCGCCCAGAGAGATGCAGGCCATTAATTTGTGCATGTTTTCAGGACCGCGCCGCCGACGGGAGAAAGAATGCATATTTATGACGGGAACGACACGAGAGAAAGATGACGGACGAGACGTGAACGTGCGATTATTATGGCCATGATCCGCGCAGAAGGTACAAGTCATTTGATTCATCGCAACTAATCGATTATAGAAATAGTCGCCAACCAATACACTGCAAATAATGACGTTCTAGATGAGTTCAAATGTCTTGGTTTCAACCTAGTTTCGACCTGGTTTAGTCCTGGTTTAGACTTGGTTTATACCTGTTTTAGTCCAGGTTTCAACCTAGTTTCGACCTGGTTTAGTCCTGGTTCAAACCTTTTTCAGACCTAGTTTAGTCCTGGTTCAGTCCTGGTTTCGACCTGATTTTGACCTGATTTAGACTTGGTTTAGACCTGGTTTAGTCCTGGTTCAGACCTTGTTCAGACCTTGTTCAGTCCTGGTTTAGTCCTGGTTCAGTCCTGGTTCAGTCCTGGTTTAGTCCTAGTTTAGTCCTGGTTCAGTCCTGGTTTAGTCCTGGTTTCGTCCTGGTTTTGACCTGGTTTCGACCTGATTTAGACTTGGTTTAGTCCTGGTTTAGACTTGGTTTATACCTGTTTTAGTCCAGGTTTCGACCTATTTTTGACCTGGTTTAGTCCTGATTCAGACCTTGTTTAGACCTGGTTTAGTTCTGGTTCAGTCTTGGTTTCGACCTGATTTTTACCTGATTTGGTCTTGGTTTAGTCCTGGTTTAGTCCTGGTTTAGACCTGGTTCAGGCCTCGTTCAGACCTGGTTTAGTCCTGGTTTTGACCTGGTTTAGACCTGGTTCAGACCTTGTTCAGACCTGGTTTAGTCCTGGTCCTGGTTTAGTCCTGGTTTCGACCTGATTTTGACCTGATTTAGACTTGGTTTAGTCCTGGTTTAGTCCTGGTTCAGACCTGGTTCAGTCCTGGTTTCAACCTGGTTTAGTCCTGGTTCAGTCCTGGTTTCGACCTGGTTTAGTCCTGGTTCAGTCCTGGTTTCGACCTGGTTTAGTCCTGGTTCAGTCCTGGTTGTCTTCTGTTTTAATATTGTTCTTTGCTCATGTTCAAAACCTTTTCTTGATCGCCTTTTCTGATTTCACAGTTCATTTTCTGTCCCGTTGTTTTCACGTGTTAGTTACATTTGCTCATGCCCTTTAACCCTTTGCAAAGCGTCAAGAAAGGCGCTCATTAATAAACCGCATTCTTCTTATTATTATTATGATACATTTTCCAGCCACAGACGCACGTGTCGCCGTCTGCCGCTCGGATTAACCCGTTTCCTCGTTCCCGTCGAGTGTCCTCAGATCCACTCGTCGTCTATATATAGAGGTGTCTCCCACTCCGTCTGCTTTACTGGAAGAGACGAGCGGTGGGCCGGTCCGGCTGTCAACTTTGTTTGGGCCGCGTGCAGCAGAAAAGCAGAAGAAGAGAGAGAAAACGCATTCAGACTCTGCACTGGGCCTTTGTCTCTGGATGGGACGTCAGAGGAGTGAGACGGAGGGAGAATCGAGGGTCTGTTTGGCACTCATGGCCTCAGAGAAGGGCAGAGGGCATCCCGGCGCACACTGCTGTCATGCCCTGCAGCAAAGCACTTCGAGCACATCTGTTAGATGCTGTGGGAAGACGTAAAATGAGAAATGTTGAGTCTTGAGCGTACAGGAAAATAATCATAATGAACACAATAGTTCAAGGAGAAAGTTTTAAGTGAAACTGACAGGTTTTTTCAGACTTAAAGTGCGTATGACGGGTTTTATGATTTTCTAATTTTGACTTTCTTCAGTGTATTAATACCGGTTGTAAATATAAATTGTAGTTTTACACCAATCAAGTCACTATTTTTGGAGAAAAGTTGAAAAACCTGTTGACAATTACAGGAGGTAAACAAACGGATGACATCACACTGGGGAGACAAAGGTTATACATTATTTACACCAAATGAACTACTTTTTTGACGCTTTAAACATTAATTCAACAAAATAAAATGTTCACATGTGTTTCTCTTTGTCAAATTAACAAAATCTGTGACACTGGATGAGTTTTGACCAGTGTACAGTGTGGTTGCTGTGGTAATTTCCTAGTGTGATGTCATACTTTACAACCAGGAAGTAAAATTTAAAACCTAAAAAATAAACTGTGGTAAAATTTGTAAAGATTTTAGTAGAAATTTGATTATGTGTATCTTTACTGCATTTTAGTTGAATGTGTATTTCAACCTGTCATAGGCACTTTAAAGGTGTAAAAGTGATTTAATTTGTATTCTAGACTTTACTTTGAATAATATTAGTCAAGTAGAAGTGAAAGATTACCCAAATAATTACCCAAGTATTATAAAAAGTAAAAATAATGGGTAACGCTTTAGATTAAGGTTCATTAGTAAACTAATTATAATGCATTAATAAGCACTTGTTATGTGTTTAAAAGCACTTATAAGGCATTTACAAGCATTAATTATCGTGAAAATTGAAAATAATGTGATATGCAGCTCATTGATGCTCTGTACATGTGGTTTATTCACTCAAACATGTTTTGGCTGATGGATTATAAACATGTATAAGGCGTTATAAGTGCATGAACAAACTATTAGTGCTTATTAACATCTTATAAATACTTAACTAAGGAACTTTAATCTAAAGTGTTACCAAATAATGAAGTTGGGGAGCGCCTCATGGATGTGAAAATGTTAAAAATCCTCTTTGGAGGCGGGTGGATTCCTTTGGTGCTGAAATGAGGATAGCAGTCTGCCAAGGATGTAAAAAACAGACTAAAAAACCAAGGCACTCCGACGGGTTTTTAGTTAAAAAGCCTTTATTTGAACATGGCTTTTATTTAATCAAAAAACACACTTATTATAAAAAGTATTTGGAGAAACTGCTACTTTGGTACGGAGAACAGTTTTGACAGGAAATCTTTTTAAATCTGATTCATAATTTTCATCAGTTGGCTAAGCTAGCCGTTTCTCTCTTATTAACTTGTGAATTTTTTCTATTAGACCGTTTTAATAAATCTATGAGCTCATTCCAGGGCCAGGACTTCTGCTTTAACATGTCATAACTTTTTACAACTGTCTTATTGAAAGAAAAGTTAACAATTAAAAGACAGGATGAATTTTCCAAATATAATGCTAACTTATGTTACTTAGTTCTGCTTTAATATTTAATATTTTTACCTTCTTAAACTCTCTAAGTCCGTGTGGTGGCTGTAAATGTATTTTCGGAGCATTTGAAGCTCCGGTCGTCGCCCCCCGCTGGCTCTCCACCGAAAACCAGCCGCAACTTTTACTGACATCGACTTGAAGACAACTGTCCTGAGAAACACTGGCTCTTTTTTTAAATTTGGCGACATGAAATGTGTTTGTAAGTGATTGTACTTCCTTGTTTCAATAGAAAAGAGAAGCTTTTGTGTCTTTTCAGACCTGCAGAACGAGCTCTGTCACTGAAGTTTTGTTTTTTGGTCAGTTTTCTCTCTCAGCGTATCAACTTTTCATGTAGAAACAACAAACTTGTCCAGTCTGGTCCTGAAGATGTTTTATTATATCATTTAATCCACTTCACCTGTAGATTTCTCTGGGACATTGTAAATTCAAAGGCCGTTTTCTTAAAATGCATTTTATGTCAATAAAATCTGGCCAAATTTGAATTTTTAGGACCATTTTCAGTCCAGTCCAGTTTACTTAAAAACTACAAAAAAATCCAAAATCCAAAATGAACCAAGAAATTTAAACCTGGCTCCGTCCATTTTTCAGATTTATAAGCCCCAAATGTGTGTATTTTTGGCCATAAAATGTCTTATTTCTAAATGAAAACATGACATGATGAAAAACTTGTAATATATTTTTTCCTTACATTTCTGTGAGTAAACTACAGGAGAAGTTTACAATTTATATCTTTAAATTTAACATTTTTTCCTATTCAGCTGTAGTGTCTCGCCTTAAATAACAACCAACTAAAGAGTGTCTGATTGTTTCTTTTTCAGTGAAGATTAGTTCAGTTTGTTTTTTCATTTGTTTTACGTACAGTAGAATTAGCGTTAGCATTGAGTCGTCCATTTTTAAACATTCAGTTGTCCTTGTTTTTGTTTTGTAAAGTCCTCAACATCTGCTCTAATCTGCACGAATAGGCAAAGAGCTGAATTAGTTTTGTGACATTACACTGCAGTTATAAAAGTAAAAAAGGAAATCACACCCGTGAACTGAGCCCAGAGGAGGCTAATCAACACTTGTAGTACCGTGCTAAAGAACAAGGGCTTTAATTCACAACTGTGAGCACTGAAATGAGAGTGGCAGCCCCAAAAACAGACCTGAAAAAGAAGAAAATGCGCCTTCAGAATAGGGCTGTAACTTTTTAGTCGATTAATCGGTCGATGGCGTCTTAGTCGACCAAGATTTTTATAAGTCGACTAATTATTTTACCTGCATTCAACTAATTTATGTGGCAAAAATGAGCAGATCTGCAGTGAGTTTTTTGGAGTAAATCTGTATCTCCAACATGTAAATACACTGTTTACATGTACTTTTCCGTATAAATTGTTATTTTTACATGAACTCCTGTGCGGTTTCGGACTTTTGAGTGCAGTTTGGGTCAGATACACGGAGATACTTCATAGTTTGGACGCATTTTCGGAACGCCCCCTTTTCAGTCGACTTATCGGTTGATGGGGCAGGTCTTTAGTCGACTATCCACCTTATTCTGCCCCGCCCTCTTTCACCGCTTTTTGCCACAGATACGCACTTTTGTTGTAAACGCACTTCCGTTTGACGAGAACTCCGTTAAAGCTAATGACGAGGGAAAAGTCTCGCCGCTAAAATGTTACATAAAGTAGATTGATTTGTGTAAAATGTTTAATGAACACGAGCAACAACAAGTCACAACGCAACGATTTCCTGGTCAGTCTGAAAACGTCTTTTTAGTCCATGTAGAACTTATTTTCTGTTGAGCTCGTCTGCTCCATGTAAACTACAACGGAAACAAGACGGCGGCGCGTACGGCAACTTCAGGAATAAGATTAGACCCTCTCTCTCTCTGTCAGTACCAATCCAGAGGTGTGGTCCAGTCTCACCCGACACAGAGCTCCCACTGTCTGGGTCACTGCCTCTCTCAGTGCACTCTCTCCTCCCTTTGTGTCTCCTCTTGAACCCACCACTTCTCTCTCCTCTTTCTCATCGCTCTCTCTCCTTACTCTGTCTCTCTTCAACAACTCTCTATTTTCTTTCCTCTCTCTCTACCCTCTCTTTCCTTTATCTCTGCTCTTTCACTCCACTTCTATATTCTCCTTCTTCCCTTTGCCCTGCCCTCTCTCCCTCCTCTCTTTCCTCCTTCCTTTCTCTTCTCTCTCTCTCTCTCTCTCCCTTTTCTAATTTTTCTCCTTTCTCTCTGCTCTTTCACTCAACTTCTCTCTTCTCTCTCCTTCCTCTATGCTTTCTCTCTCTCTCTCCCCCTCACTCTCTTTCTCTCCTCTCTCCATCTCTGCTCTTTCATTCATCTTCTCTTTCCCCCCTTTGTCCTCCCCTCTCTCTGCCCGTTCTCTTCTCTCTCTCTCTTTCCCTCTTCTTTACTCTGCCCCCCTCACTTCCTAATCTCTCTCTCTCTCTCCCTCTTTTCTCTCTCTCTCCCTCTTTTCTCTCTCTCTCCCTTTTCTTTTCTCTTTCCTCCCTTTACCCTCCCCTATGTCTACCTCTCCTCCTCTTCCCACTCCCTCATCTCTGCTCTTTCCCTCCCCTCTCTCCCTCCTCTCTCTTTTTCTTCTCCCTCCCTCCCTTCCCTCTCTTTTCTCTTCTCTTTCCTCCCGTTACCCTCCCCTCTCTCTCCTCTTCTCTCGCCCTCATCTCTGCTCTTTCCCTCCCCTCTCTCCCTCCTCTTTTTTTCTCCTCCCTCCCTTCTCTCTTTCTTTTCTCTTCTCTCTCCTCCCTTTACCTCCCCTCTCTCTCTCTCTTCTCTCTCTCCTCTCCCTTTTTTCTCCTCTCTCCCCCCTTTACCCTCCCCTCTCTCTCTCCTCTCTCCTCCCTTGACCCTCCCCTCTCTATGCCCTCTCTCCTCTCTCTCCTCCCTTCACCCTCCCATCTCTGCCCTCTCTCCTCTCTCTTTCTCCTCCCTTGACCCTCCCCTCTCTATGCCCTCTCTCCTCTCTCTCTCCACTCCACCTCTCCTCTTTTGACTTCTCCACCTCCCCCCCTCTCTCTCTCTCCTCCCTTTACCCTCACCTCTCTCTCTCCTTTTCTCCTCCCTCCCTTCTCCCTTCCCTCTCTCTCTCCTCCCTTCACCCTCCCCTCGCTCTGCCCTCTCTCCTCTCTCTCTCCGCTCCACCTCTCCTCTTTTGACTTCTCCACCTCCTGACCCTCCCCTCCCCCCTCTCTCTCCCTCTCTCTCTATCCTCTCTCTCCTCCCTTTACCCTCCCCTCTCTCTCTTCTCCCTCTCTCTCTCTCTCTCCTCTCTCCTCCCTTCACCCTCCCCTCTCTCTGCCCTCTCTCCTCTCTCTCTCCGCTCCACCTCTCCTCTTTTGACTTCTCCACCTCCTGACCCTCCCCTCCCCCCTCTCTCTCTCCTTCTCTCTGTGGGACACCCTCTCTCCCCTTCTTCTCTCTGGTCCAGTCCACAGATCCTAAAATCGTCGGGTCAGTTTGGACAGAAGACCTCCACCATGCTGACCGTCCTGGCTCTCGCTTCCGTTTTTTTCCTGGGAACAGGTACAACACGGCACCAACTACAACTAATGCACCTTTAACAACAAACAATATTTAAATTTAAATATCAGCGCACGACATAAACCTGTCAGAGGTTTAGATTTAGGTTGTAATAGTTCTCTGCCATTTTGTGTTTTAATGTAGCTCTACAAAGTTAATACATGAGCTTTAAAGTTCTGCTTTTGTTGTATTTTCAGTTTTGTTGCTTTGTTTGGGCTGAAATATTTGAATTTACAACTGATTCAACTTGAAAAAAGTAAGGCCTTTTTGAGTTCGACTTGATAAAGCCGACAGTCGAGACGACGACAGTTTTAAGTGAAGCATCTTTTGACTCAACTCTTTCCTTTTTCATTTTTTTAAACCAAGAATGTGAATATAATTTATCTAAAATTGTATATTTTAAGGCGAGACACATCATTTTTTTTCTTAAATTTTTAGTTTTTTTGGTCAGTTTTCTCTCTCACACATCGACTTTCATGTGGAAACAACAAACGTGTCCAATCTGCTCCTAAAGATGTTTTATTCTTCCATTGAATCCACTTCATAGATTTCTCTAGGACATTGTAACTTCAAAGTGCGTTTTCATAAAGATCAGCCTTAAAGTAGATCCTACACCAAACTGTACAATCTGGACTCAACAAGATTTAGACCAAACGAACAGAAGGATTTGTTGATATCTAATTCTAAAACTGATTTATTGAAGTTTTAAGTTAAAAAATGAGGCGAAATTTGAATTTTTGGACAATTTTCAGTCCAATCTAGTTTACTTAAAAACTAAATAAGAAATCCAAGATCCCCTCTGTAATTTTTTTTGTAACTAATATGTTGCAAAATGAACCAAGAAATTTAAACCTGGTTCTGTCCATTTTTCAGATTTAAATGTCCCAAATATGTGTATTTTTGGTCATTTTTTTACACATAAAATGCCTTATTTCTACATGAAAACATGACATGATGAAAAACTTGTAATACATTTCTTTCTTACATTTATGTGAGTAAACTACAGGAGAAGTTTACAATTGATATCTTTACATTTACGATTTTTCCTTATTCACCTGCGAGTCCTGTGAGCTTCTTATTCTCAGTTTGTTGAATTTAGTCATTGTCATTTACTTACATTGACGATTTGGCCGAGCAAATAACTTAAAAGCTGAGTGAACTTTAAAAGGATTTGCAGCCTTTGCCTTTACTTTTTTCAGAGTGTGGTAGAAATGGTTTTAAATGTGAGATCACTGACAAAACAATGATCTTAATTATGTTTTGGATTAAAAATGATCTTGATGGAAGTAGATTTGAACTTCCCCAAAAGAAGGCTGAAGTTGGAGTGTGTGCGCACTAGAAAAAACAACAATGTGAAGTTATATTTCTGAAATTAGGACTTTTAAAATGAGATAAAAGAGAACACGGTAACACTTTATAATAACTTCACTTATTCCTGCCTTAATAAAGCATGAATAAAGACTTAATTCATAATCAACAAATAGTTTATTAAGAATGATTCAGGCTTAGTAACTATTTAACTAATATTCTAACCCTAATTTCTAACTCTAACCTTAATTAAGTAGGTAGTAATCCTGAACATGCTTGATAAAGTATATTTTCAGTATTAATTAAGTCTTTGTTAATGCTTTATTAAGGCAAAATAAGATGTAGTTATTATAAAGTGGTACTGAGAACAGCAGGAGAACAAAAGTTGGAAGAAAAGTACAGAATTATAACAATACAAACTAGACTTTAACTAAGCTTTACTAGTTTATTTTTTTCTAATTCAAGTGTTTTGGGGTTTTTTTTCCAAGTTTTTCTAGTAGTAGTAAAATAGACTGGTTGAACACTACACATTTATGCCATTTTAATTTTAAAGGTGAACTATATAACTATTTTTGGTGAATGTCTGCGACTACGATTTGTTCCTTTAGGCATTTTTTCCCTTGACTGATCAAAATATAAATTAAATCTTAATTTCAGCAGTGTTAATGTAAATACGATGCTTGTTCTGCTGTGGCTCGTTCACATCTCGTCCATGACATTTTTCTTGATTTGTGAATCGAACGCTGAAAAACACTGAATCCTTTTTGTTCCAGTTTGTCATAAATTTGTTTGGGACAGACACGAGTTCATGTTTTCAGATCAGGGAACTCTGCAAAACTGGGCTTAAATCGTGTAGACCAGGTTAGATTAAACTTTAAATTGATGTGGAATATTACATTTTTCCATCTACTTCAAGATAATTTAGGCTGAATGAAGAAAATATAATGGGATAAATGTATTTCCCATCTCGTATTGGCCGATAAACGTCTTGAAATATAAAGTAATGTGTATTAAAACAAGTAAAATATCAAAAATTAACAATTATATCCCAAATTTAAGTCATTTTTACTGTCAAACAAACAAATATCTATCTTTAATATACGCTGTGTAAGGATAATTATAAGTGTTTGCTGCGCTCTGATTGTTAAAAGCGCAGATGAAAAGAGGTTAAACGAGGACAAACTCTTACTTTTTGTCCCACTTTTCCCTCCATTTTCTCGATTTTATTTAAGTAGGACAAAGGCTGCGTGTCTAATCGCTAAAACTTTGAATAAATCAAACCAGATAAAAGCCCCTGAGGATAAACTAAAAGGCTCTAAAACTATACACACAATTAGAACAAAGTCTTTTACCTACTTTTTGTGGAGTGGATCAGTTGAGTTGATCATTGTTGTGTTTCAAATGATGATAACTGCACTGTTTTTGTTTGTAGTTTTTTTGTTTAAAGGGGCACTGTGTACGTTTTTAGTTGAAGAATCTGAAAAAGTTGTTGTTTTGTCTGGAATGTTCCACAAAACGTCTTAAAACTCAGAGCAGTCGTCATGGAGACAAGCAAATGGTGCAGTATTTTGGCAATAAAAACACTTATAAATGAACAAATACAATAGAGTGAATGCCATACTATGGAACATTTCACCACGAGACAAACAGATAACAGATACTCCACAGGAAAAGTTACACAGTGCACCTTTAAAGCACACATAACATGCTAAATTGACTTTTTCCCATCGTTCCTTCATCAAAAACATGCCTGGCGTTGCATTTATTTTTGTTTTTTAATTGTAGCTCGTTGCATTAATCATTAGTATAGAAGTATTTTTGCTCGGATCCTCACAAAATACTCAGTTTCAAATGTCCTATGCTGTTTTTACGTCCTTAAATCAACTCCAAATCACGTTCATCGCTGTTCCCTCACATTAGCGTGTCTGTGCGAGCTAACTTTTTGTTTATTTCCCGTGGTAATTCCCTCTGCTGCCAGTAGATGGAGCGCTAACACCAAGTCCTGATGAGGGAATGCCTGACTCGTATTATTTTAAGTTTGCAAAAGTAAAGGCACAAGAGCGAGTTTAACGGACAAGAACAGAACAAATCGTGCAGAATATGTGTCGTTTGGTTTCTTTCACGTCCAGCGACACCAGATTATCAGCGCGACGTCAAGAGCATTTGATTTATTCAGGAATAATCGCTAAAAACTTCGCAAAAATAATCACTAGACAAGAGAAAATGGATGGGAGTTTGACTAATTTGGACCCTGAACCCCCTTTTTTTCAAGTGGATGGACATTTTTGTTGTGTCTCCCATCGAGAGTTTTATGAAATGTGTGTTTAATTTTAAGAAATATATATAAATAACTCCAGTCACGCTTTAGATTAAGGTTCCTTTCTATTATACTACTATTTATAAGATGTTAATAAGCACTAATAGTTTGTTTATGCACTTATAACACCTCATACATGTTTATAATCCATCAGACAAAACATGTTTGAGTGAATAAACCACATGTACAGAGCATCAATGAGCTGCATATCACATTATTTTCAATTATCACGATAATAAATGCTCATAAATGCCTTATAAGTGCTTTTAAACACATAACAAGTGCTTATTAATGCATTATAAATAGTTTACTAAGGAACCTTAATCTAAAGCGTTACCATAACTAAAGAAAAGTTCGACAGGAGCAGCGTCTGAACTTAAAATTAACCCTGTCCTAACCAGGCACGGGACGATATGGAACGTTTATGTCACGATTATCACGGCCAAAATAATTGCGATTAACGAAAATAGCACAACATTTATTAAAATTGCTGACATTTAAAGACATTACTTTCTCATTATTAATAACTTCTGACATATTTGTACTTTATTATAAGTGAAAATTATCTAGAAGAGACCATAAAGGGTAAATTGCTTTTTTTCTGCACAATCCAGTGACAAAATGGTCTTTGTCTATCTTTGTTGGCGATGAAACAAAATGTCTTCCCTTTTTATCACGATAAACTATATTATTGTTTATTGTCCCATCCCTAATCCTTACCTTACTCTGTTTGAGAAAGAATACAAAAAAATTAGAACAGACTGTTGATTTTTTTTATGCAAACGAAGATTAATTCCCACAAAATTAACAATCGTAACATTTTGGTCACTGTACAATCGCAAGAAATAATAATCGTGACTATTTTAGAAACAGAAACGAGCAAATAATCTAAATAACATTGCTTTTCGCGTCACATTAACCTTATTTCTCCATAAATCTGGTCTGGTTTTAGATTTTGAGTGAAATAAAATGAAGGATTTCGCTGTTATTGTCAAAACTGCGACGTTTCTTTTCCCTCAAAATGTGACGTCCTTCACCAGAACAAATACAATCATTTAGAAACAAACGGGACAATCGGATCGCTCAGAACGATTCACAGTGAAACAATGTCCCATTCACAAAACAATAGATTTGTTTTACATTTCAGGTTTTTGGGACTGAAATGGACGAGTTTATAATTGTTAATTTTAAAAACGGCTACATTTTGTGCTATTGTCTAGCTGTAAAAAATAAAATGAAGCGAGAAAAGAGTGTTAGAATTGAGTAAAACTAAATTATTGCAAAAGAAGTCACAGATTTTACGTGGGAAAACTTTGAGATAATTCGATTTACTACATTTTTGCTGAAATTTGAGGATTATTATTGTATTTTAAGTAAACAAAACATGTAGTTACAGTTTTTTATTGTGTGCATGTCTTCCTTAATTAACAAAAATTGGACTTTACCGATAAAATGATTGAAGTGCTTTTGTATTTTTTGTAGTTTTGGGAATGAAAACAAACTGTGTTAACGTGTTAATACATACATTATTAGACCACATCTCTTATAACAGACACAGACGTCACAGATTTGTCGCTCGGTTTGGGATTTAACAGTGAGAGGAAAAGAAAGAATCACACAAAGTTTCTGTAATGAATCGCTTCCTTGAACGCAGCAGCTCAACCAATAACTTTTAAAGTGCATATGACAGGTTTTTATCATTTTCTAATTTTGACTTTATTCAGTGTATTAAAGCCCCTTGTAAATATTAATTATAGTTTTACACCAATCAGGTCGCTGTTTGTGGAGAAAAGTTGAAAAATCTGTGACAGGAAGTAAACAAATCGATGACATCACACTGGGGAGACAAAGGTTACGCAAAATTTACACAAAATAAACAACTTTTTGACCCTTTTTAAACATTAATTCAACAAAATAAATGTAATCATAATTTTTCTTTGTCAAATGAAAAAATCTGTGACGTTAGAGGAGTTTAGGCCCAGTGTACAGTGTGGTTGCTATGGTGATTTCCTAGCGTGATGTCATCATTTACAACCAGGAAGTAAAATTAAAAACCTACAAAAATTGCTAAACTAGCATTAAAATAAAGGTTTTAGCAGAATTTTAAATAGATTGATCTTAACGGCATTTTAGTTTAATGAGTAGCTCAGCCTGTCAGAGTTACTTTAAACAGTAAAGTGCGTATGACAGGTTTTTATCATTTACTAATTTTGACTTTATTTGGTGCATTTATACTTGTTGCAAATATGAATTATAGTTTTACACCAATCAAGTTGCCATTGGTGGAGAAAAATTGAAAAAACCTGTAGAAAGTTACAGGAAGTAAACAAATTGATGACATCACAGTGGGGAGACAAAGGTTACGTCCAATTCACACAAAAGAAACTACTTTTTTGACCCTTTGAACATTAATTTCAACAAAATAACGGCGTTCTCATGTATTTTTATTTGTCAAACTAAAAATCTGTGACATTAGAGGAGTTTTTGCCCAGTGTAGTGTTGTTGCTATGGTAATTTCCCAGTGTGATGTCATAATTTACAACCAGGAAGTAACATTAAAAACCTAAAAAATTGCAAAGCGAGGATAACAGTTGTAAAGTAGTTTAGTACACTTTGAAATATATTTATCTACACTGCGTTTTAGTGAAGTGAGTTGTCCAACCTCAGAGGCGCTTTAAACATTAACATTAATCATAAAAATATTCGTAAAGCGCGTACAGTGACGGCTTTCTCTGCGTTGTGTTTTGAGCGGCTCCTCTGCGTAAAAGAAAAAAAAGGTTCTGATTTTTTCCGAGGTCCAATCCTCTTGCCGCAGAGACGTTAAAGTGGCCATGACAGGTTAAAGTACTAATTTTACTAAACCACAGTTAAGACAATCATATTTAAGATTCTGTTCAAGAATTTACCATTTTTATCCCAGTTTGCCATCTTTTTAGGTTTAAAATTTCACTTCCTGGTTGTAAAATCATGACATCACACTAGGAAAACCTGTAATTGTAACTTAGCAACTGGGTGGAAACTCCTCTAGTGTCACAGAAATCATTATTTGACAAATAAAAATACATCAAAACAGTTTTATTTTGTTGACTTCATTTTTAAAGGATCAGAAACATTTGTTTTTTGGTTGTAAATTGTCCCTGGTGTGTCTCCCTAGTGTGATGTCATTGTGTTTTGGAACTCTGTTCTACTTCCTGTGAATTTCAACATATTTTTCAACTTTTCTCCACAAACTCTCTCTTTATTGGTGTGAAAATATACATATTTAGAATAGGTTTTATTGCTCCATATAAAGTAAAAACTAGAAAAACATAAAAACCTGTCATACGCACTTTAACACTCGACTGACACATTTTTCTAACAGTTTAAACAGTCATTCAACAAAATAAAGTGTTATCTGGTGTTATTATTTGTCAAATCATGACTATTGTGTAATTTATTGTGGTCCTTGTTTACAGTCTGGTTGCTATGGTAACAGTTGTAGAATTACCTCTAACTGTGTCATATTTGTGCTCGTGTTCAACCAGGAAGTGACATTATAAACTTTACAAAAACTGTCAAACTGGGGACAAACATGAAAAATGCTTAGTAAAATCTTAAATATGATCATGTTCAGTACATTTTAGTGAAACTTGTTTTCGAACCTGTCACATGGACTTTAAAGTTTAATCCGTAATGCGCTAAAAAAGGGACAAAAGCTGGACTCAATTTTCACTGAGGCTTAAAAAGACGCAGGACAAATTTGCTCATTTTCATAAACATAAATTGTGAGAATATTTTATTCGAGCAATGAATCAATCATCTGGATTTCTTGTAATGTACATAAAGACATTCATTAAATATAACAAGAAGAAGAAAGAAAACATGTTTTAAATGAACAAATAAATACTTCAAGATTTTCTTAATTATCTTTGCTCGAAATGGAGTGGGATGAAGTAATACTATACTATAAATGCTAAAATAGAGGTGGAGGAAATGCAAAGGAAGTTGTTTTGCTGGTTTATTACAGATTTATTACAACAGACTGACAATAAGCCTGTGTTCATAGAGACAAACACATATATATTTCAAGACATTCACACAGAATAACGGCTACAAGCGCTTTGGGTGCCTATTAGGTTGAAAAGCGCTCTGTAAATAAAAATTCTTCTTCTTCTTCTTCTACAATTTCTGCACCAATACAGCATTTGATTGTGATTTTCAATGCTAAAAGGACCCAATTATAAACACAAAATACACTTAAAACACACGCTCCTCGATCCAAACGCCGTGTGTCATAACTTTTTAATTGATCGTGATCATTTTTGTGTTTCAAATGACGATAACTGCAATGTTTTTGTTTGTAGTTTTTTGTTTAAAGGGGCACATTTTTAGTGGGAGAATCTGTAAAAGTTGTTGTTTTGTCTGGAATGTTCCACAAAACGTCTTAAAGCAAATGACGCCGTATGTTGGCAATAAAACACTTATAAATGAACAAATACAATAGAGTGAATACCGTACTATGGAACATTTTCACCTTGAGACAAACAGATAACAGATACTCCACCGGAAAAGTTATACAGTGCACCTTTAAAGCACACATAACATGCTAAATTGACTTTCTGTGTCATAAGTTTTCACGTGGCTTTACTCTCACAGACACATTTATAAGAGCAGGGGCACACGTTCACACTCGTTGTACTTTCGTTTGCAGCTCAGTTTTGCCAAAAAAATAATACGTTTTCAATAGTAATTCAACACGCCCACGAATAG
Organism: Rhinogobius similis; assembly: GCA_019453435.1. Lineage (NCBI taxonomy): Eukaryota > Metazoa > Chordata > Actinopteri > Gobiiformes > Gobiidae > Rhinogobius > Rhinogobius similis. Next base: position 6,347,183 of record CM033632.1, on the reverse strand, counting down.
AATATGCTATTTTTCAGTTCACACTCACAGTTTAGCGCCAGGTTTGATAAATAAAGCCCTTAGTCGATCCAAAAAAACAACCTCTGCTGGAGATTTAAGACAGATGTGCTGAAAGTGTAAATATTGGCCCGACTTCTCTCTACTTAAAGGACAAATATTCTGCTTTTGTGCTTTTAATCATGTTCTAACAATGTCCCGTCATCAAAAACACACTATGAGTTGCATTTAGCTTCATTCACGCTAGTTTGATGAATCCTGGTTAGAAAATCCTCTCCCTCCGACCGTCAAAAACGAATATATCTCTAGATAAAATGAAAAATTATCGCTAGCTCAACATTTCTGTGAGTATTTTTCCAGTAAAACCCATAAATCTGGATTGTTCCTTCATCAAAAATGGAAAGAGTTTATCATAATTTCCTAAAACATGATGTAAAATACAATAATAAATGTGTTTAAAGCAGCTCTGATGTCACATGTGTCTGAGGCTTTTACTTTTACAAAATCATCGCAGTTTTTCCTATTTTGTGATATTCTGAGGTTAAATCCTAGTTTCTCCAGTGAAATCACATCATGTGGTACTTCACTTTTGCTTCCATTTTGAATTTAGAATGTTTTTATTTACAAACTTATTGTCCAAACTTTTTCCATCGAGGGCCACATATTGAAATACAGACAAGCGGAGGGCCACAAATCAATCGCGAAACGTTAAAAAAAGCTGCATTTATCTGATGTTTTAAGCACCACCACATCTACATTCAGTCTCAGTGCCTTAAAGTGCGTATGACAGGTTTTCATGATTTTATCATTTTGACTTTATTTGGTGCATTAATACCAGTTGTACGTAAACATTCTAGTTTTACACCAATCAAGCAGCTATTTGTGGAGAAAAGTGGACAAATATGTTGTAAATAACAAAGTAAACAGGCTGATGACATTACACTAGGAAGACAAAGATTATGCATAATTTACACAATTTACACATAATTTACAAAAAAGAAACTTTTTTTGATTCTTTAAACATTGATTCAACAAAATAAAGGCATTTGCAGGTAGTTTTATTCATAAAATTAAAAAATCTGTAACATTAAATGAGTTTTGTACATGTACAGGATGGTTGCTATGGTAATTTCCTAGCGTGATGTCATCATTTACAACCAGGAAGTAGAACTAAGAAACGAAGAAATTGCTAAACCGTGATAAAATTTAACACAATTTGAAATATATTTATTTTAACTGCATTTTTGTCAAACGAGCAGCCCAACCTGTCATAGGCCCTTTAATATCAGGTCTGTGCTGCACCAAAAAGTTAGTTATATAGGTTGGAATTGTAGAAAATCTGAAATGTGCTGTAAATAGTACTTATCAGGACAATGTGGGCCAGTTCACCAGGAAGACTGAGGGCCAAGAAAAGTTGGTCTGAGGGCCTGAGTTTGGACATGCCTGTTTTAAAGGATTTATTATCATGTCAGTTTTTCTTCTTTCCGCTGTGTTCATTTTTGATTTTCGAGTATAAATCCTTCCTCCTCTCTCTCTCTGTCTCCGCCCCTTTTGTCCGCCGTCCCTCCCCCTGCGCCCCTCAGTCCCGGAGCAGTCGGGGGCCATCGTCATCTACACGGGCTGGGAGAGACACGCCCTGGTGGGGTCCGATGTCCGCCTCTCCTGCTCCTTCTTCTCGTGGCGCTGGACCTCCGAAGAAGTCACCTTCTCGTGGACCTACAGAGCCGACGGGTCCCGGGACAGCATCTCGGTAAACCACGCACACACCGGAGATAAAAAACAGAGATAAAAACAAACCGGCGATAAAAGCGAGCGTAATTTGACTGTTCAGGTCTAAAATAGAATGAAAACAAGGTCTAAACACTTAAAGGGCCTGCGCCTGATTTTGAACATGTTTTTGTTTGAACCGTTAGCCCCACCCACATAGTCCATTCTGTCACTTAAAATTGCAAACAAAAAAGCAAACCGCAGATAAAAGCAAACCGGAGATAAAACCGAAGATAAAAACAAACCGGAGATAAAAAACGGAGATTAAAACCGGAGCTAAAAACCAAAGATAAAAGCAAACTGGAGATGAAAACAAACCGGAGATAAAAACAAACCGGAGATAAAAACGGAGATAAAAACCGGAGATAAAAGCAAACCGGAGATAAAACCGGAGATAAAAACAAACCAGAGATAAAAGCAAACCGGAGATAAAAACAAACCGGAGATAAACGCAAACCAGAGATAAAAGCAAACCGGAGATAAAACCGGAGATAAAAACCGGAGATAAAACCGGGGATAAAAGCAAACCGGAGATAAAACCGGAGATAAAAACCGGAGATAAAACCGGGGATAAAAGCAAACCGGAGATAAAACCGGAGATAAAAACCGGAGATAAAAAACAAACCGGAGATAAAAACAAACCAGAGATAAAAGCAAACCGGAGATAAAAACCGGAGATAAAACCGGAGATAAAAACAAACCGGAGATAAACGCAAACCGGAGATAAAAACCGGAGATAAACGCAAACTGGAGATAAAAGTAAACCGGAGAAAAAACCAGAGATTAAAACTGGAGCGAAAAACCGGAGATAAAAGCAAACCGGAGATAAAAAACGGAGATAAAACCGGAGATAAAAACAAACCGGAGATAAAAACAAACCGGAGATAAAAGCAAACCGGAGATAAAAGCAAACCGGAGATAAAAGCAAACCGGAGATAAAAAACGGAGATAAAACCGGAGATAAAAACAAACCGGAGATAAACGCAAACCGGAGATAAAAACCGGAGATAAAAACAAACCGGAGATAAACGCAAACTGGAGATAAAAGTAAACCGGAGAAAAAAACAGAGATTAAAACTGGAGCAAAAAAACGGAGATAAAAACAAACCGGAGATAAAAACAAACCGGAGATAAAAGCAGGCGCAACTTGACTGTTCAGGTCTAAAATAGAATGAAAACAAGGTCTAAACAATTAAAGGGCCTGTGCCTCATTTTGAACATGTTTTTGTTTGAACCGTTAGCCCCGCCCACATAGTCTTTGGGGTGATACGGTGATAAAAATGGAATCGTGAACAAACAAAAGACTCAAAGCACCAAAACGTGACTAAAGGAGACAAAAAAGCGAACAAATACGACAAAGACCTGACTGTAAAGACGCGTTAAAACATGACAAACACAACTGAACGTGACAAAAACGCTACAAAAACGTGACAAAATTGCGTTTAAAATGTGAATTTGAACAGAATCCCATTATTAAAACATAAATAGCAAATCTGATCACAATCGCACTGGTCAGAAAAAACACAATTAGATGTTTTCTCTAAATCCTGCAGCTCTATTAAAGCAATAGAAAAATAGGTACCACTTTATAATAACTACATATTATTTTCCCTTAATAAAGCATTAACAAAGACTTAATTCATAAACATGATTCAGGATTAGTAACTACTTAAAGTGCGTATGACAGGTTTCTATGATTTTCTAATTTTGACTTTATTTAGTGTATTAATACTTAGAAATTATAGTTTTACACCAATCAGGTCGCTGTTTGTGGAGAAAAGTTGGAAAACCTGTTGAAAAATACAGGAAGTAAGCAGACTGATGACATCACACTGGGGGGACAAAAGTTATGCAGAATTTACACAAAATGAACTACTTTTTTGACCCTTTAAACATTAATTCAACAAAATAAAGGTGTTCACATCTATTTTTATTTGTCAAATCAAAAAAATGTGACATTAGATGAGTTTTGGCCAGTTTACAGTGTTGTTGCTATGGTAATTTCCTAGCGTGATGTCATCATTTACAACCAGGAAGTAAAATTAAAAAGCTAAAAATTGAGAAAACGGTGTAAAATTTGTAAAGAATTTAAGCTAATTTTGAAATATGTTTACCTGAACTACATTTTGGTTAAATGAGTAGTCCAACCTGTCATGGGCCCTTTAATTAAGGTTAAGGTTAGGGTTAGAAATTAGAGTTAGAATATTTGTTAAATAGTTACTAAGCCTGAATCATTTGTTGATTATGAATTAAGTCTTTGTTCATGCTTTATTAAGTGCAATTATTATAAAGTGTTACCGAAAAATACAAAGTGAACACAAACTGGGATAAAATTTTAAAAAAAATCATGATCTGGCTCCAAGAAAATCGTGATAATTTTGCCCAGAACTAATTGCTCCATGACTCAAACGACTGTGTGGATTAGTCTGATGCAGTTGTTTCCATATAGTTTCTCTTACTCTTCATACAATTAGCTTTTAGCACTTTTGAAACTGCAAAATCACAGTCTGGGATGGACAGAAAATTCACCTTGTTTCCTCGTATAGTGTTTAATCAAAAAATTAGTTTTTTTTTTTTTGCTTTTAATCATGTTCTAACAATGTCCCGTCATCAAAAACACACTTGGAGTTGCATTTAGCTTCATTCGCGCTAGTTTGATGAATCCTGGTTAGAAAATCCTCTCCCTCCAACCGTCAAAAACTAATATATGTCTAGATAAAATGAAAAATTATCGCTGGCTCAACATTTCTGTGAGTATTTTTCCATAAATCTGGATTATTCCTTCATAAATAAGTGCAGTTATTATGAAATGTTACCGAAAAATACAAAGTGGACACGAAAAAAATCAAAATCATGATCCGGCTCCAAGAAAATCGTGATAATTTCGCCCAGAACTAATTGCTCCATGACTCAAAAACGACTGTCTGGATTAGTCTGATGCTGTTGTTTCCATATAGTTCCTCTTACTCTTCTTACAATTAGCTTTTAACAGTTTTGAAACTGCAGAATCACAGTCTGTCTGTCTTGTATTCTCACGTTGTGTTTAATCATTTTTAAACCGTAATAATTCATAAGAAGTGCGTCTGACTCACTCTTTTGGGTTCGTTTGCACTCCTCGACCAGCAGGGGGAGCCGGTCCACGTCAGACGGCTGTGTTTTCTGCTGCACTTTTCAGTCGATAGTCATTAAAACTATTTGGCCCCGAGAGAACGCCGCAGTCTGAGTGAAAGGTTTAAGAAGAATTAGCCTCCGATATTTTCTCAAACTAATCATCGAGAACTGAGGAGTCGGCAATAAATCATTTTGGCGGGGCACGTAAACAAAACGGCAGACTTTATTCACCAAAAGGAGCCGATACATGACCCGAAGTGTTCACGCGGACGTTATTAATCGCTGTTGAATATAAATATAAATGTATTTGTGTTTAATGATTATGTTTCGTGGAGAAGATGGAGCTCTGGAAATGTACAGTAGAGTCCAGTCTGGAGTCAGAGGGAGACTTTAAAGGTCAAAGAAGAGAAACAATATCATTTATTTTTAAAAATGACAGGTGATAAACACATTTGCACTTGTTCCTTTGTCTAGTAACATTTGACAAATAAATTCAAGCTCATTGATTCACTAAAACGTCACCAAATTACACCATTTAAAGAAAAAAGTGCAAATGTTTTTTCCTTTGCTGGTTCTTCTTAGACCAGGTTTAGTCTCAGTTTAGTTGTGTATGGTTTTTTTTTTGTTTCTTTGTTTTTTAGACCAGGTTTAGAGTTGTCAAAAGTATCAAAATCAGACACTAATCGATACTAAAACTAGTATTGAAACTAAATAATCATCTGAGCTGGTATCGATACAAAAACATCACATAAACTGGACAAAATTTAACCTTTTCTGAACAGTTTTAGAATTATTTTGTATTGAAAATGTCTATTCTCCAAAATCTTGACCCAAAAAAGAAATGTTATATTTTACATATGACATTATAATAAAATAATACATTATAAATGTTTTATTATTATGGTGTTGCTAGCGTTAGCTGCTTACCTTAGCTTGAGCTGTGAATAGATCACAAATCTCAGGCAGGTTTTCTTAAATTAGACAGGGTTTGATCTTGGTTTAGTTCCTTTTTTCTTAAATTAGACCTGGTTTAGTCTTGCTTTAGTTTTAGTTTAGTTCTGTTTTCTTAAATTATATCCAGTTACTTGGTTTTGTTCCGTTTTCTTAACCAAGTTGAGTTTTGATTCAGTCAGACTAGGTTTAGTCTTGGTTTAGTTCTGTTTTCTTAGTTTAGACCTGGTTTAGTCTTAGTTAAATTTCAGTTTAGTTCCTTTTTCTTAAATTAGACCTGGTTTAGTCTTGGTTTGGTTCCGTTTTCTTAAATTAGACCTGGTTTAGTCTTGGTTTGGTTCCGTTTTCTTAAATTAGACCTGGTTTAGTCTTGGTTTGGTTCCGTTTTCTTAAATTAGACCTGGTTTAGTCCTGGTTTGGTTCCGTTTTCTTAAATTAGACCTGGTTTTGTCTTGGTTTAGTTCTTTTTCTGAATTACACCTGGCAAGAATCAAGCCTTTTCCGACTAAGTATTGCCACCTTTTTCATCCTTTTTTACACTATAATTCACTTTCATTTATTTCTGCTGACACCAGCTTCTGTTTCATGCAGATTTGCCCAATAATTACAGCGATTTGAACCATAAACCAGAACAAAACATCTTCATTTTGACAACACTGCCACAGAATCCTGAGCTATACTGCAAAAATGAAGTTCTAGATGAGTTAAAATGTCTTGATTTTTTGGATATTAATCTGAATTTCAGACGTTTTGACTTTTTAAAATCAGTGGAGATTATTTATTTGATGGAACTAGATTATTTTACTTGTTTCAAACCGTTTCTGACTTGTTTTAAACACATTATTTCCTATTTCAGTCCATATTATCTTCCTGCACAGCTAAAAATGTAAATCTGTAAAGGTTAAAATGGCTTGAATGTATCATTTTTATCTGGATTTGAGAAGTTTCGACTCAATTAGATTTAATTGCTGATGTGATGCAGAATATTTCACTGTTTTCAAAGTATTTCTGGCTGATGAATAAGAAAATACATTTGTCAGTGGTAAGTAAAATGATCTTAACCCACTGAGAGATAATTTGGATTGAAATAAGAAATAATGTGTTGAAACAAGTCAGAAACGGTTCAAATAAAAAGTCTCAACTCATCTTAACGAGTCAAAACGTCTGAAATTCAGATTAATATCCTGAAATCAAGACGTTTTAACTCATCTAGAACTTCATTTTTTGCAGTGTGTACTCTCGCTCAATTCCGAACCATAGAAAGATGAAGCTCGATAAACCGAACTGATCAAACGACGTCCACAAAACGCTCCTTTTAAAAACCCTCTTTCTATAAAACGTGGAGATTGCGATCGCGAGCGGATAAACCCAAAACCGTCCGCCGCGTTTAAAGTCGCCACGTCTGGACTTATCTCCCGAACTGTGCCGCGCTTCAGTCGCTCTATCGCCGCCGCATCTCTCTCATGTCTTTATCTTTTGCTCCGGATGCCCTCCCAGAGTCCGGTCCGGGCCTAATCCTCCCCCCCGTCTCTCCCGGGACGTCCCGCTTTCATCCGGGACCTGGCGCTGCCGCTCGTCTCTCTGGACGGGGATTTTATGGTGCATTTGTCAAACACTATCAACGCTCAGATTTGACTGCAGTGAGATTACATCCCAGCGATTTAAAACGTGCTTTAGACGTCTGCGTTTAGGAAAATCTGGAAATCTACTGCCAAAACTGGGCCTTTAACAAAGTCAGAAGAGCCAAGAAACAGGACAGAAAGGATAAAGACCCTAGCAGGAGGGGGGTCTCTATCCCTTATGTCTCGGGCCTGTCTGAGAAGTTTCAAAGGATTTTTAGACAACACGACATCCCTGTTCATTTCAAACCTGGCAATACACTTAAACAGAAACTGGTCCACCCGAAAGACAAGAGGCCGACAGAGAAACAGAGCAATGTAGTTTACTCGATAGAGTGCAGTGAGGACAGTTGTAAAGAACGTTACATAGGAGAAACAAAACAGCCATTGCACAAAAGGCTGTACCAACACAGAAGAGCGGCCTCCACAGGACCGCAGAGTGCAGTCCATCTGCACTTAAAAGCTACAAATCACTCGTTTGAGGACAGTGAGGTGAAGATATTAAGCAGAGAGAAGAACTGGTTAGAAAGAGGAGTAAAGGAGGCCATTTTTGTAAAAAGAGAGAATCCTTCTCTAAACAGGAATGGGGGCTTAAGATTTAATTTAGCCAAAATTTATGACAGCATACTAACACCTTGGTCCAGATCAATAGACCAGTCAAATGCTAATGAGGTAATCAGCAGTGAGGAGGGAGCAACAGCCAGCTATCAAGATAACAATAGACCTTTAGACACAGGTGAAACTAGGTGAGGCCAACCATTAATCAACAAGACAGACCAATTAATCTAGTCCCAGGTGACAAACAAACAATTTTCTAACAAAGACAGGACTCAGTGACTCCTCCCTGGGGGCAGGACTCCCAGTACTCAGAGCAGCATATAAGCCTGAGTTCCCATACCAGCTCTCTGATTGACAATGACTTTTGGATAAAAGTCGAAACGTCTCGATCTTTAAACGGCGTCCGGATGACAACCTCTGAACCCCTTTCTACGATGCCAAAAAAGATGTTAGAAATGTTAGAAATATAAAATGCGTTCTTTTTTTATTTGTCTGAACTGTTTTTATTTGTTTCTTCTGCTATTTTTACCTCAATCCTCACTGTTTTTGTCGCTTTGTTTTATTTATTTTACGTTTTGTGTTATGTTATTTTATTAAAAGTTGCAAAAATGTTTATCCATATTGAACTAACTCACTAAATCAATGTCAAATAATAAAGCTTTTTTAGATCATATGAAAATAAAACAAAATACTGGAAAAGCAAATGAACCCTCTTTAAATTCAGTTTTAGATTTGTCCTGGTTCTTTTTAGACCAGGTTTAGTCTCAGTTTAGTTCTGTTTTCTTAAATTAAACTTGGTTTAGTCTTGGTTTAGTTCTTTTTTTCTTAAATTATACCAGGTTTAGTCTTCGTTTAGTTCTTTTTTTCTTAAATTATACCAGGTTTAGTCTTGGTTTAGTTCTTTATCTGAATTACACCTGGTTTAGACAAAATTCAAGCCTTTTCCGACATTTGTGCATTTGTCAAACACTATCACCATTCAGATTTGACTGCAGTGAGATTACATCCCAGCGATTTAAAACGTGCTTTAGACGTCTGCGTTTAGGAAAATCTGGAAATCTACGGCCGAAAAAGATGTTAGAAATATAAAATATGTTCTTTTTTTTATTTGTCTGAACAGTTTTTACTTGTTTTCTCTGCTATTTTATCTCAATCCTCACTGTTTTGTCCCATTTGTTTTATTTATTTTAGGTTTTGTGTTATGTTGTTTTTATAATGTTTAATTAAAGTTGGAAAAATGTTAATTAAATATTGAGCTAACTCCACGAAATCCTAAATCAAACTAAATAATCTCAAATGTTAAAGCTTTTTTAGATCATATAAGAATCAAATTATTATTTTTCTATTAAGAAACAGTTTTGAAAATAAAACAAAATTCTGTAAAAGGCCATTACTGACGTCATAAAATCAACAAATACATAACATAATTAACCTCTTTGTTCTGTTTTCTTAAATTAGACCTGATTTAGTCCTGGTTTAGTTCTTTTTTTCTGAAATTAGACCTGGTTTAGTCTTGGTTTAGTTATTTTTCTTAAATTAGATTTGGTTTAGTCTTGGTTTGGTTTTAGTTTAGTTCTGCTTTCTTAAATTTTACCCGCATACTTGGTTTTGTTCCATTTTCTTAACCAAGTTTAGTTTTGATTTAGTTCTGTTTTCTTAAATTAGACCTGGTTTAGTCCTGTTTTGGTTCCATTTTCTTAAATTAGACCTGGTTTAGTCTTGGTTTAGTCTTGAGTTAGTTCTTTTTCTCTTAAATTAGACCTGGTTTAGTCTTGGTTTAGTTATGTTCCTTAGTTTAGACCTGGTTTAGTCTTGGTTTAGTCTTGAGTTAGTTCTTTTTCTCTTAAATTAGACCTGGTTTAGTCTTGGTTTAGTTATGTTCCTTAGTTTAGACCTGGTTTAGTCTTGGTTTAGTCTTGAGTTAGTTCTTTTTTTCTTAAATTAGACCTGGTTTAGTCTTGGTTTAGTTCTGCTTCTTTAGTTTAGACCTGGTTTAGTCTTGGTTTAGTTCTGCTTCCGTAGTTTAGACCTGGTTTAGTCTTGGTTTAGTCTTGAGTTAGTTCTTTTTTTCTTAAATTAGACCTGGTTTAGTCTTGGTTTAGTTCTGCTTCTTTAGTTTAGACCTGGTTTAGTCTTGGTTTAGTTCTGCTTCTTTAGTTTAGACCTGGTTTAGTCTTGGTTTAGTTACGTTCCTTAGTTTAGACCTGGTTTAGTCTTGCTTTTATGTACGTTAATATTCCGATCATTGTTCGTGTGACCCACATCATCATTTTCACATTTAAGCTCCTCCAAAATCCAATCTGAATCTCATTAAAAATCTATTGTCCCTTTAAAAAAGATGGATGCTTCGTATCACAGCCGAGGCCCGTCGTTTATTAAGACACATTGTTAAACTTATAATTGTCCGGCATTTTGTCAAATTAATTATGAGTTTAAAAGTAAGTCGTGAAATAGAAATACTCAGCCTTAAACAGTCACTTTGTCAAATTTCAACACATTCTGATCCAAATTATTCACTGTGATGAGTTTATACGAGCTTTTTGCAACTTTCAGAGCCAGTTATGTCGTCACAGTAAAGCTAACAACAACTAGCATGCTAACACCGCCCTAAAAATAATTGCTAATTCTGTCACATATTGAGTCAACACAGTTATTATTATCCTGATATTCCTAGATATTTATTTCTCTGAAGATATTATTGTATTACATAATTCAGGCCTTTGTGATAGGCTAAGCTAACCGTTGCTCACAGCTAATGCTAACTTTTACGAAAACGCAAAATATAAAGAAACGACTAATTATAAAATGTAAAACAATTACTTCCTGATTGTCTTTATTTATAGATTATGTCCAAGTTTTATTTTTATTCGTTTTATTTTTATCTTTATTATGCTTCAAAATTAGCATTAGCATTAGCATTGACCCATGAAAATCAAGTATTTATGAAGTTGAGTGTGACTCTACAAAAACCTGACAGAGATAAAATTTGACAGGAAGTACTCAGTAGCACAATGAGCTAGCCGTTTCAAAACATAAATAGCCAATTCTGAAATTAGACCTGGTTTGGTCTTGGTTTAGTTCTGTTTTCTTAAATTAGATCTGATTTAGTTTTAGTTTAGTTACTTTTTTCATAAATTCGACCTGGTTTACTCTTGGTTTAGTTTTAGTTTAGTTCTGTTTTCTTAAATTTTACCCGGTTACTTGGATTTGTTCCATTTTCTTAACCGAGTTTAGTTTTGATTTAGTTCTGTTTTCTTAAATTAGACCTGGTTTAGTCCTGGTTTGGTTCCGCTTTCTTAAATTAGACCAGGTTTAGTCTTGGTTTAGTTCCTTTTTCTAAAATTAGACCAGGTTTAGTCTTGGTTTAGTTCCTTTTTCTTAAATTAGACCAGGTTTAGTCTTTGTTTAATTCCTTTTTCTGAGATTAGACCTGGTTTGGTCTTGGTTTAGTTCTGTTTTCTTAAATTAGACCTGGTTTAGTTTTAGTTTAGTTCTTTTTTTCCTAAATTAGACCTGGTTTAGTCCTGGTTTGGTTCTGCTTTCTTAAATTAGACCAGGTTTAGTCCTTAGTTTTTCCGTTTAGTCCATCACCATGTCCTGGAGGCTAAAGCAACAACAAACGCCGTTAAAGCCGCTGTTTTTTCCCTCCAGATCTTCCATTACACTGGGGGCGTGGCTTACCTGGACATTCTGAAATTAAACCTGGTTTAGTCTTGATTAAGTTCCTTTTTCTGAAATTAGACCTGGTTTAGTTTTGGTTTAGTTCCTTTTTCTTAAATTAGACCTGGTTTAGTTTTGGTTTAGTTCCTTTTTTCTTAAATTAAACCTGGTTTAATCTTGGTTTAGTTCCTTTTTCTTAAATTAGACCTAGTTTAGTCTTGGTTTAGTTCCTTTTTCTGAAATTAGACCTGGTTTGATCTTGGTTTAGTTCTGTTTTCTTAAATTATACCCAGTTACTTGGTTTGGTCCATTTTCTTACCTGAGTTTAGTTTTGATTTAGTTCTGTTTTCTTAAATTAGACCTGGTTTAGTCCTTAGTTTTTCCTTTTAGTCCATCACCATGTCCTGGAGGCTAAAGCGACAACAAACGCCGTTAAAGCCTCTGTTTTTCCCTCCAGATCTTCCACTACACTGGGGGCGTGCCTTACCTGGACAACAAGGGCCCGTTCAGAGACAGGCTGGAGTTCGTAGGTAACCCGGGGCGACGGGACGGCTCCATCCTCCTGAAGAACGTGGACTTCGGAGACAACGGGACCTTCACCTGCGACGCCAAGAACCCGCCCGACATCTCGGGACGGCCCTCCAGCGTGCGGCTGCTCGTGTTCGAGAAAGGTGAGGCGGGCGTCACTTTAGACCCGCCACGTTTTCTGTTTTTGACGACTTATTTCCGTTAAAAAATATGCAAAGTTTCAGTTTTCTGCGCCGTTTTCCAGCCGTCCAGGTGTGATCGAAGGCGCGTCACGATCAATCAATCACAGGTGGAACTATCATTTTTGGGGTTCAGTATTTATCGTCTGCACTTTTTTTTTATCCTTGGACTTTTTGTTTTTCTTCTGTTTTACGATAAAATTTGAGCTGAAGACGGTTGAATAAATAACTTGTTTTTAGGGCTGTACTGTAAAGAAATTCGCTTTAGATTAAGGTTCCTTAGTTAACTATTTATAAGACGTTAATAAGCACTAATAGTTTGTTTATGCACTTATAACGCCTCATACATGTTTATAATCCATTAACCAAAACATGTTTGAGTGAATAAACCACATGTACAGAGCATCAATGAGCTGCATATCACATTATTTTCAATTATCACACTAATAAATGCTTGTAAATGACTTAGAAGTGCTTTTAAACACATAACAAGTGCTTATTAATGCATTATAAACAGTTTACTAAGGAACCTTAATCTAACCCTCCTATCTCCAGATCTTGAACCAGACTTGAGGATTTTACCTTTCGCGCGTGTCCTCGGTTGTTCTAATGACTCCAAACTCTTCAATTCATCTCCATTTGTGCATCAGACTGTGTCAAACATACACTCCCCTGCAGTCTGCCCCCTAGCTCCCACCACAGGCAGTGCGGCCGCTGTGCAGGGAAATAAAATCAATTATAATTTCATGTGTTTGAGATTGGGATCTGTCTCCTCCTCCTCCTCCTCCCTCGTTCTATCGCGGCGCTTTTATCCCTTGTATCTTATCTCCTCTCCTTCATCTTCTCTGCTCACTGTAAACTTTAACTTTCATTCGTCCTCTATCGCCGGCCGCAGCTTCAGAAAAGAGGCGGCCATGAGCTGGAAATAAAAAGAGGCGAGTGTGCTAACATGCTAATCTGACAACAAAGACGGAATATGACTTGTGAGGACTTAAAATGAATTCGTTAGACGTCGGACTTAATTGATCCGTGAGGGAAATTACTCGGAGCGAAGGACGGAGAGGGTCAGGAGGAGAAAGTGATGCAGAGGAGAGAGAACAGAGTGAAAAGTGATGCAGAGGAGAGAGAAAATGAGAAGAAAATGATGCAGAGGAGAGAGAAAGGAGAAGAAAATGATAGAGAGGAGAGAGAAAGGAGTAAAACATGCTGTAGAGGAGAGAGAAAAGAGTAAAAAGTGACGTAGAGGAGAGAGAAAGGAGAAAAATTATGCAGAGGAGAGAGAGAAGAGGAAAAAATTATGCAGAGGATAGAGAAAAGAGAAGAAAATGATGCAGAGGAGAGAGAAAAGAGTAAAAATGATGCAGAGGAGAGAGAAAAGAGAAGAAAATGATGCAGAGGAGAGAGAAAAGAGAAGAAAATGATGCAGAGGAGAGAGAAAAGAGTAAAAATGATGCAGAGGAGAGAGAAAAGAGAAGAAAATGATGCAGAGGAGAGAGAAAAGAGTAAAAATGATGCAGAGGAGAGAGAAAAGAGAAGAAAATGATGCAGAGGAGAGAGAAAAGAGAAGAAAATGTTGCAGAGGAGAGAGAAAAGAGTAAAAAATGATGCAGAGGAGAGAGAAAAGAGAAGAAAATGTTGCAGAGGAGAGAGAAAAGAGTAAAAATGATGCAGAGGAGAGAGAAAAGAGAAGAAAATGATGCAGAGGAGAGAGAAAAGAGTAAAATATGATGCAGAGGAGAGAGAAAAGAGTAAAAAATGATGCAGAGGAGAGAGAAAAGAGAAGAAAATGATGCAGAGGATAAAGAAAAGAGTAAAAAATGATGCAGAGGAGAGAGAAAAGAGTAAATGTTTCGAGAAGAAGAGACAGAAGGAGAAAATGATGCAGAGGAAGAGAGAAGAAAACGATGCAGAGGGGAGAGAAAGAAGGAGAAAATTATGATAGGGAGAAAGAAAGAAGGCGTATATGATGCAATTGAGAAAGAGAGAATGAGAACGAAGGAGTAAATGATTGGAGATGAAGAAAAAGAAGAAAATGACACAGAATAAAGAGAAAGAAGGCGTAAAAGATACAGTGGAGAGAGAAAGCTAAATGAGAGAATGGAGAAAGAAACAAAAATGATGTTGAGATAAAGAAAGGAGAAAATGATGCAGAGGAGAAAGAAAGAAGTAAATGATAAAAATAAGAGAGAAAGGAGCAAAAAAGAAGAATATGATGCAGAAGAGAGAGAAAGAAGTAGTAAACGATGCAGAGGAAAAGGTCAGATGTAGGTGATGAGGACGAGGAGGATGATCTCTGTCTTCTCTCTCTCTCTCGTAAATGTTTCCTGTCGCTCACGTCTTTTCTTTCATGCCGGTTTCTCCCCTGGAGCTCTTCCTCTTCGCCCTCCTCTTCACCTCTCCTCCTGTCGTCTGATCGTTTGTTGTGTGACGTTTACGGCTGGTGCCTCTCGCCCCGCGGCTGGAGGATCGCCGGTTTGGTTTCCACGTCGCGGGAGGGATTTGTGTGCAGAGTTTGCATGTTCTCCCTCTTCACCTGGACGTGTTTAGAGGAGCGAGAAATGATGCAGAGGAGAGAGAGAGAAGAAAGTGATGAAAAAGAGAAGGAAAGAAGAAGATGAATGAAAGAAAGAAAGAAAAACGATGCAGAGGAGAAAGAAAGAGGGAAGGAAGGAAAAATGACGCAGAGGAGAAAGAAAGAAGAACGATGCAGAAAATAAAGAAGAAAATGATGGAGAGGAAAAAGAAAGGAGGAGAAAATTGTGGAGAGGAGAGAGAAAGAAAGAAAGAAAGAAAGAAAGAAAGAAAAAAATTGCAGAGGAGAGAGAAAGAAAGAAAAAAGATGAAGAGGAGAAAGAAAGAAGGGGAAAATGATACAGAGGAGAGAGAAAGAAGAAGAATGCAGAAAAGAAAGAAAGAAAGAAATGATGCAGAGTAGAGCGAAAGAAAGAAATAAATAAAGAAAAAATGATGCAGAGAGAGAAAAAGAAGAAAATTATGCAAAAGAGAAGAAAATTATGAAAGAAAGAAGGAAAAAGAAAGAAAGAAGGGAGGAAAAATGATGCAGAGGAGAAAGACAGAAGAATGATGCAGAAAAAAAGAAGAAAATGATGGAGAGGAAAAAGAAAGGAGGAGAAAATGGTGCAGAAAGAAATAAAGAATGAATGAAAAATGATGCAGAGGAAAAAGAAAGAAGAAAATGAATGAAAGAAAAACGATGCAGAGGAGAAATAAAGAAGGAAGGAAGGAAAAATGATGCAGAGGAGAAAGAAGAACGATGCAGAAAATAAAGAAGAAAATGATGGAGAGGAAAAAGAAAGGAGGAGAAAATTGTGGAGAGGAGAGAGAAAGAAAGAAAGAAAGAAAGAAAGATGCAGAGGAAAAAGAAAGAAGGGGAAAATGATAGAGGAGAGAGAAAGAAGAAGAATGATGCAGAAAAGAAATAAATAAATGATGAAGAGTAGAGCGAAAGAAAGAAAGAAAAAATGATGCAGAGGAGAGAGAAAAAGAAGAAAATTATGCAAAAGAGAAGGAAAGAAGAAGAAAATGATGCAGAGGAAAAGAAAGAAGAAAATGAATGAAAGAAAGAAAGAAAAACGAATGAGAGGAGAAAGAAGAACGATGCAGAAAATAAAGAAGAAAATGATGGAGAGGAAAAGAAAGGAGGAGAAAGTTGTGCAGAGGAGAGAGAAAGAAAGAAAAAGAAAGAAAAAAGATGCAGAGGAGAAAGAAAGAAAGAAGGAAAGAAGATGCAGAGGAAAAAGAAAGAAGGGGAAATGATACAGAGGAGAGAGAAAGAAGAAGAATGATGCAGATGAGAAAGGAGAAGACAATAATGCAAAAGAGAAGGAAAGAGGAAGAAAATTATGCAAAGAAAAAATAAAGAAGAAAATGAATGAATGAAAGAAAGAAAAACAATGCAGAGGAGAAAGAAAGAAGGAAGGAAGGAAAAATGATGCAGAGGAGAAAGAAGAACGATGCAGAAAATAAAGAAGAAAATGATGGAGAGGAAAAAGAAAGGAGGAGAAAATTGTGCAGAAAGAAATAAAGAATGAAAAATGATGCTGAGGAGAGAGAAAAAGAAGAAAATGATGCAGAGGAGAGAGAAAGAAGGAGGAAATGATGCAGAGGAGAAATGAGTAAATGATGGAGTTTGCATGTTCTGCCTCTTCACCTGGACGTGTTTGTCTTTGGATATAGAGACAAAAGGGCGGCTGGCGCTGCAAAAAAGGGAAACAACACTTGAATTCTCAACCATATTATTTTATGTTCATTATCATTGTTTTTTTTTTATGTTTCGTGCGTAAAAATCATGTGAATTCGCTGCAAATTTCTCCTTTTATTTATCTACACTGGACAAAAATATAAACCCAACACTTCCGTTTTTTTATGAGCTGAACTCTACGATAAAACATTTTCTATAAACACAAAAGAGCCGTATCTGACAGTGAGGTTTGGCATATCAAGATCCTGATTAGACAGCATGATTATTGCACAGGTTTGCCTTAGACTGGACACAATAAAAAACATTGTACAATCCATGTTGCTACGACGGTGTGCTGCAGTTCCACATCATTCATATTAATAGTTCAGTAAGACAGATTTTGACACATTTGTGAACAGTATTTGGCAGATACGGGGTTTTGTGTAGAAAACGCTTCATATCTTTGAGTTCATGACAATGGGATCAAATCATCTGTTGTGAGTAATCTGACTTCTTTCTGATTGTTCACACCTGAGCAGGGTTCAGCAAGGAAACGACGCAAAGAAAACGTCAAACTAATGAAAGAAATGAAAGTACTTTGTCTCAGAAACACAACATTTATTCTAAAACTCCACTGATTAACTGACACGTGTCACCAGGTGTTTTTGTGGAGCAGATTATTTTTGCTGTAAACGCACAACCATAATCAGATTTAATAGTTGGTTATCTGATTATTCTAGTTACCTGATTTTTACCAGCCATGGAAATGTACCCACCGATGTTGTTATGATTTGTTTTTGTTTATTTTTCATCATCCAATATAACATTGTCAAAATGAGAGACACACTTTACTGCATAACGTTTGACGCGACGACTGCTCCTCCCATCGACAAAGTCATTTCCGGTCCATTCCTTCGCTGCTCTTACCAGGATACTCTACTGGCTCTTGAGAAGTTACAAGAAAAATGAAGTGTCAGTTGTGTTTATGGAAATGGATTATTGATGAAGGTTAGATAGCTAAATTGCTCAAAATTGTTGCATGTTACTGCATCAGCAACACTAGCACCGCTCATTAGCATAGCTTACTTACCTGGGTAGTTGTGGATGAAGCTGGAAATGTACAATTTAACTTAGCTTTTTTCGCTTACTCAAGGGAGCAGGAGAGAGGGAATCCACAAGTCTATGGACATCATTTATACTACCGTAAAATTCGGACTATAACCCTTTAAGTTTTTTCACATACTTTGAACCCTGCGGCTTATACAATGATGCGTCTAATTTATGATCAGCCTTAAAGTAGATCCTACACCAAACAGTACAATCTGGACTCAACAAGATTCTGACGAAACGAACAGAAGGATTTTTTCTATATCTAATTCTAAAACAGATTTACTGAAGTTTTAAGTTTAAAAAATTAGGCGGAATTTGAATTTTTAGGACAATTTTCAGTCAAATTTAGTTTACTAAATAAGAAATCCAAAATCCCCTCTGTAATTTGTTTTTTTGTAACTAATATTTTACAAAATGAACCAAAACATATAAACCTGGTTCTGTCCATTTTTCAGATTTAAATGTCCCAAATCTGTGTCTTTTTGGCCATTTTTACACATAAAATGCCTTATTTCTACACAAAAACATTAAATGATGAAAAACCTGTTATGCATTTTTTTCTTACATTCATGTGACTAAACTACAGGAGAAGTTTCAAATTCATATCTTTAAATTTAACATTTTTTCCTGTTCACCTGCAGCGTCTCACCTTAAAACAGCAGTTACATGAAACAGTCCTGGTCTAATACTGTCTCCTCGCCCCTGTCCCCCTCTCCTCGCCCCTGTCCCCCTCTCTCCTCGCCCCTCTCTCGCCCTCTCTCCTCGCCCTTGTCCCCCTCTCCTTCCTCTCCTCCTCCTCTCCTCACCCTCTCCTCCTCCTCTCCTCACCCTCTCCTCCCCCTCTCTCTCGTCGCTCTCTGTCCCCTCTCTCCTCTCCCTCTGTCCCCTCTCTCTCTTCTCTCGCTCTCTCTCTTCCTCCTCCTCTCCTCGCCCTCTCCTCCCCCTCTCCTCGCCCCTGTCCACCTCTCCTCGCCCCTGTCCTCCTCTCCTCGCCCCTGTCCCCCTCTTCTCGCCCCTGTCCCCCTCTCCTCGCCCTCTCCTCCCCCTCGCCCCTCTCCTCGCCCTCTCCTCCTCTCCTCTTCCTCTCCTCGCCCCTCCTCTCCTCGCCCCTCTCCTCCTCTCCTCGCCCTCTCCTCCCCCTCTCTCTCGCCTCTCTTGTCCTCTCTTCTCTCCTCGCCTCTCTCTTTCTTCTCTTCCTCGCTCTCTCTCGCTCCCTTCCTCTTCCTTCTCCCTCCTCTCGTCTTCCTCCTCTCTCTCTCGCTCTCTGTCCCCTCTTCTCTCTCTTTTTCCTTTATCCCCCTCTCTCTCTCCTCGCTTCTCTCCTCCCTTCTCGCTCTCTCTCTCGCTCTCTCTCGCTCCCCTCTGTCCCTCTCTTCCTCTTTCTTCGCTTGTCCCCTCTTCTTCCTCGCTTCCTCTCTTCTCGCCTCTTCCTCCCTCGCTCTCTCTCGCTTCCTCTTCCTCCTCTCTCTCTCTTTTCTTGTCCTCCCTCTCTCTCGCTCTGTCCCCCCTCTTCTTCTTTCTCGCTGTCCCCTCTCCTCACCCTCTCCTCCCTCGCCCCTCTCTCGCCCTCTCCTCCTCTCCTCTTTCTTCTCGCCTCTCCTCCTCCTCCTCTCCTCGCCCCTCTCCTCCTCTCCTCGCCCTCTCCTCCCCCTCTCCTCGCCCTCTCCTCGCCCCTCTCCTCCTCTCCTCGCCCTCTCCTCCCCCTCTCCTCGCCCTCTCCTCACCCCTCTCCTCCTCTCCTCCCCCTCTCCTCCCCCTCGCTCTCCCCCTGCAGTTCCCATCCAGGCTGGGGTGATCACCGGCTCCATCATCGGCACAGTTCTGGGGCTTTTGATCCTCATCGTGGCCATTTATTACCTCATGAGGTTCCTGGTGGCCCGCCGCGTCTTCAGCCTCAGCGTCAGGTCAGTGCCTTGCTTCTGGACTCTGTGCCAGGGACTCGAACTCCGACCTGAGCCCATCCCCGGCACCGAGACCTGCGTGGCCAAAGGGCAGGGCCAGTGAGCTCGGCGCATTTGTGCATCTGTTACAATAACTTTAACTCTGGTGTGTTAACATGACAAACGGGAAGTCAGTCAGAAGATTCAGCTGCTGAACCCGATTTGATCTTAAGAATATTGTAATCGTTGTCATCCACACTTATGTTCTTCTTAAAGACAATACATTTGGAGATGTAATTATCTTGTTGACATGTTTTGGCACGTCACCAACGCCAGTGACAGTTCTGAAGAGGCTCGTAGTGAAGCAGCCGAAACATGTCAACAAAGTAAATACATCCCCATTTATTGTCTTTAAGGCGAGACACTGCAGGCAAAACTCATTTTTTTCAATTTTTTAGTTTTTTGTTCAGTTTGCTCTCGCATGTCGACTTTCATGTGGAAACACCAAACTTGTCCAATCTGCTCCTAAAGATGTTTTATTCTTCCATTGAATCCACTTCATCCATAGATTTCTCTGGGACATTGTAACTTCAAAGAACATAAAGATCAGCCTTAAAGTAGCTCCTACACACAACAAACTTTACAGTCTTGGACTCAACAAGATTTTTACGAATCATACTGGAGGATTGTTTAATATCTAATTCTAAATCTGATTTTTTGAAGTTTTAAGTCCAAAATTTTTTTTTTTAATTAGAATTTTTAGGGCAATTTTCAGTCAGATCTAGTTTACTCAAAAACTACATAAGAAATCCAAAATTTCCTCTGTAAATTTTTTTGTAACTAATATGTTACAAAATGAACCAAGAAATTTAAACCTGGTTCTGTCCATTTTTCAGATTGAAATGTCCCAAATATATGTATTTTGGAACATTTTTTCCACATAAAATGCCTTATTTCCATGACATGACATGATGAAAACCTTGTAATACATTTTTTTCTTACATTTATGTGACTAAACTACAGGAGAAGTTTACAATTGATATCTTTAAATTTAACATTTCTTCCTATTCACCTGCAGCGTCTCACCTGAAGAAGAACATAAGGGTGGATACAACTAAAAAAGCCATAATAAATGTTGTTGGAGTCACTGTCAATGAAGTTTAACAGCAGAAAGTTTACTGTAAAAACATTAAGGGTGTGTCAGTAGTTGTGGTAAATGTTAGCTGCAGTGTTCCGCTTCAGCTTCATGGCGCTGTCTGAAAAAGCTGTTGTGAAGCTGTATACGCTCCTGAAAACGAATGCAGGAGAATGTTAAAGTCTATATGACAGGTTAGACGACTAAACGTAGTGAACATGATTATATTTAAGGTTTCACTAAGCATTTTGTCCGTTTGGCCCCAGTTTGACAGTTTTCGGGACGTTTATAATCAGGGCTGCAGTCGACTAAAGCCCTGCCCTTTTGAACGATTAATCGACTAAAAGGGGGTGTGGCAAAAATATCTCAAAACCGTGAAATATCTCTATATATCGGACCCAAACTGCACTCAAACGATCACAACTGCGCAGGAATTCATGCAAAAAACAACTATTTATACAGAAAGGTACTCGGAAACGGTGTATTTATGTTAGATCTATTTAAGTTTAAGATGATTCACTCCAAATCCATCCGTTAATCATTGTGTATCTTCTCATTTTTACAGTTTTTGCCATAAATCCCTTTAATCTAAATCAAATAATTTGTCGACTAATTAAAATGCTGGTCGACTATAACGCCATTGACCGATTAATCGACTAAACGACTAAAGCCCTATTTATAATGTCACGTCCTGGTTGGACATGGGCTGAAAATATGACAAAGTTAGAGATAATTCCACAACTGTTACCATAGCAACCATTTTGAAAACAAGAACCAAAATCCATATAAATTACACAACAGTTAGGAATTGACAACAAATAATACTCAATAACACCTTTATTTTATTGAACAAAAGTTTAAACTGTCCGAAAAATGTGTCAGTTGCGTTTAAATTGACCTTGTATTTTCGATGGCACGTCGCTTTTTGATGACATCACTGAGGGAGGGATTCAGTTTTCAAACTCGGCTCAACTTCCTGTCATTTTAAACGTTTGCTCTTCTACATTTCCTCTTGACTGATGTAAAACTATGATAACGATTTACCACATGTGCCCTCCATCCAAACTGAGTTACAATTAGACAAAAATGGACTTGTCATATAGACTTTAAAGCACCTGATTCTGATTTGTGAGGAAATTTAAAAGAATAAATGTTTAAAATGACAGGAAGTAGTTCTAAAGTCTATGTGACAGGGTCTCAAAATGTTTTAATTATAACTTAGTTTGGTGGGAGGGCACCTGTGGCAATTATTTATTATAGTTTTGTATCTGTGAAGTTGCAGTTTGTGAAGAAATTTATTAAAATGACAGGTAGTGATTGAGTTCTAGAACGGAATCTCTCTGTGATGTTATCAAAAAGCGACGTGCCGTGAAAAATACAAATGCAATTTACACACAACTTTTTGAGACTATAAAGTGTCATTCAACAAAATCAAGTTGTTATTGGGTGTTATTGTTTGTAAAATCATAACTATTGTGTCATTTATGTGGGTTTTGGCCCTTATTTTGAAAATGGTTGCTAGGTAACGGTTGTGGAATTACCTCTAACTGTGTCCAACCAGGAAGTACAATTATAAACATTACAAAAACTGTCAAACTGGGCATAAACAGACAAAATGTTTAGTAAAATCTTAAATATAATCATGTTCACTCCGTTTTAATGAAATGTGTCGTCTAAACTGTCATATAAACTTTAACTCGCTTTGGAATAGATTTTTTTTATCCACTTCTTCTGTTTTGATCCATTCTCTCTACTCCCCCTGCTGGCAAAGAACTGTATTTTCTCGCCTAAAAACAAAGGCCGGCTGTGTGGAGACTCTAACCCCTTAAACCCGGGGCGAGCGTTCATGTCAGAGCCGACGGATGAAGGAGCTGGTGTTTAAGATGTCTCGGGGGCAGCGCCGCGTCTCCCCACCAGGGGGAGATAGATGCGACATCCTGACATTGTCTTTGTTTTGTCCCCTCCAGCAAACATGGGAAGAAAAAGAAGGAGACGCAACAGAGACAGGCAAGTGTCCAAACCCCGTCCCCCAAAACAGGGCTCTTCAACTTCACCACCAGTTTTACAGATGTCTGTCCTCGAGGCCAGAAGCACGTCCAACACTTTAGAAAAATGAAAACACGAAAGAGGATTTAACAACATCTGCAGGACTGAACCAGGACTGAACCAGGACTAGACCAGGACTGAAACAGGACTGAACCAGGACTGAACCAGGACTAGACCAGGACTGAACCAGGACTAAACCAGGACTAAAGGAGGACTGAACCAGGACTAGACCAGGACTAAACCAGGACTGAACCAGGACTAGACCAGGACTGAACCAGGACTAAACCAGGACTAAACCAGGACTAAAGGAGGACTGAACCAGGACTAGACCAGGACTGAACCAGGACTGAACCAGGACTGAAACAGGACTGAGCCAGGACTGAGCCAGGACTAAAGGAGGACTGAACCAGGATTGAACCAGGACTGAGCCAGGACTGAGCCAGGACTAAAGGAGGACTGAACCAGGACTGAACCAGGACTGAACCAGGACTGAGCCAGGACTAAAGGAGGACTGAACCAGGACAGAGCCAGGACTGAACCAGGACAGAGCCAGGACTGAACCAGGACTGAGCCAGGACTAAAGGAGGAGTGAACCAGGACTGAAACAGGACTAAAGGAGGACTGAACCAGGACAGAGCCAGGACTGAACCAGGACTGAGCCAGGACTAAAGGAGGACTGAACCAGGACTAAAGGAGGACTGAACCAGGACAGAGCCAGGACTGAACCAGGACTAAAGGAGGACTGAACCAGGACAGAGCCAGGACTGAACCAGGACTGAGCCAGGACTAAAGGAGGACTGAACCAGGACTAGACCAGGACTGAGCCAGGACAGAACCAGGACTTAAGGAGAACTGAACCAGAACTGAACCAGGACTGAACCAGTTCTGAACCAGGTCTGAACCAGGACTGAACCAGGACTGAACCAGGACTGAGCCAGGACTGAACCAGGACTGAACCAGGACTGAGCCAGGACTGAACCAGGACTGAACCAGGACTGAACCAGGACTGAGCCAGGACTGAACCAGGACTGAACCGGGACTGAACCAGGACTGAACCAGGACTGAACCAGGACTGAACCAGGACTAAACTAGGTCCAAGCTAGGACTATACCAGAACTAAATCAGGACTGAACCAATAAGAAGACATACAGTATAAAATGTTCTATATTTTTTACAAATGGGTAGAGGGCCTGGTTTGGCCTGGTTTGGCCTGGTTTGGCCCCGGGCCTTGAGTTGAATAGCCCTGTCCTAAACCCTCGTGTCTTTTCATTTCTGTTGACCTTGTTTAATATAAAATACCTCATTTTAACCACAAAAGTCCCTCTGGGCGGAGCTCAGTACGATCTAAACGCTCTAACACTGTCAGTGTTGAATTCTTTCGTGTGTAAAGTTTGTTTATTTCACCTGTTTGTTCTGGTTTGTCTCACAATTGCTGACGGTCCAAACGGAAACCTGAGCGATTATCAGGGGCGTCGGCCCCCGGGGAGTAAAGGGTGGTTACCCTGGGGCCCGGAGCAGGGAGGGGCCCCAAAGCATGTGGGGATTTTTTACTCAGTTCATTTTTCAACATTTTAATCTATGTTTGTTTCATTAAAATGTAAAATGCTTCAGAGACTAAATACAATATGCATGACCAGCAATGTGTATGACAGGGTTTTATGATTTTCTCTTTTCCTTTTGAATTTTTTAGGTGGAATAAAACCTGTTGTAAATATAAATGATAGTTTTACACCAATCACACGTCAGGTTGTGAGAAAAAATTGAAAAATAAGTTGAAATTTATAGGAAATAGAGCAGAGTTCCAAAAGATCCAAACGTTTGAGAAAATCTACACACAAGAAACACATTTTTTGACTCTTTAAACATAAATTCAACAAAACAAAGGTGTTTTGTATATTTGTATTTGTCCAATAATAATCTGTGCAACATTAGAGGAGTTTTGGCCCAGTTTAAAACACGGTTGCTAGGTAACAGTTACAGAAGTTCTCAGTATGATGTCGTGATTTACAACCAGGAAGTATAATTTTAAACCAAAAACACTGCCTAAGTGGGATAAAGATTGTAAATTATTTATCAAAATCTTAAATATAATTCTCTTAACTGTGTTTTAGAAAAAATAGTAGTTCAACCTGTCATTGGCGAAGAAAAAAAAAAGACTAATTGCTCACAAATTAGCCAAGTACGTCATTATAATTTGTATTATGGTGTTATAGTAATAATGTTTTGAGGTCCGGTACTAATTAAAAACAAATAGTTCTGGATCATAAGAAACAAAACACACGGTAAAAACTCAATATCTAGTGCTGCCTAAAATGAGCTGAATTCAGAATATTAATCTTATTTTGAGTAGTTTTGACTAGAAGAGATTTAATTGCTGATGTGACGTAGACAATTTCAATGGTTTCAAGACATTTCTTACTTGTTTTAAGATAATTTAGCTTTAAATAAGAAAGTGAAGTGTTTGCCAATGAGATAAGTAAAAATATCCTAACAAATCTCAAACATTTTGGCTCGAAATGAAATAAATGACGTAAAACGAGTCAAAAACACCTTTAAATAAGTAATATTAACTAGGTCCATGAAGAAAATGCATCTTAACTATTCAGACTTGATGAAATTAAGATTAATATCCTGAATTCAAGTCATTTCTAGACTAGAAATATTTTTTGCAGAGCAGGATGTCAATACATTTGCGAGTTATTGTTAATTGCACAAACCGTAGGCTGTTTATTGTAGCAAAAATGAGTGAAAAAACAACAATAACCGAATTTGCCAAGATGAATAAATCCTATACCAGACTGTAGAGGGTTTGAACCTGGAGCCCAGACCACTTTACTACGTCCCAGTTGTATTCTTCAATCTACTTTGGTATAATGTTAAAAAACTTATAATACACTGTAGGGCTGTCACTAATGAATATTATAATAATTGACTAGTCAGTGATTATTTTTTCCGATTCGTCGACTGGTCACATGATTATTTCTACTGGGTTTCCGCTGGGCATTATAAAGCATTAGAAGTCATTAAATGGATTTAGACAAAAATAAGGCCTTAAAATACATTAAAAAGTACAGAATTCAATCCCCACAGGCTGTAAATCCAGTTTGACAAAAAAAAAAGTATCCATCAGAACAATAAATATAAATGTAATAAAAATAAGAACAAATACTTACCACAGTCCTTGTCTTCAGAGCCGCTGTGTGTTTTTACTTTGAAATTTAACATTCAAATACATTTTGAATCTCATTTACTGGATTTATTGAATCTAGGATCAAAACATGAAAGACAGGGTTCAAAACACACATGTGCAAGGTTTAACGTTAGCTTTTTGAATATTATACAGTAGTTTATTATATTCTCGTCGTTCTGCTTCACGATGGTAATATATCAGTAGTTTAAACGTGACAAAAGCGTAAATGTCTTGTTTTGATGTTGATTATAGCATTAAAAGTCTTGAAATTCGGCATTAAAAATCATTACATTTGATTTGCTGAAACCTGCATAAACCCTGCTATAGAACTTTTTAAATACATTCTCAGCCAAATAAAGATTGAAATATGGGATTGAAGGCTTCTACTGAAAGAATATTTATGAATAAAGTGTATTATTGTTAAAAATCAGCAATAATCCATTCATTTTTGACATTTTGATGTGTTAATGTCACTGTCTTTGTTGTAAAAGGTCTTTCGAGGTGTTTTAGAGTCTGTTAATGATAGTCGAGCAGTTTTTCTATAAAAGTTTGTTGGTTTTTCTTTACCTTGTCAGCAGACGTTGTGACTTTTCAGACTCGAATCATTCGGAGACGACTGGCTGCTTTCTTCACAAAAAATGTGTTTCATAAGCCGTCGTCTCTTTACATTCGATGGTTAGATGAACTTTTGAATCTCTTCTTTTAAGCCGGTGCAAATTGTCCAGCGTTTCGAGCGTCACCAAAGCTTAAAATCGCATTCCTTTTGACAGCAAATACAATAGCCTTTGAGAGACATAAAATAAACGTCTCGTCATGAAAAGCGCGTGTCCGTTTTCACTTCGGTCGCCTCCGAGAATGAAACCCTGACGGCGCCGTTTCATAATCTGCAAAAGGCTTGTCAGATTCAAAATGTCCGCTCACTCCCCCGAGCAACGAGCGCGCAACAAAACAACATGCCATTCAAAAGTCTGCGGCTAATAACGGGTTTGGAGTAAAAGTCAGCGAGTTTGAGGGGATTTGAGGAAGAGGAGGAGGAAGTGTGAAGTGTGAAGTGCAGTGTTTGTGCTCATTTCTGTAATTAAAAGTCATCTGATGCTTGTAGAGCTGATAAGGGGGAAATATAGTGCACAATCTGACACTTAATCATATTATTAGAGCTGGGCGATACGGCAAAAAGTTATTATCATGATTTTCTTGGGGCCAGATCATGATTTCGATTTTATTCGTGTTCACTTTGTATTTTTCTATTGTCTTTAACAGAGCTGCATGATTTAGAAAAATATCTAATTGTGATTTTTCTGACCAGTGCGATTGCGATTAGATTTGTGATTTATGTTTGAATAATAGGATTCTGTCCAAATTCACATTTTAAACACAATTTTGTCGCTTTTATGTCAAGTTCGTTGTGTTTATAATTTTTAAACACGTCTTCGTCGCTTTTTTTAGTCATGTTTTTGTCGTTTTTTGTTGCATTTTGGTGCATTGAGTTGCGTGTGTTGTCTGTAGGTGCGTTTTTGTCGCTTTTGAACGAATTTTTGTCACTTTTATGTCACGTTTATTGGGTTTGTAATTTTTAAACACGTCTTTGTCACTTTTTGTCGTGTTTTTAGTCATGCTTTTGTCATTTTTAGTCGCGTTTTGGTGCATTGAGTTGCATGCGTTGTTTGTAGGTGCGTTTTTGTCGCTTTTTAATGCATTTTTGTCACTTTAACTGCAGTGTTAGCTGTTTTTTATTCAAATCAAAGCAAGATATTTTGTTATTGTTGCAGCCTTTGTTATTTGCTAATTGCGTCCATTAAAATTGTGATTGTGTGTGGTGCTGTTTTAAATGCACAGCGATGCTAATGTTGCTAACGTCTACACAGAGCGAATGACAGCAAAAGCAGGCATTCACTTTGATTCATAACTTACAAACGTAATAACACTGTTTGGGTCAAAACGTGAACTTAATTGGATCCACGTTTTGGCTGATTGTAGCTTTTTTCTGTTTTTGTTTTTTGTTTTTGTTTAAGTGCCTTAACTGTCCATAACCAAAAAAGTTGCAGTATAAATGCACAAGATACTAAGAGATAATCAAAGACTAAAACATATGAGGAGCTAGGTTATGGTTATGTTATGGCCAAAAGGGAAAAAAAAAATAACATTTGCTTTTTTATTATAATATTTTATCACGATTCATGTAAACTTGAGGCAAAAATAGTGAATCATTATATGTCAATACGACTAAAATAGCAGATCGTCACAGGAATGAGATCATGATTTGATTTTTGAAGTCTAAAAGAGTGAGTGAAACCAGCTCTGATTGGTCAGAGAAACAGATCTGCTCCTGTCAGTCCGTCCCAGGGCAGCTGTGGCTACAGAAGTATAGTTTACCACGACTGAGTGTGCAGTGAATGAATAATGACTTCAGTGTAGAGCTTTGAGGCTTATCAAGCTTTCAGCACCACGGCCAGCTCCTAAGGCCCAGGATCAAACTTCATGAATGAAATGTTTTGTTTTCGGCAGATTAAATGTCCAGAGAGAAAGTATATGACAAAAAGAAGAAGCTGTGGTTCATGTCTAACTGTGGGTCACTGGTAAATACATTTATTTCACAGTCCATGAGTGATGAATAATTAGGACCTTGGCCAGAACAATTTACCATTTAAGACAAGACTACTGGTAAAATCAATGTTTTCGTTGTTTTTTGGTCAGTTTGCTCTCAACATATCGACTTTCATGTGGAAACAACAAATGTGTCCAATCTGCTCCTAAAGATGTTTTATTCTTCCATTGAATCCACTTCATCCATAGATTTCTCTGGGACATTGTAACTTCAAAGGACGTTTTCTTAAAATGCATTTTTCTCCCTCGAGACATAAAGATCAGCCTTAAAGTAGATCCTACACCAAACTGTACAATCTGGACTCAACAAGATTTTGATTAAACGTACTGAAAGATATGTTGATACATAATTCCAAAATTGATTTATTAAACTTTTAAGTCTAAAAAAAATGAGTAAAACAATTTTCTTGGCCGATTTTCAATTAGATCTAGTTTACTCAAAAACTAAATAAGAAATCCAAAATCTCCTCTGTACATATTTTGTAACTAGTATTTGTACAAAAAAAATTAAATCTTGTGCAGCCATTTTTCCAGATTTAAATGCCCCTAATATGTGCAATGTTGGCCATTATACACATTTTATACTTGGCTTCAAATTCTAAATCAGATATTTACTCAAGCACAACTTGGTACTTCAACGTGATTATTTTGAAGTAACGTCACTCTTACTTGCAATCATTAGTAACTAGTCAACTATAAAAAAAAATCAACTATAAAAATTGATAATAGACTAATCATATCTAAAACACTTATCAAAAGACCTTTTATAATAAAGACAGTGACATTAACACATCAAAATGTCAAAAAATTTAGATTATTGATGATTTTCGTGAATAATACACTTCGTTCATAAATATTCTCTATTCAAACGCCTCTAGTCACCATATTTCAACCATTATTTGGCTGATAACGTATTCAAAAGTTTAAATATACAATCATTTGACTCGTCGACTTATAATATATAACACTAAAAAATAATATAATATTATAAAAAATATAATAATCGTCAGTGACAGCCTTACTTTCGCACATTTTTTTGCTTCTCTCCACCTTTCCTTATAACTGAGCGTTTGATGCTGCGAGATATTAACATCCAGTTGATTTAAATCCATAAAACCCAGACAAGTTTCCTCCAAACTCCATGTTGCTCTTCTTATTCCTCTCTTTCCTCCCCCCTCTCTCTCTCGCTCGTCACTCTCGTTCCTCCAGGGGGCGATGTCCAAACAGCTTGACACACGTAAACATCCTCGGGGCTGAAGCCGGAGCGGCCGCTGAGCTACCGCCGCGCTCCGGTCACGCCGCTAATGCTAACTCCCCATTGAAAAGCATTGAGAGTGTTAGCTTTGGGGAAAAACCAACACCGGCTGCTGATTTCTCTCACTGGGAGTCAAATGAAAATCACTGGGCCCTATTATACTCCGAGCCGCGGTCTGAGGATTTTCCCGGCTCGGATTTTCTGTTCTTGGTTGCGTTTTTTGCCTCGTGGGAGCGGGATAGCCTCGAGGAGCGGTTTAATCAGACGTTTTTGGTGGCTTGTGTTTTCTTTTGTGGGTTGGAGGAGACGCCGGGCGACTCGTGTTTGATTGTGCTGCGAGGGCTGCGCCGCATTTGTAAAAGGCGGCACACTGTAGGCCACTGCGGCTGAGAGCAAAGAGCAAAATCAAGCCTCTTCAAACACAAAACAGCTGCTGGATCAGACAGTAATGATATATACTGCGGCAAAAGTTGTTATTGTGTTGATAGCAGACGCACAATGTAAAAAAATCCTATTGAATCCATGGAAAATAAGAAGAATGGAGCATGAATACTAGTGCTTTTATAAATCCTGAATGTGAAATACTTTTAGCATGAACATTCCCTGCATAACCATAAATATTCTACTTAAAAATAGCCGAAAAGTAATTTAGATTTCAGTCTTCCATAATGTAAAACCTCTTGAGGGTCTGAGGTAAAGGTCAGGTTATTATCAGAGGTTTAAAGAAAACCAAAAACATGTTAAAGGATGCATAAATTTACTTTCAGCCTTGGTATAACTTTGTTTCCTCATCAAAAACACACCTGGAGTTGTGTTTAGCTTCATTCACGCTAGATTCACTAATCCGGTTTATGAGGTCCTCTTCTTCTGAGCCTCAGAAAACACACAGTTTCAAGTATCTCAGATTTGTGACGTCAAAGGGAGAGATTCGGAGTCTCTTGTGCTGTTTTTGAGCCCATAAATCCTCACGATCTCGTTCGGTATGCTTCTGCCTCAAATCACGTTCATTAGCATTAGCATGTTGTTAGCATTAGTCATTCTAAAACATCAGGTGCCAAAGGAAAAGTGACTCAAGAGCATGTCAGTAACAAAAGTGATAATGCATTAATGTTTGAATTATTATCTATTAAAGGTGCACCATGTCATTTTTTTGGAGATCCGCTACCTCTAAATGTAATTGCTTTGCCAAGAATGTTCCGCAGTATGGCATTAAACATGTCTCGCCATTTGGCAAAATTTTAAATGTAAATAAATATTTTTCTGATATGAAAAAGTATATTGCTCAAGGCGCGTAGCTCGAAATGGAATGCCCAAACTTTTTTTCCTCGACAGGGCCAAAATTTGTCATTTTTTTTCCTCCGCGGGTCAAAATGTATGTTTTTTTTGTTTTGTTTTATTAGGATCCCCATTAGCTGCACATTTAACGGCCGCTAATCTTCCTGGGGTCCTCCTTAGAAATTGCCATTAGAGCATTCAAATGAACAATACAAAGTATCAAAATCATAATTTCATAACACAAAGAATGGTTACATAATCATCAATAATAAAAGAGAGAAAAAACTTCAGTCGCTCAGTGAAATATGGCTCTATAAAATACAGTTGACTTTAGCAAATTTGTCTTTGGTCGAGGGAGTTTGAGTTTTAGCGCGCCGAGGACTAACCCTAATTTTATGTTGTATTTATTGTGTTTATTTTAGTATATGATGATTAAATTGTCTTTTATTTTAGCACAAACTTTTATCAAATAGATTCTCATTAACATTCCTCAGCACCTGGCCAAATTAGACCCCCTGAAGTGCCAAATTTTACCCGCGGGCCGCACTTTGGGTACAACCTGTCTCAAACGAAGAGAGCGCGAGGGCTAAATGGATTTCATTTGATTACTGGTGTTTTTATTGTTCAAAAATACCTGTTAAAACTCTCTCTTATTCTTAGTGCGAGTCAATAGAAATACATATTGCACCTTTATGATTATAAATATTGTTACTTCAAATTTGTCAAAACAAAAAAAGTAAAACCACAATGGAACGTCTTTCTAAACGTCAACATTCAGTTTTAGCAGAATGAGTTTAAAGTGCGTATGACAGGTTTTAACAATTTTCTAATTTGGATTTTATTTGGTGTATTAATACATATTGTACATAAAAATTATTGTTTTACACCAATCAAGTCATGGTTTGTGGAGAAAAGTTGAAAAATTGGTTTAAAATGACGTAAATGAAGTAAAAAAAAAACTGACGCCTGGGGTTCTGCATAATTTACACAAAATAAACTGCTTATTTTACCTTTAAAACATTAATTCAACAAAATAAAGGTGTTCACGTGCCTTTTGATTTGTTGGACAAAAAAATCTCTGACATTAGCCGAGTTTTAGTCCTTTGTTCAAAGTAATTTCCTAGTGTGATGTCATCATTTACAACCAGGAAGTGATATTACAAAACATGCAAAAAAAAAAATGCTAAAAATTATAAAATGTATAATTATTTTCAGCAAAACTTTAAATATATTTATCTTACCTGTATTTTAAGTACGAGTAGTCTAACCTGTCATAGGCACTTTGATGTTCTCTTGTCAGGACTTTTCTCGCTTTCAAATAAATTACACGAACAATTTAACAGAAAAAAAAGACCTGACGCTCTCTGAATCACCGTTTTGAATTTGCTGAGTTGCTGTTAAAGTCTTAAAATCTTTTTAGCGTCGGACTTTCTGACCAGCGCTGCGTTCTGGCCCCGCTCTTCTGTTTTATTCTGAACCCGGACCCTCGAGCGGCAGTTCATTTCTGACGGCACCTGAATTATTTCTGCGGGAGTCGGACACACGAGCGCGTTCTGTGACACGGGGCCCACAGCTCCGGCTAACTCAAAGACTGAGGTGGCCATCTTGAAGCCCCCTGACCCTCGCCTTTAAAGAGCCGGCGTCAGCAGCTCCTCTCCTGCACTTCATCTCCTCCTCTGCACTTGTCTCCTGTTTCCTTCTAGTCTCCTAACCTCCTCTCCTTTGCCTCCTATGCATCCTTTCCTCGTCCCCTCGCCTCTTTCCTTGTTTCCTTTCTCCCTCGTCTTTTCTTTCCCTTTCATTCTTGTTCCCTCTCTCCTCTCTGCTTGTCTCCTCTCTCCTTCTTTTTCTCCTAATCTCCTTGTTTCCTCTCTTCTCGTTTCCTCTCTTTTCTTCTCCTTTTCTTTTCATTCTCTGTCCTTTCCTCGTTTCCTTTCTCCCTCGTTTCCCTTTCATTCATTTTCCCTCTCTCCTCCTCCCTCATCTCTTTCTGTACTCGTTTCCTTGTTTCCTCTCTTTTCCTCCCATCTCCTCTCCTTGTGTCCTTGTCTCCCCCTTTCCTTCTCTTCTCCTTATTCCTTATAACCTCTTTCCTTGTTTTCTTTCTCCTTCTTTTCTCGTCTTTTCTTTCCCTCCCTTTCATTCTTGTTCCCTCTCTCCTCTCTGCTTGTCTCCTGTCTTCTTCTTTTTCTCCTCATCTCCTTGTTCTATAGCTCCTCTCCTTGGTCCCTCTTTCCTCATCTCCTCCTGGTTCTTCTCCTTGTTTCCTTGCTCCCTCTCTTCGTCTCTTTCCTTGTTATTGTGTGTGTGATTATCGTCTAGCTCTTCTCCTCTCCTTGTTCCCTCTCTCCTATTCTCTCCTTTTCCCTCCCTCTTTCCTTCCTCCCTCTTCTCTGTTTTGTTTGTTGTTTGTGCATGTGATTGTCAGCCTCTCCTCCCTCCTTGTCTCCTTGTTTCTTCATCTCTCATCGACTCCTCTGTTCCACTCATCTCCTTTCCCTTTTATTCCATGTATGTATGTATTCCATGTAGTCTTCTCCTCGTCTCTCCTCTCTCCTTGTTTCCTCGTCTCCTTGTCTCCTCTTGCCTTGTTCCTTCTCTCAGTCTCTGTTTCATTGTTGGTGTCTGTGATTGTCAGCCTGCTCTCATTTTTTCCTATCCTTATTTCTTCTCTCCTCTCCTCTCCTCTCCTCATCTCCTTGTCTCCTTGATCCATGCCTCCTGCCTCCTTGTTCCCTCTCTTCTTCCATCCTCGCATACTTGTTCCGTCTCTTCTTCTCTCCTCATCTCCTTGTTCTCTCTCTTCTACTCTCCTCATCTCCTTGTTCTCTCTCTTCTTCTCTCCTCGTTTCCTTGTATCCTCTCTTCTTCTCTCCTCGTCTCCTTGTTCCCTCTCTTCTTCTCTTGTCGTTTCCTTGTTCCCTCTCTTCTCTCCTCGTCTCCTTGTTCCCTCTCTTCTTTTCTCGTCGTTTCCTTGTTCCCTTTCTTCTTCTCTCCTCGTCTCCTTGTTCTCTCTCTTCTTCTCTCCTCATCTCCTTGTTCTCTCTCTTCTTCTCTCCTCGTCTCCTTGTTCCCTCTCTTCTTCTCCTTGTTCCCTCTCTCCTTCTCCCTCTTTTCACTGATTCTCAGCCTCCTCGTCTCCTCTCTCTCCTCTGTCCTCGTCTCCTTCTCTCCTTGTCTCTCCTCCCTTCCTCCCTTATCTCCTCACGTCCTTGTTCCTTCTCTCCTCGTCTCTCCTCCCTTCCTCCCCTCTCTCCTCACGTCCTTGTTCCATCTCTCCTCGTCTCCTCCTGCCTCGTCTCTTTGTCTGCTCTCTCTTTCTCTTGGTCTCTGTTTCGTTGTCTGTGTTGTGATTGTCAGCCTCCTCGTCTCCTCTCTTCGCTCCTCGCCTCCTTCTTCCTTCTCTCCTTGTTCACTCTCTCCTCGCCTCCTCCTTCCTCGTCTTCTTGTCTCCTCTCCTTCTGGTCTGTTTCATTGTCTGTATGTGTGACTGTCAGGCTCCTTGTCTCCTCTCTCTCCTCTCTTTGCCTCCTTGTTCCTTCAATCTTCTCGTCTTCTCTCTTCTCCTTGCTCCTCATCTCCTGTCTCCTCTCTCCTCTTCTCTGTTTCGTTGTCTATGCGTGTGATGGTCAGCCTCCTCTCGCCTCCTCTCCTCGTCTCCTTGTCTCCTCTCTCGTCTCCTCTCCTCTGTTTCATTGTGTGATGGTCAGCCTCCTCGTCTCCTCTCTCCCCTCCTCTCCTCTCTCCTCGTCTCCTCTCCTCGCCTCCTCTCCTCTGTTTCATTGTGTGATTGTCAGCCTCCTCGTCTCCTCTCTCCCCTCCTCTCCTCTCTCCTCGTCTCCTCTCCTCGTCTCCTCTCCTCGCCTCCTCTCCTCTGTTTCATTGTGTGATTGTCAGCCTCCTCGTCTCCTCTCTCCTCTCTCCTCGCCTCCTCTCCTCTGTTTCATTGTGTGATTGTCAGCCTCCTCGTCTCCTCTCCTCTCCTCTCTCCTCGCCTCCTCTCCTCTGTTTCATTGTGTGATTGTCAGCCTCCTCGTCTCCTCTCTCCTCTCTCCTCGCCTCCTCTCCTCTGTTTCATTGTGTGATTGTCAGCCTCCTCGTCTCCTCGCCTCTCTCCTCTCTCCTCGCCTCCTCTCTTCTGTTTCATTGTGTGATTGTCAGCCTCCTCGTCTCCTCTCTCCTCTCCTCTCTCCTCGCCTCCTCTCCTCTGTTTCATTGTGTGATTGTCAGCCTCCTCGTCTCCTCTCTCCTCTCCTCTCCTCCTCTCCTCTGTTTCATTGTGTGATTGTCAGCCTCCTCGTCTCCTCTCTCCTCTCCTTGTCTCCTCTCTCCTCGCCTCCTCTCCTCTGTTTCATTGTGTGATTGTCAGCCTCCTCGTCTCCTCTCTCCTCTCCTCTCTCCTCGCCTCCTCTCCTCTGTTTCATTGTGTGATTGTCAGCCTCCTCGTCTCCTCTCTCCCCTCCTCTCCTCTCTCCTCGCCTCCTCTCCTCTGTTTCATTGTGTGATTGTCAGCCTCCTCGTCTCCCTCTCTCTCTCTCTCTCCCTCGCCTCCTCTCCTCTGTTTCATTGTGTGATTGTCAGCCTCCTCGTCTCTCTCCTCTCTCTCTCCTCGCCTCCTCTCCTCTGTTTCATTGTGTGATTGTCAGCCTCCTCGTCTCCTCTCCTCCCCTCGTCGCCTCGCCTCCTCTCCTCTGTTTCATTGTGTGATTGTCAGCCTCCTCGTCTCCTCTCCTCTCCTCTCTCCTCGCCTCCTCTCCTCTGTTTCATTGTGTGATTGTCAGCCTCCCTGCCTCCTCTCTCTCTCCTCTCTCTCCTCGCCTCCCTCTCCTCTGTTTCATTGTGTGATTGTCAGCCTCCCTGCTCTCGCCTCTCTCCTCTCTCCTCGCCTCCTCTCCTCTGTTTCATTGTGTGATTGTCAGCCTCCTCGTCTCCTCTCCTCTCCTCTCCTCTCTCCTCGCCTCCTCTCCTCTGTTTCATTGTGTGATTGTCAGCCTCCTCGTCTCCTCTCTCTCTCCTCTCTCCTCGCCTCCTCTCCTCTGTTTCATTGTGTGATTGTCAGCCTCCTCGCCTCTCTCTCTCCTCTCTCCTCTCTCCTCGCCTCCTCTCCTCTGTTTCATTGTGTGATTGTCAGCCTCCTCGTCTCCTCGTCTCCTCTCCTCTCTCCTCGCCTCCTCTCCTCTGTTTCATTTCATTGTGTGATTGTCAGCCTCCTCGTCTCCTCTCTCCTCTCCTCGCCTCCTCTCCTCTGTTTCATTGTGTGATTGTCAGCCTCCTCGTCTCCTCTCTCCTCTCCTCTCTCCTCGCCTCCTCTCCTCTGTTTCATTGTGTGATTGTCAGCCTCCTCGTCTCCTCTCTCCTCTCCTCGCCTCCTCTCCTCTGTTTCATTGTGTGATTGTCAGCCTCCTCGCCTCTCTCCTCTCTCCTCGCCTCCTCTCCTCTGTTTCATTGTGTGATTGTCAGCCTCCTCGTCTCCTCTCTCCTCTCTCCTCGCCTCCTCTCCTCTGTTTCATTGTGTGATTGTCAGCCTCCTCGTCTCCTCTCCTCTCTCCTCTCCTTGTCTCCTCTCTCCTCGCCTCCTCTCCTCTGTTTCATTGTGTGATTGTCAGCCTCCTCGTCTCCTCTCTCCTCTCTCCTCGCCTCCTCTCCTCTGTTTCATTGTGTGATTGTCAGCCTCCTCGTCTCCTCTCCTCTCCTCTCTCCTCGCCTCCTCTCCTCTGTTTCATTGTGTGATTGTCAGCCTCCCTGCCTCTCCTCTCCTCTCTCCTCTCCTCGCCTCCTCTCATCTGTTTCATTGTGTGATTGTAAGCCTCCTCGTCTCCTCTCCTCTCTCCTCTCTCCTCGCCTCCTCTCCTCTGTTTCATTGTGTGATTGTCAGCCTCCTCGTCCCCTCTCCTCTCTCCTCTCCTCGCCTCCTCTCCTCTGTTTCATTGTGTGATTGTCAGCCTCCTCGTCTCCTCGTCTCCTCTCCTCTCCTCGCCTCCTCTCCTCTGTTTCATTGTGTGATTGTCAGCCTCCTCGTCTCCTCTCTCCTCTCCTCTCTCCTCGCCTCCTCTCCTCTGTTTCATTGTGTGATTGTCAGCCTCCTCGTCGGCAGCAGTCAGTAGCTTTGGAGTGCCTGGGGCGGGTGACACTGCATATATGAATAAATAAACCGCCGCCAAAACGGAGGCAGAAATATTTGACAGCGTTGTCATTTACACTTACTCCCGTCTCAGTCTGAGGCCCAGGAAACACTCGCGCGGACGTTTTATAACAATGAGATTTTAACATACAAACAGGAGGACGGTGGATGATGTTGTCCCCTGTCTATTCCACAAAACAATGCATTTTTGTCTTTTATTTCACATGGGGCCATAGTCCACACGGGTAAAGTTACATTATTATTACTCTGAACACATTTAAATATGTAAGAAAGCTTTAAAAGACACACATTATGCTAACTTGACTGTATTTTTTGAGCTTTTCACCTTGATATATATTTAGCATCATTCACACTGTTTTGTTGATACAGTTTCTTTCTGAGCCTCAGAAAACACTCAGTTTCAAATTTATAATGCTAAGAGTTTAGAGGTCTCCTGTGCTGTTTTAGGTCAGAACGAGTCTGATGATGATTTAAGGATTTAAAACACCAGAAGATTGTCGGATAAGTGACGTCTAAAATCGGAAAAACGAAATTAGCAGTGTTGTTTGTTTGTTTTTCTAATCGCTAGACTAATCGATTACCAAAATAATCGTTAGTTGCAGCCCTATCAGCCAAGCTCAAAATGACTTTTTATCTGGATTTGAGTAGTTTTTAAGTTCACATAGTTTATAGCGTTCAACATAAACACATTTTACCATGTGAAGGAATTTTTTACCCCCATATCCCGTCCCCTTTTACAATAGATGAGAAACGTAAAAGCAAAAAAAAATAATAATAAGAAGAAATATATATATATATATATACACATACATACACATACCCACATATATACATATACATGCATAAACACACATACACATACATAAACAAATACACATATCTGTATAAAATAATAATACAAATAAAATTGCTTAACAATACAATAAAATAAAAAGTAATAATATTACCAGTGTTTTTGACGTTCGGAGGGAGAGGATTTTCTAATAAACATTTCTCAAAACAACGTGAATGAAGCTAAATACAACTCCAGGTCTGTTTATGATGACGGAACATTGTTAGAACAGGGTTAAAAGCTCAAAAAAGTCACTGTAGAAGAATATGTTCCCTTTGAATGAGTCTATCTTTGTTATGAACGGTCTTTTTTTAAGTTTTCAGTCTTCAGTCCAAACAGCGATACAACTCCAATTACACGATCAGTCAATTAACGGCTGCCGCTCTTCTCTGAATCCTCAAACGTATAGATTAGTTCATTCATAAAACTCTCCCGGCGCGAGTCCAGCGGGAGATCGACTTGTATAAAACGTAAAACAATGGTGTTGGATCTGGGCCTCCTTTGTTTGGCCGCTGTTTCTCCCACACACGTCGCCCCGGGGACCTCCTCTGCTCCGTTAAAAGCCCGTTTGATCAAATCGCCTTTATTAGTGAAACAACGCTGACACATCACCGCTCTCCATCAGCCGGCTCCACTCGGCTGCTCCGGCTCCACAAACTCACCCCGAAAAGAGAGAGAGACCAGAGGGGGAGAAAACGCACCCAGATTACACTGCAAAAAACCATAAAGGGTTGTCGTTTACGTTTGACGCCAGTCTCAGAGCCCAGAAACACTCGCGCAGACGTTTTATAGATGCAAACAGGACGATTGTGGATGATATTGTCCCCCGTTCATTAAAAAAACAATGCATTTTTGAAAATAAGATTAATGTGACACACTTTTGGAGCCGATCCCATGCAGGGAATGTACTGGTAGTCTTTTTTTATCCACATCTGATAAAAGGAAACAATAAAGCTGCTGG
Source organism: Rhinogobius similis (assembly GCA_019453435.1). NCBI lineage: Eukaryota > Metazoa > Chordata > Actinopteri > Gobiiformes > Gobiidae > Rhinogobius > Rhinogobius similis. The sequence continues at coordinate 6,308,182 of CM033632.1, read as the reverse complement.
ACGAGTTAAATATGAAAAAAAAACAAAAAAACAAATAAGGGTAACGCTTTAGATTAAGGTTCCTTAGTTAACTATTTATAAGACGTTAATAAGCACTAATAGTTTGTTCATGCACTTATAACGCCTTATACATGTTTATAATCCATGTTTGAGTGAATAAACCACATGTACAGAGCATCAATGAGCTGCATATCACATTATTTTCAATTATCACGATAATAAATGCTTGTAAATGCCTTATAAGTGCTTCTAAACACATAACAAGTGCTTATTAATGCATTATACATAGTTTACTAAGGAACCTTAATCTAAAGCGTTACCATGTTTTTTAATATTACTATAATGGAGATTTATTTTATTTTTCATTTATTGATTATATAGGTTTTTATTTTTATATATTTTTTATTTTTATGTATTTCTTTTATTTTTATTTCTTTTTTACATTTTTTGTCATTTTAGCGTTATTAATTGCTTATAACTTCAAGATTATTATACTTTTTCATGACATTTCTGGTTCTTTTTTAGATAATTTAGCCTAAAATAATACAATAAACCTGCCAATTTTCTTCCTTCATTAAAGACGTTACCTTGAAATAAGAAAATGTATCGAAACAAGCCACATATACAGCTTTAGCGACTGTAAATGAGTTAAATCCCGTGTAATAATCTGAAGCGGAGCCTCTATAGCGCTGCAGAGGGTGTGTTTTTGCAGTGCAGTCGTAGTAAAGTGTGGTTTGGCCTGAATCCTAATCGAGCGCTCGTATCGATCTGAAAAGGCCCTTTCTTTTTCTCCGTCCTCCGGTTCCTCCTGATCCTTCTGCTCAAACCGACTCTGGCTTTAGTCCCGTCACGCGCAGAAACTAATCCACAGACAAACAATCCAAACAGAGGCACTTCCAAATCTTCAATTGTTGTATCTATGTTTTGTTTGAATTGAAAGTGTAAGTTGAAATAGCTTCGTATTCGCATCTAAAACTTGCACGAGGAGAAAAATGGCATGCGTAATATAGTTTTTAAGTCAATATTTAGCTTTTTTATTATTGTAAAATGTGTTTTGTGTCGTTTAACTGGAGATATATTGTGCAAAATTGTTTTTTTTTCACCTGTTCCTTGATCAAAAACGCACCTGGAGTTGTGTTTAGCTTCTTTCGCGCTTGTTTTATTAACTCTGTTTACGGTGTCATCTCCCTCTGAGCCTCACAAAATGACTATGTTTCGAATTTCCCAGATTTGTGACGTCAAAGGTAGAGATCCGGAGGTGACTTGTGCTGTTTTTAAGTCCATAAATATTCACCAAACTTGTTCTGAGCGTTTCTGCCTCAAATCACGTTCATTACAACCGCGTGGCGAGCTAGCTTTTGTTTATTTCTCCATGGTAATTTCCTCTGCTGCCACTAGATGGAGTAGTAGAATCCTGATGAGGGAACGCCTGCCTGACTGAGAGAAAGTCATGTGTGGTCTTCAATAGATAAGTTATTTTAAGCTCTAAAACGTGAGATGCAAAAGTGAACGTTTAAAGAACAAATAATGCAGATAATGATGCTGCAGGTGAACAGGAAAAAAACTTAAATTTAAAGATATCAATTGTAAACTTCTCCTGTAGTTTACTCACATGAATGTAAGAAAAAAATATATTACAAGTTTTTCATCATGTCATGGTTTCATGTAGAAATAAGGCATTTTATGTGTAAAAACAGCCAAAACTGCACATATTTGGGACATTTAAATCTGAAAAATGGACAGAACCAGGTTTAAATGTCTTGGTTCATTTTGTAACATATTGGTTATAAAAAAAGTACGGAAGGGATTTTGGATTTCTTATTTAGTTTTTATGTAAACTAGATTGCACTGAAAATTGTCCTAAAAATTCAAATTTCGCCTCATTTTTTGACTTAAAACTTCAATAAATCAGTTTTAGAATTAGGTTGTTTTTTTTAAATCCTTCTGTTCGTTTCATCTAAATCTTGTTGAGTCCAGATTGTACAGTTTGGTGTAGGATCTACTTTGAGGCTGATCTTTATGTCTCGAGGGACAAAAATGCATTTTAAGAAAACGGCCTTTGAAGTTACAATGTCCCAGAGAAATCTATGGATGAAGTGGATTCAATGGAAGAATAAAACATCTTTAGGAGCAGATTGGACAAGTTTGTTGTTGTTGTTGTTTACTCATTGCCTTTTCTTTTTCTGTACTTTTTTGGAGCAAATGATCTGCAAACGGTGTCAGAAAATTGCCGTTCCTTCAATGTATTTTCTGAAGCTAAATTAGCTTAAAATCTTTATAAAATATTGATAAACAAGTTCAATAATTAAGTTGATATTGATACTATGACGTTAGTGGAAAGTATTTCATTATTTGACTACACTTTCTGACACAATCATTTCAGTTAAAACAAATATATTCTCCCCTGAACATATTCAAATCAAAATAAAGTAAGATGAAGTTCACAAAGCGCTTCACAGATTAAAACAACAATAAATCACAAATGGCAATAAAACACAAACAGATTAAAGCAAGCAATAACAAAAAAACAGCCCAATAGCAAGAAGAAGAGACAAAAACGCGACTAAATCAATTCTAATTTAGACAGAAATACGAAAACACAAATAAAATCAACCTTTTTCCCTCCATTTTCATTGTAAAAACAGTAAACCTCTGTCAAACGTTGAACCTTTATGTTATTGTGATGGATTTAGTTGAAATACTGATACTTTTTGTGATATTTCGTGCAGTTCTGGTTCCTCCAAGTGTAAAACCCAGGCCTCAGAACGAGCAGATCCCTCAGAACGTCCTGCTGAGCGTGTGAATTCTGCTCCGCGTCGATCCGTCCTCCCGTCAGATCCTCTCGTCTTCTTCTTCTCGGTGCAGCTCGGGCGCTCTCTGGACACGAAATCAGTAGCTCTCGCTCTCGTTTTCCCTCGACGGCTTCGGAGGAAAGACTCGAGGCTCGTTCATGCGTTTCTCCTCGACTCGTGTGAATGCGACTAGCTTTCGAGTTTATGTTTTGTTCAGCGTAAACAGGGACTGAGCAAGATCTCGTGTCACAGAATTTCACATTTATTTACGTTTGCCCCGGATTAAAAAAGGTTAAATTTTCATTTATTTAGTTTTTATTTTTATGTATTTCTTTTGGTATTTAATTTTTTTTTGTTATTTTTGCGTTATTAATTGCTTATAAATTCAAGATCATTATACTTTTTCATGACATTTCTGGTTGTTTTTAAGATAATTTAGCCTAAAATAATACTATAAATCTGCCAATTTTCTTACTTCATCAAAGACATTAGCTTGAAATAAGAAACAAGCCAAATATACAGCTCATTTATTTACATTTGCCCTGGATAAAAAAAAGTTAAAGCTGATACCTGACTTTTTTTCATTGTAAATTTGTACATTTTGTGTCCTGCATCTTGTAAAAGCAGCGTTTTCTGACTAAAATGCGACCTCTGCGCGCTGTCTGCGTCTAATTATGAAGTATTTTGTCTCAAAGTAAGAGCTAAAAGCAGCGCTCTGATTGGCTGTGCTCGGGTGGTCCTCCCCAGTTTCACTTTGTCGATTGAAAAAAATGAAGCTCTTGTATCCCTCGTGCTCTTTTCGTTTGAGCAATGCACATTTGGTCAAAGAGCAAGCTGTATGTTGGTGATATTTTGGACCATCCATGAAAGTGTCATAGCGATGAAATCAAAAATAAAACTAAAAATCTAGATGGAGTCAAATGGACCTGAAGATAGCGGGGTTAAAGGGACACAGGGCCAAAACTGAATGCATGTGGATTTTAATGACATGCAGAAGGGTTTGTGAGAGCGAGAGACGAGTTATAGATTTAAACCTAAACCTACCTCTGGTTCTAGTTTGTGAAAATCAAGTACCCCAGCTTTAAAGGAAAAATATTCTGCATTTTTCACACTGTCCTTATCCTTTAAACGTGCGCTTGAGTGCCTTACATTTGCCATCTCATGTTTTAAAACAAAAAAAAAAAGGTTTATTATGGCCTTAATAAAAGGAGTTGTCTGCTGTATGCAATGAGTGCATCCAGGCAGCAGATGGCAATAAGCGCTTAAACAGTTTACTTATGTTAGCCTAAAAAGTGCTAGCCAAGCAGTAGCAGTGATCGTGTTTAGAGGCAGAAATGCTCAAAGCGAGTCTGGCGATGATTTAAAGGTCCCATAACATGCAAAATGGACTTTTCAGAGGTTTTAACCTTCCTACAGTGCTATTTGGGCCTCGTATGTTGTGCCCAAAGTGGTTTTTTGATTGATTCTTCATGTTTTCACTAGAGAACTGTCTTTTCCGTCCCCCTCGGCTGAGCAGCAGACGGGGGCTCCTCACTAAGATGACGCGCTTCACCAGGATGACGCGGTGTTTAAGCCACGCCTCCAGGAAGCGCGCAGCCGCAAGAATAAAAACAGCTAATGCTAATGCTACACAGTAATTACACGATGGATACGACAGATCGAAGAGTTAGCTTGTTATTTACCAAACGGCAACGTCCGTCGTCGAGGCCCTGGAGCACGTCAAACTCCAGGTCAGATCCAGGACGTAGGACTCAGCACGACGCACCGTCAGGACGGATAAAAGGTTTATTCAGTGTTTGTGTATCGCTGTTTACCGGAGCACACGGCGCATGCACCATCTCCACTCTAGGCTTCAGCACGGGTTGGGAGGGGCAGGCGCGTGAGTTGGGCGGGGGAGGCAGCCTGCTCTCTGTTCAAAAAAGTCACTGTAGCAGAATATGTTTCCTTTAAACGTGTTCTTCGGTGCCTTAAGTTTGGCATCTCATGTTTTAGAACAAAAAAAAAGTTTATAAAAAACAAAATGAACATCTGTATCTGTTCTGTTTGCCCTGACACTTTCTGAGTTTAGGCGCCGAACAAGCTGAACATCAAGCCTTTGTGAAGTGTGCGAGTTAATGTAGCAGCTGTAATGATCGTGTTTAGAGGCAGAAACACTCTGGCGATGATTTAAAGACTGAACAGCAGAAGATTCTGGGATAAGTGACGTCAAATATCGTAAAAAATATCACGTCAAGTCACTTTCAGTTGCATTTTGTCAAGTTTTTTTGTCACGTTTAGTCACTTTTAGTCGTGTTTTGTTGTTTTCAGGCGCTTTTTTGTCGCTTTTACTCAGTCTTTGTCTCTCTTTAAGCAGCTTTCAGTCAGTGCATCATCAATTCAGAGTTTAGTGTGGAATAATTATTTTCTGTTTACGTCGCTTTTTGGTTCTCACCTGAGCCTGAGGTCTCTCTTGTTCAGTGGTGGAAAGTAACAAAAGTACAAAAGTAAAGTGCTCTACACATTTTTATGTATCTGTTCTTTACTTAAGTACATTTTACAGTGGATACTTTTCATTTTTACTTCACTTCATTTCAGAGCGTGTGTCTGTACTTTCTGCTCCACTACATTTTTGAACTGGACTGAAAAATAAAAGTATATTCTCTTGAGGTTTTAGAGCTGCTGAAAAGACTGAGGGGTTTATTTTTTAGCACATTTATGTCGACATCTTGCCTGTTTGTATCTTTTTTATTTAGTTCCCTTTGAGCAAACAGAATGCAGAGAAAAATAACCTGGAAAGTTGCCTTTAACGACCAAAACTCAACAGAATAAATCAATTAAGATTACAATTTGATGCTTTAATAGTTCTCCAAACCAAAAATAATTACTATTACTCTTAAACTACATTTTAAAGGAGTACTTTATTACTTAAGTAGATTGAAAAATGTAATACTTTTCCTTTTTTCCCTGCAGTATCTGTAATTTTACTTAAGTATCAAAATGGAGCACTTCATTCTTGTCCAATCATCTCGTGGTAAACTGTTCCGGGGCCGAAAGCGAACCAACAGTTTGATTTGTTCTCATTTAAGTCGGGCATTTTTGGAAAAATAAACTGAAATGACACTGGAGAGGACTTAAACAACTTCCAAAATCAGTATAATTTGTTCTTTGTGTGAACAGATACAGCTGTGGAGCTGTTTTACTGCATTAACCTGTAAAAACATCAGAAATCCGTCTTGATTTAATTGAATTATGGCTAAAATCAGTCGTATTATTCATCGATTTAAAGGGCCTCTGACAGGATGAAATGCACATTTAACCAAAATGCAGGTAAGATAAATATATATAAAATTTCTACTGAAATCACAAATTTTACCCCAGTTTAGCTATTTTTTAGGGTTTAAAATTTTACTTCCTGATTGTAAAGTATGACATCACACTAGGAAATTACCATAGCAACCACACCGTACACAGGGCCAAAACTGATCTAATGTCACAGATTTTGTTCATTTGACAAAGAAAAACACACGTGAACATCTTTATTTTGTTGAATTAATTAAATTAAATTAAATTAATTAAAGGGTCAAAAAAGTAGTTTATTTTGTGTAAATTATGCATGACCTTTGTTTCCCCAGTGTGATGTCATCAGTTTGTTTACCTCCTGTAATTGTCAACAGACTTTTCAACTTTTCTCCACAAATAGCAACTTGATTGGTGTAAAACTACAATTTATATTCACAAGAGGTATTAATACACTGAATAATGTCAAAATACAAAATTGTAAAAACCCGTCATACGCACTTTAACATGTGCCAATCATCTGCTGACCTCCGCCCACGTTTTCAAACCACTTCCACCCGATTACGCCACAAAACCCGCTGCATTCCACTTCGAATAATCACAAACGCGCAAAAAACCCAAGCCCGGACTTTCCCCGGAGTGGCCACATTTACATACGTCTGAAGTCGATCGCTGGATGTGTCACGGCGGAGGTGGCTACGTTCGTGCCGGCGCCGCCATTAGCATAAGCCTAGCCTAGCCTAACGGTGCGTGGGCGTCCGGGCGGTAAACAGCGGCGTGACGGACGAGCCGCGATGGATGCTAATGACGGCGGACTGCCCCGCGTTGTTTTTCGTGTAATTAAAGATGATAAACTCGGCGGCGTGAACAGCGGGGGGCTTTCAGAGCGAGACGGAGACGACGCAGCAGAGAGCGCTGCCTCAGACACGCCGCGTCACCACGTTTCACTCCAGGAAGAGGAGAGTTTTCTGCCAGATTCAGGATGTTTGAGGTTTCAGTTTATTTTTGTAGCGCCCAGATTCACTACAACAGTTTCCTCGATGGGCCACAAGTAGAAAGCACAGTTAAACCAAATCCACACAAAATCACAATTTTAATGGATGCAATTAGCAAATCACAAAGGCTGCAGTTTTTGAAGTGCAATAATTTCTTCCACAAACAACAAAATGTCCTGCTTTGATTTGAATAAAAACTGCTCACACTGTAGTTTGGATTTGTACAAACATGTTCTGAGACGAGCGACAAAAGCGCAACAAAAAGTGATAAAAATGCGTTCAAAAGCGACAAAAACACAGCAACAAACAACAGAGACGACTCAATGCACCAAAACATGACTAAAAGCAACAAAAAATGACAAAAACTCTCCTACAAACAACAAACGTGAATCGATGCACCAGAACGTGTCTAAAAGCGACAAAAATGCGACTAAAAGCGACAAAAACACACCAACAAACAAGAGACGCGACTCAATGCACCAAAACATGACTAAAAGCGGCAAAAACGTGACTACTATTTATTCAATTTTGTTAAAAGACGCGGCAGGTGAATAGGAAAAAATCTTAAATTTAAAGGACACATTTTCTGCTGCAGTGACTTTTTTGAGCTTTTAAATCATGTTCTAACAATGTTCTTCATCAAAAACACACCTGGAGTAGCGTTCAGCTGCATTCACGCTGTTTTGAGTAATGTTTATTAGAAAATCCTCTCCCTCCGAGCGTCAAACACACTTCCTGCGAAGATTTTGACGAAAGGAACAGAAGGACTTGTTGATGTCTAATTCTTAAACTGATTTATTAAAGTTTAAAGTGAAAAAAAAATTGGTAAAATTTGAATTTTTAGCCAAATTTTTAGTCAGTTCTAGTTTACTCAAAAACTAAATCCAAAATCGCCTCTGTACATTTGTTTGTCACTAATACGTGTACAAAATGAACTGGTTCTGTCCATTTTTCAGGTTGAAATGTCCCAAATATGTGCAATTTTGGCCGTTTTTATACAGAAAATGCCCTACTTCTGTATGAAAACATGACTAACTGAAAAACTTGTAATACATTTTTGTCTTACGCTTGTCTTATATGAGTAAACTATACGACAAGTTTCAAATGTGTACCTTTATATTCAAGACTTCTCTATTCACCTGCAGCGTCTCACTAAAATCAACACCGTACGTTAAAAACTGACTGACTTTTCTGTCGAGAACAATTAGCCGACTTTACATTTCAACACAGAGAGATTTGGACGCAGAAAAACGAACGAGACGCAGTTCACGGTTTGTAGACGGCTCGATAAACGTCCCTCCAGATTAAACTCCCTTTTTCTGTCGTCCTCTTTGCCGTTCTCTTTTCAAATCTAAGCATGGACTTCTTTCGTGTGCGTTTAAATATTCATCCTGGCGGTGCAGATAATATTAGCCGTGTGTGGGAGAGGACGGATAAATTATGTAAGCACGGTCCCTGAACACAACTTTAGGAAAGACACTTGAAAGCACTTTTATGTCGGTTTGTACAATTAAAGTGCGTATGACAGGGTTTTATCTTTGTCTAATTTTAACTTTATTCAATGTATTAATGCCTGTTCTAAATATTAATTATAGTTTTACACCAATTGTAGTTCTGGGTGATAAGGCAAAACAATTATTATCACCATTTTCTTGGGGCCAGATTATGATTTCGATTTTATCACGATTTATGTTCACTTTGTATTTTTCTATTGTCTTTAACAGAGGCAATAGAAAAATATCTAATTGTGATTTTTCTGACCAGGGCAATTGCGATTTATGTTTTAATAATAAGATTCTGTTCAAATTCACATTTTAAACACAATTTTGTCACTTTTAGTCGCCTTTTTGTCATATTTAAACACGTCTTTGTCACTCGTAGTCACGTTTTTGTCGCTTTTAATCATGTTTTGGTGCATTGAGTCGTCTCTGTTGTTTGTTGGTGTGTTTTTGTTGCTTTTGAACGCATTTTTATCACTTTTTGTCGCGCTTTTGTCGCTTGTTTCTGATCATGTTTGTACAAATCCAAACTACTGCGTTAGTTTTTATTCAAATCAAAGCAAGACATTTTGTTGTTTGTGGAAGAAATTATTGCACTTCAGAAATCGGAGAAATGTGGTTTGCTAATTGCATCCATTAAAATTGCGATTTTGTGTGGATTTGGTTTAATTGTGCAGCTCTGGTCTTTAAGAGGTAAATAAAGTCATCTGCTCAGAGGCTTCAGAGGCTAAATAACAGGAGAAAAAGTGTGTTTGAACAGACAGCTGCATTAAAGAGACAAACAGTCAATCACGATACCACGATTTTACAAATGCTAATGTTTTTTACCTTTACTCGGGACGATCTGTGACGCTCTGGGCTCAGAAACTGGTGAAAAGTGTTTATAAATTGAATATTTCTGATGCTGTGATTGCATTTGGACAGTGAGTGATACATGTGACTGATGTGAAGACTTTAACATCAACTACTTCTGTTTTCCACTTTTCAAAACAATAAAAAATCAGGTACAGGGCCTTTAAGAGCTTTTGTCTTGAATAGTGAGAATTTTAATGTCACAAAAATGTAAAATCACTTAGTTTTGTGGTGACGTTTTAGCATTTAACAGACCCTTTAACAGTTTGTAAACAAAAACATTCAAAATTCCTGAACATAATGTGATTTCATTTGGAGAAACTGGATTAGCCTCAGAATATCACAAAATATGAACAATCAAAGTGACACATCTTGGTTTAGACACATTTAACATTGGATTGTACTGCTTTTGTTTAAGTAATAGGAGGATACGACAAACATTTAGCATTTTTGAAGGAGAAAAATACAGATTTTTAGGCATCGCTGGACAAATTCTCACACAAACGTTGACCTCACGATTGTCGTTTCATTCTTATCTAAAGATTTATTACATACTTTTCTACAAAAGCTCAGATAGAAATTACAGTCCAATGCAAAATGGACAATAACACAGGTTCAATAATTGACTGACATCTGATCTAAGTAGTAATGACGTTTGTTGAAGTTTGACTAAACATTTCACAAAATCATAGTGAAGATGATTATTTTTAAGATTTTACTGAACATTTTGCCCATTTGTCCCCAGTCTGACTGTTTTCATAATGTTTATAATGTCACTTCCTGGTTGGACATGAGCACAAATATAACAGGCTGTAGTTAGAGGTAATTCTACAACTGTTACCATAGCAACCATTTTGAAAACAAGGGCTGAAATCCATATACATTACACAACTCTTACAATTTGACGAATATTAAGACCTGATAACGCCTTTATTTTGTTCGGTGATAAAAAGGAGAGGATTTTCTAACCATCATTCCTCAAACTTGCACGAATGAAGCTAAATGCAACGCCTGGTATGTTTTTGAGGATGGAACATTGTTAGAACAGGGTTAAAAGCATAAAAAAGTCACTGTAGGATAATACAGTATGTTCCCTTTGTTACAGATAGTGGGCAGTTAAAATAAATATTGTTAAAATGCAGATTTTTGTTGGGACACAATGAGTCACTGAGAGAAATCGTCTGGTCCAACGTCTGTGAATTTATTTTAAGGTTGTAATTTTTTGTGGCAAAGTCCATGACAGGCTGCAGTTAGAGGTAATTCCACACCTGTTACCACAGCAACCATTTTAAATATTGTCAAAATGCCGATTTTTGTTGGTCACTGAGAGAAATCATGTGGTCCGACGTCATGCCGTGACATCCAGTCCGGTTAGTTGCACACGGCAGACATTGTTTTTGTCTTAGCAGATTGTTGAGAGGGAAGCGGTTTGGGGCTGCTCTGAGGCACGGCTTGATACAGAACGTTGTTTTTCGGTGCAGAAATCATCAAATGCAAATTCGACGAGCACTCTTTTTTGTACGGAAAGATCAGAAAAATGGAGGAGGAGATAAAGGAGTTGAAAAGTGAGACGGCCGCCAAGGAATCAGCCGTGATGGACCTGGAGGGGCAGATAAAAGCGTTTAAAACCAATATGGCCGCCAGAGAACCAGCTGCAGGAAACGGAGAAACAAACCAGGAATCAGCCGTTGCAGACCAGAAGGCGTGGTCTGAGGAGATGGAAAAAAGAATGGCTGCCAAGAAGTTTGCGGATCTGAAGGAGGAGTTAAAGTCCATGAAGACCAGAAAAATGGAGGAGATAAAGGAGTTACAAAATTAATTTGGCTGCCAAAGAGTTAGCCGCGAGAAACCCGGAAAGGGAACTGGAAGAGGAAGTAAAGGAGTTGAAAACTAGTTTGGCCGCCAAAGAGTTAGCCGCTAAAAACCGAGTGACAGAACTGGAAGAGGAGGTAAAGGTTAAGGAGATGAGAAATATTATGGCCGCCAAATTATTAGATCCTTGTAATCAAGAAGCGGATCTGGAGGAATGTTTCAAGCAGCTGAAAAATAAAATGGTCGACAGAGAATTAGCCCCTAAGAACCGAGCAGATCAAGCCGCCCTGGAGGAGTTGAAGATCTTGAAAGGTGAATTTGTCGAGAGATCAAAAGAGTGGGAGCGAAGGCAGTCGATCTGGGACCTGCACACAGAGTATGTCAAGAACTTTATGCGAAATGCCGAACTCAGAGACATCATTGAACGTGCAAACAAAGCCTACTCAGAGAAAGCCGACAAAATCATAGATCTGGAAGAGGAAAAGTACAAACTTGAGAAAAACATAAACGAGCTGGTGTGACAGCTGCTTATCGTGTGGCAAGAGCAGTCTGTGCTCTTGTGACACGATGGACATCCTGTGTCATGATTCGTCGATGTAATCCCTCGTTCGTCCAGGCGTCCATCGTAGTAAAGGCTTCAGGAGTTGTCATCCGGACACTGTTTGAAGATCGAGACGTTTCGACTTCTATCCAGAAGTCATTGTCAATCTGTAACTTCTAGATAGAAGTCGAAATATCTGGATCTTCAAACAGTGACCCCTGAAACCTTTTCTACGATCACATGTCATAATATCTCATCCATGGTTCTTTTGTCGTTGGTCAGTGGATGATGGAGCAGCTCTTCTACATCAAAATCAATGGAAGACTTCACCCACAGAGGTGAAAATTCCAGGTTCACTGAAATAAAGTGATCCATAATAAAGAAATCCGGACCCAGGTAGATGTTTAAGATGGTTTTACTGGTGGTGAAGATGAACCACCAGCACAAACACTTTTTCTAATTATAGTAAAAGCAGGCGTATATGTTGCAATGAGTTCATGTTAAAGGATATACATCTAAGAAAGTAGAAAAACATGTCCGACTTTGGCGTCATGTCATCTGACTTCGACTGTGTCTTGGACACTCAGGTGAAGAGAGGGGCGGAGCTGGAGAGCCCCACCTGGTGGTGAGTTGGCTCTGCTGGAGGAGAAGGAAGACAGACTCTGTAGACCCAAACGTATGTGAGGAAGGTCTGGAGCCCTCTGTCAGCAGGTCTCACACTCACCCTCCAGGAGCTTCTCCCAGACCCCGAGACAGACCAGGGATACTGAGTCTGAGAGGACCATGTGCTCGGCTGTAGTCGATGCTGCGGCTCATAGCTGTGGTCGTTAGGTCCCTGGGGCTCGTCGAGGCACGGCCCCTGAACCCGGTGGTGACGTGGATGTAAGGCGTGCCATCAGAATGAAAGAGTCTGAGTCCTGAGGCAGAGACAGACACCAGCCAAACACCACTCGTGCAGTTAAAGAGGCAAAAACCCAGGGCTGGGAGGAGTCTGGAGAGGCTTGTGTCCAGGACCTTGTTTTTTGTCATGATACAGAGCTCGTATGATATATTAACTGAGAATTATTCCAATAAATAATGTCAAATTTAATTTCACTTTCTAACATTTTGATTCCACAGAAAAGGACCGATGTTTTGATGATTATTGTGTAATGACTGAGTGTAAATGCCTCTTTCTTTGAACCTGAACCGCAGCTGTTCATTTTACATTTCCAGGTTTAACTGACGGTGTATGTAGTTTGATCCTAACATGGCTCCTCCCTGTTTTCCCGCCCACAGCTCTGGACTCCGCCCCCCCTCACCATCTCGCCCATGCCTTGAGCTCTGCTGCTACCTCTGCCAGCGCCCAACTCTTCAAACACCGCACAGTTGTGTTTCCATTCACAAAGATGATAAAACTTGATGCCAATTAAAATGAAGTAGTTTCTAAAGTGAAGAATGTTTTGACCAATAACTTTTACTAGCAGTTTTTAATTTCTCACAGACAATCAAAGTAAACTATCCAAAACCGTTGTAGATGAGAAAGTATTGTACATTTATTTAAAGGTGTGGAGTTGGGGGTCGACAACGTTGTAACTTTCAGGTTTTTATAGCCCAAAAATCATGACTGCAGTTCATTTGGTCAAACGATAAAACTATTCGAACCTTTTTGAAATCAAACAATGAAAAAACAAATAGATGAAAGTCAGGAGAGATTTTTTAATACACAACTATAACTATTTATCAATATGTTTCTGCAAAATGACGTGCGTTTCCATGTTTAAGGCCCGACACTGCAGGCAAAACAGCTTTTTTTTTCTGAATATTTTGTGTTTTGACCAGTTTCTCTATCTCAACGTCCAAGTCTTCATCTGGAAATCACAGAAGTGCATCTAAACATGTTTTATTATTCCATTTAATCCACTTTCAACCATAGATTTTTCTCCAAATGTATTTTTCTCCCACAGAGACACAAAGTAAAGCTCCTCAAACCAAACTTTACAATCTTGCACTGAACAAGATTTGACAGAAGGATTTGTTGTAATTCCAAGCCTGTCCAAGTCCAAAAGATGAAGTGAAAGTTGGATTTTTAAACACATTTTCAATGAAATCTCGTTTACCGAAACACTAAATGATAAAATCCAAAACGGAGCAAGAAATTTAAACCTGGCTCTATCAATTTTTCAGATTTAACGTTCCAAATGTGTGTAATTTTGGCCATTTTTCTCTTAAAATGCCTTATTTTTATCCTGAAACATTAGATGACAACGACGGATGTTAGGTCTAGATATCAGATTGTCCCTCTTCGCCTGCAGTGTCTTTGGTCAGAACGTCGCACAAGGAACGGTGCACTGCAAATAATGAAGTTCTAGATGAGTTAAAATGTCTTGATTTCATGATATTAATCTGAATTTCAGACGTTTTGACTCGTTCAGATCAGAGGAGACGATTTATTTGATGGAACTAGATTATTTCTCTTGTTTCAAACTGTTTTTGACTTGTTTTAACACATTATTTCTTATTTCAATCCAAATTATCTGTCACTGGATTAAGATCATTTGACTTACACCACTGACAAATGTATTTTCTTATTTTAAGTAAAATTATCACAGGATCAGACAGAAATACCTTGAAACCAGTGAAACATTCTGCATCACATCAGCATTAAATCTCATTGAGTCAAAACTTCTCAAATCCAGATAAAAATGATAAATTCAAGCCATTTTAAGTTTGGATACATTTACATTTTTTGCTGTGTTTAAAACAAGTCAAAAACAGTTTGAAACAAGTAAAATAATCTGTTTCCATCAAATAAATCGTCTCCACTGATCTTAACAAGTCCAAACGTCTGAAATTCAGATTAATATCCTGAAATCAAGACATTTTAACTCATCTAGAAGTTCGTTTTTGCAGTGTGGCATTTTGATGGACGGCTCTGAGGGAAACACAACTGCCTTTTCTCTTCCGCAGCTCCTCTTTCGTCCCAGTAACATCCACACTTCTGCTCCTCTGCTGCTCGCTCTGTCCTCCGTCTCTCCGTCTTTCACTTCGACTCTCCTCCGCCTCAATAGGGATGTCACGATGCCAAATTCTGTCATTACCCCGCGTGAGAGCTCGCTCTTGTCCGTTACTGAAAGCGGTTTACGTCCCATTTAAAGGTGCACTGTGTGACTTTTCTGGCGCGGCGGAGTCCGAGACGTTCTTAATGACAGTGTTTCTTTGTTAAACGACGACCTGCGCAAACAAACAATGCATTTCTAGATCAATTAAGAGCATTTATTTGATGGAACTAGATTATTTTATGCGTTTCTGACTTGTTTCAATACATACTTTTTTACTTCAAGCCAAATTATCTGTCAGTGGGTTAAGATAATTTAAGCAACTTATTTTTAAGATGAATTATCGCAGAATCAGTCAGAAATACCTTGAAACCAGTGAAATATTCTGCATCACATCAGCATTAAATCTCATCCACTCAAAATTACTCAAATTCTGATAAAAAATGATAACTTCAAGTCATTTTAAGACAGACTAGATATGCATTTTTGCTGCTTATAATGGATTACACACTTTTAAATCATCAGAACTGTGAATGTGACACGTTTCTTTTCTACATGGCAAACAATTTAAATTCAAGTTTAGTTAAAAGTAGTCGAATTCAGGAAATGAATCTTAATTTCAATACATTTGAAAAGTTAAGATGTATTTACTGAACGGACCTAGATTTTTTACTTGTTTAAAGGTGCTTCTGATTCTTATTTTAAACCAAATTATTTGCCATTATTTGGTCGGAATTCTTTTCCTAAACTCACTGGCAAACCTATTTTCTTATTCGAAGTGAAATTATCATGTAACCAGTCGGAAATGTGTTGAATTCAGTGCAATATTCCACGTGACAAAAGCAATTAACTCTAACCTGATCAAAACAACTCAATTTGAGATGATTATTCTGAATTCAGGCCATTTTAAGTGAGGCTAGATATTGAATTTTTCCAGATCAAAAGCATAGCAGTCCACAATATCAATAATGTATCACGGAATTTAGTTTCATGACTTACCAATATTTTGATATTTTAGCCAGTGGTGGGAAATAACAAAGTACAAAAATAAAAGTACCGTACTTAAGTGAACTTTTTATGTATCTGTACTTTACTTAATTCATTTTTGCTGTAGACACTTTTTACTTTTACTCCACTACATTTATTTATTTTTAACTGGACTGAAAACTAAAAAGTACTTTTCTTACAGTTCGAGATGTATTTTTAGCCCGTTCATGTAAAGGTTTTTAGTTCAAGTCCCAGCATTGAGTAACCAAAAATACAAATGAAATTAGTTGATAAATAAGATTCAGTCGCGTTAATGGTTCATCAAAATATCTACATTTGACTCTAACGTTTCTCAAAAAGTAGGTACAGCAATACTTTAGTCAACTTTTTCATGTGATCCTTTTACTTGAATTGTTGTTTTTTCATGTATTTATACTTTAACTCAAGTAACAAAATCAAATACCACTGATTTTAGCACATCCCTCAAACCCGCTGCAGGTCTCTGTGCACCAGGTCGACTTTTTAAGAGCTGCAACGGGTCAAATATATTGTCCGTGGGTTTGACCAGAGCAATTTTCTATGTGAAATGTATTAATTTCAGAATAAACCTAATGAAAGTCTGGAATTTAAGTGATAAATCGTCATATCCAAAGCCAAATACTGTGGAAAATACAGCTGCGTCGGTCTAAACTACGGCTAAAATACAATACAGGACTACAGTTGTTTTACTGATTCTAAACAAGGACAAACCCAAAAGAGGTAAAAAAGGATAAACAAAAAACAAAAAAAACATTAAATTGACTTTATCTTAAGCAAATAACAGATAATCACTGAATCAGATGTTTAATATCATACATTAC
Source organism: Rhinogobius similis (assembly GCA_019453435.1). Classification (NCBI taxonomy): domain Eukaryota; kingdom Metazoa; phylum Chordata; class Actinopteri; order Gobiiformes; family Gobiidae; genus Rhinogobius; species Rhinogobius similis. The sequence goes on along the minus strand of CM033632.1, from coordinate 6,291,530 downwards.
AATGGAAAAAATGACCATCTTAAATGAGATTATGTGTGAATATGCTTGAATTAAGTAATATTTATCTCGTATGTAATCTTAAAATAACATTATGCAAGTAGCTTTTTTGCTCGTTTCAAGTGAGAAAACTCTTGTGTTTTTGTCGTTTTACGTAAAGCAAGACACTGTACGCTTGTTCCATCGGCAAATCCTATTTTTAGACAAGTCAAAATATACTAAAATCAAGATAAATACAACTTAATTCAAGTGCTTTTTCACTTATTGTCTTAATTAGGATTGTATTTTGAATATCTAGCCTTGCCTAAAATGACCTGAATTCACAATATTAATCTTATTTTGTGTAGTTTTGACTAGAACATGTTTAATTGCTGATGTGATGTAGACAATTTCACTGATTTCAACTCACTTCTGACTGGTTATGAGATAATTTAGCTTAAAATAATAAAATTAATTTCCCAATGAAAAAAAAAGGCAAACTATTTAACTTAAAATAAGAATAAATGAACCGAAACATGTCAGAAACACCTTTAAACGAGTAAAATAAACTCGGTCCATGAAGAAGAATGCATCTTAACTGATCAAAGTTGTTGAAATTGAGATAAAAATCCTGAATTCAAGTCATTTTTTACAGCGAGCTCCACAAGAAAAGTGACACAGTGCACCTTTAAATCATATACTGTTGCTTCTAAAGTCTGTAAACTCATCGACTGGACCTTTAACCATCGAAGTCGTGTTGATCTGTCATTGATTCCTCTCTAACTCGTCTCTGTAAGATTCACTTCATCTTGACATCCCTACTCCTGACTGACCCGTTGTCCCCCGTGTCCTCCCCGGCCCCGCTCCCCCCTCCCACCCCCCACCCCCCCACACAGGGCCCCGCGCCTGCAGCCGACCCCTCCAAGGTGAAGCCCGGCTCCGGCTCCGGCCCGGCCCCCGCCTCGTCCGAAAAGAAGAAGCAAGAGTCCCGCAAGGATAAGAAATAGGATTGGGAGTCGGGCTGGGGTAGGCTGACGTCGCTCAGTTTGCTCTGGCCCCGGGGGGGAGGGAAGGGAGCGGGGGAGGAGGAGAGGAGAGAGGAGGCGGGCGAGAGGGGAGAGAGGGGTCCCGGGCGGGTGCTCATGACCATCGAGCTGGAGATGATCCGGAAAAACGGGGACGAGACGGCCAAAGACGAGGCACAGACCGGGGGGAAACTGAAAGGCCTCCTCTCTCGCCTCCGACTCCGATAATTTCAAACGTTTCACACAAATCGGTGGGTGGGAATACTTTGTCAACGTCAGATTGGCTTCCAGAGCACATTTACAGCAAGCACAGGCACAACAAATGACGAAAACAGCTCAGATAAGTGCAAATACTGTACCACGACAAACACAACAGGGTTATTTGACTCATGGGTTCAGTGTTTTCTGTTTAATGCATCTTTGTGGATTGGAAATGTTTTACTTCTGTTTACAAAAATACTGTATTATATGACACCAAGACTGCAACGACAATTGGAATAATCATGAAAAGTCAGCTATTGAAATAATCGTAATCAGGCCCGTCGACAGAAATTTGGGGGCCCGGGTCAAGAAGCCTCACACGGGCCTCCTCTAATATAAATTAATGGGGAAAAAGTCCAATTCTGGGCCCCTAAAACCCTGCGGCCCAGGCCCCTGATCGTAATGATACAGTATTTTAATCACGGTAAACATTATCTGGTCTACACAGACGTTAAAGCACATTTTATAACAAAAACAGTTGCGTTATTAAATCAAAATGTCAAAAAATAACAATTTGATTTCTTATTTTCAGCCATAATACATTTGTCCGTAAATATTCTCGATCTGGAAGGCTTCAGTCACCATTTTTCAACCTTCATTTGGTTAAAAATATTCAAAAGGTCTGAATGTACAATAGAAATAATCTCGTCTGACTCAGTCTCATATCCTTGAGTCTTTGATTCACATTGTTGGAACATGACATTCAGACTGCACTGTTTTTCCAATGAACTGTTTAACAAGTTTTTTCACTCAAATAATCGGATAATCAGACTGTATTCTTATCAGAGAGTCCTTTTCCCTGCACTCACGACCCCTTGAAATGTGTAAAAAATAAAGAGCTTAAGCACATTGGGTAACTTTATACAACTAAACCTTAAATTTAAGAAAACATAACGAAAGATCGAATTCTGAATTTAGAAATGTTCAAACGGTTTCTGCTGGACAAACAGAACGACATCCTTCAGTCTAAACATGACAAACTCCGATTCAAATCAACAGCAAAGCCCTGAAGAAGAAGAAAACTGAGTCTGTCCAAAAGAAATAGTTGAACATTTCTTAATCTAAAATCTCCTGGACGCTTTATGAAATTCTTAATGAACAAAATGCTTATTAAGAAAGATTCAGGCTCAGTTGGGTACTCATTAAGATGTTACTAAGCCTGAATCTTTCTTAAAAAACTTCATAATTTCTCAATTAAGTCTTTGTTTATGCTTTAGTGCGGCCATTAGAAGTGTTAACATTGCCGTGACAGATTTGGGAAAACAAATCACCTTTACGTGCCAAGAATGTCATTTGTATTTCCATTTCTGACGTATTGTACATTCAGGGAATTGTTGTTGATGAAAATGTAAGACAAACTTTATGCCATTTTAATAATTAAGGCAAATTAATTTCACTTTTCCACTCAAATTATTAAAAGAAACTGTATATTCTGAAGCTTTATTGCATCTATCTGGACAAAAAGTGGTTTGCAGAACTTTATACTTTGCTAGTGTCCGATTATTTCCATTCCACACATTTTTAATACATTTTTAACCAAATAAAGATTGAAATATGGCAACTGAAGGCTTCTAGACCGAGAATATTTATGCCTAAAGTGTATTATTGAGTGAAATCAGAAGTAGTTTGTTCTTTTTGTTTGTGTTTTGGAGTCTGTCTAGTCCAAATAACGACTTTAATCATCAAAAAGCGATTACAATCACGTTTCATAGTCGACTTTGAACAAACAAAGCGGCGTAAACTCATTATTACAACTTCTACTGACCGACAATTAACCTTTTCGTCACAAACGGCTGTCCTTTTGTCCGATTTACGATCACGCCGACACATTTGGGCGCCTCTCCACGAACAGAATCGACCACGAAGCGCCGTATTCCTGTCGATGCGGCTTTCTGCTTTCTTTCTCGCTCTCCTTTCATTTCTTTCCTTTTTTCTCTTTTCATTTCGATCCAGTCCTTTCTTCCCGATACGCATCAGCTCTCCTGCCGCTGCCGGGACAAGCCAATTTGCTTTTGGTCCTTTCAATATGTCAACCTCTAACTCCTCTTCTCTTCTCCAGTTTCTTCTTCCAATTCCTGGACCCGGTGTTAATTCAAATTGCTTGTGTGACGTGTCTTCTAACCACTTTCTCTTTCTCTTCTTTCCCTTCCTTCTCTTTTCCCCCCGTCTTCTCTTTTCTAGACAAAGGCTTGACTCCTTCACAACTGTACGCGCTCTCCCTTCTTTTCTCTACTCGGCCTGACGCAGCCCCCGATTTTACCGATTTTCTTTTCTCTTACAAGACTCCGCCGGTTGTAGAAACAGCTAGAAAACGGCCTCATCTGTATCATGTACAAACTGAAGCTTAAAGCAACACTACGTAACATTTTACCTTTAGATTATACGGCTTTAAGACCTTGTACGTTGAGAATGTTAACCCCGACTTGCATTAGATTCATTGCGCCTGTGTCGTTTTCTGTCTAACGCTAAACAAAGTGGTTGTAATGTCGCCGTTGCAATGTAAATACTGCCTAACCAATAAAACTTGACTTCCAAACACTTGACGTTTTGTTCTGTTCTGAATTTCGGTTGGCACTCCACACTGAATTGACACGTGTGTGATGATAAATGGAGGTGTTTGTGAGTCGATGCTAATGCTAATGTTGAAGCATATAAAGGTGAAAATACAAATTTAATTAAAAAACAGAAGTAATAAATAAAAAAATAAAACAATCAGATTGTCTTTACATTTGAATTGGTTGTTTCTTTATATTTTACATTTTAATAAAAGTTAGCTTTAGCGCGCTCATGCCATATGTGGCTATGCTAGCAGTTTATTTTTATGGATTTTTTTTTTTTTTTTTTTTTTTACAATTAGGGTAAGATTAGGTTTTAGAATAGATAATTTGGTTAAAGAAAAGCCTTTTAACATGCTTTTATACCTTAAACTCGCCGTCTCATGTTCTGAAACAAAAAAAAAGTTTATTATTTACATGACACTGAGTGTATGCAGCCAGTAGATGGCACCTAGCACTGTACATTTAGTTATGTTAGCACTTAAGAGACGCTATGGTCAGGCTAACAGTAGCAATTATCGTGTTTAGAGGCAGAAGTGCTCAGAGCTCACAACAACGAGTCTGTGTTGATTTAAGGACTCAAAACAGCAGAACATTCTCGAATAAATGACTTTTAAAATATGGGAAAACGTCAGAATCGAGGGAGGTCAGCAGGAGGCAGAAGGGAGTGTATTTTCAAATGAATGTTCCTCAAAAGTGCACAGAGGCAGAACAGCTAGAGCAGACAAACATCACACGATCACTGGGTGGAGTCTGCATGTCCTCCCTGTGTTACTGTGTGTTCTCTCCAGGTTCTCCAGCTTCCTCCCACCGTCCAAACACACGTGCATGTGGAGGTTAGTGGATAACTCTATATTGCCCCGAGTGAATGAACGTGAGAGTGAATGGTTGTCTGTCCTTGTCTCTGTTGACCCTGTGATGAGTTGCCCCTGTCCAGGCTCCAAGGCAAAGGAAAAGGAACTCCTGATGAAGAAGTGTATGGAGCTGGACAAGATCCACATGGAGCGGATGGCGAAGGAGGCGAAGAAGCAGAGGGAGATAAGGAGCAAGAGAAGGGACCCGAGGTGGTGGACGTTTTTTAGTCACAAGCTGTAAATTCTCCAACTCCACTCCGCCACCAATGTCAACCATAAGGATTCAAGAGAGGATTCCTCTCTTGAATGCTGTCTCAGGTCCTTGTGCAGAGAGCGGAGTCTTATCGTGTGACAAGGGCAGTCTGTGCTCTTGTGACACAATGGGGGAAGAGAACTAGCTTACATTCGCCATAGAAACACACACATCAATGAGAATTCACATTGTCCACTTAATATTATTACAGGCTTCAGCATTGTATTTGAGCGTCTCCTCGGGCGCAAAGTGAAGAATCGGTCCAATTCTCCTGCCACGGTCGATGTTTATATTTAGGAGAGCCCCACCTGGTGGTGAGTTGGCTCTGTTGGAGGAGGAGGAAGCCGGACAGACTCAGTAGACCCAAACGTATGTTAGGTCTGTTGGGAAGGTCTGGAGCCCTCTGTCAGCAGGTCTCACACTCACCCTCCAGGAGCTTCTCTCAGACCCCGGGACAGACCAGGGACACTGAGTCTGAGAGGACTCAACTGCAAGAAATCGAGAGGCAGCTCTGGAAGAGGAGATAAAGGAGTTGAAAAATACCCTGGCTGTCAAAGAGTTAGCCGCTATAAACCGAGAGGCAGACCTGGAGGAGTTGAAGAGCTTGAAAGGTGAATTCATTGTTTCAGAGAAAAGGCAGATCCTGCCGGAAGCAAAGGATTTCAGCGACACAGTGGTCGACGAGTTACAAGGCAACAGTGTCAGTGTCAGTGGCCAAAGCCAGAGCAGTGCGGCTGTGGCTGTTGCAGCTTCTTCACAGTGAGGGACGGAGAGTTTAGGAGCAACAAGAGAGGACGTTTGTGACAGTGACAGTTGTGCTGTAGGGCAGGAAGAGCCCAAAGCTTCTGATAATGCGAGCAAGTTTGCTGAAATACAGAACCAGTCAGGTATTTTAGATACCGAAGTATCCAAACACAGCGACAGTGACAGCGGCGCAGAGTCACAGATAACTGCTCTCACCCACCCGCACCTCCAAGTTCTACTGGTACAAATGAGGGCCTGGCTTTACCTGAAGTCGACCCAGCTCTGTGGCCCGAGCAGATCACAGACGAGGTGCGATACAGGTCAGTGCTGAAAGGTCCAGTTCAGTTACATGACAAAGACAGAATATTTCCTAAAGAAGGACGTAAATTTACCAGCACTAACTTTTACAATCACTTAAAAAATAAACAGATCCGGGTTGGTGTACTGTGAAAAAAAAATGACAGTATGGTTTGTGTTTGTTGCAGTTTGTTTTCAGACAGACAAAAAATGCTCTGTGGAGATGGATATAATGCCTGGAAAAATATTGCCGCCCACCTCAAACACCACGAACGGTCTCCTGAGCTTGTATTAAACATGGAAGGCTGGCATACTCTGTTAAATAGACAACAAACAAACACGGCTTTTGATCAACTTAATCAGGACAGAGCAGCACTGGAGGTGCATCGGTGGAAGGAAATTGTTAAAGAATTTTAGCAATTATGTACCATTTAGTGGAGCACAATATTGCTTTCCGTGGCCACTCAGACACTCAGTTTATTTGAGGCTCACAGTGGAAACTTCCTTGGTCAGGTGGATTTGATGGCTCAGTTTGATCCTGTTATGAGGGAACATTTAGAAGATTCCAGTCCAAAGAAATCAGTGATACTTATTTTAATACAGTGCAGGTCAAAGTTCAACTCCCTGTGCTCGTCCCACTCTCTCGATCTCGCAACCTCTTTCTGTTGAATTAGTTCTACTTCTTGCTTCAGATCGTGCACCGTTTGTCTCAGCGATGTTTTCCTGTTCTTTGTCGGACTGCTCTACCTCCAACGTGACCTTCTCCTCTTCCAAAAGTCTAATCTTCAGTCCCAAACCTCCATCTCAGCCTCCTCGTCTCTGGGATCTTTGATCATGTCCTGCCTTGGTCCCCCTTCAGTTTAAGGATGTATGCTTGCGGTCAGGAGCGGAGCAAGCACATTTGGGGTAGGAAGCCCTCTGATGTTTTAACTCCTACAGTCCACTATGACGTTAGCCAGGTGTCTAAAATACAGAGTAAAAAAAATAAAATAAACAAACAGTACAAGAGTAAGAGTAATGAGAGTAAAAGAAGGTTCATGAGCTTATGAATAAAAAAAGAATGTCAAATAGTAGAAACATTTGATAAACCACAGAGTGCTGAAAGAACTGCCCCTTTCAGCACTGACCTGTATCGCACCTCGTCTGTGATCTGCTCGGGCCACAGAGCTGGGTCGACTTCAGGTAAAGCCAGGCCCTCATTTGTACCAAAAAAATCTATGAAAAATGCTCTGTATGATTTTAATTTGTTTTTTACACAGAATGCAGCAGAAGATTTTCCACCTCCAGAAAGGAGAAACACTACTGCGGAAGCACGAAGCACTAACACAAGACGAGCAGATCCACCACGAAAGTGACATGGTGCATCTTTAAAGTCAGATTAGACACATTTCACTAAAACATACTGAAAATGATTATATTATAGAGTGCACTAAACATTTCTCCTATTTGTTCCCAGTTTGAAATTTTATAATGTTACTTCCTGGTTGAACATGAGCAGCAAATATGACATAGATAGAGGTAATTCTACAACTGTTACCATAGCAACTAATTTGAAAACAAGATCCAAAATCTGTATAAATTACACAATAGTCATGATTTGACTATTAATAATAATACCTGATAACACCTTTATTTTGTTGAATGACTGTTTAAACTGTAAAAGAAAAAAGAAGAAGAAAAAGTCTGGTGTGTGTAAATTGTCTCAGTATTTCCAATGGCATATCGCTTTTTGATGACATCACAGAGGGATTTCGTCTTGCTCTGTGTCTTTTTCCTGTACGCTTTTGTATCTTTGTCTTGTATGTACCTGTGTGTTTCCTTGTACGTTTTTGTATCTTTTTCTGTTACGTTTCTGTATATTTTTCCAGTACATGTTTGTGTATTTTTCCTGTACATTTTAAACTTTTACTTTTCAAAATTTCTTCACAAACTGCAACCTTAGTCATAATTAGAACCTCATGTGAAGCTGTCACATAGACTTCAATCTCTTCTCAAGCCATAACTCGTGCTGCGACGGATTCTCTTCAAGACTCCAATCCATATCTCCAGCGCTCACGCCTTTTTGTGGACGTCGACCTGGAGAAAACGCCGCCGGACGAGGAGAGCGACACCGACGGAGAGCAGGACGGAGGAGAAATATGAGCCGTGCCCTCCGCCCCTTCCGACTGAGTGATTCAATCTGCTCTTATTGCAGCGAATGGCGTCCGTGGCCCCGTGTCGCTGGCCCGGCTCAAGGCAGCTATTTGTGGACACACACGAGCGCGGACTCACTGTAACAGCTGCACATTCTTCAGCTGACGGGCCAGAGACGGAGATTAGACACTGAGAAGAGAAAGGGATGGTGCTGTTGACTGCAGATCCAATGACATCATGTTTGACCAAGAGTGAGCTCAGAAAACGCAGAAAAAGTAGCGTAATTATTTTGCAGAGACTCTCTTTTCATAAAAAAATCCTCAATATTTTGACTTGAGTGGCAGAATTATAGGCAAACTGATAAAATGTGTTATGTCTGGCCTAATTTTTGTCCGTGGAGCTTTTATTTTGCTCAAATTAAGTAGCTAAGTAGTTTAGCTTAGCTTGTTTGTAGGCCTGAAATGATTAAAGTGCCTCTGACAGGTTGGACTGCTCATTTAACTAAAATGCCGTTAAGATAAATACGTTTCAAATTCTGCTAAAATCTGTACAAATTTTACCTCAGTTTAGCAATTTTTAAAAAGTTTTTTATATCACTTCCTGGTTGTAAATGATGACATCACACTGGGAAATGACTAAGAAATCATCCTGTACGGTGCCCCAAAACTCATCTAATGGCACAGATTTTGTTTGTTTTTGATTATCGGAGAAAAAACATGTGAACATCTTTATTTTGTTGAATCAACGTTTATGATTGTCATCAGTTTGTTTACTTCCTGTAATTTTCAACGGATTTTTCAACTTTCCTTCACAAACAGCGACCTGATTAGTGCAAAACTACAATTCATATTTACATCAGGTATTAATGCAACACATAAAGTCAAAATTGAAAATCGTAAAAACCTGTCATATGCACTTTTATTGACAAATCATGACTTATAAATAAATAATCAGCTATAAAAATTCATATTCATAGTAATTAACTGGACAAAACAGGCTCTAAAACACATGTCAAAAGACCCTTTATAACAAAGATAATGACATTACTACATCAAAATGTCAAAAAATAATAGATTCTTGTTGGTGAGACTGATGTAAAGACTAACTACTTCTGTTTTTCACGTTTAAAAACAGAAAAAATAGACAAAAAAATCAGGTACAGCCCCTTTAAAGACTTGTCACTGCTGTTTTTCTGACTCCTGCAATGCATTGTGGTCTATACTGACATATACCGACGCTGGACACTACTTTTCAAGGTGCATCATGGGACATTTTGACTATATTTCTTAACCTGCAGAACAATTGGACACTAAAAAATGAGTTTACTCCAAAAACTTCCACAAAAACGTACTTTTAATGTTTGCTCGTCTGAAGTTGTTGTTTCCACGATGAGTCAGACGATGTAAGTACAAAGATCGATAAAATAACTCGTGTCTAACAAAAAACCCTGATTGAATGAGAATATACAATTTAAATGCTTGTTATCCATGATTCAGAGCTGATGTTGAATGAGTCTCTGATGCTCTAAAAATCATTTAAACGCCACTGCAGTTGATTCTGACGGATGCTTATTTACCGCGTCAACAAAAAAGCCAACATTTCTTTTAAAAGTATAAAAAGAAGATGACTCTGAGGGTCTGAGGGTGAAAACTGGCTTTGATGGGAAAATGGACCAAAATACAACCAAATGGAAACAAATCTCAAATGAAACTTTACTTTTTATCTCTTAATAAGCATCTGTATGTTGATGATAGTAAATAAAAACGCTTCCATTTTTGAAAAACTTAAACGTGTCTATGACAGGTTGGACTAAGATAAATATATTTCAAATTCTGCTTTCTTCTTTACAAACCTGACCCAAGTTTGAGAAGCACTGCTTTACGCCATCCACGAGCAGGTTACAGCCGCGATTGGCTGAAAAAATCCTCCAAAGTGTTGCATTTTACTGCGTTATTGATGCTAGCACTGCTCATTACTTATTCTCGTAATTGTGGATGAAGCTGGTGTGTGAATGTGTGAGTGAATGGGTGAATGGTTCCTTGATGTAAAGCGCTTTGATTGCTTCGAAGGTGACCATTTACCATTGGTCTGGTCCGAGAATCAAACCCAAGATCTCCTTATTGGGAGGCAGAAGCTCTAACCGCTCCGCCACCGTGCAGAGATTTAAACGTTTTCTGGCTTACTCAAGAGAGAGGGAATCCACAAGTCTATGGGCATCATTTATTGTAACTTTCAGCAGGTCCTGGAGGCATCTTGAAAAGTCCGACATGGTTGAGATTTTGAAGCCAAACGCTGCACATGAGCCGGACTAAAAACTGGACCGGAAATGAGCAGCCGTTGACCGTTATGCACAGAGATATTTGGTCAATCACCGCTCGTCTTGCTTGTCCTGACCGCTCGCTGCCTGAACCCTAAAAGATCCATCCAGTGCTATTTTTAACTCATTTCCATAAAGTGTATATTTCTTTATCGTGTTGTATTCTTGTTCTGTTCAGACGTCCCTCCTCCTCCGAGTGTCCGTGCGTTATCTCTCCTTCGCTCATGACTAAGCGCCACAGCATTATTCTCCGGCGGTACAGTCCTCTCCCTCTTCCCCGCTCTCCTCCTTCCTCGTCCTAAGCTGTTTCTTATCAGCCTTCCAGACCCACCGCTCGATGTTCAATCCTCCGTCTATCACGCGTTTGCTCCTCCGTCCATCGACAAACGCGTCCCTCACTCGCCCTTCAGATGCCACTTTTCCTGAAAGACGAAGTAAGAAACTCGTCCGGCCCCACGCTGTGCCGACGACACTTTTACCGAAGGAGATGGAGCGGGTGTTTCCAAAGACGGTTAAAGTCTATAGAGCCTTTAAAATACTGAGGCGACTGGAGGCAAAATGAAGTGGACGGTAAATGTTTCAATGATTGTCTCACATTAGATCTTAATTCTAGTGGTTTAAAGTGTTTGTGTTGGAAAAAAGGCAACACGTTTGGATTTCCAGGGTAGAAAGGTTGCTTTTCTATAACAAACTATGGACAAAACACAATTTTCCAGCCAAAAAAATTCAGTTTTAGCTTCAAAAGAATCTCATTTATGGAGTAGTATCTAATATATCTCTAGATAAAATGTAAAATGATTGTTGGCTCAACATTTCTGTATTTTTCCAGTAAAACCCATAAATCTGGATTGTTCCTTCATCAAAAATGCAAAGAGTTTATCATAATTTCCTAAACATGATGTAAAATACAATAATAAATGTGTTTAAAGCAGCTCTGATGTCACTCACATGTGTCTGAGGCTTTTACTTTGCCAGAACCACCTGGATTTGTCATATTTTGTGATATTCTCAGTATCTTCCACTTCACTTTTGTTTATATTGTTTATATTTGTTCTTCTGATAGATAAATCTGTATCAAAATTTAAATCCTGTGGGGATTGAATCTAATGTTTTTAAATGTATTGTAAGGCCTTTTTTTTTTTTTTTGCCAAAATCCATTTACTAACTTTTAGTGCTTCTTAAAGTGCGTATGACAGGTTTTTATGATTTTCTACTTTTACCTTTATTCAGTGTATTAATACCTGTTGTAAATATGAATTATAGTTTTACACCAATCAGGTCGCTGTTTGTGGAGAAAAGTTAAAAAGGTTATGTAGGTTACAAAGGTTATGCATAATTTACACAAAATAAACTACCTTTTTCACCCTTTGAACATGGATTCAACAAAATGAAGGTTTTCACATGTATTTGTATGTATTCATATGTGTTTTGATGTATTTAAAGAAAAAAAAAATCTGTGATATTAGAGGAGTTTTGGCCCCAGTGTACAGGATGGTTTCTTAGTAATTTCCTAGTGTGATGTCATCATTTACAACCAGGAAGTAACCCCCCCCCCCAAAAAGCTAAACTAGGGTGAAACATGGATGTATTAAATGAACTGGATAAGACACGCCCCCTCTGTCTGTGGTCCCAGATTGATTTGTGGCCGTGCGAGGTACTGCAGCCTCTTGGAACCAGCCTTTTTCTAAAATGTCACATTATAATTGCAGACAGTACTGAATTATTATCGGTATTTAAATAAAATAGAAGGAAATGTTCTTTTCTACCGTTTCTAAAATCACCGAAATTACCGTTTTTATATGAAGTGGAGGATTGTCGTCACGTGGCGCCCTAAAGCAAAGATGGCAGCCTCCGTTTCAGGAAGTAAAACAAAGATGGCAGCCATCGTATCAGGAAGTAAATGCGGAAGTAAGAAACTTTTTTGGGGTCATGCGCCAATGAGCACTCTCCATAGGGATAAACAGGACGGCCATCTTGGATTCATCTTCCAGGTTTTATTATAGTTCTATGGGGTGAAATTTGTAAAGATTTGAATAGATTGTGAAATATTTTTATCTTAACTGCATTTTAGTTAATTGAGTCAGAGGCACTTTAACGCCCCGCAGAAACCATGATCACTGACCATTAGCTATTTCAAAGAGGAACGTTTTGAGCCTGTGCCTCTTTAACATGAACAGGGAGCACATGGTGTTTGATTTCCTCATCCTCTTAAAACATGCACAAGATTATCGACTCGTCCTGACCACGCTCTGGAGAAGTGTCCCTGGGAGCGGCCCTGCCCTATAGCGGCACAAAGGGACAGTGTTTTCTTCTGGGGACTGCTTTAACCTTGACCAAATGTGACGCCGACAATATGTGGTCACTTAATTTATTTTATTTGATTTTTAATTAGTAGTAAAGGTATTTTATTTTGAGAAATGGACTCTTGTAATACGCGTTTTCACCACATGATGGCAGTGCGCAGTGAGACGGCGCTCTGGCCTCTACTTCCTGTTCAGCAGACGCAGCAGAAAGTCAACACGAAGCTAATGTCTCCGTCTCACTTTTGTTTTATTTCAGGTTGGTACAGTCTCTTCAAGCGCAAAACTGACTCATATGAAGTCTACACAACATGAATTTGGTTGTAATAGTTGTTAGTTTAAGCTAAATATCCGTAATTAGGTGTGTTTGTTGAAAATTGTAATTAGCTGCACATGCTAACTCCCGCGCTAGCGCTTAGCCTAGACCTTGCTATTTATCCGTTTGGCTCGTCGTTGTGTTAGTATTTTGGTCTTCCCCAGCCACACTTTACAATGTTTAAATGATATTACAGTGTATGATAAATTGTTGTGAACATGTTTAAAGGTTTATACAGAAAATGTAAAAGTGAAGTTAAGTCATTGCTAACTGCCAGATTGAAGTCATTCATGGCATTTTGCATTAATTAAAACAAAAACATTAATATTCTTAATTGATGTTGTAGACCAAGGCAACTAAAAACAGTTATGAGACTATGAATTCTTACAGTATGATAATTTCATTTAGAAATATAAATTGCACTCTGTTTGTTGTACAATTAAAGTTAATTGGCAGCAGCAGAATCCAAGACGACACGTTAGCGGTGATTGAAGCGACCGATATCTGCTACACAAACCAGTTTAAAGGTACACTATGTAACTTTGTGGTGAAAAGTCTGTCCCCCACTTAATGTTATTGCTTTTTCTAATGTACACTGCGAAAATATATATTCTAGATAGGTTTAAATGACTTGATTTCAGAATATTAATCTTAATTTCAATAACTTTAATTTGTTAACATGCATTTTATTTGACTCGTTTGAAGGTGTTCAAGCCAAATTATTTGTCACTGAGGTAAGAATTCTTAATTTACCTCGTTGGCAATGAATGAATAACTTATTTCAAGGTAGATTATCTTGGATTATCTCAACTTGGATCCGGAGCTTTGTCTGGTCAGAGAGTCAGGTCATAAAAGTACTAATGTGTGCAAATTAAATAGTCAAAATCCCAAACAAATGATTGAAAATTAGATGTGGGAAAATAAAAAACACAATTGAGGTGTATTTGTTTGCAATAAATGCCTCTCAGTAATATTTTTAATCATGTAATGCATTTGTTGGGGCCACAGCTTTGGAGTGGGGGTCCGACAAGTGTCCAGTACACACGGGGGCTTCAAGAAAAAATGCTGGGAACCACTATGTGACATAAGCAAATAAATCTCTTCTGGTCAAAACAAGTCAAAGTAAGATTAATATTCTGAATTCAAGCAATTCTAAGCAAGGCTAGACACTGAATTCTTGCAGTGTTGGTAGTGTGACCTTAAACTTTTGTATCTTCATGGAGACAAGGCTGGCCCTCTCTCTTAAGAATGTATGTTTTCCAAATGAGTAATTAAACACCTGTAATTTAATAAATGTAGGATATATAAATGTAATGTCGTTCTGTGGAAAATTCCAGTTAAGGAAATGACCAGAAAGTTCCGTTATGCATATTTAAACATGATCCAAATACAAAATCCAGGACTGTAATGAAGCAAACCAGGAATATAACTGTGTAGAAACTGCTAAACAATAGAATATAAACCAAAAATCGTCCTCCACATTTACACAAAGAGTATTGAATGCCTCTCTATCTGTTGCACCGACGTATTGTGGCCTTTTCAGCACAATTCTTGTTTTTCAGAGAGGACTGAGCGGCACAGTGCAGTCGGGAGATAAATCTGGATAAGAACAGGCCTAACCTCAGATTTAGCTCAGAATAAAAACATGAAAGATGAGCGATATGAAAGATGGCGGCGCGGTGCAGAGAGGCAGAGCTTTGGTGTTATCTGGACGTGTAAAGCCAGGCCACAAATCCACAAGTTTCACCCCAGACGGAGGCTCCTCCCTGGGGCTGTGCTCGAGCGTCTGCGCCTGGAACTGGAGACAAAAGGTGAGCGAGTCAGAAGTACGAAGTAAGTCCAGCTGTTCTTGTTTAATTTGTTTTTTGGATATCATTTTATTGTGCGTGTCTGAAAAGTTTCAAGGATAGCTGACATAATGAAATAAAGTATAGCTGTGTTTCCTTTAGACCTGGTCCAGTTCTAATGACGGACTGTGTTTAGTGCAGAGGTCCAGCTCACAGGGACCGTCTACGTGAGCGGCTGACGTCACCTTAGCATGAGCACGCTGTGATGTCACATGACCAGAATGAGTGGATTTCATTGTAAACATTTTTTCTACTCTAGCATATGTCCACACGTCTTCATCTGTGGTTTTTTGTGATCTAAGAAAACAACCAAATAGGCCTTTCTTGGTGTGAGGACAGTCTCAATTATTATTTTATATCTGCTTTTTGTCGTTTCGTTCTCACCTGAGACTAGGGCTGTAGTCGACTAAAGAAATTCTTGGTCCTGCGCCATCGACCGATTAGTCGATTAAAAGGGAGTGTGGCAAAAATATATAAAAACTATGAAATATTTCCATGTAACTGACCCGAACTGCACTCAAAAGGCCTCAACTGCAAACGAATTCATGCTAAAATAACAATTTTTTTACAGATAAGTTGTAGCAAATTGTGTATTTACATGTTGGACTCTGAAATCTTCAACAAACTCACTCCATATCCTCTAAATGTAAATAAAATAATTAGTCGACTAATAAAAATGTTGGTCTATTAAGACAGGGGTTCCCAAACTTTTCTGGCTGGGACCCCCAAAATAGCCATGCAACCCACTCGGGACCCCCAAAGCGAAATGAAAATTACAGTAGCAATAATTTTAAATGTGAAATCAAGTTTAATATTGGTTATTTGAATAGTTTATTGTCTTAGTGGACCCTATTTCTCTAAAATATACTGTTTTTGATTAATAAAAAAGAGCAAATACAATGTCATATTAATTAAAGTGTGATCTTAAAATCATCTCGCGACCCCCAGCTCACCTCTCGCGAGCCCCCCCCCGAGGGGTCCCGACCCCCACTTTGGGAACCACTGTATTAAGACACCATCGACTGATTAATCGACTAAACGACTTAAGGTACACAGCCCTACCTGAGTCTGTGTTCCCTCTCGTCCAATCATCTTACGACAAAGTGCTCCGAGTGCCAAAAGAATATTTACAGACTAAATAGTGTTTAAATCAAATGATATTAACAATATTTTAACAAAGCATCAAGAATGTTTTCAAATGTTCCTGTAAATGTCTTTGTTGAGATTCAAAACATGAATGAACTACACAAGTGCAAAAATATCACTTCATACACTTTTTTTTTTAGAAGATTACAGTAGTCTTTTTGTCTTTGAGCTACTTCTGTAATAGTTTTAGTTGTAGATGATAAACTAAACTCAATATTCTAATTTTTGCATAATTTTTCATCTCCAAATCAACAAATGCACTATTATTCATGTTTAAATGCATCTCCCACCTCTGCAACATCACAAAGTAGTAAATATTTTATGCAATTAATATAAGATAATTGATTACACACTTATTTTAGTTTAAAGGGCCTCTGACAGGTTGAACTACTCATTTAATTAAAATACAGTTAAGGTAAATATATTTCAATTTCTGCAAGAATCTTCACAAATTTTACCCCAGTTTAGCAATTTTTTAGGGTTTTAATATTACTTCCTGGTTGTAAAGTATGACATCACACTAGGAAATTACCATAGCAACCACACTGTACATTGGTCAAAACTCATCTAATGTCACAGATTTTGTTCATTTGACAAAGAGAAACACACGTGAACACCTTTATTTTGTTGAATTAATGTTTAAAGGGTCAAAAAAGTAGTTTATTTTGTGTAAATTATGCCTGACCTTTGTCTCCCCAGTGTGATGTCATCAATTTGTTTACTTCCTGTAATTTTCAACAGATTTTTTTACTTTTCTCCACAAATAGTAACCTGATTGGTGTAAAACTACAATTCATATTTACAAGAGGTATTAATACACTGAATAAAGTCAAAATTAGAAAATCATAAAAACTTGTCATACACACTTTAAGGAGATACATTTTCCTCTGTTTTTCTGTAACATTCGGTTTGTATGTGTGATTTTTGAAAATTATCTCTCGTCTTTTTCAGATTTCTCATTCGCTTTTCTGACAAACTTCATTCCGTGGACGATCCGTGGGTCGACAGCAGACTTTTCCTGACGGTAAGCAACAAAAAGACGTGAAAATGAATCTAATCGTGCCACATTCTCTGCGTGTCAGCCGTGGATAAAACACGTGCAGTGCCTCCGACGCGAGCACATTTTTTGGGGCGTAAAATGATGGATGATTTTCAGAAAGGCATAATTTCTGAAAGAACGAGCCGGGTTTGACCTTTGCTGATTACCTCCGACAAAAGCACCGTGAGACGTGGTTATAGTAACAGCACAATTACCGCTTTGTCGTTTGAAAAAACCTGGAAATGAAGCACGAAGAGTCTCTGCGTTCAAATGTCAAAATGTTGAGTCATGTTCTCATCTATAACTCTATCCACTGCGGCTTTTAGTGAACACAAATATTTTTAGTTTTAACTACGCTGCATTGTGAAAGTGTAATATTCATATCAGAGAAATTATCTAAGAGATTTTGTTTATTAAACCTCATCTGACAGGTTCAGCTAAACATTTCAATAAAACCTAGTGAACATGATTATATTTAGGATTTTTACTAAACATTTTGCCTTTTTGTCCCTAGTTTGACAGTTTTTGTAAAGTTTATAATGTTACTTCCTTGATGAACACAAGTTAAAGGTTATTCCACAACTGTTACCATAGCAACCACACCGTAAACAAAGGCAAGCAATAGTTAGGAATTGATAATAAATAATACCTGATAACACCTTTATTTTTTACTTTATTGAATGAGGGTTTAAACTGTCGGAAAAACGTGTCAGTCGTCTGTAAATTGTCTGTCGCTTTTTGATGACATCACAGAGGGATTCTGTTTTAGGACTCAGCACTACTTCCCTTAAAGGACACATATTTGTACAGTGACTTTTTTGAGCTGTTCTAACAATGTTCCGTCATCAAACACACCTGGAGTAGCATTCAGTTGCATTCACGCTGTTTTGAGGAAGGTTTATCAGAAAATACTCCCCCCTCTGAGCGTCAAACACACGTCCTGCTGAACTCCTATCTGGGACGTATTTTCTGATCATCTACGTCACTTTGGTCGTTTAGTTGGTCAATGGTGTCTTAGTCGACCAACATTTTTATTTGTCGAGAAATTATTTTATTTAGATTTAAAGGATTTATATGGAAAACAGCAAAAACAAGACGATATAGAGTGAGTTAGATGAAGATTTTGGAGTCCAACATATAGTCCTTGTACTTATCTGTAAAAAAATGTTGTTTTTGCATGAATTCCTGTGCAGTTTGGGCCAGTTACATGGAAATACTTCATAGTTTTGATATATTTTTGACACTTCATAGTTACATCATAATTTTACAGTTTGATGTAGTTGTTCCAGAAGAAATTTTGATAAATAAAAGTTTAAAATGACAGGAAGTAGTGCTGAGTTCTAAAATGGAATCCCTCTGTGATGTCATCAAAATGTGATGTACAGTTGAAAATAAACAGACGGTAACGCACATTTTTCTGACAGTTTAAACGGTCATTCAACAAAATAAAAGTGTTATCAGGCTTTATTATTTGTCAAATCATAACTCGCGTGGATTTTGTTCCTTGTTTTCAAAATGGTTGCTAGGAAACAGTTGTAGAATTACCTCCACCTTTGTCATATTTGCTGCTCATGACCAACCAGGAAGTACAATTATAAAAGTTTCGAAAATGGTCAAACTGGGGACAAACAGGCAAAATGTTTAGTAAACTCAATCATATTCACTACGTTTTAGTCAAACGTGTAGTTGAACCTGTCAGATAAACTTTAAGCTCTTACTAAAACTGTTTTTCTGTTCATTGTACTCCATTAAATAACTGACTTGCACGTTGTTTTGATGATCCGACTTCTCTTGTGCTGCAAAAACACACCAAAGATCAGGTCAAACGATTGATTATTGTAGTTGTCTGACTTGTTCCGGTCGTGTAAACGTACCCTCTTTCACACCAGTGCCCCCCTCTGCACCATTAAACGCAGTAAACCTCACACTCGCTGATTAAACCCCTCTCTACTACCTCTCAGTGATGGACAAACACATTAGCAGCTCATAACCGTCCCGCTTTAAGTGCTTTGGAGCTGCTTTGTGGACACAGCAGGTTGTTAGCTTTAGCGGAACGCCGAGTCGACTTGTGCGCCGCGTTCACGGTTAAACGGTCACGGAGCCAATTAGCACTTGTTAGTTTCGTGCGCAAATACAGCTCCGGCGTGAGGCGCGGCGAGCAGGACGGGACTGAACTGCATTACGTCTGTTCCCGAGTCCCGTCTTGTGTAGGCACGGGACGATATTTAAATTTTATGTCACGATTATCTTGGCCAAAATAATTGCGATTAACGATAATATCACGTCAGTTATTAAAATTGCTGCTGACAGTTTGAAAATGTGACGTATAAAGACATTACTTTCTCATTATAAATAAGTTCTGACATATTTGTACTTTATTATAAGTGAAAACAAAAACGATCTAGAAGACAACATAAAGGGTAAGTTGCTTTTTTACTGCACAATCTGGTGACAAAATGGTGATTATCTTTGTTGGCGATGATCACGATTAAACAAAATGTAGCACAAACGATTATTGTCTTCACTTTTTATCACGATAAATGATATTATTGTTTATTGTCCCATTCCTAGTCATGTGTACTGGACGTAAGAACTCAAGCGTGTGGAGAAAGTTGTTGGTCTAAATAAGTTAAGGTGAGACGCTGCAGGTGAATAGGAAAAAATCTTAAATTTAAAGATATCAATTTGAAACTTCTCCTGTAGTTTACTCACGGAAATGTAAGAACAAAATATATTACAAGTTTTTCATCATGTCATGTTTTCATGTAGAAACAAGGCATTTTATGTGTAAAAGTGGCCAAAATTACACAAAACTGAATAATGGACAGAACCAGGTTTAAATTTCTCAGTTCATTTTGTACACATCTTGTCATATTTAAATGTTTTTGCCATTTCAGGAATAAAGTCCGTACAAACTGCCATTTCTGATTCTGTGCTCACAATAAAACACCGCAATTAATAGTGGGGTAATGACTATTTTAAAGACGTCCCGAGGTAAAACTAATCCCATGCATTCTTTAAGAAACACAGCAACTCACAGTTTTCTAAGATCCATTTGGAGTGGAGTTTACAAGATTGTTTTAGGTTTTATTCCATTGTGCCGTAAAAAACGTACAGCTAAAAGTGCAGAGTCCATTAAAACGCCCAGCAGTGTGAAGTGATTGAGGTGAGGAAAGACAGACCGCACTTAATCTCACATAATGATCATGTAATCCACGGTAGGTTTAACACTGAGCAATCGCAATTTTCACGGCTCCACTGCTCACGCACCTGTCCCTCTCTACTCAGACAAACGATGCGAGATTTGACCGTGATTTCCGTTACAATTATCGACTACGCTTCATTTTTTGTAATTTTTCCTCACTCTTCGCGTAAAATCTACACACAAAACAACCAAACGCAATCAAGTTCACGCACAGAACGGCCCAAATCCTGATAATGTTGCGCTGGATTAACAAAATAAAAGGAAAATAACTCGATTCGCTGTCAGAAAATCAGACACTTCCAACTGACATCGACTCTGAACTTTCCTCTTTTACTTTTGAACAAACTGAAGCTGATCTTTGGACAAACCGTAGCAAAGCTGCATCGACCGGCTTCAAAGTCATCTCCCGTTTGACTCGCCGACAGAAAACATTTGGTTTAGAGCTGATTTTTCCACGTTTTCAGGTCGTGACGTATTGGCAGCACCTTTCATCTGCCTCTGGACATGTCTTCTGCTCTCATCCGCTAAAGGAGACGGGTCGGGTGAGTCAGCTTTGTCTGTTTTTCTCTGTTCTTGATGTAAAAAGGAAAGAAAATAGTGAATTGTACTCCAGGGTTGTATAAATATTTGAGCTGAACACTCTAAAAACCCTAATCTTTTGAATTAAAGGTGCAGTATCCAACTTTTACTGACTTAAAAACATAAATAGAAGATTAAGTAATATTAAACTAAAATCCTTCCTCACTTTCTTAAAGGAAAAACGTTATATGCAGTTTTTGTATTATTAGCCTTTAAACATTGAGTATCTTAAGTTTGGTATCTCATGTTTTAGAACCAAAAAAATATATTTATAAAAACAAAATGAACATCTGTATCTGGTGCTGTTTGCCCTGGCACTTACTGAGTTAAGCCAGTGGTTTTCAAACTTTTTCATTCGCGACACCAAAAATAACAATAGTTCACATTCAGAATCAGAATCAGAATCAGAATCAGAAATTGTTTATTGCCATTGTCAGTGAAATTCACAAACGTAGGAACTTGCTTCGGCGTAGGTGCAACATAAAGCAAAGGATAAAATATAAAAAATATATATAAAAGGCATGCATAAAATTAAGAATAAAATAGACTAAGATAGACTATATACAGAATGTACAGTTGGCAGATAGTGCAATGTGCAAATGAGTAGTGCAAATAGATTGTTCTTAAATAGTATTATTGTTGAAGTGACAGGTGTTACAAAGTGTTCATGAGTCCAACGGCAGAGGGAAAGAAACTGTTCTTGTGGCGGGAGGTTCTGGTCCGGATGGACCGTAGCCTCCTGCCGAGGAATAGCTCAAATAGTCGTGTCCGGGGTGAGAAGGGTCAGCTGTGATCCGACCTGCTCGTCCCGAGTCCTGGAGGCGTACAGGTCCTGGACAGATGGAAGGCTGCAGCCGATCACCTTCTCAGCAGAGCGCACAATGCGCTGTAGTCTCTGTTTGTCCCTGGCTGTGGCTCCAGCGTACCACCGCGGTGATGGAGGAGGTGAGGGGATGGACTCGATGATGGGCGGGTAGAACTGCTCCATCATCTGGGCCGGGAGGTGGGCTTTCCTCAGCTGCCGCCGGGTACATCCTCTGCTGGGCCTTCTTGATGATGGAGCTGATGGTGGCTCCCCACTTGAGGTCTGAGTGATGGTGGTGCCAAGGAAGGCGGAAAGAGTCTACGGTGGTGATGGGAGAGTCTGTCAGGGCGAGGGGGCAGGGGCTGAGACTTTCCTGAAGTCCACGATCATCTCCACTGTCTTCTGGGCGTTGAGCTCCAGGTTGTTGGTGCTGCACCAGGACACCAGCCGATCCACCTCCTCCTGTAGACAGACTCATCGCCGTCGAGATGAGTCCGATGAGGGTGGTGTTGTCTGCAAACTTGATCAGTTTTACAGAGTCGTGGCTGGAGTTGTAGCAGTTGGTGTACAGGGAAAAGAGCAGAGGAGAAAGTGCACAGCCCTGTGGAGTTCCTGTGTTGATAGTCCGAGTCTCTGAGACATTCTTCCCCAGCCGCCGCACTGCCTCCGGTCCGTCAGGAAGTCAGTGATCCACCTGCAGATGGAGTCAGGCGCGTGGAGCTGAGAGAGCTTGTCCTGGAGCAGAGCAGGGATGATGGTGTTGAATGCAGAGCTGAAGTCCACAAACAGGACCCTGGCGTAGGTTCCCGGGGAGTCCAGATGCTTCAGGATGAAGTGGAGGGCCAGGTTGATGGCGTCGTCTACAGATCTGTTGGCTCTGTGGCGAACTGCAGTGGGTCCAGAGGCGGAGGAGGTGAAGGACTTGAGATGGGGCAGGACCAGGCGCTCAAGGACTTCATGGCGACAGGCGTCAGCGCCACAGGCCTGAAGTCATTAAGTCCAGTGATCCGGGGCTTCTTGGGAACAGGGGCGATGATGGGCGACTTGAAGCAGGCTGGGACATGGCATGACTCAGGGAGGTGTTAAAAATGTCTGTGAAGACAGAGTCAGCTAAATCCGCACAGTGTCTCAGGGTGGCGGGGGAGACACCGTCTGGTCAAGCAGCTTTCCGGGGGTTGGACTTCCGAAACTGTTTCCTTACATTGTCCCTGTGTAGTGAAAGGCCTGTGGGGGAGGTGGGGGGACCCGGGGTGTGATTGGCAGAAATGTCTATTGTAGTGAGATAGGTGGGGAGGGGTTGAGATTTGAATCGTGAATAGAAGGAGCGAGCTGTTCAGCGAGTTTCTGGTCGATCCAGCAGCATGGGGGCTTTGGGCTTGTAGTTGGTGATCTGCCTAAGTCCTCCAAACCGCCGGCGTTGTTAGCAGAGAAAGACTGCTTTAGCGCGTGTTGTACAGAGATCTAGCTCTTGACACCTCCTGCTAAATCTACTTAGCACCTTGTAGCTCTCTCTGTCCCCTGCTCTGAAAGCTGCCTCCTTCTGCTGCCCTGAGCTGCCTCAGTTTGGAGTGTGAACCAGGGCTTGTCATTGTTATAAATCACCCTGGTGCAGCTGGGAATGATACTGTCCTCACAGAACTGGATGTATGACGTCACAGTGTCCGTGTACTCATCCAAACCATCCGTGGCAGTTTTGAACACATCCCAGTCTGTAATGTCCAAACACGGCGTAGTTCCTCCAGTGCCTCGCTGGTCCACTTCTTAGATGTCCTCACCACAGGTTTAGAGAGCTTCAGCCTCTGTCTGTGCGTGGGGATCAGGTGGATCATGGCGTGATCTGAGAGCCCTAGGGCAGCACGAGGAACAGCGGAAGGACCCACTCACTGTAGTGTAACAATGATCCAGCGTGTTCTGCTCTCTGGTCGGGCATTTAATAAACTGTCTGTACTTTGGTAGTTCCTGGCTGAGATTACCGTTGTTAAAATCCCGAGGATGATCAACAAGGAGTCCGGGAAGTCCTGCTCCGTATTCAAAACCGCTCCGCTAACTGCAGCGCTGTGCCTGCGTGTGCGTTGCGCATGGCGGGATGTAAACAGCGGCGAGAATGAATGAAGCAAACTCACGTGGAGAGTAGAATGGTTTACAGTTAATGAAGAGATATTCCAGATCAGGAGAGCAGAGTTTGGAGATCACAGTCACATCGGAGCACCAAGCGTTGTTGATGAAAAAACAGACTCCTCCGCCTTTTGTTTTTCCCGGAGAGATCCCTTTGTCTGTCGGCGCGGAGGAGCTGGAATCCCTCCAAATGGAAGCGCGCAGTCCGGGATCGACTCGCTGAGCCCGTCTCCGTGAAACACAAAACAGAAGGCGAAGAAAAGTCTCTGTTCCTCTTCATCAGCAGCGCCAGTTCGTCCATCTTGTTGCTGAGTGGCGGACGTTGGAGAGGAAAATCCCAGGTAGGCGTCTGGCGGCGCCAGCGTTTCAGCGCCACGAGCCCGTGGCGCTTTCTCTTCTGCGGCGTCTCACTCTTTGGCCAAAACTAGCGCTAAGTCTGCAGCAGACACTAAAAAACTGGAAATAAGTCCGTGGGGCAGAAGTTTTGATGTTTAAGAGCTCTTCACGGGTGTAAGAGCACGCGGACACACGATTAACGCACAAAAACAAAGAACATAGAGCGCACCAAAACGCCAGGGCATCCGTCAGCGGCGCCATCTTGGATATTCCCGACCCCCAAACATAAAAATAGGCGACACACAAGTGATAAATTAGCCTTTTATCTAATGTTTGATTTTATTTTGAGAATATAGACCTAGAAAAATGACTTTAATAGGCCAACAAATAGGAATCTACATTCACCACTGCATTTGAAGGTGTCAAGACTATTGTATCAATTTTTCCTCCTCCTCCTCTTCGAGTGCGGACGTGTCTTCTCTCTGCTCCTGCTCTGTTTTTTTGCTACTTGCTTTGTCTCGTCAATTTTTTCCAACTTTTTTACCTTTTCAACTCGGATTATCTGCCCGCCAACTGATCTCTGAAAATGAATGTGATCGACTGGTCTCTGAGCGCTTTGGATAAGATTTTCTCCCAACGAAAAACCTTCCCCCTCCGGAGAGGCACGCTGCCCCGACGGAACAGACATGGCTGGATTCGTACGGGATAATTGGTATAACACCTGGCAGATCCTATGCATCGAGCCCTTGCAGGTCGAAGATGTAGAAGATCTATTTATATTTGGATTTATGATAGCGGGCTTTCTATTATTGGGACTTGGAATCGCCTTTGTCTATCGGAATATTTTTCAGACAGGAGAATTCGTCCAAAACCTGTCTGAGAACAACAAAACAAAGTTTGTGGAACTGAGTGAAAGGATGTTAAGACTTGAGCAAAGACTGGACCACGGACTGGCACAGCTCCTGGATCTGGATCGTAACATCTTGTCTCGGACCACGGAGGTGCTGAAAGCCGTTGGACAATTAGAGAGAGACGGTTAAAGATGGACTAACTCAATGAAACAACGAATCGCTACTCGGAAAGACCAGAAATGATTGGTTTATTGATCTGTACAAATTCCTGATCAACAAATGTATTAAAATATATTTTTCTGCCCTCCCTCCCTTGGTTTTCCTCTTATCCGGACCTTGAGATGCAGCTGGCTGGAAGAACCCGAGTCAGACCGACCTTGCAACATAAACATGAGATAACATTTGCACACACCGCCCGCGCTCTCCCCTCTATCTTCTTTTTGTGTTCTTCTTTGTTTGTGACCCTGTCCTATATCCACTGAAAAAATTCCATCACGTGACCACGTGTACCGTATTCCCAATATCTGTTGTATATTGTGTATTAATGTTTGCTCTACTGTTCATTTCTAAACAGCTACTTGCATCTTTTGATTACTTAACATGGATTACTTACAGAATGCAGATACCTGCTTTGTCTTGCTTATGTATTGTCTATAAATGTAATTGTATATGTTCTGTTGTAACGGCAACTGTAGTTTCAACGGTTTGTAAAGCGCTTTGGGTGCCTATTAGGCGGAAAAGCGCTCTATAAATAAAAATTCTTCTTCTTCTTCTTCTTTTTCCCATCATCTGGAGACCCCCAGATGATGGGAACATAAGGGCAACATAAGGACTGAACTTGTTTTTAGCTGTGGTTAACAAAACTCAATGTCTCCTTCTCACATTCTTTGATTGTCTTATGTTCTTATGTGTAATGCTGTACCTGTTTCTCTTACATTCACCTTATTCCAGAAGTTGCTGTACGCACTGCCATCTTTTTCCGTTGTATTAGTTCACATGGAGCAGACCAGCCATATTTACAAAGAAAAACAACTTTGTACATACACAGGCCGCACCTGTCTATAAGCCGCAATTGTCCACGTTGTGCCTTTTTCCAAACAGCACCTGTAACACGAGTGCACTGAGTCGCTCTTCACTTGGCGCCTCCGACGTCTCACCATCGATTCATGGATGACAAGCTCACGTGCAACAGCTCTATTTCCTTCTTTCGCTCCACATCGATTTCTTTTAACTTAAAATCTGCGTCATATGCATTTCTGTGTTTTCTGTGATGATGGTGAGCGTGTGATGCAAACTGTTCAAAACACAATCAAACTAGTGTATTCCTATCTCTTTCACTGGTCTGTCGAACTCTTGCGCTTCCTGCTAGAGCGCCCCTAGAGGCCGTTCCCGGAAAAATACATAAATTACCCGCATTGCTATGTAAGCCGCAAGGTTGAAATCATGAGAAAAAAGTAGCGGCTTATAGTCCGAATTTTACGGTACTTTATATAATGTTTAGCGTGAAACACCATTTGCGCAAACACCGTTAGTCCCTTTACTACAAGAGTGCGGATCACAGACATAAAAAGAGGCAAAAGTGGACGGACAGACGGCAGAATAAGGTGAGTATCGTTTATTTCATAATTTGGATTGAATTTCATACAAGTTCAAACAGCTCAGCACTGCCTTGTTTCTCGTGTGAGTGCGTGCTAAAGTGAAGTCCCAGTAACACTCCCTGGTGTCCGTGTCCTGCGTTTGGCCGGGCGTGTGGGCGTCGTTAGAGTGACACGAGCTCTGTGCGTCTGCCGCGTGGGCCGGCCGTATGCTCACATATGTTTGCAGATAAACTCATTACCGCCTGTGCGTTTGAACAGGCCCAGTGTAAAACGCCGCTCACAGTTTGATTGCAACAGATTACTCGTTATTTACCCAGCTCCGCGTTTCTCACAACAGCTTCAAAAATTCTGGGCTCGTACTGTTTCCAAGTTCAAGCTATTTGTTCGTTCATTTTATTGAGTAGGATATTTTACTGTGTTTTCAGCTACTCTATGAATCTTAAATGAAAACCGTCAGGTATTTGGAGGTTATACAGCACTTTTTTCTCAAATTGAATGGCGCAAAAGTGAAGTGGAACGTAATGTGATTTCACTGGAAAAACTGGAGCCAACCTCAGAGTATCCCAAAATATGAAAAATCCAGGTGGTTTTGTCAAAGTAAAATCACTCAGACACATGTGAGTGACATCAGAGCTGCTTTAAACACATTTAACATGGGATTTTAAGGCATTTGTTGATTTGATTGGAAGATTATAATAATACACTAAGCATTTTTGATTAAGGCAAAATCCTGATTTCTAGTTTTCACTGGACAGATATCTTTCTGTCTCTCTCTCCTTTCACTCTTTCGCTTTCTTTCTCTCACTGTCCCTCTCGTTCTTTCTACTCTTTCTCCCTCTCTTTTGCCTCCTTTCTTAATTGCTCTCGTTCTTTCTCTTTTCTCTAATTCGTTCTCTCCACTTCATTTCTCTTTCATTCTCTCACTTTCTTGCTCCTTCTTTCCCCTTGTTTCTCTTTCTTTCTTTCTTTCTTTCTTTCTTTCTTTCTTTCTTTCTTTCTTTCTTTCTTTCTTGCTTTCTTGCTTTCTTTCTTTCTTTCTTTCTTGCCTTCTTTCTTGCCTTCTTTCTTGCCTTCTTTCTTGCCTTCTTTCTTGCCTTCTTTCTTGCCTTCTTTCTTGCCTTCTTTCTTGCCTTCTTTCTTGCCTTCTTGCTTGCCTTCTTGCTTGCCTTCTTGCTTGCCTTCTTGCTTGCCTTCTTGCTTGCCTTCTTGCTTGCCTGCCTGCTTGCCTTCTTGCTTGCCTTCTTGCTTGCCTTCTTGCTTGCCTTCTTTCTTGCCTTCTTTCTTGCCTTCTTTCTTGCCTTCTTTCTTTCTTTCTCGCCTTCTTTCTCGCCGTCTTTCTCGCCTTCTTTCTTTCTCGCCTTCTTTCTCGCCTTCTTTCTTTCTCGCCTTCTTTGTCCCTGTCTTTCTCTCTCTCCTTTCTTTTCTCTCGCTTTCTGTGTCTCTTTTCCCTTCTTTCTCTCACTTTCCCCCTTGTTCTTTCTCCTTTCTCTTTTCTTTATTTTCTTTCTGTCTTTCATTCTCTCTCACCTTCTGTCTTTCTGTCTCTTTCTCTCTCTCCCTTCTTTTGTCTCTTTCTGTTTCCCATCTTTCACGCTCTTTCTTTCTCTCCCCTCTCACTTTTCATTTCTTCCTCCTCCTTTCTCCCTCTCTCCCTCCCACACCTTTTGTTTCTCCTGCAGTGCCATTTAAACCTTTGTCCCTCCTCCCATTTACTTACAGCATGTCCCACTCTTTCATCGTCGCCAGGCGTGAGATTTACACAAAAGGAAACAATAACCTTTCAGGTCTGTTATATGTTTGCACTTATTCCAATCTCTGCCTGTGCGTCACAATTGATAAAAACAGAAGACCACAATGAGCCTATATTTCCCGCCGTTGTTCACAGAGGAGCGCGTGTTTGCGGCTGTGGTACATTTGTCCTGTCAGGGAGTGTGATGGATGCCCGTCTGTCTCTGAGCACGTGCAAAGGGGGGAGGAGGGGAGAGGGGGGAGAGTGACGGGGGACGGGGGGGGACGTACTGAGCAGGTGCGGTTTACAGGCGCCGTCCCCCTGATCACATCTGTGGTGAGTGATGAACAGAGTGTTGTGTTGTTACAGTGATGGAGACTTTCTGAACCCAAGAAGCAGCCAAACAGCACTTCTCCAGAAGAAAAGATGGACTGAGACTGAGACTAAACCGGGATTAAACCAGAATTGAAGACTAATCTAGCATTAAACCAGAGCTAAACTAAGACTAAACCAGGACTGAAGCATGTTTAAATAGCAGTTGATGATGGATCTAGCACTAAACCAGATCTAAACTATGGCTAAACCAGGACTAAAACCGGTTTGAAGACTAATATAACACTAAAGCAGGACTAAACCAGATCTAAACTAAGACTAAACCAGGGCTGAATACTAATCTAACACTAAATGAGGACTAAACCAGGACTAAACAGGTCGGAAGACTAATATAAACCAAACCAGGATTAAACCAGATTGAAACCAGGACTAAATCAGGGTTGAAGACTAATCTAGCATAAACCAGAACTAAGACAGATCTAAACTAGGACTAAACCAGGCTTGAAGACTAATCTAAAACTAAACAAGGGCTAAACTAGGACTAAACCAGGCTTGAAGACTAATCTAAAACTAAACAAGGGCTAAACTAGGATCGAAGATTTATCTAGCACAAAACCAGGTCTAAATCATATCTAAACTAGGACTAAAGCAGGACTGAAGCAGGTTTAAACAACAATTGACAATGTATTTAGCACTAAACCAGATATAAACCAGGACTTAAGGTTTATCTAGCACTAAACCAGACCTAAACTTAGACTAAACCAGGGTTAAATATTAATCTAACACTACATGAGGACTAAAACAAGATTGAAGACTAATACAACACTAAAGAAGGACAAAACCAGATCTAAACTAGGACTAAACCAGAATTGAAGACTAACCTAACAAAAAAAAAAAAAACAGGACTAAACCAGATCTAAACAAGGACACTAAACCAGGATCGAAGACTAATCTAACACTAAACCAGGACTGAAGACTTAGCTTGCGCTAAAGCAGGACTAAGATCAAAACTAAGACTAAACCAGGATGGAAGCAGGATTAAACAACAATTGACGATATATTTAGCACTAAACCAGGACTAAACCGTTCTAAACCAGTACCGAAGATTTATCTAGCACTAAACCAGACCTAAACTAATACTAATAATTGAATATTAATCTAATACTAAATGAGGACTAAACCAGATCCAAACCAGGACTAAAACAGGGTTGAAGACTAATATAACTCTAAACCAGATCCAAACTAGGACTAATCCAGGAATAAACCAGGTTTGAAGACTAATCTAACACTAAACCAGGACTGAACCAGATCTAAACCAGTACTGAAGACTTATCTTGCACTAAACCTGGACTAAACAAGATCTAATCTAAGACTTAACCTTGATTGAAGACTAACACTAAACCAGGACTAAACCAGATCAAAAACTAGACTAGAAGACTAATCTAGCACAAAACCAGATTTAAACTAGGACCGCACCAGGACTGGGTCAAGATATGTGGACTGTACCAGGTCTAAACCAGATGTAAACTAGGACTAA
Organism: Rhinogobius similis; assembly: GCA_019453435.1. Lineage (NCBI taxonomy): Eukaryota > Metazoa > Chordata > Actinopteri > Gobiiformes > Gobiidae > Rhinogobius > Rhinogobius similis. The sequence continues at coordinate 6,261,379 of CM033632.1, read as the reverse complement.
ACCAGGACTGAAGACAAATCTAAAGACTAAACTAGGACCGGATCAAGATATCTGGTCTAAATCGGGACTAAACCAAAACTGCATCAAGATGAAATCAGAGTTAAGCCGGAAGCCTAACTCAGCACTGAATGAACCCTAAAATTCAGAAAACAAAAAACATGTAGCCTATTTATGAGTACAATTATGAGATATATTTATGTGTTGAATAAACCTTACCCAGAAATAAATGCATTTGTTTGAGTGAATTATATGATTTTCCTCAACGTTACATATAGCCACTTTAACCGCCTGTATTATTAAATCAGTTTTTGGCGATGTTGCGCTTTCTGTTCTTAGATTAATAACCATCTCTTCCATGTTTTGTTTTATTTGGATTGACACAGTAATTACAGCGATACGAACCATAAACCAGCACAACAAATCTGCATCCTGAGAATAGATCCTTTAAAGTGCTGTGTCATCAAAAGGCCAGGATGGAAGAAAATGAAGCAGACTTTTCAATAATTAGCTCACATCAGATCTAAATACTAATGATTTTGTGTCTGAAAGTCATTGTGCAGGGATCAAGGCAACAAATTAGAATGTCCAGTGTCAGATTGTCTGCTTTTCTATCACAAAGGAAGGACAATATACTATTTTCCAGCTTTAAAATTGTATATGAGCGTCGCAAAAAGTATAAGTTAGCTCCTGTTATGTCCCACAAGGTTTTTTCTCATTCATTCTAAAGGGAGAAGAAAAAAGTAGCTACAGAGGTATGCTTTATATTTTTGGAAAGCTATTTTTTCCACAAAGCATTTCTTGTATTCATTTCATGCCACCCAACCCAAAAGAGCAAAACAGGGCAAACGTTATTTTTCTGCCTTTATTCAGGATATGACTGTTCAGTCATGGTTTGGTTGGTCTAGTTTTGTCCCAAAAAATCCATATTTCAAGAATATACAAACATATTTTCAGTCATGTTCTCCCGCTTAAAAAAAAAAAAAAACAACCACAAAAATACCCCCATAAATGTACATTTTATCAACAAAGAAATAAACAATGAATGATAAAGAGCACCAAAACAATTTCTTGCACCGATATTAGACTGGATTCCTTGGTACCTCCTTGTTCTAAAGATGTGTCACACTCCCAGCTAAAGCCTCCAAGGGGCGCAGGGGACGCTGTGTGCACAATGGAGCAGCTAATCCATATGCTAATTAGTCTAATTTACATTATAGTGCCTGGTGGTGAAATGGAGGGGAAAAGGTGGTAAGTCACCAAGTCCTATATCATTTTTTGTCAGAATTAATGTAAACCTTTACTCTTTATTTGATGTGTTTGAAGAAATGTGTTTGTCTTTATTGCAGTTGCTCTTTTACATATTTGTGATCTATTACACAATTATAAGCACAAATACAGTATAATAAGCACATTTTCAATATACTCAGAAATCACGCAAATCTAGATTTTTCCATAATTAAAAATGCTAAGAGTTTATCATCTTCTGTAATTAAGGGTGTCACTAACAATTATTTTAGTAGTTGACTAGTCAGCTATTATTTTTTCGATTAGTTGACTAGTCGGTATAATACCTAAGAGTGTTCCTTCGTAGAAAAGGTTTCAAAGGTTGTCATTTGGACACCGTTTTGGAAATCAAGACAAGTCGATCTCAATCATTAGAGCCGTTCTGAGAACTCTAACCAGCTCACTGAAAGCCCCGCCCACAGGGTCCCTGATTATGGCCTGTCTTTGTAAAACTATTTCTTTACCCTGCTTAGTTTCACCTGAAACTAATCTATTGTTATTATATTAGCCCCATGAACAGTCCTATTGTTCTCTGGCTGCAGCTCCTCGTCGCGGTTGAGTACCTGATGAGCATATGACGGGTCTATTGACTCAGACTTGGGTGTTAGTCATAAACCTTTCTTAAAATGAATCTTTGACCACCATTTCTGTTTAAAGAAGGATTCTCTTTTGACAAAAAAATGGCTTTTCACAATTTTCAAAAAAAGAGTGAAGGAATTTTTGTGAAAAAATGACGATCTTTTCATATGTTTTAGAGTTTGTATTTCAGTTAACGATTAGTCGATTATCTATTTTTATATATATGACTAGTCACGATTAGTCAGTTTTAATCGTTGCAGCCCTTACTATAATATGAACTAATCATGTAAAATACAATAGTAAACGTCTTTAAAGCATGCTCTGATATAACTCATCTGTTTTCATTTACCAAAATCATCTAATTGTTTCATATTTTGTGAAGTATTCTGAAGTTAATTTACAAACGGCCAGCTCAATTTAAAGGACAAATGTCTTTGTATTGTTACTGGCCTTTAAACATAACTTGGCTCACACCAGATTAACATATGTATCACTAAGAATTTAGTTCTACACATTTTCAATCTGGGCATCTTTGCCGAAAGCTGTTAGAAAAACGAACAGGACGAACATTTGAACTGAAGGTCGTGGCGTTGTTAAAGTGGAACAAGCCGAGAAATCAAGAAATCCAATTGAAAGAAAAGTCATCAAATGCACAAAGCACTTCTAAATAGTCTGTATGTTGAAATAGGCCGCAGTACGTCCGTCGGCGCTGCCATGTTTGTTTGGGTTTGTCCTTTTGATTTCTGCCCAAACCACAATGCAGCGCTCTGATTGGTCCAGCACACAGCGGCTAAAACCCAACAGCGGCACACCGTCCAGATGGATTGTCAAGAGTTTGTGAACTCACAAATATGAGAATTCATATGGTAGGACCAGTTAATTTAAACATTCTCTTGAGTATCTTTACTTTGACATCTCATGTTTTAGAACTACAGAGAAAAGGTTTTTTACAAAGAACAGTATAACTTTATCAGTGCCTTGGGAGACGGCAGAGTTGTAGAGGCAATTACACACATATAAATATATACCCACAATGCATTGCAGTATGTAGTGGATCTGATGAAGTTGTAAAAAAAAAAATTGAGTAGGTGAGTGAGTCTGGCGATGATTTACGGACATAAAACAGCAAAAGATTCTGGGATAAATGATGTCAGCATCATCTACTTCACACCTCGAAGGAGTTCAGAACACAGTGTTGGAGAGCGAGGATTTACAAACCAGCATCATCAAACAAACGTGAATCAAGATAAATGCTGCTCCAGGTATGTTTTTAATGATGAAACAATGTTAGAACATGGCTACAAGCTCAACAAAGTCAATTTTGCATAATATTTGTCCTTTATATTTGTCCATAATCAGAAGATTCTCGGATAAGTGACGTCTAAAATCGGAAAAAGACCTCATGAGCGGGGGACTTCAGCCTTCCTCAGCATTCCTCAAACTTGCGCGAATGAAGCTAAATGCAACTCCAGGTATGTTTTTCATGACGGAACATTGTTAGAACATGGTTAAAAGCTCACTACAGCATGGTATGTGTCCTGTAAACTATAGTGACTCCAGAGTATTGCGACGTCGCGTGAACTCAGGCCATTGATGAGTTTGCAGAAATGATTGAGTTCCTGGAGCCGGTGCTGGTGGAGGGAGGGGCGTGTGTTCGGCTCAGGTTACCCAGGCCAGAGGGTCAGGAGCCGGGGGAGAGCAGGCCCCAAAAAAAGAAGCCCCAGAGTCTCCCGCACGAGGGACCATTCTGCTCTGCCTTTCAGCGTGACCTGCCGCCAGCATGGGTCGAGGGGTAAGCTCCGTTGTTATTACGCGATTTAGCCTTTGGGTCTTCTAAACACATCGTGCTAATGGCTTGTTATGGAGATGGATGAGTGTAGTTTCTGCCTGTCGTTTCGTCCAGAAGGGAGTTAATTTATTGGACTTGTCGCACATGCATGAAAAGAGTTTTTGCTAAAGCTGCACAATTTAGGAAAAAAATGCAACGCAAATTGTGTTTTCAATTCATCAGGATTCGATTCACGGTGCATTTTAAACAAGAGCAGTGATATCTGAGAGAAGACTGAAATATGAACTGACACAAGAATCCCGTGCATTTCAGTATGGTTTGTAAGGGTTTAAATGACAGGGTTAACACTTATATTTTGATATATATAGATATTTTGTTGTTTGTGGTGGACAATCGATTACTCCAAGCACTTGATTTTATTCGATTGCACAAAATGTTCCCACCTCCTGATTTTTAACTATGAAAACCTTTTGCAGCAATTGATCTTTTTGTATTTTTTGATGCAAATCTCTCTTTACAGGGACTAAGTGTTTCCCCTTTAAATGTTGTAAAGGGGCTGTATCTGATTTTTAGTGTTTTCAATCATGAAAAACTTCTAAAAATTCTAAACTCATTACATCAGTCACACGTGTCGCTCACTTTCATAATACAGTCCCAGCATCCTAAATATTCAAGCAAAGAGTTTACTTGAGTTCACTTTTCACCTGTTTCTAAGTTTAGAGCGGGTTTTGCTGTCACAGTAAAGTTAACAAACATTAGCATGCTTCTCGTAGAATAAAACACTCTATAAATAGATGCAGAGAAAGTGCTGTGGTCTCATTTTCACCTCAATAGATGCTTTTACAATATATGTGTGCATTAAAAAAAAGAGTAAATAAACTAGTTCTGTTTTTTATGTTTCAAAACAGTAAAAATCAGTTACAGCCCCTTTAAGTAGTACCTTTTAAGATTTTGGTTGTGGCCCACCGTTTGACTAACACTGTTTAAAAATCAGAGGCAGACTGCGAAAAAAGCAACTCAGGATCTCTAGAAAAGTGGGCCATTTACTCATCAGTATTTACCTGTTTGTTTTTAAAATGCCATATACTCCTATGTAAAAGGGGTGGGGGGGGGACTTATTTAAATAAATCACACAGAATTTCCTGTATTTTGGTATTTTATATTACAATTATTTATTCTACCAGGTCTCGCGGAGCAGACTTGTACATGGATAGATTTAGCAAACTATATATGTATGTTTTGCTGTTATAGCATTAACCAACACTTTAGTTTCTCTTAAAAACTTGGACTTAGTTTGGTTTTTATTTATATCAATTGTTAATGCAGATTCTTGCTCTTTTTCTCCCTGGTCCGGACACTGCCCACTAGAGCATGTGTCCCCCCCATGGTTGTGGCCCTGAACAAACACAAATTGCCATTTTGATTCTATAATTCAATCAGAACTGATGTTTAACTCTTTTGTAGCAATTGATATGTTTATAATTTTTGATACAAAGAAGTCTCTCTTTACAGGCGCTAAGTGTTAGTTCAACCTTTAACAGGATTTTACTGTATTAAGTGGCATTATATAATATCTCTTGATGCATTTCTTAGGCCCTCACAACAGGCAGGTCATTGGTTACAGACTGTGGCTTGATCCAAAGGCTAAAGGGACTTGGATGGAAAGTTACAGCGATGTTGAAAGGATGTGTCAGACATTAAGGTGCTCAGTCACACATTGGACCTCTCCCGATAACAACATTAAAGTGAGATGCATTGCTACAAGAAAATATCACGATAAATGATCATTTTGAAACTACTTCAGCAGGAAAATCCATCCAAAAATCTGCGCATTATTGTTGTAAGTAAATAGAATGACGAAACACTTTTGTAGCAAATTGGTGTCAAAAATGAGTCAGGAAATCTACTTATTTTACTCTCTACTACTCAAATCTTATTGAAAAACAAAGAAAAGGTTTTCCAAAGTGTAAATTAAACATAACACATAAATATTGAGCCCCAAATGTATTGTTTTTCTACCATATATTGAACAATGACTTGATACAGTACAGTCTTAACACTTATGACAACGATTTATTATTTCCAAATAGAGGGGAGAGATGTATTGTAAAATGGACTATATTGCAATTGTTGTTTTGGAGGAAAATTACAATGTGAGTAGATTGTCTTTAATTAAAACGTTTACAATTGACAGCAAAACAGGTGATTGAAATTAAAATGAACATAAATGTCTAGTGTAATCTTCTAAACAAGGGTACGTCTTAATGCAGTTTAATAACCAAAATAAACAAAACGAAATATGCCGTTTTTAAATTTGTTTTTTGTGTAATTTTGTTAAAACAAAAAATGAGAAAACAAACCATACACACATTTATTGAATTCCACCTTTCTTTTTAAAAGCTGAAATCATTCCTCGTACCCCCTCGCAAATGCTCCTGTACCCTTGATTGGGAAACATCGGTTTAGACCAGGGCCCGTCAAACGATCTGATCCAGACCGTGACCCATCATACAAATATTCCGTTTAGTTCTAGTTAAAACTTGATTTGGTTCTGGTTTAGTCCTTGTTTAATTCTACTTTAGACCTGGTTTGGTTCTAGGCTACTCCTGGTTCAGACCCGGTTCGTATCTAGTCTTTGCAACTTCTTAAAGCGCCTCTGACAGATTGGACAACTCATTTGACTAAAATACAATTAAGATAAAAATATTTCAAAGTTTGCTAAAATACTTTACACATTTTATGTTTATTTTCCAGTTTAGACATTTATGAGGTTTTTAATTTTACTTTACCTGGTTGTAAATTATGACATCACTCTGGGAAATTACAGAGAAACCATCCTGTACAGTGGGCAAAAACACCTCTAATGTCACAGTTTTACATTTGAACCACTGTATTTTGATGAACTAATGTTTAAAGGGTCAAAAAAGTTTATTTTGTGTAAATTATGCATACCCTTCGTCTCCTTAGTGTGACGTCATCAATTTGTTTACGTCCTGTAACCAAATTTTCTCCACAAATGACTACTTTCTTGGTGTAAAACTATAATTTATGTTATATTGGGTATTAATACACCAAATAATATCAAAATTAGAAAATGATAAAAACCTACCATACGCACTTTAAAAAGTCTTGGTTTAGTTCAGTTTCAGTATTAGAGTTTCAGAACAGTAATTTTATTTTGCCATTATTGAAACAGATCTAGTGTTTTTTGTGCGACCCCAAATTGTGTTAAAAGCTACGGCGTGAAAATGAAACTGAATAACCCTGAAAACTCTTCAAATCCTGGACCGTTTTGTCTTGGCGAACTGACACGTGCTTCTAAAACACGAATTGCAAATCAAAATCACTCGTCGCCCGACCGCTTCTCCCAATTCGTCCCCTTTGATCGTCGAAAACGCACCACAATTTGCACCCGGCCCTCCTCGTTTGCCATTCCCATTACCTCGCGGCTCCGATATACGCCCGCGCTCTTCAGTGTCGCCGCGTTTTCAGCACCACATAACGTCTTTCCGTCGCAAGCCGTTCTCCGCCCGCGCTTAATCGTAACATTCAGCTCGATGGCCGTTTTCTAGTGCCGTGTTCTCCATTTACGCCTTGCCGTTTATTCCGGGTAATTACGTCATTTTGTTTTTACTCGTCCGCCGGGGCCCTTCGTTCCTCTTTATGGCGCGGAGCTGCACAGGGGAGGGAAATTGCCATGCCTAACACATCTCCGGCACCGGCAGCCCGGCTCTCTCCGCCACGACGCGCTCTTTGGCTGTTTCCTGATTACTTTTGCTTTCTCATTCACTCCCTGCACTGCAAAAAAAAAAAAAAAAAAAAAATGGAAAAATGACCCATTTCAGAGAATCTGTTTTGATTGGAAAGCCAAATACACGATCTTTCAGTGGGATTATTTGTTGTTTCTGTTCTTGAAATGGATAGTGTTCCATTAGTAAAGCGCTCCGTGTTGTTTTCTTACTAATTAGAACATTTAAATATCACAAAACAAATTATCTGCAAGCTGGGAGGCCTGATTTAGAAAGGGGGAAGTATTTAAATATAACTCTGTCTCTAGTTGTCACAAAATTTTTGGCACATCTTTAATATCTACACGCATTAATTTCAGGCCCGTGCACGGTTTTAGAACGGCTTTTTCAGATGGTGAAGTGAAAATGGGGTGGACCTCCCAAGCGCAGCCTATCGGACCTCTTTTTTTCGTCTTGAGAATAAAATACCTTATTATTACATACAGACAGCATGCAGCAGACTTATTTTTGTCACAAAGTTGTACAATATACACTCTGGAGGAAAACGCAAAATGTATTAAATTACACAAAAAAAAAATCGCTATTAATTACGCAGAGTAATTAAAACATGTCCATTTTCTGTATAAATACTGATGCAAATGTTATATTTTAAAATGTTTTTATTTAGAGATATAAACTTGAAACTTCTCCTGTAGTTTACGCACATAAACGTCAGAAAAAAAAAATTTTAATGTAGAAATAATGCATTTTATGTGTAAAAATGACCAAAATGTCGGACAGTTCAATTTGAAAAATTGACAGATATAATTTTTTGTTTTTTTGTGCACATATTAGTTAGGGGGGATTAGGGGATGTTGGATTTCTTATTTAGTTTTTGAGCAAACTAGAGCTGACTTAAAATATGACTAAAAATTCAAATTTTTGTTCATTTTTTAAACTTATGACCTTAATAAAGCATTCTCTAAATTAGATATCAGCAAATCCTTCTGTACATTTCGTCAATCTTGTTGAGTACAGATTGTACAGTTTGGTGTAGGATCTACTTTAAGGCTGATCTTTATGTCTCGAGGGAGAAAAATGCATTTTAAGAAAACGTCCTGTGAAGTTACAATGTCCCAGAGAAATCTATAGATGAAGTGGATTCAATGGAAGAATAAAACATCTTTAGGAGCAGATTGGACACGTTTGTTGTTTCCGCATGAAAGTCGAGATGTGAGAGAGAAAACTGTCCAAAAAACAAAATAATGAAAAAAAAAAAGGGTTTTGCCTGTTGTATCCTACATTAAATTTTAGTTTTTTGCTCGCTGTTCATGTTCTGTGTTTTATATTTTTAAAAGTACTCGTCAGCTCTTCCACCTCGTGTTGACACAGTTTTTGCAGTGCAGTGTCCTCTCACCCGCCCCTCTCTCCCTCCCCCTCTCGCCGCGTGCCGCTGTGTGCAGAGTGACAGCGCCAAATGATTCCCATGATGCAACGCTCTCCCAACTGTTCCTGACACATGGGCTGCCCCTCACAAACACCGACCCAGAACCTGCCCCTCGTTCAGAGCGAAGGCACTGAACCCCCGCACAGACGCCTTTGTGCTGCCGCCGCGGCTCGGAAACGGGAAAAGAGCGGCGTGTGGAGATGTATCTGTAGTCGATTTAAAGAAATTATTGGTCGACTAAAGACCTGCTTTATTGACCGATTAGTCGATTAAAAGAGGTTGTGGCGAAAATATATCTAAACTATGAAGTCTGTCCAGGTTTCCAACCCAAACTGCACTCAAAAAAACACAACTGCACTGGAATTCATGCTATTTATGCAGAAAAGCGCTAATAAACAGTGTATTTATATCTTAGATGTTATAAGTTTGATTAAACTAATGATTCTCTCCAATCTTCAGCAAAGTCACTCACATGTCTTGTCATTTTTGCTGTTTTCTATCTTAGATAAGATAATGTGCTAATTAAGTGCTTGAGTTAAGAAATGTTTATCTTAATTTTAGCATATTTTTGCCAGTTTAAAATAAGCTTTGCCAATGGAAGAATCTGTTTTTTTTCTTCTAATTTCAAGCGCAATTGCTTTTACTCTATTCTCAATTGACTCAATGTTTTTCAGTGTAAAGCAACACATTTTATGCTCGTTCCATTGACAAATCTTTTTTACGACGGACAGAATATCCTCAAATCAAGATAAATAATGCTTAATTCAAACACTTCCACATGTATTATCTTATTTAAGACTTGATGTTTTTTCTTTTAATGCAGATAATAGAAACTGGTCGACTAATAAAACTGTTGGTCGACTAAGACGCCATTGGCAGATTAATCGACTAAAGGATTACAGCTCTAGAGATGTGAATGTAGCTGTGGTCGCGGTGATAGTGCACAGACCTGTCCATAATCACTCTCTCTCTCTTTATCTTCAGTTTGGAGCCGAGGAGAGAAAGATGAAGAAGAAGAAGAAGGCTCAGGATTTGGATGAGCTGAAGAAGGAGGTGTCTTTGGTAAGAAATGCACTTCAGGGATGCTGCTGGAGCTGGGGATGGATGAGACACACAAATGGAGAAGACACGGGCCAATATTTACTACAGAGGGACACTGTAAACACTAAAGAAACAAACGGGAAAACCACTAATGTTGAACCTTATTTCCCCCCATATTATTATTATTAGAATTTTCACGACTATTTCTATTTCTGGTATGGAGCACAAGCACAAATATTTACAACCCAGAACAATGCAATAAAAAACTATTTTAAGAAACAGTTCAAATAGGTAGCCTGCTGCCTACTTTTTCAAATAGGCACTAAGCTTTTATTTTGGAACTTATGATAGAAGAAACAACAAAAACTATATTATGTAAGAGCTTCTTTTAAGAACTTTTAACCTGTTGAGCTGGAAAGGGCCCAGCTATGAAGGGAAAGTCCTCTTAATTTCAGTCAAATCAAGATCAGCTTGTTCTCTTAACACACAAATAAAAAAAAAAAAGCATAATATTTAAAAATACATTTATACACCTTTTATAGGCATTTCACCTGGACTTTTGTACTTTAAAAGTCCATAAATCTTGTTTTTAATGTCAGTGGCTTCAGCTTTGAAAAAGGAATTCTTAAAAACCAACAAAGTTTCAGTCTACTTTCTGTCCACAACAACCTTTTATTTACAAAAATCTAGGATTTGAAATCTGACTTTCCACAGAGCTTGCTGTCACTTATCAGAGTAAATCAGAAGCAGAGGCCAAAACTATAGTCTCAGCTTCACAAAGAGTCCAGACATTTGTTTAAACTCCAAAGGATTAGATCCTGCTTCAGTTTGAGTTTTATTGATTCAAATCTTTACAGCAGTGTTTCCAAATCATTATTTTACTCAAAGTTGTTGTTTTTTGGTTCCTACAGGTTTGAGTATATTCCTGTATTATCCAGTATTTGAGAATGTGTGTTTTCACCTACCCCCTATCCCCGCCCTCTGTTCTGTTCAAAACATTCAGGCTCCAGGTCGCACGTGTAAAGGTGAAATGTCACACAACCAGCAAATGAAAATCTGATGCTTGTTACAGTGAACATCAAGTCGATGAACCTGTGTCTAATTTTAAACCATTTTAGATAAATTTCACAGTTTACAATGAACAACATGTAAAATAATTATATGTATGTTATATATTAGAAAACGAAATAACACAAAAAAAAAGCACACTATGTCTTCCTTAACCCCTGTGCAGTTACAGAATGCGACTACCAGGATGTTGAAGTTTATACTACTTTTTTATCTGAATCTGAATAATTACTGACATTAACCATAAACCCGTTTTAATATATTAAGTAACCGATACATTGTAAAGCGCTTTGGGTGCCTATTAGGTGGAAAAGCGCTCGATAAATAAAAATTCTTCTTCTTCTACATTTGTCAAATTTGATTTCCAACTTAAATTGTCCAAAAAACAAAAATAATACCCTTTACAAATATTAAGTAGAAGCATCAATGCATTTTCAACCACCAGTTTGTTTTTACTCAAATGTTTTAATTTAGGATCACAAACACCGCCACAGTCTCAACAGAAACCAAGGAAAACTTACTGAAGCACGAATCATTAGCTGCTTCAGACGCTCATGTTTTTACCACTTGGTGAGTATGTTAGTCGGCAAAAGAACTCCACAAATTGGGCGGATTCTTAAAGTTTTTCAACAGCCTGGATCTACTAAGTCTGTGAACTAAAAGTATTTCCTGCAGTAGTTTATATTCTATACCGAGTACACTTATTATTAATTTTTTACCCAATGATCTTCAATTTCTGCTGTGGAATTTCAGCAAAAAAGACTCACCAAGGTCTCCAAAATTCAAATCTCCTCGGGATGATTTGGTTTGGCAAGAAAACGTCAACATTTATAATTGGATTTTGATCCTTTTTACAGCCAGAATTAAAAATATTTTAACTGCCAGGTTAAAGTTCTCAATGTTAAGTCTTTGAATAGAATAACATAGTGACATTTATGATCAAGTTGACTCTCTCTGCTCCTAATGCCATTAAAAGAGTGCTAGAGAAGGCAGACGTGTAGAGCATTTTTAGCCAAAATTGTATGTAGGGCTGTGCAATTACTCATATTTTAATCGAGTCAGTCATTTATAATTTTCACTGATCAGCTTGGTCTTTTGAATTCAGAGAAAAAAACATGTGGTTTGGAGCATACTTCAGAAATTTAACCACTGTTTGTGTTAAATGGCAACGATTTTTAGTTTAAAACACCATTATTGAAATATATTTTGAATATTTTTAATTGTTTTTAATAGTACAAAATAAAACTGAATCATAGGTCAGGTTATTTGTCAGGGACCTAGTGCAAACACATCCTTCTGATAAAAGAGAATATGCTTTGCACCAGATTTAGCAAAGAGCTGCTTTCCATTTGCAGTCCAGGTGCACGCATGATATACATACATTTTATTGATCAATAGGTGGAAAAAATCTTTTATTTATCATTTTGCACACACCATCGAAGTGGCCCGTGGATGAGAGACCACAGAGAGGCGGCTGTGACTCCGGAGCAAATTGTTGTTGTGCCTTTAAAGGGCCTGTACCTGATTTTGAATTGTGAGACAGGAACATGTTTTTGTTTGAACCGTTAGCCCCGTCCACATAGTCCTTCCTTTCACTCAATATTCACCTTATTCCACCCACTTTTACCGCTTTTTGCCACAGATACGCACTTTTGTTGTAAACAAACTTCCGTTTGACGTGAACTCAGCTAAAGCTAATGACGACGGAGGGAAAAGTCTCACCGCTAAAATGTTACATAAAGTAGATTGATTTGTGTGAAATGTTTAATGAACACGAGCAACAACAAGTCAACAACGCATTTCCTGAGGCCTGAAAACGTCTTTTTAGTCCGTGTAGAACTTATTTTCTGTTGAGCTCGTCTGCTCCGTGTGAACTACAACGGAAACAAGACGGCGGCGCGTACGGCAACTTCAGGAATAAGGTGAATTGCACCATGACTCAGAAATCATCTTATGCAGCTGTTTCCATATAGTTCCTCTTACTCTTCTTACAATTAGCTTTTAGCACTTTTAAAACTGCACCATGACAGAGAATCACACATAGAACTATAATAAAACCTGGAAGATGAATCCAAGATGGCCGCCCTGTTTATCCCTATGGAGAGTGCTCATTGGCGCATGACCCCAAAAAAGTTTCTTACTTCTGCATTTACTTCCTGATACGAAGGCTGACATCTTTGTTTTACTTCCTGATACGGAGGCTGCCATCTTTGCTTTAGGGCGCCACGTGACGACAATCCCCCACTTCATATAAAAACGGTAATTTCGGTGATTTTAGAAACGGTAGAAAAGAACATTTCCTTCTATTTTATTTAAATACCGATAATAATTCAGTCCTGTCTGCAATTATAATGTGACATTTTAGAAAAAGGCTGGTTCCAAGAGGCTGCAGTACCTCGCACGACCACTAATCAATCTGGGACCACAGACAGAGGGGGCATACCTTATCCAGTTCATTTAATACATCCATGGAATTACAGTCTGGGATAGAGTCAAGCACTTATTTTCCCATGATTCATAGTGTACAATGTGCCTGATTGGTTGAAAAGAGGTGACCCTCGTAAACACTTCTGCTCTAGTTCTTTCCAAACAAAGTGTGTTAATAAAATGGACAGATTATACATCACAAGCACAATGTCTTTACATGAAGTTGCTTCTATCAAACAATGTGTGACATAAAAAGAATTTATCTTAACTAGAATAAATAAACATCAGGTACAGGGCCTTTAAGCAAGACACTTCACCCACATGGCTTTGTTTAACTCTGGTGTGAGTGAATCGTTGGTAGTGGTCGAAGGGGCCGCCGGAGCAGAATGGTGTCAGTCTGTCTCAGGGCAGCTGTGGCTACAGAATTATTTAGATCAAGTGTCACCAAATTGACAACTTTCTTCCTGGCCTCATTAAGTGAATGGATGATGTTCTGTAAAGTGCTGTACGCCTTGAAAGGCATTGTGTACATCCAGTGCATTATTTATTTATTTTTTACAAAACTTAACCAGTATAAAAATGCAATGCTCAATGGACAGAACATTTACCCCAAATTTATAGATGCCTGTTTGTGTCCAGGTCTCTCTACAACAGTGTTTCCCAACCAGGGGTACAGGGACCCCAAGGGGTACGTGAGGAATTACCAGAGAATGGTACTTTTTTTGGTTTTAAAAGAAGATGAAATGTACTTTTATCTGAATAAAAAGTGTAATTAGTTGTAAATTTAGCATCTTTTTGGAGCATCTTGGACCATAAATATAATTAAAACAAAACACATAATAGTAATAGTTGACTATATTCGACTAGTAAACCCATTTATTTACCCAAAACTCAAGTTAAGTGAAACAAAGCTTAGGGGGTACTCCAGGTTGGGAACCACTGCTCTACAACACTGATCTTCAACCTTTATTGAGCCACGGACCACTTTTTGGGTTGAAAAGATTCTATGACACACCAACTTGTTCTAAAAATATTATAAAATCACGCATTTTTCAGAAAAAAAAATGCATATTGTGGCATATATTGTCCATGCCACTGTGCGTAAACCTGGCAAAGATGACTGTTATGCTCGTTGTTGGTGTCAGAAGTTTTCCCCAAAATGAAAATGATTGAATTATATCCACGCGTTAATCCATTACCTCAAATTGAACATGTTTTCAAGGCACACCCGCTTTACCCCGGGGCACACTAGTGTTCCCGGCACACTGTACGAAAATCAAAGCACTCCGCAACAACACAGATACAACGTTTTGGTAAAAGTCTTTGCCGTTGTTCTCGTTTCTTGAGGTGCATTTTGTGACAGCTGTCGTGCCTGATCCCGTCCCCACCGCACCGCTCTATTCCCCGTCTATTTATAAAACCAGTGTCCCACAAACAGCCCGGCCTCCTCTGCAGCCGTGAGTGCGCCTCGTCTCCGCGGCGCCCCCTGGCTTCTCCTCTTTGCGCTCAAAAGGATGCTGAATAATTTGTGGGCCACCAGCGTTTGAGAACTCACTTTCTTGTCTGCATTTCTTTGAGGTGCTGTCAAACTCCAGCGGCGCGCGGCTGTGAAATCTGGGCTACGTTTCCTCCGTCCTCTCCTCCTCCTCCGCCGCCGTCTCCGTCTGAAAACCACCCTCGTCAATTATCAAACCGGACCGCGACTGATTAAAGAGCGAGACAAGTCCTCAGATATCGGCTGCCGAGCCCCGCGGCCATCTCCGGATAAAGCTTGCCGTGTAACTTCCCCACTTTTGAACCCAAACTGTCTGCTTTGCTGCACCACGTCTTCAGACAGTAATTTGCACAGAATTAAATAAAGTAACCAGACAGGAGCCGATCAATACTGGGCGCAGGAGCCTGACAACAAAGACTTGCTTGAACTTAAAAAGAACTAACAGCTGGAGGAGATGCTAATGACTAGTTAGCGGTGAATTTAGCGAGTCATACGGGTCCTCTGCGTTTCCTTTTAAGTGTCCATCATCTATCTGACCTTCTCCTCTGCGTCTTCTCTCCATCTTATCATCGCCGCTTAAAAAAACCAAAAATCTCCTTTTGGTTCCCAGCTTTTTGTGCCTTGGCTCTAAATTTCCATGCAGGTCATGAGCCTTTGGGCCCAAACAAAGCACAGCTCAGCTTATCAACTGAAGAGCTGAAGAAACAGTTTCCCAACCAAAACTTTTATTGGCCTGCTCCAAATACTCAAAATTTCGCAATTAGTGTGTTTCCATACAATTATGAATTTGATTAAATATAGCCTACATTTTGACACGTTTTGTTACTGATCAAAAATGTCAACGAATGTCAACAATATCTTGGCTACAGCAGTAATGCTACATCATTAAAGTCTTTATGACAGGTTAGACATCATAATTCACAAAAATGTAGTGAAGATGATTATATTTAAGATTTTACTAAACATTTTTCCTGTTTGTCCTCGGTTTGACAGTTTTGTAAAGTTTATAATGTCACTTCCTGGTTGGTCATGAGCACAAATATGACCTAGTTAGAGGTAATTCCACTATTACCTGGCAACCAGACTGTAAACAAGGGCCAAAATCCATATAAATTACACAATAGTAATGATTTGACAAATTATAATACCTGATAACACCTTTATTTTGTTGAACGACTGTTTAAACTGTCAGAAAAATGTTTCAGTCGAGTGTTAACTGTCTCTTTATTTTCAAATGTACGTCGCTTTTTGATGACATCACAGAGGGATTCCATTTTAGAACTCAGCACTACTTCCTGTCATTTTAAACTTTTATTGTTCAAACTTTCTTCACAAACTGCAACCTCCCAGACGTCAACTATGATAAATATGTAACACAGGTGCCCTCCACCAAACTAAGTCAGTGTTAGAGAAACATGAGAACCCGTCATATAGACTTAAACCCTCCGAGGCGTTGACTCGTTGAGACAAAAGAAAAGGCAGATTTGGCAAAAGATGTCCTGCATTTCGGGACTCTGCATTCTCAAAGTCGTTGTGTTAAATGATGAATCCAGTCACATTTTGCTGTGTTTGCGTAAAGTTGAAGCCAAACGAAGAATCTGATTGTAATTTTACGAAAAATACCCCTGTTCCTCGGTCCAGGTGAATGCTTGGTTCAGTGTGGAGCGTGTGTTTGCATAAAGATTAAGCATAAAATTACAACGTGTTTTAATATGTCACCCACAGCCTTTTGAATAATAAGAGACCGCTTTATAATCACTACACGTATTCAGTATGTACATAGACTTAATTGACTAGGAACAAACAGTTTATTAAGAATTATTTAGGCTTAGTAACTCGTTAATTAAGGGGTTATTGTTAGAAGTCAGGGTTAGGATACTAATTAATAGCGGTGTAATCGACCAAAGAAGCTTAGTCGACTATAGACATGTCCTATCAACTGATTAGTCGACTAAACAGAACTATCTCCTTGTATCTGAACCAAACTGCGCTCACAAGACAGGAACTTCATTGGAATTCATAAAAAAGAAACTGTTTGTATAGAACAGTACTAGTAAACAATGTATTTACATGTTAGAGATAGAGGAGTTAGAATAAACTGATTCATTGAAAAATCTCATTCCTTTTTGCTGTTGTCCCATACGAATCCTTTTAATCTAAAGAAAATAATCAGTTGACTAATACAATTATTAATTAAGTAGATATTAAGCCTGAATCATTCTTAATATGATGAATATGAATTAAGTCTTGCCCAAATAATTGTTATTACAACATACACTGTCTCTTTCTCTTTTTTAATGTCTTAACTAATAAAGATTAAATGAATGACATAATAGATTAAAGATGTGTATATTTTAAAGACTTTTACTTGATCCGCCACATGCTTGGATTAGAATATGTCCTCCGGGGGAAAAAAATAATTGCCCATGGACTAATCCTCCTCCTCTGCTCAGGTAAACGCGTCGTAAAAACGTGTAGGTGTCACGACAGTAAACATGTGCAGCGCTGCCTTTGATTTGCCGGAGGGAAAACAAACGTGAAAATGTCAGTAAAGCTGAGCTGAGCGTTAGCTGTGCGGCTCTGGTAACTGGTTCATTTGTTTGTGCATTTGTTCGAGTTTCAGCTGAACAGATGTTATACGAGATGATTAAAAGCGTGAGAGATATTTTTGGCATAATATTGGCCATTCATGTACATTTAAAGGGAACATATTATGCAACAGTGAGCTTGTGCCGTCATCAAAAACATACCTGGAGATGCATTTAGCTTCAGTCACGCTAGTTTGAGGAACACTGGTTAGAAAATCCTCTCCGACCGTCAAAAACACTCCCTACTGAAGTCCCTCGATGGCTGACGTTTTTCTGATTTTAGACGCCGCTTTTCTGAGAATCTTCTGCTGTTTTAAGTCCTTAAATCATTGTCAGACTCGTTTTGAGCATTTCTGCCTCTAAACATAAACACTGTAACTACTATCTTGACTAGCATTTATCATTAACGCGTGTGTATGCTTGTGCAAGCACTATGTAGCCATTAAATGGTGCCTAAACTCAGGGCAAACAGAACCAGATACAGGCGTTTGTTTTGCATTCACAATTTTTTTATTTATTAGTTCTAAAACAAGAGATGAAAAAGGCTAATAACAATACACAAAATGCACAATATTTTTACTTTAATGCGAGATGCTGTAGGTTAATAGCAAAAAAAAGAGAATTTAAAGATATCAATTTGAAACTTAATAATAATATGAATAAGTTTTTTAACCCTAACCCTTTTTTTTAAAGTCATGTAATGTTCAAATAGAAAGCATTTTATGTGTAAAAACAGCCAAACTTGCAAGTATTTGGAACATTTAAATCTGAAAATTTGACTAAACCAGGTTTAAATGTCTTGGTTCATTTTGTACACATATCAGTTAGATGTATTAAAAAGGCCTAAAAATTCAAAGTTGGGTTACATTTTTAGAGTTAAAATGTATAGAAATCAGGTTTAGAATTAGATATGAACAAATCCCTGTGTACATTCTGTCAGAATCTTTTTGAGTTTCAGATTGTACAGTTTGGTGTAGGAGCTAAGACTGATCTTTATGTCTCTGGGAGAAAAATGCATTAAAAAAAACGGTATTTTAAGTTGCAATGTCCCAGAGATTGTCTCAGCAGATTGGACAAGTTTGTTGTTTTCATATAAAAGCCAATATGTTGAGAGAGCAAACGGACCAATAACTTTGTTAGTTGTGCCTGTAGCGTCTCGCCTTAAAAGACACTCACCCAAAAAGAACCGGGCATCGTTGCTGTACTGGTTTCCCACTCCTCTGCTTCCTCTTCTCAGTTTTAGCTCCGAATTCGGAGAGAAAAACCCAACACGGCACAAGCGGCATGCTTTCGGTCGGCTTTATTTCCTCTCAAATAAGTTTTACCGTATTGGATCGATTGCTTGAGGCTCCTCCAGCTCGTCCATGGTCCAAGCTCTCCCGAGTATTCAAACACTGCTTCCTCTCCGGTTTTGTTTATCAGCTCCTCTCCCTCCGCCTCTCCACTCCGAGCGAGTCTGGGCACGGCGCGACATGTTTAAATCACAGATAACTGGATCGTTTGGCTGCGCCGTCGCCGTGTGTTCTGTCCAAATGACGCCGTTATTGCTCATAAAGTTCCGCGAGAGCCCGAGGAGATGGCACGGGGCTAAGTGACTGTGCCATGCTAATTCGCTCTAATGCATTCACACGTGTGCCCAGGACCGGGAGGAGGAGCCAACATGTTCTTGGCCCTCTCAGGTATTTGTAGTTTTGTTAGTCCAAAAATCAAAGTTAAAAGAAGCAGATGAATTTAATTTGCACGCTGCGAAAATTCAACAAATTACTTGTATTCAGAATAATTAATCTTATTTCGAGTTGTTTTGATCAGAGGAGATTAAATTGCTGTGATGTAGATCATTTCACTGGTTTCAAGACATTTGTGACTGGTTAGAAGATAATTTATCTTAAAATAAGAATTTGCCAATGAGGTAAGTCGAATATTCTTTCCTCATTGACAGTTTGGCTTGAAATAAAAAGAAATGAGCTGAAGAAAGACAAACACCTTTTAAACATGTAATATAATCTAGGGCCATCAAGAAATTAAGATTAATATCCTGAATTCAAGTCATTTAAATGTATAATTTTTTTTTGCAGTGCAATGGTAAAGTGTCAAGGCTGAGGCTCAAATACTCAAATGATTCTTTTAATGCGCATTTTGAAGTATCACATAGGAGTGGGTGAGTTGACGGCATATCACAGTTTTCTTGGAGCTTGATCATGATGTCGGTTTCATCACGATTCATGTAAACTTCCTATCTTTAGTCATAAACTTAATATTTCCTTTTAGAGATGACTAAACTCATCTGCTTCTTCTGAGAGTTCACACTAAATCCACCTGTCACTCAGAGTTGTGAAGTAGGTGGGAAATAGTGTCTTTATTTTTTAGATTATATTATATTAGCCTTTACTGTCCATTTGAGAAGAATCAGTATGGAGGTTTTACAGAGATACCCTTAAAGTGACTTTTTAGCTTTAAACCATGTCCTAACAATGTTATGTCATCAAAAACACACCTGAAGTTGCATTCACGCTGTTTTGAGGAATGTTTATTAGAAAATCCTGTCCCCTCCCAGCATCAAATGCACTTCCACCTGAACTTCCTCGATCATTGATGATTTTCAAATAATATACGTAATTTATCCGAGAATCTTTTACTGTTAAGTCCTTAAATCATCGCCAGACTCGTTCTGAGCGTTTCTGCCGCCTAAACACGATGGCTGCTGCTGCTGCTAGCCTGAACGTCGTGTGTCATAAAGTGCTAACATAACTAAATAGTGTATAGTGCCATCTGCTGGATGTACTCAGTGAGTGTCATTGCACACAGCAGAGAAATCCTTTCATTTAGTCCCTAATACATTTTTGTTTCAAAACATGAGATTGCAAATTCCAGGTACTCTAGAGCCTTGATTTTCAACCCGTGTGCCGGGGAACACTAGTGTGCCTTGAGGTTTTGCCAGGTGTGCCTTGAAAAAATGTCCAATTGAGTTAACAGAATGACAAATATGGATGTAATTGAGTAATTTACTTTTGTGGAGTGTCCTGAGATACTTCTGCACTAAAAAATAACACAAAACCATCACTATTACCAAATTTAAAGAACCAGACAGTGGCACAAATATTAGTTGGCTTGTTATATACCATATTTTTAAACTAAATGGTCTGTTTTGGTAATGTTTTTGTAGAAGGTGGTGTGCCGTGGTAGCTTTTAAACCCAAAAAGTGTGCCTCAGTCCAAAAAGGTTGAAAAGCACTGCTCTAGAGCATGTTTAAAAGCTAATAACAATATGAAAAATGTAGAATATTATTCCTTTAAATGAATAAATCCTTAAAGATCAGGCAGTGAACAGTGAGCTGCAGGTGAATGTCACTGATAACATGTTACAGATTTTACAAATGAGATGAATACTTCCCCAGAGACACTTCTGTGTTGATAAATGGAGCTGTTAGTGGGTCAATGCTAACACTGATGTTAATTTTGAAGCATAAAAAAAAAAAAAAAAAAAAAAATCTATAAATAAATAACAATCAGGTAGTCTTTAATTTACATTTTACTAATTAGTTGTTCTTTATATTCTATGTTTTAATAAAAGTTAGCATTAGCTGTGAGAAACAGTTAGCTTAGCATTCACTGCATTTTCCTGTGCCCCTCTTTGTTTGAATTGCAACAGAACCATCATTTTTCAAACAGATATAAATTCAAAAGCACCAGTGTCCCAAATATTTCTCTCCCAAAAGTGTCCCTCGCTGCTTGAGTGACTGCTGCAGTATTTTTCCATTCCGTGTCGAACTCTTCTCGTCTGGAATGAATAAAACAACAGTGGGGGGACCGGGGCTATCTTGACAGCTGATCGCCAAAAAATGTGCTTGTTACAACTGTGAAAGGAAGACAGCATCGAGACCAACACTTCAGCAGCGAAATCCAAATATACGGAAGCATCGACAGCGCTGCATCCATCAAGATCAGGTTTATAACACGGGGGCTAATTGAAACGCACCGCACCGTCTGTTTGGCTCACTTGTATGCAGGCGGCGCGGACATCAACGTTTGACCTCTCAGATCCGCCTCGGAGATGGAAAATATCAAACGGCTCGGATACAGTCCATTCAGTGTCATTTTAATCTGCCTTTGACCTGCGCCCGCATTCAGATTCTCCTCACACGCGCGACCCACATGCAGCGTTTGATAAATCATGTAGTTTAACGGCTGTTACTCCGCGCAACCGCCGCAAAATGTAAGTTTGAGTTTTGACCCCAAGCCTCACTGCTTCTTCTTTTCTGGAGTCGAACCGAAATTGAAAAGAATGGCATGGATAATTCTTAATGTAAGCTACACTGGCCTTATTTCACTGGAATAAGACTATGACTGTCTGACAAAAGAAGTATAGAAACCGACAGATTAAAAAGCAGCACCTTAAAGCTTTTTTACCGTTTCTGGAATATGTGGGTTATTTTTGTGCCGCTCTTTGTCTGGGAGACCACCAAGAGTTTCAAGACATAAAATGTGTCAAACTCAGTGGGAAGAGGAAAACAATATTTTGTTTGTCATTTTGAAATGCTGAAATAACAATGCACAAAATTTCACCACTGGTTGAAAATATTAGTTTTAAGAAAGGTATCGAGACTCCCATCACAAAAGTAAGACTGTTTTCATTTGCAGAAGTATTTACTAAGTTATCAAGTTTATTTGCGTGCAGGAAAAACAAAGTGCCGCTTGGTTACAGATACATTAAATGTGCTTTACGGAGCATATCAGCCATCTACTTGAATGTGCCTAAGTGTGGCATTAAAGTACTTATGACTTATGGTTTTTATCATTTTCTAATTTTAACATTATTTGGTGTTTTAACAATAATTTAATAATTAATTGTATAGTTTTACACCAATCAAGTTGCCGTTTGTGGAGAAAAATGTAAAAATCTATTGAAAGTTGCAGGAAGTTAAACTGATTGATGACATCACACTGGGGAGACAAAGGGTAGCCATAATTTAAAAACATTACAACATACAAACAGTTTATATAATTCAACAAAATGAAGATGTTTGCGTTTAAAAATATGTTAACATGAGTTTTGGTGCACTGTGCAGAATGATTTCTTGGTCGTTTCCCAGTGTGATGTCATCATTTACATCCAGGAAGTGAACTTAAAACCCTAAAAAAAAAGAACTAAACCAGGATAACATTTGTGAATTATTTACCAAACTTTTACATATATTTATTGTAACTGCATTTTAGTCAAATGAGCAGTCTAACCTGGCACAGGCATGATTACAAATATTACAGTCCCGATCAAAGGTTTAAGACCAGTTGAATAAATGGCAAAAATCACATTTTGCCAGGTTGGATCTGATTCCAATTAGAGCTTCAGTACGCACCAAGAAACGGGAGTGAGACAAAAAAAGAAGTCAACATTTTATTGAAAACAACAATCAAACTGAAATAGGATTTTTCTCTACATAAAGAATATTACTCTATTTTAAGAATCTCCATAAAGAATTTCTACATTAAGAATCTATACACAAAGGATATTTCTCTACATAAATTATATTTTTTCTATTAAAGAATCTCAACGTAAAGGATTTTTCTCTATGCTACAAATCTCTACACAAAGAATCCAATACATAAAATAAATTTCTCTAAAGAATATTTCTCTGTTAATAATCTCTCGGCAAAGAATTTCTACATGAAAGATATTTCTCTCAGTAAAGGATATTTCTCTAGGGAAAGAATCTCTACACAAATTATCTCTACGTAAAGGATATTTCTTCAATTCAATTAATATTTTTAGTACCCATAATCACAACAGTTAAAATGTTCAAGAATGAATTTTGCAAATGGATAACCGTCCCAAAGCATCCCGTCCTTGACCCTCCTTCGTGTCAAAGAAAATCAACATAAACTACTGTACATAAAGTAAATCTTTCTGTATATTTTTTTCTCCTGATCGTCTGTCTGAAAACATTTTTGGAAGAGATTTTGTGCCAGATGCCCTCCCTGATCCTACATTTGTGTTTAACCGGTTTGGTGTCTTTTGCGAACACCTTGTCCTTTTCCTGTTTTTCTTTATTTTCGATCACTTTTAGGCTCACGTAACACTGAACGCAAAAGGCCAGACCTCCATTTAGTTCAATAGCCTTTTAATAGCTGCCTGTATTTGCCCTGCTGTGCACCATAATAGTGCTATTATTACCAGGGTTTTCTGAACGCTGTCATGATTTCCCTTTCGCGTCTCTGCGCCAATATTATCCATTCATTTTATGTAATTGGTATTTTTATGTTCACAATAATTATAGTCTGTTTCCTCTCCACAGGACGACCACAGAGTCCAACCGGATGATCTGGCCATCCGCTACGGCCTCGACCTCGCTCAGGTACACAGCATCTCCTATAAAATGATTAAGAAATGAATAAACATGCTATTTGAAAAGCGATATACAACAATAACTATGACTGAATATTTGAGATTAAACGTTGCTGAAGGTGAGGGGTGAATGAAATGCTGAAAAATGAAAATCACACATTTTCTAGATCAGATATCACCTTGATTTTTATTACCTCTTTTGTCTTGAGAGGTAACTACAGTTTAGAGTGACCAGATGTCCCACTTTTGAGTCCCATGTCCCAGCAGATTTATCCAAAACCATTGACTCGTCCCAGTTTTATACAGGACTTGTCTCAGTTGTCCCAAGTTTTGAAAAATTTGATGCGGCCAACTGTAAAAAGGGGCAGCACTGATGAAAACTTTACACGACAAAAAGGAAACTGAAAGTAGTTTCTTCATTGTTGCTCCAATTGTGCAGGTTGTTTGCTAAGTGGGAAAAGATAAAGGGCATTTCAACTCGCTACACAATTAATTTCTTCAACAAACTGGTTCAAAATCAGCTAATTTAAGGAGAATTGTGGTCAACTGCGTACGATTCCAAAGTCTGTAAACTGTTTACTTGATTTTCTCCTTTTAGATGTCAAGTACAAACTAAACATTTTGCAGAGTTTTTTTTTTCTTTCTTTCTTTTTTTATTCATTTATTTACTTATATACGAAGTGGAAGAATACATCTGAATATTTTAAAGAACAAAAAGAAATGCCAGGGTAATAAATAAATCATTACATTGTAAACACAAATTACTTAAACACAATGCTAACACACAAGTATCTGAACAATAAATATAAAGTAAACAGAAAAGAAAAAAGAGTATGAGCAAATAAATACAAAAAATAAATAGAGCTGAACGTTAGAGGGGGATCGAATGCATCAGATTATACACGTAAACCCATTTGCTCGCACACAATGTTTTTAGAGCTTTTTTGTTTTCTGAGGAGACAATTGATTTTAAGTACAAGGGAAAATCTTTCAAAAAATAATGGATGAAGGCCTTTGATAAGTAAACTTACACCTGTGTATGTGACAAAATAAGATTTATAGTGAAGGCTTCATCTTCGTTATTTTTGTCACAGTTTAAAAAAACAAACATGGCAAGTTCATAACTCAAATTAAAATGTATATTCAGCTTGTTGCTTATATAATTTGCCAGGTCTTTCCAAAAGTGACATTTAGCAGAGTTGTAGACTTCTATATTTGTTATTAGACTGTAGCCACTCTTTCACATATTATTTTTTACAGGAGAAAATGCCATTACTCATCACTGAATCTCATGCATTTTTGTCGCTCACTGCTAAAATTCACAATTCAGTGATGTCACCCGCATAAACTCTATTGCTGTTTGTTCAGCCAAGCACAGAGCTGCAATAAACAGGGCTGGTGCTATAGATAGACGGCTCCAGAGGGACAGAAGTAATGACGTATTCAGGCCTAAACTGATATATTTTTGACTGTTTTCTGTGTGTCTGTGAATAAACTAACCCAAACCGTTTTTCTAACCTAAATTTAAAGGTTCTTTTTTCAGACCGGTGTTTATCTTACCTAACAGTTTCGGCTGCTTCTCGCAATCTTCATTAGAGAGTCACTCGATGTTGCTGTGACGTGTCTTGTGAGCTGAGCTATACAGATTTTGGGCTGTTTTTGTACCGGTAGAGGTAGCACAACAGCGCCATCTGCAGGCCGACTTCTTTAAGGTTGGTGTCCCAGGTGTGTAAGAGTAAAAAATGGCCCCTCGTCCCAGTTCATAGTCTTTTTTACCGTATTTCAATTGCCTCCTTAATCGAGAAGGGTCTGTCTGCAGTTAGGGCATTCCTGATTTGAATCGAAAATGCCCCTTTGGCCGTTCCTGTGAGTTTTGCATTAACCAATCAGAGGGACGCTAACCTTAACCCTAGCCCAAACCCTAAAGTTTAAAAAGTTTGGTAAACCTGAAGTTTGCTAAACGTACCTTAAACCTTATTTGGGAAAATTTAGAACAAGGGGCGTTCTTGCTTTTGATGGGGGTGTCCCCTTTTTGGCCACAGACAGATGATATTGCCTTAATCCAGCGACGATGTTTGTTGTCCTCTGTCCCAATGATGTTTGCTCCGTCCCAGTCCATAATGTGCTTCTCTCTTTTACAGTGATCAGAAATGGCAGATTTGAGTTGTTCTTGTTCCCCGTTGTGTTTTGTTGCTTGTATGCACGTTCTCTCCGTTTCCTTCTCAAATTCTGTCCTTTGTTCCTTTTTTTCGTGTGCTGAACGGCCCCTCCTGTTTCTCTGATGGACGTTTTCTTACAAGATTGCTGGGTATTTTGTATATGACGTTTCATTTGCATTCCGGTTCTATTTTGACGAGCAGTTGGTTGGAATGTTTTCACTGGTGTGTTGATGTTCAGTTTTTTTCATGGCTCTCGGCACTTTTTCTGTTATTCCTCTTGTGTATGATAATGTGATCGTGGCAGGTGTCTTTTTTTTTCAGTATTTTTGTTTGTTTTTGTTTTTCCTTATTTTCTGCAAGTGAGCAGTCAAAACTGTCTGGTCAGAAATAAGAACCTTTAAAATTGAATAATCAGAAGACGAAATGAACCTCGTTGGACCATTTTCCTAACCGTAAAGGCTCATTTTTGCTCCACGTTCCAAATGCGAACGGAGAGGCCTCTGGAGGCTTCTGTCTGTCCGATTTGTTGTTCTGTCCGTCATTTGATCCATCTCCTCAAGAGATTGTGGATGTGTAGCAATGGAGCTGTACTTGTACTGAGGGCAGTAGTGAACACAAAGCTACAAAACAAATCAGCACTCACCGCCTTTCTTCTCTTTCTAGAGATCTAAAAATTATTTCCATTACTCCATGTTTGTTTTTCTTCTTGCTCTTTTTCTTATATTTGAGTCAATTATCTAACTTTAGATTATTATAATTTAGATTATAGAGATTATTAAACAGCCTTCAAATGGTTGAAAGTGTAAAAGGCAGTGATGGTAATTACGGATTTGTTTACTTTTTTGTTTACGTATGAAAATGGAGCATGAATGAGCCTTTTCCTTCATAGCTTTGATTATAAACTTGATCACGTCAAATGACCAATCAGAGCAGACCGTCCCTCCGGTTTGTACTATCTAGCACTAACCGATAAACTGAGAAGCAATGACAAACTTAAGATGGGCCAATCGATAAAAAATAAAACTGGATCCAAAACTTTAAACCTAAACTGAGAAGAATAAAGTCATCAACATTTTTTTTTTATTTTGTGTACAAATGATTGAATTGAATATGTCTCAATATCTTGTGTTTTTATTGGGCTGCACAATACATAGAAAATATGATAATCACATTTTCAGTGAATAAATCAGCCACATTACAGTAACGCTGTGTTCTTTCAGCTAACACAAACATAAACACGTTTTTAATGTATTCATATCTAAGCATCACATTAAATGTGCGACTAAATTATATTTGAAAAGTTCAGCATCATTCCTTATTTATTTAACTAGAACTGTTAAATCACACTGTTACTACTTTATTCATCTTGGAATGTGAATAACAGAAGTTTTAATACAATGTACTACAACCCAATTTATGGTCACATTTATATCTCTGTTACATTAAGTCAGGGTTGCCAGGTTTCAGCAGCCAAACCTGCACAAGAGCGTCTGGAAGACGGCTCAAAACCCGCCGAACGTCCGATGCTGCTTGTGTTTTCTCTGTATTTATGGACGTACTGCTCCCATGGTGACACAGACCTGCCCGTCCTCCCTCTCACGCTCAAACAGATGCTCCACAGAGAAGGCTTTAGATATGAGGATTTGTTGGACTTTCATTAGGTTTACTCTGAAATGAATACAATTTTACAAATTGCTCTGGCCAACCGCGCACAGCTCTTCAAAACCCGACCAATTCCGCAGGAAAACCGCGGACCTGGCAACGCTGCATTAAAGGGCCTAAACCTGTCCAGGATTGCCAGATTTTCGGAGAACGACAAGTAAAGAAGCCCTGGAATAAAACCTCAAAATAAGCATATTTTTTAACAGTATATGTAACGTCAACATTGGCTTTAAAATGTGAACAGCTTGTATTATTGTAAAACAGATCTAACAAGGCAAAAAAGACCTCTTTTATGACAATCGGGAACAAACCCAAAAGAGTGCAACTCGTGACTGTCTAAAAGTTTGAGCAGCTTTACTTATATCTATGTCCAATATCACTATAAAGACACAGACTTGGCAACTCTTTTCCTGACTATTTTTACTTTTAGTTCACCAAAATGTACTTTACTCCACTCAGAGACTTGGAACACTAAATAAGTCCAGTGCCCGGACTCAAAAGATTCTCAAAAAATCCTTGAAATACATGTCCTGATCAGGAATGCCTTTCTGTAACGGGGCCTGATGGCGTCAGGACGAGCCAAGTTCAACACAGTGGAACATTTCAGGCAAAGAAACGTTTCCATGGAGACAAACGTGGCAGATTCTCCACCAGAAATGCAAAAGGATGACTTTCAAAAACCAAACCCAAGCTGTTCTTCACCGTCTCCTGTTGAGATCTAATCCACGTGTCGGAAACATATATAAACCTTTGAGATTTCTCCCGGTGACCACAGCTTCACCGCCTCTCACTCTAATCCTCGGTCACGCCTCGCCGCTCACACTGTACACAAACGCAGATAAACTCCCCACAACGGCACAATAACCATCTTTAAACCGGCATCTGATAGGGACGTCTGCCTCTCTCCAGCCTTATCACCGCTCGGGGAGGAAAAAACACTGCGATTGTGACCGCGTTTATCAGCCGCATCTGCGTCTAAAGGGACGAGGACGCGCTCCTGTTTGGATTGTACGCAGGTGAACGGCAGAGCTGCTTTGGTAATGTGCAAGTGATAAAACACTGATAGGTTTCAAATCAACGCTGCGTCAAAAATCAATTTCATAAAGACAGATGTGTGCTGTCATATCATCAATCATAGAGTTGTTTGTTTAGAATTAACACTACAAAGGTTTACAATGCTGAATATTAGTAAAAACAATGTTATTTAAAGGATTAGAAAAGAAAAACTGAAAAAACGATCTAAAATGCTGCCAACTTGGATCCATAGGGCATTCAATTGCAACTAATGTTTCTAAATTTCTTATTAAAGGTGCTGTGCCTGATTTTTACTGTTTTGAAACGTGAAAAACAAAACCAGTCCATATTCCCAATTTTTTGGGATGCCCCAGCACAGATATATTGTAAAAGCATCTATTCAGGTTAAAATGAGACCACAGCGCTTTCTCTGCACCTAAGCATTTGATCCTATGAGAAACAAGAAGGGCACCGTTGGCATGCTAGTGTTTGTTAGCTTTACCCGGAACGATCCATGACACGCTGGGCTTCTAAACTCATGGAGGTGAATATTTTGGATTCTGGGATTAAATTAGGAAAGTGAGTGATACATGTGACTTCAACATCAACTAGTTCTGTTTTTCACGTTTCAAAACAATAAAAATCATGTACAGCAACTTCAGATAGTCAAAGTTCTCGTCATTCAGTTCATCGCATGATTACTGTAGAGATTATGCTTTAAAGAAGACATATGTTTTTTGTCTGCTGTAAAGTTACAATCTGACACTGTATTTTATATTTTGGACATTTTAAATCCGTCTTGGTGCATCACTGTAAACGTCGTCAGACCAAAGCAGCGCTCTGCACCACGGGCTGACGCCTCGACTGGAGAGCAGATTATTTTATTGCATTTGTGTCAAAATGGTCCTACGAGAACAAAGTATGTTGCAGTGGGAGTAGAGGAGCGATGGTGATTTGATTACTCAAACATGGAAGAAGAAAAGACATGATTTTGACTTTCTTAAAGAAGAGCTGTTTACTGTCTTCTATACAGTTTTAATCCACAACACATGTGGGTCATTGTGTTATATTTTGGACATTTTAAATTGAAATATTGATCTAAAACGACAATGAACTCCTCATGCACTTCAGTCATTTTAACCTATTAAAATTATTTTTAAAACTGTAATGATTTGATGTACTATCTATGTATTAATTTAAATATGAACCAGATGTAGAGAGTATAAGTAGTAGCACTTTCCCCCTTTGTCTCTGTGATGAATTAACTGTATGTGTGTGTTTTTCTCCCCATATGTAGCCTGGAGCGGCACTAAACTCCACAACAAATTTTACCCTTTGGGGACAATAAAGTTTATCTTACCTTAATTCACGAGAGCGAACAGAGGAATTTGTTTAATTTGTGCCAATACTTATAAATCATACGTGTGTCATCGTTTAAGAAAATACAATTGTAGCTAAAGAGCAGTGGGCGGGGAGGAATCAAGGGAGCAGTGAAACCTGGTCTGACGGAGAATAAAGATTTCTGAAATATGCACAAATCATTCTAAATACAACTTTCAGTGCTTTAATGACAAGGTGGGACAAATAGCCTATAATTTTGTTAAAAGCTCTTAAACTGAATTTAGCATATAATAGGTCTCCTTTAAAAAGTGAAAAACACAAGTAGTTCATTTTAAACAGTGCAACAGTCCAGACTGTTTATAAGTCTATAAACACTTTTCACAAGGAGCCAGAGCAGTGTCGCCGTCAAGGTAAAGCTAACCAATGCTAATCAACATTAGCATGCTAACTGCTTCACAGAGAATAATATGCTCTTTAATTAGATGCAGACAGCGCACACTGGTATCATTTTCACCTTAATCTTTTAATATACAATGCCTGGTCAAAAAAAACATGGTACTTAAACCCGACTGATGCAGTGAGCGGCTTCTCATTTCAGTAACAAATGTGGAAAGACAAATCCTGTGGTCGTGGAAAAAATGTCAGTGTGTTTGGGAAGTGTCAAATCATTGGCATCGGGCAGAGAAAACAACTAAGGAGGAACTACTCAAATTGGCAACGCATTATTAATTGGAAGGATAGTGAGGAACCATCATCTTGGAGGAGGAACTGTGGAGAAGCAGGTGAAGTGAAGCTCCTGTCATGCCTAGTGCCTCCTGTGGCCTGTAGGGGGCAGTGCTATGATCTGGAGCTGCAGTTGGTCAGGTCTAGGTTCAGCAACACTCTGTGCCCAAAGAATGAGATCAGCTGAACCTGAACATCCTGAACCACCAGGTTAATGGATTTCTTCTTCTTCTCTGATTCCAAGATGAAAGAATTCATGGCTCACATTGTGACAGTGGCTCAGATTCATGGCTCACATTGTGACAGTGATTCAGGATTCCTGGCCCACATTGTGACAGAGCGGTTCAGGATTCATGGTCCACATTGTGACAGTGGTTCAGGATTCATGGTCCACATTGTGACAGTGGTTCAGGATTCATGGCCCACATTGTGACAGTGGTTCAGGTTCATGGCCCACATTGTGACAGAGCGGGTTAGGAGACATTATTTTTCACATGAATCGACCTCCACAGAGTCCAGATCTGAACCCCATTCAGAATCTTTGGGATGTGCTGCAGAAGGCTTTGGCAGTGTCATTCCCTTTCCATCATCAAAACAAGATCTTTGTGCTAAACTAATTAAACACTGCCGGGTTGAAATGCTTTTTTGACATTGCAGAAGCTTGTTGAAACAATGGCGCTGTGATTGTGTGCTGTAATCAAAGCTAAACACAGTTCAACCAAATAATAGTGTGACCTTTTTTCCTGTGTCAACTTTTTTTTGGCCAGACGGTGTATATATCTGTGCTGGTACAAAACTAATTTTACTTTATCGCATGAAAAGAATTGGGTACAGCCCCTTTAAGCCCAATAGCAGGCTTTAGTGATAGAATGGATTATGGGGTGGAAAAGCAAAGTCACTTACAACAGTTGCCCTGCACACGACACGGAGCAAAGTAGAGAAGAAAAATAAGCCAGGGAAACCACAAAAAATAAAAATAATAAGAGCCATTTGAACTCAATTTCTTTTTGGATTTGCACTTACGACCGTTCCCCCACTTGTCATGTTGCTGCATATCTCTTTATTTGTAGTATTAGTGAGGATTTGTGCTCTGGATCGTCGATGGGAGCGTCTGTGATGGGCGTTTGAGCCATAACGGCCTCCATAAAGCACATCCTGTGGTTTTACGGCCCATCACCTCAGGAGGGAGGGCACCGTGACTTTACGACGTCTCCACTCTCGCGCTCCGAGATGGCCTGCCGGAGTGCACTGGAAATGGGAAAGACTTTTGTAATGAGGTCCCGGGGTGGTCTCTGAGGCTGTGGACAAAACCGCAAAAATTGCTCTGAAGGCAGCAGTTTAGTGATGATGCCTTTACAGAGAATGGACACGTTTGGAGTCGACGCAAATGTGGTGCTTTTCCCAGTTGGAATGTGCATTTGTTTGTTTGTTCTTGCTTTTTTAGGTGGGATTCCTCCAGGTAACTTGATCAAAATCGCAATCTTCATGGAACAAAGCGTCACAATTTCATCCACAAACAACAAAATATTCTGCAATAAAAATGACCCAACTCTGTAGTTTAAATCTGTACAAACATGTTCTGAAACACAGTTGATTCTTGTATTAGTTTGTCATATTTCAGTGTTTTGTCCATTCTCCAGGACATGTTTATATTTTTGTCACATCTCCAAAATTTCAAACTTGATTTCGATACTAAGGAACGGGCTTTAGATCATTTTAGAACTGTTTATGAAAGGTCCAAATTGATTTGTTTCCTGTTAACCTTGGAACCTCTTGAATGTTTCAGCCACACACAAAAAAGGTTAAATTGTTTGAGATCTACAAACTCTTTTTGCTACTTTGCCGTCACTGGTTGTTACAGTAAAAAAAAAGAATGTGAATAATGTGCAATATTAAATGATTCCTTGAACAAAGCTGTAGCTCCAAAAGCAGAAATGAAATGAAAATAAATGAATACATAAAGAATAAACTAAATAATGTCAAAATTTTGAACTTAATCACACTATTTTTTATTATATATAAATCTCGTCTCGTTCTTGTTGACCAAATCTCATGTTTTGTCTCGTGGAAATTGTCCTTTTCATCATTAGAGCAAGGCCATATTATATTAAATAATAGATAAATATATGTTGTTTTTTTTTATGTATAACATGACATTCTCTTGTATAAAACAAAAGTGTTTCTTCATCATTGCGGTTTCTAAAGTGGTATAGAGCTTTTTCCTTTGTGTGAAGCTCAGTCCCGTCTGTTTTGTTAAATTTAACTGATAGAATTCAGGTTGTTTTAGACGCAGCTGCACAGATCCTCCTTTTAATCGCACAAATCTGGAGATGAACCTTTTAACGCACAGATGGTATTATGAAAAAGATTAGTTGGGTAGTGCTTACATAATTTACTCAAAAGCGTTAATGTTTTTGTTGTTTTTCTGGCTCCAGGGCCTGACCAACGCTAAAGCCGCGGAGGTCCTGGCTCGAGACGGACCCAACGCGCTGACTCCGCCCCCCACGACCCCCGAGTGGGTCAAGTTTTGCCGGCAGCTGTTCGGCGGCTTCTCCATCCTGCTGTGGATCGGGGCCCTCCTCTGCTTCTTTGCCTTCGGCATCCAGATCGGCACGGAGGACGAGCCGGTTTACGACAATGTAAGGACACACTCCCAGACACTGAATTATACACACGTTAAGTCCAAAACACAAATGTCATGTTAGTCTGGTGTAGCATCAACAGCAATGTAAGGAAACACTGTAAAACACATTTAAACAGGTCACGCTCATTTAAAGTGCAGGTTATTTGACTATATTATTATATGACAACACCTTTATTGTTATAGATTCATGTTTAAATTGAATGTGCTGCTTGTGTGTAAATAGTCCCTGCATTTTGGATGGAATCTGTGTCATAGAGCAGGTCTGCAACCTTTAACAGCAAAAGAACTGCTTTGGTCAAGAGAAGCAAATGTCGTTGATCCACAAACCAATCAGACAAACTGGTGAATTAAGATTAATTTTTTTTAAAGTAGACCTCGTCGTCGTTGATATTAATAATCTCTAACGTAAAAAGATAAACATTTTCTGCAATCTGATGCATTTTAGATGAAACATTTATATAAAATAGTAAATAGTAAAATATAGGTCCTCAGCCACCTCCAAAAATAATCTATTCCTGTCATTCTTGTGCTGCATTTGGAACATGAGGGGGTTTGCACAGACTGAAGCACTGGACTCTTTTAATTACTTTCAATATTGTACATGTTTTTTATTGTTAGGGGGCCCCAGCCCCTGTGTTTCTCTGCTCCGCCCCTGCTCCAGCGCTCATATGTGCCTTTACACTGGGCACGTCTGTGCTGTGGACAGAGGCTCAACAAGACACAAGGAACGAACTCTTTCATCAAGTTGTCAGAACTCAGGTTTATATGTTAGGATTTATACCACAGCATGTGAAGAACACTGTGATGAGAGGATCACCTCGTGTGTGTGTGCAGTGCACACTCTGCCCATCTGTTTAGACCTGCACAGTCCAGGACAAGGTTTGCAAACATCAACAAACTCTGAGTGGTATTTAGATGTGGATTGTCAAACAGAAAGGAAGCAGAGAGTGAGGTGCTGTGTCAACAGTTCTGACGCTTCAGAGTAAAATGAAGCTTTGAAACTTTAGACACTTTGTGCGTGAAATAAGTTTCTGTTACATCCAAACCCACGCCGTATTTTCTGTAAATCCTGGGTGCCCCTGTGCTGTGTGTCAAATAATTCTGATTGAGAGATGGCGCCTGTGATACTCTAAGGAGAGAGAACGGGACAAGACATGGAATTCAAATCAAATCAAATCAATTTATTTTTATAATGCCCAAAATCACAACAACAGTTGCCTCGATGGGCCACAGGTAGAAAGCAGTTCAGATAACTGTCCCAGAATGCCCCTGTCCTTTGACCCTCCTTCGCGGCGAGGAAAAACTACAAAAAAAACCCATGGGAAAAAGTAGAAACCTCGGGGAGAACCACAGTGAAGGAGAGATCCTACTCCCACGGACGGACAGGCTGCAGATCCACTTGGACTGTGGAGCCAGAACCACTCAAGAGGGAGGTGGCTTTAAAGAGTTCCTCCAGGCGGACAAGGAGCAGTCCACCCAGTGTAGAGAGATCCTCCAGCAGGAGACGAGGAACAGTTCATCTAAAGTAGAAGGAGTTCGTCCAGGCAGACGAGGTGTGGCTAATCCAGCTGTCCAGGTGGGTGGCGCATAGATCGTCCAGTGTACAGATCGATCCTCCAGACAGGTGGGGGTGGGGGGGTCGTCACTGGAGCAGCCGCCGCAGTGCCTGAAACAGTCTCCACTCCCCGGGGGAAGTGGAGAGAAAGAGAAACATGTGAACAGCAATGAACAGACTACAGTTGAAGTAATATTAAATATTGTTGATAGGTAAAGTAGGAAGAACCAGAGGATAGTGTTCAAGCTGCCATACTTCCCCCAGCAGACTTGCTCCAAGGGCAGCGTAGCAAAAACTGTAGGTTTTTATTTCTGTTTCTAACTGGCCTGACCATAAGCTATTTCAAAGAGGAACGTTTTGAGCCTGGTCTTAAATGTAGAGACTGTGTCGGCCTCTTTTACATGAACAGGGAGCTGGTTCCATAACATAGGAGCTTGGTAGCTAAATGCTCGACCTCCTACTGTGCTTTTAGAGACTCTGGGGACTAACAATAGTCCAGCATTTTGAGAACGAAGAGCTCTGTTTGGATGGTACGCTACTATTGCATCTTTGAGGTAGGATGGGGCCATATTGTTTATAGCTTTATAAGTCAGGAGGAGGATTTTAAATTTGATTCTAAACTCAACAGGAAGCCAGTGAAGAGACTCCAACACTGGTGAAATATGATCTCTTTTTCTAGTACCTGTTAATAATCTTGCTGCTGCATTTTGAACCAATGGAAAGCTTCTTATAGAGCTTTTAGGACACGCTGTAAGCAGGGCGTTACAATAGTCTAATCTGGATGTGACAAATGCATGGATGAGTTTTTCGGCATCATCTCTGGGCAGGATTTTTCTAATTTTGGCTATGTTACGCAGATGAAAGTAGGCTGTTTTACAGGCTTGATTTATATGAGCTTTGAACGAGAGATCTTGGTCAAATAGGACCCCAAGGTTTCTTACAGTAGAGCTGGGGGCTACAGAGATATTGTCCAGAGAAGCTATCTGGTCAGATAAAGAGTCTCGCAGGTGCTTAGGGCCCAGCAGAATGACCTCGGTTTTTTCAGGGTTAAGGAGCAGATAATTAAGAGTCATCCAAGTTTTTATGTCTTTCACGCAGGCACTAAGTCTGTCTACTTGATGGGTCTGATCAGGTTTCATTGATAAATACAGCTGAGTGTCATCTGCATAGCAGTGGAAGTTACTGCCATGCTTTCTGATGATCATACCTAAGGGCAGCATATAAAGTGTGAACAGAACTGGACCGAGTACTGAACCCTGCGGCACACCGTAGGTTACTTTAGAACATGGGGAAGAACTCAGGTACCAGTTTGTTAATGTAAACCAATCAGATAGATAGGATTTAAACCAGCTAAGGGCGGTTCCACTGACACCTATATCACATTCTAACCTCTGCAGTAGAATGTTGTGGTCGATGGTATCAAACGCTGCGCTGAGGTCCAACAGAACCAGGATTGAGACCTGTCCATCATCAGCAGCTAATAACAGATCATTTGTGACTTTAACTAGTGCAGTTTCAGTGCTGTGGTATGCACGGAACCCTGACTGAAAAACTTCAAATAAATTATTGTCCTGCAGGTGGCGACAAAGCTGTTTAATCACAACTCTTTCAAGGATTTTAGAGACAAAGGGCAGATTAGAAATAGGTCTATAGTTTGCCAGTATGTCGGGGTCTAGATTAGGCTTTTTCAAAAGTGGTTTAACCACTGCATATTTGAAGGACTGAGGGACATAACCGCTTTCTAGTGAAGTATTTATTATATTAAGAATGGGATTTATAATTAGGGGGAGAATTTCTTTGAGGAGTCTACTTGGGATTGGGTCTAAAATACAAGTTGATGTTTTGGAGGACATAATGACTGAAGTTATCTCTGCCTGATCAACAGCAGTGAACCTATCTAGTATTACTGAAGGATTTGTATGGGACACTAGCTTTGCAGTCTGGGCTTGCTCAGTACTGATAGTGGGAGTAATTGTATTTATTCATTCATTCATTTTCTACCGCTTATTCCCGTTAGGGGTCGCGGGTGACTGGAGCCTATCCCAGTGACTTTGGGCCTTAGGCGGGGTACACCCTGAACAGTGGCCAACTCGTCACAGCTAACACAGAGAGACAGACAAGGACAGACAACCATTCACTCTCACATTCATTCACTAGGGACAATTTAGAGTTATCAATTAACCTACACAGTCATGTCTTTGGACGGTGGGAGGAGCCGGAGAACCCGGAGAGAACCCACGGTAACACGGGGAGGACATGCAGACTCCACCCAGAGAGATCGTGTGATGCTAGGGTGGAATCCGAGACCACGATGTTGGGGTGGTCTGGGACCCGAACCCCGATCTCCTTGTTGAGAGGCAGAAGCCCCAGCCGCTCTGCCACCGTGCACCCCTTGTAATTGTATTTAGTTTATCTCTAATAGTTGTGATTTTGCTGCTAAAGAATAGAAGAAAGTCATTGCAGCTTAGAGTAACTGGTATTGAGGGTTCTACTGCGCTGTGACGGTTTGTCAGCCTGGCTACAGTGCCGAAGAGAAATCTAGAGTTATTTTTATTTACTTCTATTAAATTTGAATAATATCTGGTTTGAGCCTTACGCAGAGCCTGCTTATAAGACAGAAGGCAAGTTTTCCATTCTTTTAGGGATTCTTCTGTGTGGGAGCGGCGTAAGGATCTCTCTAGTTTTCTTACCCTTTGTTTGTGAGAACGTAGTTCTTCATTGTACCAGGGGGAGGCTCGTTTTGGCCTGATGACTTTCTGTTTAAGTGGAGCTGCAACATCAAGAGCAGATTTTAGAGAGTTGACCATTGAGTCAACAGAGTTATCGATAGCATTGGGACTGGCGCTGTTAACGACAGGATCAGGATTTAGCGCTGGAAACGGCTGCTTCTTCTGGAATTTCCCCATTGTGGGACAATTAAAGGATCTCTCATCACATGACATAATATTAAATTTTGGCTCTATTATTTCTCTGAACTTTAAAATAGATTTTTCAGATATTGTCCTTTTCATTATAGTTTTAGTCTGAGGAGCTGGATAGTCCTTGAGAATAAACTGAAAGGTAATTAGGAAGTGATCTGACATTATTGGGTTTTGGGGGAAGACATTTAGGTCACTAATCTCTATTCCATAAGTTAGAACCAGGTCCAGAGTGTGCTGGTGACTGTGGGTTGGTTTATTTACATTTTGAGTGAAACCAATGCTATCTAATAAAGCGCTAAAGGCATTACTGAGGCAATTATTTTCATTCACATGAATGTTGAAATCCCCAACCACCACAATATTTTCCCAGTCTAATACTAAATTTGATAGGAAGTCAAAGAATTCTGTTAAGAATAATGAATAAGGACCGGGAGGTCGATAGATTATTATGAGCAAAACAGCTTTTTGGTTTCTCCAGTTTGGGCAGGTGATTGATAGGATAAGGCTTTCAAATGAGCAAGACTCATTATTAATTTTAGGACTCAGGAGTAAACTAGAATGTGAGATTACTGCCACCCCACCTCCCCGGCCTGAGCTCCTGGCAGCTTGAAAGTTAACATGAATTCTACATCTTATTACTTCAAAAAATATTCCAAAAACAAAAAGAAATAAAATCCTCTTGTGGTTGATTATAACATTATGCATCAACATTTTAAGTTTTAATTATTCAAGAACTTTTAAAAAATACATTGGCTAAATGATGTCCTTGTGTGCACAGTCTGTTAGCCGTAGCCATAATGTGTTACTTTAAAATCCTCAGTTAAAGTTTAAAGCTCTCTAATTGAGCGGTTAATACTTTGTTGTCCTGACAGAGCACAGACATATGTTCACCCATTAAAGCTGCAGTGACTGAACTCTGGCTCATGTCCAGGTTTGAGTCAGATAAACGCAGAGCAGACTGTGATCACAATCTCATCCTCGCTCAGACTGACGCAAAAGCTTACATAACGCTCTGCACTCTAAAAATGTTCACTAATGTTTTCAATTTAACGCCTCACTTATTTAGTTTTGGTCCAGAAACATTGCTTATTGTTTATTGAATAATGTACCAGTGATAATTTGAAGAAGCTGAATTTTCATCAATTTTTTTCAACACCAGATCTAAAGTGGTAATATAAAGTTTAATATAATGCACATTAAAATTGTTTTCTTTATTTTAGTTTTTTTTAGCCTTTTTTATTTAACCCTTCCATAAAATTGGTCTATGGTTCATGCTTTAATGACACAAACACTGAAAGCTGAGGTAAATTTTACAGCTTTATTATAGCCACGTTTCGACCGGCCCTGGTCCCTCAGATCAATTCACTTTGGAATCTCAGTCCGCGTAATGTGTAAATTTATATATTTTTATCTTCCCCCCAAAGAGTATATTGTCAAAGCAGCTCTTTGCGACAAAATGAGACCACTGCACACTGTCGGCATCTTATAATAACGTATTTTATGGCAAAATAAGAGTTGAAAGCAGCGCTCTGATTGGCTGTGCTTGGGGCGGTTGCAGGAGTTTCACTTTGTTGTCTGAAAAAGCTGTTTTAAAGCTGAATCCATGCCTTGAAATCACTGCTTGTGGATATTAAAGATGTGCCAAAGGGTTTGTGAGAGCTTGACACAATGAAATACCTACCCCGTTTTTTCTGTGTGAAAAAATGCCCTGAGTTTTACCCTGTCCTTCATTGGTTCGTTATTTGTTTCTGTTCCTGTTCTGTTTATCTGTTAGCAGCAACAGTGATCGTGTTTAGACGGCAGAAATGCTCAGAACGAGTTTTGTGATTATTTTAGGACTTAAAACAGCGGAAGATAGTCTAATAAGTGATGTAGATGATCCAAAAATATGTCCCAGATTCAGGAAGTTCAGCAGGACGTGTGTTTGACGCTCAGAGGGGGAGGATTTTATAATGGACATTCCTCAAAACAGTGTGAATTAAGCTGAATGCTACTTCAGGTGTGTTTTTGATGACGAAAAGCTCAAAAAAGTCAATGTAGCAGAATATGTCCTTTGTCCTTTATAGAACATTTTTGGTGCAGTCCAGCATTTTGGGTCCGCCTCATTTTCTTTAAACATGACAGTTTCATTATCATCATTTATCAAGATATATTTTTCTGTAACAATTTATCGCACTTCAAATTTATCATCCATCGCGACAGGCTTACCCCAAACAGTCTCAGGGATGTTCCACGCAAACTGTCACGAAACTTGTCAAACTTTACCATCCTGTCATACCTTTCCACAGTCGTCCTATGTCAATCTCGTGAAACGCCGCAGCTGTTCGTTTATGTACAGTCCCAGTGCAGCTCCACAGACTGCAGTTGGGCTCGTCTCGCCCTCTCTCTCGCTCTCGTCTCCCTCTAATCTGCAGTGATTTAATCGTCGTGCGGCTGGATGCTCCGCTGAGCCACTTTACCCGCCGAGCGCCACATTACTGCCTTTATAATCTGAGCTCTCGTTTAAGATGGAAATCCTCTCTCATCTCTCCTCTCTCCTCTCCCTTTCTCTCTTCCTCTCGCTCTGACATTCATTCATTCTCATCTATTTTTTAATTTATCTATTCATTAATCTTTATGTAACCAGGTAAGAACCCATTGAGATCGACACCTCTTTTTCAAGGGTGACCTGGGCCAAGTTTGAAACAATAATATACACATCTGCACTAAACAAGAGACACATTAAGGCTATATGACAGTTTAAAGGACACATTTCCCTAAAACGTAGTGAACCTGATTATATTTAACATTTTACTAATCATTTTGCCCATTTGTCCCAGTTTTAGAAAACATTTATAATGTTACTTCCTGGTTGATTCCACTTCTGTTGAAAAATCCATATAGATAACACAGTAGCTATGATTTAACAAATAATACCCGATTAAACCTTTATTTTGTTGAAAGATGGGTTAAACTGTCTGAAAAATTTGTAAATTGTCTGTAAATTGTCGTTTCAATGGCATGTCACATTTTGATGACATCACAGAGGGATTCCATTTAAGAACTCAGCACTACTTCCTGTAATTTTGAACTTTTATTTATTTAATCTATTCACAAAATGCAACTTCACAAATATAAAACCATGAAAAATGTTTACTACATGTGCTATTCCACCAAACTAATTAATGATTAATATATCATGAGAACCTGTTATTTTCCCTGACAGGTTGAACTACTCATTTAACTAAAATGCAGTTAAGATAAATATATTTCAAATTCTGCTAAAATTCTTTACAAATTTTACCCCAGTTTAGCAATTTTTTAGGATTTTAATTTCACTTCCTGGTTGTAAATGATGACAGCACACTGGGAAATTACCAAGAAACATCCTGTGCACTGG
The DNA here is from genome assembly GCA_019453435.1 of Rhinogobius similis. Taxonomy (NCBI): domain Eukaryota; kingdom Metazoa; phylum Chordata; class Actinopteri; order Gobiiformes; family Gobiidae; genus Rhinogobius; species Rhinogobius similis. The sequence goes on along the minus strand of CM033632.1, from coordinate 6,220,196 downwards.
CCAAAACTCCTCTAATGTCACCGTTTTTTAATTAAACAAAGAAAAATACATGTGAACACCTTTATTTTGTTGAATCAACGTTTAAAGGGTCGCATTTAGCATTTAGTTGCATTTAGCTTCATTCACGCTATTATGAGGAATGCTGGTTAGAAAATCCTCTCCCTCCGATCATCAGACAAACTGTTGAATAACCAAAAACTGTTATCACTTCTCCCAGAATCTTGGGCTGTTTTAAGTCCATAAATCATCACCAGACTCGTTCTCAGCATTTCTGCCTCTAAACACGATCACTACTACTGCTAGGCTAATTAGCATCTCCCGCAGTCCCTTCTGTAATAACATATTTTAACTTGTGTAAGCGCCGAGCAGCCAGTAGTTAGTGCCGTGGGAAACAACAACAGCTACAGATGTTCATTTCGTTTTTTAATAAACAATTTTTTTCTTACTTGCAAAACCTAAGGGACTCAAGAGCATGTTTAAAGGCTAATAACTATTCAAAATAATACATAATATTTGTCCTTTAACGCAACAGCAAAATGCCATCAGTCTCTATACAGTTTATCATTGTGCATTTAAGGAAACACATTATACGTTTTTGGTTATTTTGATCGTTATTGGTCTTTAAATGCTCTTGAGTACCTTAAATTTGGCATCTTTGGCATCATGTTCTGTTTCCCACGGCATTAAATCTGTCTTGGCGCCATCTACTGCTGCAGAGGGAATTACACGAGCTAAAAATAAACATCTGTAAAGTTCTCCGGGAGATGCTAGGCAGCCACACAGTTGAAATGATTGCTCAGACCGAGACTGGGGATGATTTATGGACTTAAAAACAGCGCACAAGATTCTCCGAGCCACGTCACACATCGGCGGAGTGTTTTTGACGGTCGGAGGGAGAGGATTTTCTAACCAGGGTTCATGAAACTAGCGTGAGTGATGCTAAATGCAACTCCAGCGATGTTTTTGATGATGGAACAATGTTAGAACATGGTTAAAAGCTTAAAAAGTCAATTTAGCATAATATGTGTAACTTTTAGTATAAAGAACTGCTTCATAAGCCCGAAACACAAAAAGGTAGCATATACCAGACGTTTTTGGGCTTGGAGAGTAAAACAGGAGTTGTTTCGAAAGTAAAAAACAAGCTTTATCTTCAGTTTTTGTACCAAGGATTTAAAGAGAAGTCCTGGCTTTACTTTTTTTTCTGAATTCAGCACTAACGTCTGGGAGTGCAATCGAGACTGCACTAAAGAGAAAGCCGACTGTATTGTCTCTGTCTCTCTTCTTTCTTTATTTGTCTCTCTCCCTCTCTTCACTCTAACAATCTTTCGCCTTGGCTTTTCTCTCTCCTTTCTCGCGCTTTCTTTCCCAAACTCCATTGTATCTGTATCGGCACCTCCAGTCTACAGCAGTAATAGCGTTTAAAGAGCTCAGATTTATGACTGCGAAAACTGCATTTGTAAACCTGGCGCGGCGGCGATGGCTGTTTTAATCTGTCTTAAAAAAGAGGTTTACTTAAAGATGTTATTGATGTGGACAGATGCGGTGGTTAATTCTGAGCAGCTGCTGAGAGGAGGAGCTGTGCCCGGAGAAAAGAATAATCAGGAGAAGTGTTTTTAAGACGGAAAATGAGAGAAAGTTGTTGTAATAACTTTTCTCATGATGGATCTTTCAGAACAAGATGTAATAAATGACCCAGAATACGTTGTTTGTTTCAAAGTGCTGCTCAGACATTGCTCTTGTTTTCTTGGGCAAACAAAAACACCTGCGTTCTAAAGGCTGGTACAGTTCCATGAGTTTGCGCCAATTAAAGCTGCATGTTACGGTGATAAAAATGCTATTTTTGTGAGTTTGTTGTATCGTGATTGACTGTTTGTCTCTTTAATGCAGCTGTCTGTTCAAACACACTTTTTCTCCTGTTGTTTAGCCTCTGAAGCCTCTGAGCAGATGACTTTATTCACCTCTTAAGGGCCAGAGCTGCACAATTAAACCAAATCCACACAAAATCGCAATTTTAATGGAGGCAATTAGCAAATCACAAAGGCTGCAGTTTTTGAAGTGCAAAAATTTCTTCACAAACAAAAAAATGTCTTGCTTTGATTTGAATAAAAACTGCTCACACTGTAGTTTGTATTTGTACAAACATGTTCTGAAACAAGCCACAAAAGCGTCAAAAATGCGCTCAAAAGCAAGGCAAGTTTATTTTTAGAGCACAATTCATACACAAGGCAATTCAAAGCGTCAAATACGAGCCTACAAACAAACACGACATCGATGCACCAAAACGAGCAACTAAAAGCGACAAAAACACAACTAAAAATGACAAAGACTTGTTTAAATATGACAAACACAACTGAATGTGAGAAAAACGCAACTAAATGTGACAACATTGTGTTTAAAATGTAAATTTGAACAGAATTCTATCATTAAAACATAAACCTCAAATCTGATCACAATCTGATCAGAAAAATCGCAATTAAATATTTTCCTAAATCTCACAGCTCTATTAAACGCAACAACAACAAAAACGATACAAAGTGAACATGAATCATGATAAAATCGAAATCATGATCTGGCCCCAAGACAATTGTGATAATAATTGTTGCCATATCGCCCAGCCCTAGCGTCAATGCATTTTCAATGGGGAGCGTTAGCCAGCAAACATCACAAACTATGAGAAACCAGGGCTGCCTTGGCGACTGACAAACACTCGATCACACGAGAGTAACACCAGAGCAGAGTTAGAAAATATGACCACGTTTACTGTTTACATTTTCGCCCGCACAGAGCTGGGGAAGAAGGCTTCGTCTACTCGGCTCCTTTTACTTGGAAAATGTTGCAAAAAGACTGGAAATTGACTAGTTCTTTAAAACCAAGCTGAAAGCATTAGAGACTGCCTCAACAATGTGCAGTTGCCTGTCATAACTTAAATGTTGATGTTATTTAATGTAATTTTAATGTTTTAACTGTAAAATGTTTCTGCGTTTTGGTCAGGACTCCCTTAGAAAAGAGGCTTGTAACCTCAATGGGATTCTCCTGGTTAAATTAAGTTTTCATCATGTCATGTTTTCATATATAATAATAAGGCATTGTGTAAAAACGTCCGACATTGCACATATTTGGAACATTTCAACCTGAAAAATGGACATATCCTGGTTTAAATTTCTTGGTTCATATTGCACACATATTAGTTACAACAAAATGTACAGAAGGGATTTTGGATCTTATTTAGTTTTTGAGTGAACTAGAGCTATGTAATGGAAATTGGCCTAAAAATTCAAATTCAAGTTTGCCACATTTTTTTCAATTAAACCTTGTATAAATCACGCAGAGATTTAGATATCAGCAAATCCTTCTGTACGTTCTGTCAAAATATTGTTTCATAGAAGATCGTGTTTGGTGTAGGATCTAATTTAAGGCTGATCTTTATGTCTCGAGGGAGAAAAATGCATTTTAAGAAAACGTCCTTTGAAGTTACAATGTCCCAGAGAAATCTATGGATGAAGTGGATTCAATGGAAGAATAAAACATCTTTAGGAGCAGATTGGACAAGTTTGTTGATTCCATAAAAGCCGAGATGTTTAGAGAACATACTAACCAAAAAAAAAGAAAAAAAAGAAAAGTGGTGTCTCGCCTTAATCCTTACTTAATTCTTGTTTACAAAAAATAAACAATTTGTCTGCACAGCCTGAAAACTACATAATTTGTATATTTATTTTTCCGCATCATTAAAATGAATGGGATAAAACATTTAAATTGTACTTGAGGTTGACAATTTTTGTTGTTGTTGGTCTTTTTATGGCCGATACTGATATTAATTGTGAAACCATTGGCTCCAACTAAAATATGAGCCTCTGTTGACGAAGACCATGAGACCAAATACTGTAAATTGATCCCAGGCCGTGTACGCAGCGACTCTAAACGCATCACTCCGGAGAGAGAGCCTGTATCTCCTCCTTCATCACTGCGATGTCCATCTCTAATACCTCCTGCTGGTTCACACTCCCGGGAGAAACGGTAAAATAAAACGCATCCGAGTGTAAAACAGTCCAATCTGCTGCTCTGTCAAATCACTGCCGCAGTATTTTTCCCCAAAACAAACTTCTGTTCCTCCAAGACTTTTGCTTTCGCTCGAGTGCGGGACACGACGTTCACCACCTGCCCGGTGCTTTCATCTCCGAAACCAGAACAGAAGCGTAACACGACGTAACGGGACGGAAATACACAACTGCAAATAGTTTAAAACACGACTACAAAGTCTAAGATGGCCTGTATGTCTGCAGAGGAGCCTTTGAAGAATGAAAAAAGGAGTTGCTGTGTTGGTTTCTGGGTTTGCGGGAAGCAGCTGTTCACTTGGATGGACGCTGAATGAGCCGTTTAAAGACAGAAATAGCTCGGGAGAATTTAGCGCTTTCCTCTTTCTGAAGGAGAGCGGCTGGAGTCCTATGGCGCAGCGAGGGTGGTGGACTCAATCCGGATTTAACAATTTTACAGCGTTTTCATGAGACAAAGTAAAGTGTTGTCGCTTGCATTTGTCCAGTAAACGAGAAGAAAAACTCAAAGACTGTACTTAAGAAAGCTCAATAGCATCAGGGTCAGTCCACAAATGATAGAATCACTGCACAAATCCATAGTGGACTTGTGTGACTGCGTAGCATAATCACATGACCTGCAGAACAAAACGTTAAACAAAATTGTTTCTCCTGGCAAAAGGTTGTGGCGACACCTCTGAAACCCCTGAGCCTGTCGTACAGAGAGGACACTGAACAAAGCTTAGAGTATAGTGTCAGACCTCCTCCATCCTCTGAACCCGCAGTTTGTTGGAACAGGAGTTGGAACACGTAAGCCTCAGAAATAGGTCTGGGCGATGCGGTGATAAAAATCGATGTTGAGCTCGTCCCTGCGACAATCTGCTATTTTTGTGAAATCGTTGTATCATGATTCACTGTTTGTGTCTTTAATGCAGCTGTCTGTTCAAACACTTTTTCTCCTGTTGTTTAGCCTCTGAAGCCTCTGAGCAGATGACTTTATTTACCTCATAAAGACCAGGGCTGCACGATTAAACCAAATCCACAAAATGTCTTGCTTTGATTTGAATAGAAACTGCTGACACTGTAGTTTGACTTTGTGCAAACATGTTCTGAAACAAGCGACAAGCTCAAAACGATTAATAATGTGTTCAATAGCGACTAAAACGTGCCTAAAAACAACAACTAAGCGACTAAATTGTGCTTAATATGTCAATTCAAACTGAATCCTATTATTAAAACATAAATCGCAACTCTAATCACAATGGCACTGGTCAGAAAAAATCACAGTTCGATATTATTCCTAAATCGTGCAGCTCTATTAAAGACAATAGAAAAATACAAAGTGAACATGAATTGTGATGAAATAAAAATCATGATCTGGCCCCAAGAAAATCGTGATATTTTTTTTCCGTATCGCCCAGCCCTACACAGAAATGGACTGATGTTTTATAATGCACTTTTTTTTTTATACGGCTTTGAGTGTTTCTTATTGATGTCCTTGTCCTGTGCTGTTTTTGTGCCAAAGATGAATTTCTACTGCGTCGCGTCTTTAACATTTTAAACGATGTTCTCTGACTCCCGCCCTTCTCTTACAGCTGTACCTGGGCGTCGTGCTCGCGGCTGTGGTCATCATCACCGGCTGCTTCTCGTACTTCCAGGAGGCCAAGAGCTCGCGCATCATGGACTCCTTCAAGAAGATGGTGCCTCAGGTGAGTGCGACGCCCCCTGCCGTCTGCGCCCCTCTCGGCTTCGGCGCGGAGCTAACAAACCGCACAAAAGACGGAGATGTTTGCCGATCTCCTCCGGCACTTCGACTCTCTAATTCTTTAATCTGTTAAAGCTAATCTATCTCCTCCTTTCTCTTACCGTCAGCCTCTGGCACAGCTTTTACTCTAAATCCTCTGCACTTCTCTCCGCTTATGCGAGTCTAGACACGCTTTCTTTCATATTTTTTAAGTAACACATTTCCCGAACTGCAGGCTTCACTTTGATACATAAATAAGATGCTTTAAACAAGTAAATAACTGCTTGTTTTGACTTCTGGTGACAGCTTTATGAGCAGTTTTTGCTGAGCGTTAACCTCTTAAAGTTGGATTTGTGTTTTTCATGATGACATTTATTGAAAAACGTTTGTGGTTAGAGACTTGGACTTAGAACTATTGATCAGTATTTAGTGCAGCCTTTTATCTAATGCAAACAGAATATGTGGCAGTGGCTCAGAGTTGTTTGCTCGTCTGCTGGGAGGTTGGTAAATAGATTCCCATCAGTGGCATTGCATTTTACTGCCCTTGAGAGGCTATATTTCCATGGCATGCACACCAAAAATCTCTTTATCTGATTTCTGCGAGTTATCAGATGATTGTTCACACTTTTATGACAAGGAAAACGAGGCAAACTAATGTGGCAAAGTCAAAAATGAAAACGAAGATTGAAAGAGTTATTTCAAAATTCATTCAGTACTTTGGCTTTCAAATACAACACTTGGGAGACAAGGTTTGCGAGGTAATCATCAAGAGTAGACACTAGGGCTTCGTGCCTTTAGTCGTTTAGTCGATTAATTGGTTGTTGGTGTACTCTTAGATGACCAACGTTTTTATCAGCTGACTAATTATTTCATTTAGATTTAAAGGATTTCTTTGGCAAAAACAGCAAAAACAAGAAGATATGGAGTGAGTTTGCTTTTGATTTTGCGTTTGATTTTGGAGTCCAACACATAAATACACAGTTTCTTTGCACTTGTCTGTAAAAATAGTTGTTTTTACTTTAATTTCTCTGCAGTTAAGGTCTTTTTAGTGCAGTTTGGGTCAGATACATGGAAATACTTAATAGTTTTTGATATATTTTTACCACACCCCCTTTTAGTCGATTAATCGGTCGATTGGGCAGGTCTATAGTTGACCAAGAATTCTGCAGAACTGGTCAGAACTGGTCAGAGAAACTTGAATTTAAACTGCCCAAGTCTGACAAAGCCTTTCCCCCATGTGGAGTTTCATTTGAAAATATCCTGTCTTTGCTACAAGTATGACTCACAGATGGAAGTCAAAGCGTCTTGATTTTTCTAGATGAATTCCTCTCAAACCTTGTCTACGATGGATCCGTCATGGACGAACGAATGTGTTACACCAACGTACAACAGCGACTCATTGCAAATGTGTCAGCAGATGTTTTTGATGATTAGTTTTCTCGTGTGCTATAAAGACTTATTTCGTTGTCTGATAATTCTTGTAATTCAAATTCTTATACTCTGTTATTTGATGGTTCTATCCACTTGTTTTTGAGTACCCTTTTGAAGAAATTGTGCTTCTCAGAGTAGTTTTCAGTACTTTTACTCCAACTTGAGTAATATATTGTAGTGTAACTTTCTCTTAAAGTTTAGGTTCTTCTTCTCACTTTGAGTAAATCTGCAAGTAACAAAAGCTTTGCATATTTGTGTTTCTTCTGCCGCTCCTTCAGATATGATTTAGTTTTTCTCATTTTTATCTTTATCCTTTGAAAATACCAGATTTTGTGCATTATTATAGTGTTTTTTGTGCGTTATTATAGTGTTTTGTGCGTCTGATTACACTATCTTGTGTATCGTAGAAAAGGTTTCAAAGGTTATCATCTGGACAGCTTTGAAAATCAAGACATTTCCACTTCTATCCGAAAGGCATTCTCAATCAGTAGAGCTGGTCTGAGAACTCTGACTTATGCTACTCTGATCTGTGAAAGCCCCGCCCACAGGGTCCCTGATTATGGCCTGTCTTTGTACAACTATTTCTTTACCCTGCTTAGTTTCACCTGAAACTAATCTATTGTTATTATATTAGTCCCGTGAACAGTCCTATTGTCCACTGTAGGTCATAAACCTTTGCTTCGAACCAATTCTTCTCCTGCGCAGAATATTAATCTCACTGTCCTCAAATGAGTGGTTTGTGGCTCTCAGGTGCAGATGTATTACACTGTGGGGCCCGCTATAGTCTCACTATCACTGCACTCTATCGAATACACTACATTGCTCTATTTCTGTGTAGACACCTTTGGAGAAAAATAAATAGCTTGTGTAATTATTTGGGTCATAACATTTTACATCTACTTAGGTAATATTTTTAAGTAACATCCCTCTTGCTTGTGTACAAATATTAACCACTCTACCCACCTCTGGATATATGTTTTTATTTGGCCAAACCCCTATTTTAAGCATATACATTTAACTTGTTTGTGTATAATGGTGCACTCTCCTTCTCTTCCATCTCTTGAATGCATTTGCAGCGTGTCTTGTTCTAACGTCTCTCTCTTCCTCCTTTGTGTCGGTGCCAGCAAGCCCTGGTGATCCGCGAGGGCGAGAAGATCCAGCTCAACGCCGAGCTGGTGGTGCAGGGAGACCTGGTGGAGATCAAGGGAGGAGACAGGATCCCGGCCGACCTGCGCATCATCTCCTCCAGCGGCTGCAAGGTACTGACTCAGGACCCAGAGATCCAGGGACCCAGAGATCTGGAGATCCAGGGACCAGGGATCAGGGACAAGAGATCCAGGGACCATGGACCCAGAGATACAGGGATCCAGGCAGCACACATCGGTCTCATTTCAGGGTTTCTGTGGGGCAATAAAAAGCATTAAAAGTCATTAAATTAATTTTGAAATAAGGCCTTAGAATGCATTAAAAAGCATTAAATTGAATCCCCACAGGCATTAAATCTAAAACCATTTTGATTTGATGAGATTTATCTCAGAACAATAAATATAGGCTTAATGTAATATAATTAAGAGAGCCGCTATAGGAGAAGTGTGTTTCCAGGACAGTAGTTTTAACTTTGAAATTATGCATTCAGATATATTTTGAATCCCAGATGTACTGGATTTATAGACTCTAGATATTAATATAGTTGATCAAAACATATAAAAAGTAGAAATGTAGATTAGCTTTTTGAATATTATAAAGTAGTTTATTATATTCTGGTCATTTTGTTGCCCAATGCAGCGGTTACAAGCCAGTAGTTTTGACTTGATAAAACATAGACATTAATGTTTTATCAAGTCAAAACTACGGTCTTGTTTTTTATGTTGATTGTGGCATTAAAATCTTGAATGCGGCATTAAAAAGCATTCGATTTTATTTGCTAAACCCTGTATTTGCAACTAAGAGCTGATATATTTATACTGGGGCAAAACAAACACTTCTTTACAACACAAAAAATTAGGTTCAGCCCCTTTAAACAAATATTTAAACGAAATACGTGACACCGATGCTAATGTTAAAGCCAGGTAGACTCACGTTTTGGCACTGTTATGTGTGAAAATCCTTTGTATCGTCCCACGAACAGAGCCTCTCCCTGGGCAGCTCCTCTCCCACAAACCTCACACCTCCAGAGTTTACACAACGTCTGCGATGAGACGGCTGAGTGTAGCCAGAGGGTGAACATCACTCCAGTTTTCAATTCAGTTTTGATTTTGACTTTTGGGTATTAGCCATAGGTGGAGAAAGGAGGAAACACACTTTTTGCTCACGGCTAAGATTCTGGAAAACCCGATTTAACAATTTATGGATTCTCAAAAGAAGCAGCATTTGAGGTTTTTGCTTTACTTTTATTTGCAAAGGCTGTGTTCTCTGTTTTGTTGAGGATGGACCCACAGTAAAGTAATAAATCAGGGAATGGAGAGGAGACATATGATGCAAATTCGCCCACGACATTGTTCCCTCACAAGGTCGCAAGGTCCTCTTCCTCATAGCCCTAGAATACATTCAAATTACCCACATTTGTAACATCAAAGGTTGAGATCCTGTCATGTCACCCTCCTGCTCTTCTCTCCTCCCTCTTTCACCTCGTCTCAATAAACCTATGTCTTCTCTATCCTTTCCTCTCTCTGCTTTCTCTCACTCTTTGTCCCTTTCATCCCCTTTTTTTCTTTCTTTTCCACTTCTTTCTCTCTCCTCGCCTCCCTCTTGTTTCTTTCTCTCCCATCTGCTTTCTCTTTCTTCTTTCCTCCCTTCTTACCTTCTTTCTTCTCTCGCTCTCTTCTCCTCTCTTACTCTTTCGTCTTCTCTCCCTTCCTCTCTCCCTCTCTCTCTCTTCACCTCTCTTCCCCTCTTCTCGTTCTGTCTCTCATTTCCCTCTCTTCACTGCTTTCTTTGTCTTTCTTTCCCTTTCTCACTGTATCTCTCATCTCTTTTCTCTCTCTCTCTTTCTTTCTTGTTTCACTATCTTCTCTCTTTTTTCTCCTTCTCTCGCACTCATTCTCCTCTCTTTTTCTCTCATTTTCTCTCTTTCTGTCGCTTTCTTTCTCCACTTCACTTTTCTTTCTCTCGCTCTCACATCTGTCTCTCTTTGTCTCTCTCTTCTTTCTCTATCTTCCCTCTTGCGTCTCTCTCCTTCCCTCCCTGTCTTCTTTCTTCACCATCTCTCGCTTCTTTTCCCTCCCTCTTTGTTATCCTCTCTCTCTCCCCCTCTCTTTCCCTTCCGCAGGTGGACAACTCCTCCCTGACGGGCGAATCGGAGCCTCAGACTCGCTCTCCAGAATTCACCCACGACAACCCTCTGGAGACGCGCAACATCTGCTTCTTCTCCACCAACTGTGTTGAAGGTCAGTGGGCCACATGTGCAGCGCCGCGCCGACATTTGTGTGACAACACAATACACCTACAATACACTACGACACGCTAAACCGACACTACAATCCATTACAACACGCTACACTGACGCTACAACACACTACTCTGACACTACAACACACTACACTAATTCTACAACACACTACACCGACACTACAACACACTACACTGACACTACAACACACTACTCTGACACTACAACACACTACACCGACACTACAACAAACTACACCGACACTACAACAAACTACACCGACACTACAACACACTACACCGACACCACACTGATACTAAAATACACTACGACACACTACAGCACACTAAACAGACACTACAATACATTACAACATGCTACACTGACACTACAACACACTACACTGACACTACAACACACTACTCTGACACTACAACACACTACACTAATGCTACAACACACTACACCGACACTACAACACACTACACTGACACTACAACACACTACTCTGACACTACAACACACTACACTGACACTACAACACACTACTCTGACACTACAACACACTACACTGACACTACAACACACTACTCTGACACTACAACACACTACACCGACATTACAACACACTACACTGACACCACACTGATACTAAAATACACTACGACACACTACAGCACACTAAACAGACACTACAATACATTACAACACGCTACACTGACGCTACAACACACTACACCGACACTACAACACACTACACCGACATTACAAGGCAAGGCAAGGCAAGGCAAGTTTATTTGTAGAGCACAATTCGTACACAGGGCAATTCAAAGTGCTTTACATAACAGGAAAAGTTGCATTAAAATCACAAAACACAAAAAGACACACAGAATCATTTTAAAATCATTTTAAAATAAAGTGCTTTAAAAGAGAAGAGTGCAGATAGATCTTTCAGTCGTTTGCACGTCTAAAGAGAACTGTTTTTAGCCTGGATTTAAACATTGTCAGAGCAGAGGCCTGTCTCACATCTTCAGGGAGACTGTTCCAGATTTTAGCTGCAAAAAACTGAAATGCTGATTCCCCATGTTTAGTCCTGACTCTAGGCACCTGCAGGAGGCTGGTCCCTGAGGTCCTCAGAGTGCGAGATGGTTCATATGGCACTAACATGTCAGAGATGTACTTTGGTGCTTGGCCGTGGAGAGACTTGAACACAAGCAGAGCTGCTTTAAAGTCAATTCTCTGAGCCACAGGAAGCCAGTGCAGAGACCTGAGCACAGGACTAATGTGATCGTACTTCCTGGTTCTTGTCAGGACTCGAGCAGCAGCGTTCTGGATGTACTGCAGCTGTTTTACAGCTCGTTTGGAGAGGCCAGTGAACAGGCCGTTGCAGTAGTCTAACCTACTGGAGACAAATGCATGGATAAGTCTCTCCAAGTCTGCTTTAGACACTATACCTTTACCTACAACACACTACACCGACACCACAATGATACTAAAATACACTACGACACACTACAGCACACTAAACAGACACTACAATACATTACAACACGCTACACTGATGCTACAACACACTACTCTGACGCTACAACACACTACTCTGACACTACAACACGCTACACAGACACTACAACACACTACAGTGACGCTACAACACACTACTCTGACACTACAACACACTACACTGACACTACACCGACATTACAATACATTACAACACACTACACCGACACTACAACACACTACACCGACACTACAACACACTGAACCAACACTACAACACACTAAACCGACACTATAACACACTAACTGATACTAGCACACTACAACACACTACACTGATACTAACACACTACACCGACACTACAACACACTACACCGACACCACAACACACTGAACCAACACTACAACACTCTACACCGACACTACAACACACTAACTGATACTAGCACACTACAACACACTACACTGATACTAACACACTACAACACACTACACCGACACTACAACACACTACACCGACACCACAACACACTGAACGAACACTACAACACACTACACCGACACTACAACACACTAACTGATACTAGCACACTACAACACACTACGCTGATACTAACACACTACAACACACTACACCGACACTACAACACACTACTCTGACACTACGACACACTTAACCGACACTACAGTACATTACAACACACTACACTAACGCTACAACACACTGAACCGACACTACAACACACTACATCAACACTACACCGACACTACAACACACTACGTCAACACTACAACACACTACACCGACACTACACCGACACCACAACACACTACACCGACACTGCAACACACTACACCGACACTACAGCACACTACACCGACACTGCAACACACTACATCAACACCACAACACACTACACCTACACCAATAATACAACTCACTGCACCAACACTACAACACTGTACACCAACATTACAACACACTACACAGACACTACAACACACTACACAGACACTACAACACACGGACACACGGACAGTGGCAGTTCAAACAAATACAAAAGTGAGGTGGAACATAATGTGATTTCAATGGAGAAATCATAAAAGATAAAAAATGAAGTAGATTTTGTCATTTTTGGATGAATATGTTAAATGACGGATTATCTCTTTTCATGGGCTTTTTCCCGTTTTATGCAACATTTTGAGGCCCTTTGACCAGAGATAGAGCATTCCGTTTTGTTAATTGCCATGGAAACTGAGCTAATTTAATGCACTCTGAATCCTATATTAGTTTAGAAATACTTTTTAGACAATATACAGTGACGCTTGTTTATTTTAATGTTTACTTAATACTATTTATTTTTATTTTTACAACTGAATCCATTTGAATCAAACTGGATGAACTGATTTCTTGCTTAATCTCACTTTTGCTGTACAAAGATTTCAGCCAAGACTTGTTTTCCGACTGACAAATTCACTCCATTCTCCATCGCTGAGAACCTTTTTAAGTGTGGCCTGAATACCGAACAGTTGTGACTAATTAAACGCTCCAAACACGTGCACGTCCGTCAGTCAGCGAAGCCTTTTTGAATCGCCGTGGACACAGGACGCGTCGATCTGTCGGCCGTTTAGCTCAGATGTACCGATTCAAAATGTGACGTCCATATTTAAACAGTCTGCGTCATCATGAATGTTTCCTGGCTGTGGATCTGAAGAGCAGAGCCGGGTCCAAGATTAAGCAGGAATTAATCATCAAAGTGCATCCAGTTAAAGATATAAAACATGCAGCAAATACATATATGAAAGAATTAATTATGAAGAGGATAACCTAAAAAGGTAGGATAAAAAAGGCTTCTAAATATACTGTATGTATTAAAAAAGGCTGGAACATCTCCTTATCTTTGTAAAGATTTATTTATTTAATCAATTGTTTCTTTGCTAGTTTAAAAAAAGCAGACCTAAAATGGGTAAAAACACATGAAAAATCACAAGATATGAAGACAAGTTCAAAGCAAATGTAGTAAAATCAGTGCTCACTATTTTTATTTTCTTTTAAATTTTCTTTATGAATGAAACTCGGTCATTGGAATTTATTTTAATACATATTTTCTTCCTCCAAAGTCTGAACTCCAAACCAAAAACCCCAAGATGATTATCGACTTAATTTCAATTAAACAATCTGCTGTGATTAAGTAACATTTTTAGGAATTTGCACTTTTTATTTAAAATTCTTATGAAATTAATAGTTATTTTTCAAGATCTCTATATTTGACGCTTAAATAGTTCTAAAAATGTAGGTGAAATACTTTGATTACTCTAAAAGTCCAATTTCTAACTGGTACTTCAACTCAATACCTGTACTAAAGTATGTTTACACAAACATATCTAGCTAGGGCTGTAATTGACTAAAGAAATTCGGTAACACTTTAGAATAACTCCCCTTATTCCTGCCTTAGTAAAGCATTAACAAAGTAGTTTATTAACTACTATTAAACCGTTTATTAAGCCTGATTCAGGATTAGTTACTACTTAATTAAGCCTGAATCATTCGTAATAAATTCTTAGTTCAGTATGAATTAAGTCTTTATTCATGGTTTACCAGGGCAGGAAAAAGGGTTATATATATGAGTTATTCTAAAGTGTTACCAGAAATTCTTGGAAATTCTAAAGACCTTCCCTCGACCGATTAATCGACTAAAAAGGGGGTGTGGCAAAAATATGTTTAAAAAAAACTAAAAGTATCTCTCTGTGTCTGACCCAAACTGCACCAAAAAACACAACTGCAAAAAAACAAAAACAATGTATACAGAAAAGTACAAGGAAACAGTGTATTTATATGTTAGAGATATATAAATTAGATTAAATTCATGATTCACTCCAAAATCTTTAGCTAACTGACTCCATATCTTCATTTTTTTTGCTGTTTTTGTCATAAACATTTCAAATTGAGATAAAATAATAAAAATGTTGTTCGATCAAAACACCATGGACCGTTTAATCGACTGAACGACTGCAGCCCTGGTATAACATCATCCTCTCCTCCTCCTGATGAACCCGTACAGTGTGTCTCCGCTCCGTCATTTGTATGTACGCTCGCTCCCTGGCGCTGTCAGAGATCCCCGCGCGCCTCTTCGGGCATCAATCACCGACGCGGGCTTTAATTCAGCTCCTCTCCATCCGTCAGTGTCTGCGCGTCGACCCCTCACCTCCGCCTGACCCCCCCCGCAGGCCGAGGCGCTCCCTGCCATAGAACTATAATAAAACCTGGAAGATGAATCCAAAATGGCTGCCCTGTTTATCCCTATGGAGAGTGCTCATTGGCGCATGACCCCAAAAAAGTTTCTTACTTCCGCATTTACTTCCTGATACGGAGGCTGACATCTTTGCTTTACTTCCTGATACGGAGGCTGCCATCTTTGCTTTACTTCCTGATACGGAGGCTGACATCTTTGTTTTACTTCCTGGTACCGAGGCTGACATCTTTGCTTTACTTCCTGATACGGAGGCTGCCATCTTTGTTTTACTTCGTGATACGGAGGCTGCCATCTTTGTTTTACTTCCTGATACGGAGGCTGCCATCTTTGTTTTACTTCCTGATACGGAGGCTGCCATCTTTGTTTTACTTCCTGATACGGAGGCTGACATCTTTGTTTTACTTCCTGATACGGAAGCTGCCATCTTTGTTTTACTTCCTGATACGGAGGCTGCCATCTTTGTTTTACTTCCTGATACGGAGGCTGCCATCTTTGTTTTACTTTCTGATACGGAGGCTGCCATCTTTGTTTTACTTCCTGATACGGAGGCTGCTTTAGGGCGTAACGTGACGACAATCCCCCACTACATATACATTTTTTTGTAGGTGATTTTAGAAACGGTAGAAAAGAACATTTCCTTCTATTTTATTTGAATACCTATAATAATTCAGTCCTGTCTGCAATTATAATGAGCAATTTTAGAAAAAGGCTAGTTCCAAGAGGCTGCAGTACCTCACACGGCCACAAATCAATCTGGGACACAGACAGAGGGGGCATACCTTATCCAGTTAATTTAATACATCCATGCTCCCTGCAGCTGCCCGAGCGGTGCACACGCCGCTAACGACATGCTAACGCACTTCACGCCGTCACTCAAGGTAGCGCTGGGTAACGAGGGACGGACTTTGTCGTAATTAGAGATGACGTTTCTCCCGCTTGAGTCGCACCATTGGAAGTGGATTGTGCTTTTCGTTGAGGACAGTTTTCGGGGAGTGTGGGCCATGTTCCCACGGCCCATTGTTCCCACGTTTTGAAAAGAGGGCTCTATGTTCCCACAGCCCTGTTTTCTCACTTTTGAAATGTGTTTTTGAAAGTGAAACCATAACTCTCACTCTTACCCTGGCCCTAATCTTAAAATTGGACGATGTAAGTTTTCTAGTTGAGGGTCCTTCATTGATTTTTCTCATTAAATAGTTGGTGCTTTGCCTGAAGGTTCCACAAAATGATATAAATTCTGTCTGTAATTTAACCAGTTAACGGATTTTGTTGTTGTTGCTGGAATAGTAAATGGTTTGCTGCTTGTCTCCAGGAGATTGTTTGGTTTTATGCCATTTTCAGGAGAACGCAATGTTTCATAGCCTCCTCCAGCAAACTACAAACTGCCCCTTGAAGTATAATCTCAAAACCAGGATCTAATCACAGCCATAATTAAACAAAAAGGCTCTAATCCATTTCAATTTAACGCAAAATCAACTCATCTTCAAAAAATATAGAACGTATTTTATCTCTTGGTATTGGTTCTGAGCTTTTTTAGGCTTGGTTTAGACCTGACAGTTTAAACGGTCATTCAGTAAAATAAAGTTGTTATCAGGTATTATAATTTATCAAACTATAACTATTGTGTAATTTATAGGGATTTTGGCCTTGTTTTGAGATTTTTTGAGTTTGAGAATATTTTAATCGAGCAATGAATCATTTATTTCTTATGATGTACATAAAGACATTCATTAAATATAACAAGAAGAAGAAAGAAAAGCACATTTTAAATGAACAAATAAATACTTCAATACCTCAAGATTTTCTTAATTATCTTTGCTCGTTTTCAAAATGGTTGCTATGGTAACAGTTGTGGAATTACCTCTCACTATGTCATTTTTGCTGCACATGACCAACCAGGAAATAACATAAACTTTACGAAAACTGTCAAACTGGGGACAAACAGGAAAAATGCTCAGTAAAATCTTAAATATAATCATGTCCAGTACATTTTAGTGAATTGTGACGTCTAACCTGTCATAGAGACTTTACACCGTTTTGTCTTTCATGTATACAATTTGAGACTGCTACAAATATCCCCTGCTTATGTCCATGAAGATAGATAACATTTGTAATGCCAGTAATGCGCTACTGTGGAACTTTCTTTCCAAATGAATCGCATCTGAACAGAAATGATTGAGTAGGTTTTACTCTTGGCCACACAACCCACCTCTGTCTCAACTGGAAATGGCTAAATATCTAAACTTTCTTGGATCTTACGGTTACAGATCTGTTTAAGTTTATATAATGTCATCATTCTGCTAAATTTTTTGGTCATTATTGTCCAAAATAATGTCAGATTTGAAGCAGAACTAAGTAACTTCAGCGACAGAGCTCCACCTGCAGGTCTCCTATAAAGATGATGGGAAAAACTGATACAACAGTGTTAAACAAGGCTTGACACCCTTCAAATGCAGTGGTGAATGTAGATTCCTATTTGTCGGCCAATTACAGTCATTTTTCTAGGTCTATATTCTCTAAATAAAAACAAACATTAGATTTAAGGCTAATTTATCACTTTGCGTGTCGCCTATGTTTTGTGTTTGGCGATCGCGAATGTGAACAATTGTTATTTCGGGGGTTGTGACTGAAAAAGTTTGAGAACCACTGCCTTAGAGTATAATCTCAAAACCAGGCTGTAATCGCAATCATAATTAAACAAAAAGGCTCTGATCCAGGGCTTTTCAATTTAAAGCAAAATCAACTCATCTTCAAAAAATATAGAACATATTTTATCTCTTGTCATTGGTTTAGAGCTGGTTTAGTCTTGGTTTAAACCTGGATTAATCCTGGTTTAGTTCTGCTTTAGTAAATTCTGCTTCAATTCTGGATCTGTCTGTTTAAGTTTATATAATGTCATCTTTCCACCTCGATTAATAGTTCCTGAAATAATAAACTCTGAGACCATCTGTTCAATATCCAGCGCAAACCGGTAAAGTTCCTCAGTCGGGCTTCAGGCTGACGCTGTTAAACCTCTACAGCAGCAGAACATGGGCTTCAGGGCAGGAGAGAGGTCAAAGGTCAGCCCGATGACCCGCCGCCCTCTGCCTACAGCTTCACACAGCATACATACAGTACTCATGCGTGTGTGTGTGTGCGCTCTGTGGGCTGTAACCCTGTGTATCTGCAGCGTGTGGACTGTACAGCCGCTGCATGTTTACCGTGCAGGATGGACAGCAACCAAAACAAGCAGCTATGTATTTGCACGACTGTCTAGCCCAGTGTTTTTCAACCTGTTTTGAGTTATGGCACACGTTTTGCCACTAAAACATGACCAAATCAGGCCATTTAGTTGAAAATATTGTATGTAATGAGGCAAATAGTGTCTGTGGCACTGTCTGGTTCTTTAAATTTGATAATCGTGATGGTTGGGGCTGGGCGATACGGCAAAAAGTGATTATCCTGATTTTCTTGAGGCCAAATCATGATTTCGATTTTATCATGATCCGTGTTCAATCGGTCGATGGACTCTTAGTCGACCAACATTTTAATTAGTCGAGAAAGAAAGATATGGAGTGAGTTTGCTAAAGATTTTGAAGTCATCATATAAATACTATGCTTCATGGTACTTTTGTGTATAAATAGTTGTTTTTCCATGTTTTTCCTGTGCATTTTTGGTCTTTTGAGTGCAGTTTGGGACAGACACATGCAGAGTTTTGAGATATTTTTACTAGGGCTGCACAATATATCGAAAAAATATCGTTATCGCGATAATAAGTGCACTATGCATATCGCAAAGATGCACGATAATTCCTACTGATTAAACCTTAAATGTTCACCCTCAAAAGCACCGTTTTGTGAAGTACAGAAACGGCAAGTGAATGTTAGTCTTTTATTGTTAAAGCTCTTGCTTAAAATCCTCATCATTTTGTTTCCACGATTTCATTCACATAAATAAAGGTGAATAAAATGTCAGAAATGTTTA
Source organism: Rhinogobius similis (assembly GCA_019453435.1). Lineage (NCBI taxonomy): Eukaryota > Metazoa > Chordata > Actinopteri > Gobiiformes > Gobiidae > Rhinogobius > Rhinogobius similis. The sequence goes on along the minus strand of CM033632.1, from coordinate 6,200,886 downwards.
AAATGTCTTTTATTTTTTTATTTTTTTTTTTATAAATGTCTCCAATTCAATATTTGTACTTAAGCTACTATATTTTAAAGTAAGAGTTGAGCACTTAATTGTTATCCTCTATTCCTGGAAAAGAAATGAAAAAAATATGCAAATGAAGGAAAAATATCGCAATAATATCTTTATCGCAACACATGACACCCATATCGCACTAATTTCCAATATCGTGCAGCCCTAATTTTTACCACACCCCTTTTAGTCGACCAATCAGTCGATGGGGCAGGTCTTCAGTCGACCAAGAATTTTAGTCGACTCCAGCCCTAATGATTCCAGTCACAGAACAGGTGCTTTTGAGTGGATTTCATTAAACAAAACCACCTTGATAATACTCTGAGGTTAATCCCAGTTTCCCCTTGAAATCACATAATGTTCCCTTCACTTTTACACAGTTTTTCTTTCCAAACTGTTCACACATGACCCCGTCCCGCTCTCTCAGGTACGGCCCGCGGCGTGGTGATAGCGACCGGCGACCGCACAGTGATGGGGCGCATCGCGACGCTGGCCTCGGAGCTGGAGGTCCGGCGCACGCCCATCAACATCGAGATCGAGCACTTCATCCACCTGATCACCGGAGTGGCCGTGTTCCTGGGCGTGTCCTTCTTCGTCCTGTCCCTGATCCTGGGCTACACCTGGCTCGAGGCCGTCATCTTCCTCATCGGCATCATCGTCGCCAACGTGCCCGAGGGTCTGCTGGCCACCGTCACCGTGAGTCACACTTCGGCTCGAGTCTGAGGCAGGGCGGGGCGACAGGGCAAAACATTATTAGCACGATTTTCTTTGGGTCAGATCATGATTTAGATTTTATCACGATTCACGTTCACTTTATATTTTTCTTTTTAAAGTCTTTATGACAGGTTCTCAAAATGTTCAAATTATGACTTTGTTTGATGGGAGGGCACCTGTGACAAATATTTCCTGTAGTTTGGCATCTGTGAAGTTGCAGTTTGTGAAGAAATTTAGAAAAATAAAAGGTTAAAATAACAGGAAGTGATTGAGTTCTAAAGCCGAATCCCTCTGTGATGTCATCAAAAAGAGACGTGCCGTGAAAAATACAATTTACACACAACTGACTGGCCCTTATTTTGAAAATGGTTGCTAGGTAACAGCTGTAGAATTACCTCCACCTGTGTCCAACCAGGAAGTACAATTATAAACATTATAAAAACTGTCAAACTGGGGATAAATGGGCAAAACGTTTAGTAAACTCTTAAGTATAACTATGTTCACAGCATTTTAGTCAAATGTGTTGTCTTATGGAATATTTTTTCCATATTTTTTTATTTATTTATTTGGCAGGGACAATGCAATCACACATAGTTACAGAACCAATCTTGTAGCTGATGCGATGCACAGAGTTTATAGCAAGTGCTAATTTTCAGCTCCCGTCCCTGGTTGGACTTTTCTACACTTTCTACAATCAATAACAAAACACATTAAAACACATTTCTAATAAATAAATAGCTCAGTGCAAATTTTAGACTCGTTCTTTCACTCTCACTCACACACTTTCATACCATTTACAGGTGGGTACAGTTTTGGTTTTGTTAAGTCTAGAGGTGAACATTTTTACATCAGAAATGCACTTGATTTCAGGGTCATGAGTTCCACAGTTTGCAGCTTTTGTAGGAAAAGGTTGATTGACCAAATTATGTCCTGCACTGAGGGGTTTGACAGTTTTGGTTTGCGGTGCCTGTGTTTTTCTCACTTTCAGTTGTGTTTGTTATATTTAAACGCGTCTTTGTCACTTTTAGTCATGTCTTTGTTTTAAGTCGCATTTTTGTCGCTTTTCGTCACGTTTTGGTGCATTGAGTCACGTTTGTTGTTTCTAGGTGCATTTTTGTCGCACATTTTTTCGCTTGTGGTCGCACTTTTCTCGCTTGTTTCAGAACAAATCCAAACAGTTTTTATTCAAATCAAAGCAAGACATTTTGTTGTTTGTGGAAAAAAACACACAGAAAGTCACACTTGATGAAGAAGGGCCCGTACTTAATTTTGCCCTGGGCCCCCAAATTCCTAGGACCGCCACTGTTTGAGACACATCTAAAGATAAAAATGCGATGAAAAGGATAAAAGGAAACCAACAATCCAACATAAATTCAGGGTTGTGCTGGTAAAAGGAAAGAAACGCGCAGCTCTAATCCCTTATTTATCCACGAGTGTTCCATAGAAATGTTAGAAAGACGTCTGCGTAATCCCTTAAACTGAGGACACACAACACGATTTTTAGCCCAATTGTCTTATGATTTTCAGTCACTTAAAGTCTATATGACACATTTTTGTCTTAATATAACTTCTTTTGGATGTGTTAAATAGTTTTACATCAGTCAAAATGCAGTTTGTGAGAAAATTTAGAAGAATAAACTTTTTAAACACATTTTTCAGCTAGTTTAAACCAATAAGTTTCAATAAAATAAAGGTATTACGTGTTATTTATTGTAAATTCTTAACTTTTTTGGATGTTGGCCCTTGATTTCAAAATGGTTGCTAGGTAACAGTTTTGGAATTACCTCCTAATTATGTCATATTTGCTGCTCATGTCCAACCAGGAAGTGACATCATTAACTTAAACTGTCAAACTGGGGCCAAATGCGTAGTAAAATCTTAAATATAATCATGTTCATTACGTTTTAGTGAAATGTGTCGTCTAATCTGTCACATAGACCTTAAAGTGCGTATGACAGGTTTTTATGATTTTCTAATTTTGACTTTATTCAGTGCATTAATACTTGTTATAAATATATATAATAGTTTCACACCAATCAGGTCACTGTTTGTGGAAAAAAGTTGAAAAATATGTTGAAAATTACAGGAAGTAAACAAACTGATGACGTCACACTGGGGAGACGAAGTTTATACACGATTTACACAAAATAAACTACTTTTTTGACCATTTAAACATGAATTCAACTAAATAAATAAGTTCAAATATATTTTTATTTGTCAGGTAAAAGAACTGATGACATTAGATGAGTTTTAGCCCAGTTTACAGTGTGGTTGCTATGGTAATTTCCTAGTGTGATGTCAATATTTACAACCAGGAAGTGAAATTAAAACGTATAAAACTGCCAAACCGGGATAACATTTGTAAAGGATTTTAGCAAAACTTGAAATATATTTATCTTAACTGCGTTTTAGGTAAATGAGTGTCCAACCTGACATGGGCCCTTTAAGTCACTCTCAGCCGTCTGTTCAGTCGCCGTTGCTTCAGTCTCGTAGTGTCTCTGTTACGACTGGACTGTAGAAAGGTACGGCTTGACTCCACTCGCACTTATTCCAACATGTTTTAAATATAAGCCCGGTTTTGGATGCTCTCCGGTGCAGTTTAGAGTTTAGTGACACTACAGCGCACACAGAACCGCAAATGAAAAGAAGTGGAGGAACACTGGGAACACACTGTCTGGATTGTCTAGTCTGGGAACAGCGTCGGAGATGAACTTTCTATTTTCGTCTTTTCGTTAAGAACAACGCACAAACAGTAGCATCAGTAAAGTGTTTGCTTAAAATTCCTGCCGAAATATCAGATAAATAATACGGAAAGTACTTTTAGAGTAGTATGTCATTAATAAACACTCACCTTTTTCTCTTCTCTGCTCGTCTTGTGCGGCTCACGTCTGTCTCTGATCCAAATGACTCAGGACTGAAGGATTACAAAAATATTTTGGTTTGCAGTTTATTTATTTCAGCCTTAAATCTACAATAAAAAGTAAGTACAAATACATAAAAAATTATAAAAGAAAAACAACAATTCAACACAAATTCAGCAAACAAACGATCATTCTCCCTGAAGTGTTTAATTAAAGCAAAGGTTTTAAAAGTGTCATATGGGTTTAAGATTGTTTTTTCTCTTTTTACCTCAGAGGTTTTATCAAATCATTCAGCGAGAAAAATAGGGCTGCTTGATTATGGGAAAAAATTATAATCACAATTATTTGGCTCATAATTGAAATCACTTTATTTCGAACATTTACTTCTACATTGTCAAAATTCTGTCGAAAGTATAGACCGAATATATTTTATTAGTAATGTTTTAGAAAAGTGCCTTTGCTCCGGGTTTCGAGGCAAAAGGAGTCACTTCTTCTTTTGCCGGTTTCACAACTCACATTTCACATTTTTGTAATTGAATAGAGTAATAATTAAAAGCATGATTATATACATGATAATGATTAAGATGATTTACTTAATTTGGTACCACTTTATAATAACGACATCATATTTTACCTTAATAAAGCATTAACAAAGACTTAATGCATAATGAATATATAGTTTATTAAACATGATTCAGGATTACTAACTACTTAATTAAGGTTAGGGTTAGAAATTATCGTTAGAAATTAGGGTTAGAATATTTGTTAAATAGTTACTAAGCCTGAATCATTCTTCATAAACAATTTGTGGATTATGAATTAAGTCTTTGTTCATGCTTTATTAAGGCAGGAATAAGTGTAGTTATTATAAAGTGTTACCCTTAATTTTTTTCTTTTTAATTTTATTTCATTATCATTATTATTTTCTTTTTCTTATATTTATTTAGCTTTTTTAACTCTCTATTTTTTACATGTTGGTTTACATTTGTAAGTTACTTGTCACGACACTTGGCTGGGGGAAAAGAAGGGAAAACGAAAAATCTTGTCACTTGTCACCTACGTAACATCACTTGAATGTAGATATGAATTACTAAAACTGACACAATAAAGTTAAAAGAAATAAAAAAGCACGATTATATAGACGAGAGGAGACACATAAAAGTTTAACATTGAATTAAATAACTTGAAGTCAGCATGTATATATCTTGATTTGAGTAGCTCTGACTAATTTATATTACTTTATTTAAAATGACAGAAGCTTAGATGTTTTCCCTTTGACCTAAACTTGTGCTCTTGGGCAAAACACTTATCCCTCACCGCGTCGATTGTCATTTATTAAACTTCTTCCTGTCTCAATATTCATTTCAAGCACTGATATCTGGCGTGTCGTGTTTAATTTTCTCACGTGAGCCTCAGAAAATATCAATTAAGACGACGAAACCTCAGTAAAACGAATAAAACTAGTTAACAAATCCTCGCGTGGACATGAATATTCTGAATTGTGCTCGTGTTGTTGCGCTCCTGATGTCACGTTCCTTACATGGCGCCGGTCTGTGCCGTGTGGGAGTTTGTTTACGCGAGCAGATTGACGTTTCCCATTTGTGCGAGTGTCTGCGGAGTCCTCGCTCGTGTGGCTGATCTCACGGGTCGTCGTGTGGAAAACGCCGGACTGTGGACGTCACTTACACTCACAGACAGATGGAGCGAGTGGAAGGATCATATCTGGAGCGCCGCAGTTCAAAACTAATACTCTGTCAGTCACGAACGCGGGGGAAAAAGTCAAGTGGAAGCAATTCTGAAGGATTTTAGAATATTGAATTGTTGTTTAGTAGTTGAAGAAAGTCCCGCGTTTTGGTGCCGAAGGTGAAGTTAGAGGGTTTTTCCTCCATTTTTTGCATTCTGTTCTTGTTTCTTTTGGAGAGTCTTTAGCCATAAAAAGATCTGCTAATAATAAGATCTACGCCAGGGCTTTTCAACTGAAGGCCCAGGGGCCAAATCAGGCCCTCCAAGGGACACGATCCGGCCCTCGATCCATCTGTCAAAAATATAGAAAATATTTTAGCTCTTGTTATTGGATTAGACCTATTTCATGGTTTAGACCTGGTTTAGTCCTGGTTTAGTTCTGGTTTAGTCCTGGTTTAGACCTGGTTTAGTCCTGGTTTAGACCTGGTTTAGCCCTGTTTAGTCCTTGTTTAGTCTTGGTTTAGCCCTGGTTTAGTCCGGATTTAGACCTGGTTTAGTCCTAGTTTAGTCCTGGTTTAGTTCTGGTTTAGTCCTTGTTTAGACCTGGTTTAGTCTGGATTTAGTCCTGGTTTAGTCCTGGTTTAGTCCTGGTTTAGTCCTGATTTAGTCCTGGTTTAGCCCTGTTTAGTCCTTGTTTAGTCTTGGTTTAGCCCTGGTTTAGTCCGGATTTAGCCCTGGTTTAGTCCTAGTTTAGTCCTGGTTTAGTTCTGGTTTAGTCCTGGTTTAGTCCTTGTTTAGACCTAGTTTAGTCCGGATTTAGTCCTGGTTTAGTCCTGGTTTAGTCCTGGTTTAGTCCTGGTTTAGTCTTGATTTAGTCCTGGTTTAGCCCTGTTTAGTCCTTGTTTAGTCCTGGTTTAGTCCTAGTTTAGTCCTTGTTTAGTCCTTGTTTAGACGTGGTTTAGTCCTGGTTTAGTTCTGGTTTAGTCCTGGTTTAGACCTGGTTTAGTCCGCATTTAGACCTGGTTTTATCCTGGTTTAGTGCTGGTTTAGACCTGGTTTAGACCTGGTTCAGTTCTGCAGCTGTTGTTAAAGCCTTTCATGTTTTTCATTTTTCTAAAGTGTTGGACATGTTTCTGGCCTCGAGGACAAAACCATCTGTAAAATCTGGCCCGCAGTGAAACAAAGCTGAACAGCCCTGGTCTACATTATATATAAATAGATACGTCACAAAGCATTGTCTCTTTTAGACCCTTTAAAAAACATTCTAAATTCAGGTCTGGAGGCAAAAGTGAAGTGGAACATATTGTGCTTTCTCTGATGAAACTGGGATTAACCTCAGAAAATCACAACATATGAAAAATCAAGGTGGTTTTGGCAAATAAAATCCCTCAGACACGAGTGATATCAGAGCTGCTTTAAACACATTTGACATTGGATTTTACAGCATTTGTTTATTTAACAGGAAATTATGGCAGAAACTGGCAAAATACTACTAATTTTTTAGGTTTTGCTCAACAAATATTCAGTCAAATGTTGAACCCACAATAGTTTGTAGTTTGTTTTATTTACATATATATTACATACTTGCCACAAATGCTACCATTTGTGAAACTCAAATACAATTTTGAGGCTAGAAAATAGTATTTTGTCCATCCTTTGATATAGAATATCTAACTAAATGTAAAATTGTTGCTTATATTTTGTTATTAAGACTTTGCAACATTACAATTTTGATCTGTTACCAGTAAAAAAAAAAAAAAAGTTTTATGCCCTACTACTGCTAGCTTTGTTTTGCTAACTCTGTCGGCTCAACAAACAAAGTTATCGTCTCTGGAAATATGCCGTTTTTTCACAAGATCAAGTCAGCGTTCTATTGTCGTCATAGCTGCTTTTCCTGTTTCGTTCTCACCTGAGTCTGTGCTCTCTTGTTCTCTCTTGTTCTCTCTCTCGTCCAATCATCTCACTCTTAACCGGCCCACGTTCTAAAGCGAGCTGCACCCTCTGGAAGCTTGTACCCCTCGCGGCCCCCTTCGGACCCCTCAAACGGGGCGCCACAGTTCACTTTAGTTCAGACGAAACACCTCGAACCTTCCCACTCTGCGTCGTACCGCTCCAATGGAAACACGACTTTAGTGCAGTGGTTCCCAAAGTGGGGGTCGCGAGATGATTTCAAGATCTAATTTGAATAATAAGACACTGTATTTGCTCTGTTTTTCAAATTGAAAACCGTATTTCTTAGGGAAATAGGGTCTAATAAGCAATAAATGATTCAAATAACCAATATTAAACCTGATTCAACATGCTTTGACACTTAAAATCATTTTTCTTTTCGCTTTGGGGGTCCCGAGTCAGTTGCTGGCCAATTTTGGGGTCCCGGCCAGAAAAGTTTGGGAACCCCTGCTTTAGAGGACCTGCGCTATATGATAATTATGTGAAAAACACACATTAAAGGCTTTCACTGTGTAATAAACAAATAAGAATAAGAAGAATGAGAAGGTGGCGCACCCTCCGCTGAAGAAGTTACACAGTGTGCCTTTAATAAATGACTCGAATTGACTGCAGTTTTCTTCTGATCTGCAGTGGTTTTAGAATGTCACGATGCAAGAAGAGGAGAATGAATCATCGACGAAAACGCTCACTTACGAGACACACACTCCATTAGTTTCTTTTCTCTTTCCCTATTGAACCTATTTCACAGCTCCTTTAAAGAAGTGACTTTGGAAGATCATCGCTTTAATAAGTCAAATTATTGTCCCAAACATCATATTTTACATTGACAAAGAGCTTTTTTGAGGAACACAATGGCTCCATCAGCCTCTTTATCGACTGCGGCTCAAAGATAATGTGTCTGGAATGAAAAGGACTTAGAGAGTTAGCTACAGGTGAGTAATGTCGGCGCTTCGAGGCGAGAACGAGCCTCATTCACCACCAGTCTGTGCCACTGAGCCAAATAATGGGACGTTCAGATCCATCAATGCCACGCACAAAGCAGCAGATTCCACATGTTTTTACTGGACAGAGTTTCTGTGTTTGTGGACGAGTTGGTTGGGTTCAAAAGACATCAAAAGATTCTAAAACAGACCACAGATTAAAGTGGAGTTGGTGGAAAGGTCAGAATTATTGGCAGAAGTTGCAAATATTGCAAATATTATGGAAAATTTACTTTTCACCATGTTTTTAACAATGTTCTTTCATTATAAACACCCCTGGAGTTGTATTTAGCTTCATTGACAATTGTAATTATTAGTCCGGTTTACAAGGTTGTCTCTCCCCGAGCCTCAGAAAGTGCTCAGTTTCAAATTACCCAGATTTGTGACGTCAAAGTTACCAATCCGGATGTCTCCTGTGCCATCTTTCAAGTCCATAAATCATTAATTCTGCCTCAAATCATGCCAATTACAACTGTGTGCTTACCTTAGCATGTCGGGGCAAGCTAGCTTTTGTTTATTTCCCCATGATAATTCCCTCTGCTGCCTTTAGACGGCACTAACATTGTATTGTACAGTGGCGTGAATGGTCAAGTGTGGATGTGTTTTTGTTTTTATCAGAAATGATAATATATGACAAAAATAAAACAACAGAAGACTAAGAGGGCACTTAAAGTAAAATAAATAATAAAAATTCAGTGGGAAAGAAAAGACTTCCAAAGAAAATTAAGGCATATTCAGTCCGACAAAGAAGCTCCATTTTGTCCAAAGTCTTTTAAATTTAGGTGTAGGTTTGTTTCAATCCTTTTTCTATGTATGGTTGGTTGGTTCAGTGTGTGAAATTAAACATAATTCTCTAAATAAAAACTGAAAAAGTAAAGTACAAAAAAAAAAATACACATGGAGCTAACACTAAATCCTGACGATGGAACGCCTGACTGACAGAAAGTCGTGTGCTTTTCAATACATACATTTTTTTAAGTTCTAAAACATTCTCCAAAACATCAATCGCTATATTATAATTTGTTTATAATTGATGTTTTTACCGGTTTAAAGCAGAACTAAGTAATATTTTCACTTTATTAAATGTCTTCATAAGTCCGTGTGATGGTTATAAATGTATTTTCGGGGTGTTTGAAGCCCCCGTCGTCGCCCCCTGCTGTCTCTGCGCGGAAACCCAGCTGCAACATTTCCTGACTCCGACCTGAAAACAACTCTCCTGGAAAACCTTGGCTCTCTTTTTTATATTTGGCGACATGAAATGTTTTTGAATGTGATTGTATGTCCTTATTTCAATAAAAAGGAAGGAAAAAAAAGAAAATGGACCTCTGTCGCTGAAGTTACTTAGTTCTGCTTTAAATCCACAGAAAATCCCAAATTCTTCTATAACAACACAAATATAGAACAGCTTAAAGTATATGCTTATTTTTCTTTCTTTCGATCCAAAAAGTGGTGCCATTATGTCTTCACAAAGACATAATTACTGTTAGTTAAAGTGTTTTAGCTGCAAGATTGATTTATCAGTTTTGTGGCACCAACAAGCCCTTAACAATTTATAATCTTGTTCAACATTTGTTTGGATATTTCATTTAAAATCCCTGCCGCTGCCCCAGAGTCACACTGACCCTTTTGACATTATCAAACTGTAGAACGTGAATCAAATCTTCGAGCACCAATGGATGTTTTAGTCACAGTTTTGCGGCGCAGAGCTGCAGAATCCTCCTGTTATTAGAGCCACCTGTGTTTGCGCTCACTCATTTATCCCGTGGACCGGAGCCTGTTCTGTGAGGGAGAAGGTTAGATCAGCTCCGAGTCACACAAGCAGAACATGGAGCGTCTGGTGCAGGAAAAGGAAAGGCTCTGAACTCAGGAAACGGGAGAGAGAAGTTTGATTTTGTCCTTGTTTGTTTCCCAGGGCTGTGATTCAGACTCGGGTCACTACTTTCTCTTTATTGCGTCTCACGTGAGTCTGGGCGGAAAAAAGTCCACTCAACTCCGGGAAAAAGGGATTTGTGTAAAAAATACTTATCCAATCCGTCTCACTAATATTGAAGGACACATGTTCTGCTGCAGTGACTTTTTGGAGCTTTAACCCCTGTTCTAACAATGTTCCGTCATCAAAAACACACCTGAAGTAGCGTTCAGTTATATTCATGCTGTTTTGAAGAATGTTTATTAGAAAATCCTCCCCCTCCGAGCGTCAAACACACATCCTGCTGAATTTCTGGGATTTTCTGACGTATTTTCAGACTTCATATGTAATTTATCCGAGAATCTTCTGCTGTTTTAAGTCCTTAAATCATCGCTAAACTCGTTCTGAGCTTTTCTGTCGTCTAAACATGATAACTGCTGCAGCAAATCCGCTTCATAACGTCTTTTCAGTGCTAACATCACTAGATTGTATATATACAATATAGCGCTGGTGCCATCTGCTGGCTGGATGCACTCAGTAAGTGTAATTTCATAGTGACTGATGGCAAATTTAAGGCACTTGAGAGCATGTTACAGCAACAGCAATATGAAAAATGCTTATTTTTTCCTTTAAAGGACAAATATTATGCAAACTTGTCTTTTTAGAGTTTATAACAATGTTCTAACATTGTTCCAGCATCAAAAACATAGCTGGAGTTACATTTAGCTTCATTCACACTAGTTCGGTGAATCCTGGTAAGAAAATCTTCTCCCTCCGACCGTCAAAAACACTACATTCTGAATTTCCTTGATGTGCGACGTTTCCTCAATGTGTGGCGTGGCTCAGAGAATCTACTGCACTGTTTTAAGTTCATAAATCATCGTCAGACAAGACAAAGACACAGACAAACGAGGAGGATCATGGATAGCATAACAAGCTTTGTGTTTTTAAATATGTGTAATTCCCTCTGCAGCCAGTAGATGGAGCCAAAGCTAAGTTACTCTGGCGTCTCCCAGGCTGTCAAAATGTATATTTTTCTTTGTAAAACCATTTTACTGCCAGATGCCAAAGTAAAGCTAATCAAGAGAATGTCCTATATGCCAATAACAATACAAATAATCTATATATTTGTCCTTTAATATGTTGTAGAAAAGGCTTCAAAGGTACTAGGGATTTCAAGATTATTAGGTTAATTGATAATTCTGGTTATTCACCTCACAATATGATCGTAAGAACTACAACAAAATATTATGACAATTTTTAAAAAATACATTCAGCCTGTTATTGTTGATCATGTTTTTTTTTGTCAATAATCATAACACAAACATTTATATCACTGTGACATCGCTAAAAAGTACTCATATAGACAATGTTTTTGTAATCGAGGTGTTTCAAATACCATCAGAAATCTAATTCTAATGACACTAATGACTGAGCTGTTTAAGAGGCATGGGCTCACAATTAGGAATATATCCAACATCTGCATCAGCCTGAAGGTTTTATTAAAAGCACCAAGCACATTTAGTTTAGTCTCAAAGGCTCAATAAAGTGTGTTCAGCTCTTGATAGTCTCTGCTCCAAGGTGTAGTGTTTTATCTGGCGGCCAGAGCAGATTTGTGAACAAAAATAAGTGCTATCTAGAATTCAGTCCTTAAAACACATTGAAAACTTAAAATTCTTATAAATGTAGTAATAACTTTGCGGTTTATAATATTTCTAAAACTGATTTGAAATAAAAATATAGGTCTAATGCTCATTATTACAACATATTAGCTCCGAGCAATCTTTCAAACGTACTTATTATTTTTTACTCTGCAAATGCTCGTTTTTACCACATATTAGTTCCCAGCAAGCTTTCAAACTTACAAATTATTCTTTTTTTCTTTAACTCTGGAACGCTCTGCCTCCCCACGTCCGATCAGTGGAGTGTTTTAAGTCTCGTCAAAACAGTTTTGTTCTCTGGCTTTTAACACCGGGTGAGTTGTGTGGTCCTCTGTGTTTTTGTTTATTTTATTTGTGTTTGTCTTTTGCTATTTCATTATATTTATTGTTTTTATTCATTTTATTCAGTTTCAATTTTCAGTTCAACTTTATTACACACTCAAGGTCCAGTTTCAGGACAGACAAACACAAGTACAAAAATAAACAATTAACTTTCAAAAACACAGTTATACCAGTGTCTCTACATATTGTACTGGCTGCATTCGACTCCAGTGAGCGACAACTGGATTTCACTATTTGACTTGTTCAGGTTGTAAAGTCTTTACTCATGCAGAGACAAACATCTCTGTCGCATTAGTCCATCCTCCTCAGTATCACTCGAAAAGTGCCATTGTACGCCACCTGCAGCCTTTTTGTAACGAGTCCAGAGGTGGTCGTGTGCAAAGGTGTGCAATAAGATTCAAACAGTGTAATCCTCATATTATCAGTGCAAGAACTAAACTTACACATGAGTATTTGCCTCAACGTACAACATTCTACATTGTCTATAAATATCCTTATCATCTGCCATGTCTGCGGTGATGATATGCACAAGATGTCTAATTTTAGTGTGACATTCAGCACATTTGACAAGCAATATTCAGGATAATTCATGTCTTTGTTCTCTTTGGTCTTACAGATCATACTCTTAGTTATGTTGTGCTCCACACCATAATCTGAACAAGTGTTGAGTAGGACTGCAACAAGTTAATAGATTAATTGCAACTAATTGATTGTAGAAATGGTTGTCAACTAATTAAGTAATTAGAGTTAACTGGTCTAAACACAGACTCCGAAACATTGTATGTGCTGAAAGAAGAGGTTTTATGACTAAGACAGAGCAGGAATGAATAAAAAAACCCACACAGGAAACATGTAAATTGTGTGTTTTTGATTAAAATCCTAGAAAGATTAAAAGATTCTCCACCAGTACATCATCAAACGCCTTCACTTCAGCTTTTTCTGCATCAAATTCTCATATTCAAGGGTCTTCAACTAATTGATTAATCGAAGGAATAATCGCTAGACGAATCGATTACCAAAATAGTCGATTACCTGTTAGTTTCAGCTCTAATGTTGAGTAGCTGCTTGAGGCCTGCAATGTTCGCAGTAAAAACCATCCGCATACATTGTGTGAATCAAGACAATATTTCTGGCCACACAACCAATTTGACATGTTTACATGTTTACATCTAGACCAGTGGTTCTTAAACTAGGGGTCGGGACCCCAAATGGGGGTCGCGAAATAATTTCCAGGGGTCTCCAGATGATGGGGAAAAATTGCTACAATAGCCTTAAACAAGGCTTGACACCCTTCAAATACAGTGGTGAATGTAGATTCCTTTGTGTTGGCCTATTAAAGTCACTTCTAGGTTTCTAGGTCTGTATTCTCAAAATAAAATCAAACATTAGATATAAGGCTAATTTATCACTTTGCGTGTCGTCTCTTTTTTGTGTTTGGGGGTCGCGAATGTGAACTATTGTTACTTTTGGGGTCACGACTGAAAAAGTTTAAGAACCACTGATCTAGACACTAGGGCTGTAGTCGACTAAATAAACTCTTGGTCGAATAAAAACCTGCCCAATCGAACGATTAACCGACTAAAAGGGGGAGTGGTAAAAATATATCAAAACTATGAAGTATTTCCATGTGTCTGATCCAAACTGCACTCAAAAGACCTCAACTGCAGAGGAATTCATGCAAAAATAACTATTTTTGCAGTTAAGTGCAGATAAGGAAGATAAGGAAACTGTGTATTTATATGTTAGACTCCAAAATCTTCAGCAAACTCACTCCATATTGTCTGGAATTTGCTGTTTTTGCCATATAAATCCTTTAAATCTAAATGAAATAATTAGTTGACTAATAAGACACCATCGACCGATATATGGACTAAATGACTAAAGGCACACAGCCCTAAGACACTCTTCATCATTATTTTACTTTATTTCCTGTTTTATATTTCATTATTATGGTTAGGAGCCAAGTGCATTTGATGATTTTGTGCACCGCACTTTGGAAACATGTCAGTGTGTAAAACGTGCCATATAAATAAAGTGGACTGGATAAGTCTTTGTGGAAAATGAATGTGAATTGTACAGTTCTGCATCCTCAAAGTGGGCGGTCACCATTGAGCCCTATGCACAGGATTCCACCAGGCTGGCAATTTAAGTTGAAGGCACAATTATTGCCAAAGTAAACACCGCTCATCATCTGCTCAGTGTGCGGCGTTTGTTGTTGCATCGGCGCGAAAGCAGACAGCAGGAGGTCTGTGGAGAGTAAAAGACCGTGTGTATACGTCGAGCGTTGCGTTTCTCCGTCTCCCTCGGCCATATGGAGCGCGTCGTTTCATGTTTCCTCCTCAGCACCTGCTCCCGGATCCAGCCGAGCGCAGACGAGGAAGCGCAACACGCAGCACCTGCACCACGCATGAGCTCCCAAGCACAAACGCTGCAAACGCTCGGATGGACGCTCCTCCGCTAACAGTCGGCCTTTCCTCCTCCTCCTCCTCATCGCCCGCCTCTTCCCTCTCTCCGTCAGAATGTCAGGATTCATAAATGTCAGAGCGGGGCTTTTACAAGAGCGTGTTAAAACATTTTCTCCAGAATCCGCATAATGGCCGTTGTCATTTAGCCAAATTCACAAATGTGCTTTAGTAATTTGTCTGATTCAGCCCTGATCTCTTTTTGCACTTCCTTTCTTTTGGCATTTCCAGTAGAGTGGGAATTCTGTTCACTTTGGGGAGAATGAGGGAAAAGTCAAGGCTGGGCGAAATGACAATCAGACTTCTAGTCTGATTGATTTTCATTTTTCATTCAATTTCATTTAGTCTCATAACAAACTGAAATCATTGTCTTTGGGCCGCAGAAACAGAGAGAAAGTGTCAGCAGTCACCTCCAGTCTCTCGCTCTAAAACCTACAAATCAAGGTAGAAATCTGGGGGTAATAATGGACTCAGACTTGAACTTTGACAGCCACATCAAATCAATAACATCAACAGCCTTTTACCACCTAAAAAACATTGCCAAAATTAAAGGTATAGTGTCTAAACCAGACTTGGAGAGACTTATCCATGCATTTGTCTCCAGTAGGTTAGACTACTGCAACGGCCTGTTCACTGGCCTCTCCAAACGAGCTGTAAAACAGCTGCAGTACATCCAGAACGCTGCTGCTCGGGTCCTGACAAGAACCAGGAAGTACGATCACATTAGTCCTGTGCTCAGGTCTCTGCACTGGCTTCCTGTGGCTCAGAGAATTGACTTTAAAGCAGCTCTGCTTGTGTTCAAGTCTCTCCACGGACAAGCACCAAAGTACATCTCTGACATGTTAGAGCCACATGAACCATCCAATCAGCATTTCAGTTTTTTGCAGCTAAAATCTGGAACAGTCTCCCTGAAGATGTGAGACAGGCCTCCACTCTGACAATGTTTAAATCCAGGCTAAAAACAGTTCTGTTTAGACGTGCATACGACTGAAAGATCTATCTGCACTCTTCTCTTTTAAAGCACTTTATTAAAAAAAATATTCTGTGTCTTTTTGTGTTTTGTGATTTTAATGCAACACTTCCTGTTATGTACAGCACTTTGAATTGCCTTGTGTATGAATTGTGCTCTACAATTAAACTAGCCTTGCCTTGCCTACAAACAAATTCAAACGGTTGAATTTGTTTAATTTTCTGAAAATCAGCAATACAGACTTGACAGACTGACATTTTTGAAAGTAAAATAAATAAAACCTGTCAGATTCTTTCTCCAAAGTTTTAAAATTCTTCTTTTGGAGAAATTTAAAATTAGATACAGAAGTAGTTTGTCGTCTTTAATCAAAATTATAGAAAAAATAAGCTCAAAAAGTGACAAAAATGTCTTGTTCAATCTCCCAAACAAGTGTACAAAGTGATATTTCTGCCATTTTTGTGGTCTGATCATGTTTTTTGCAAAACTTGAACTTCAAGACCATAATATATATATATTTGACTTGTTTTTATGGCAATTGTTTTTCTACACTTGTCAGATGTTGCTTGAAGAAATTACTCAAATCAAAGCATTATATTTCAGCTCATTAGATATTGTCTTTTTCTGTGCACAGTGAATGACAGTGAAAGAAGCATTTTGCCCTTTTTTCTCGTGACAAATGTTTAAATCTGACCCCCGTGTCTCCTTCAGGTGTGTCTGACGCTCACGGCCAAACGCATGGCCAAGAAGAACTGCCTGGTGAAGAACCTGGAGGCTGTGGAGACGTTGGGCTCCACCTCCACCATCTGCTCCGACAAGACGGGCACGCTGACCCAGAACCGCATGACCGTGGCCCACATGTGGTTCGACAACCAGATCCACGACGCCGACACCACCGAGGACCAGAGCGGTGAGAGAGAGGAGAGAGGGAAGGTTAAAAAGAGGGGACAGGGGTTGGGGAGTTGACTGGAAATAGATCAGCGCTAAAAATACTTAGAACTACTGAAGTTATTCCTGTTTTAAAGGACACATAGTATTAAAAAAATACCTTTTTGAGCTTTAAACCATGCTATAACGTTGTCCCTCATCAAAAACATACCTAGAGTTGGTTTTAGCTTAATTTAGGCTTGTTTTAGTAATCCTGTTTACAAGGTCCTCTCCTCTCTGGGGCTCACAAAACACCCAGTTTCAAGTTTCAAGATTTGTGACATACTTTAATCATCACAGACTTGTTCTGAGCATTTCTGTCATCAAAAACATACCTGGAGTTGTATTTAGCGTCCTTCACACTTGTTTCATTTATCTGGTTACGAGGTGCACTTCTGTCTGAGCCTCACAAAACTCTCAGTTTAAAATTTCCCAGATTTGCGATGCACATAAATCATCACAGACTCGTTTGTAAGCATCTCTGTATCAAATCACGTACATTAAATGGCCTGTACCATATTTTTACTGTTGTAAAATGGAAAAAACAGAACTACTCCATTTGTAGACACTGTTGTAGAGATCATGAATCGATCCCTTGTTTTTATTTTTTTTTTTAAGAGTCACGTAAAGTTGCTATCGTTAGCCACTTGTGCAGGCAAACAATCGATAGTTTTCCATCGGCGGAAAAGCTGTCTCTTTTCTCACCAGCGTCAAATAAACCATGTAAGATAAATATTAGTTCATACAGCAGTGACACAGCGCCGTCTTTATGAGATTAATCCACTAATTTGATGTTGTCAGCGCACTTGTTTTCTCTCAGAGACGTCACTTTGGCAAGAGGTGCTCGCTCGGACGCTCTCTGGTGGCGCAAAAGTGTTTTACAAAATATTATATTCACCTTATTCCGGAAGTTGCTGTACGTGCCGCCATTTTCCGTTGTAGTTTACACGGAGCAGACGAGCTCAACAGAAAATAAGTTCTACTCGGACTAAAAAGACGTTTTCAGGTCGCCCCGGAAATCGTTGCGTTGTAACTTGTTGTTGCTCGTGTTCATTAAACATTTTAGACAAATCAATCTACTTTATGTAACGTTTTAGCGAGAGACTTTTCCCTCGATCACCATTTGCGTGAACACCGTTAGCGTCAAACCGGAACTCCCTTTACTACAAGAGTGAGGATCATAGACATAAAAAGAGGCAAAAGTGGGCGGGGCGGAATAAGGTGAATAAGGCAAAAAATTTAACTCACCGGTCGCCAAACGTCTTCACTCAGTTAAGCGTTTAGTCACAGTTAGCCAACTAATCGGTACGGCTGCAGTCGACTAAAGAAATTCTTGGTCTACCAGACCTATCAACCGATTAGTCGACTAAAAGGGGGCGTGGCAAAATATATTAAAAGTATTTGCATTTATCTAAACCAAAGTGCACTCAAAAGAACACAACTGTAGAGAAAAATATTTATACAGAAAATTACTAGGAGACAGTGTATTTATACGTTAAGACTCCAATATCTTCAGCGAACTCACTTCATATCTTCTAATTTTTGCCGTATAAATCATTTTATAATAATTTAGTATAAATGAAACGATTAGCCGACTAATAAAAATCTCAGTGGACCATCGACTGACTAATCGACTAAACCCGTTATTTTCAACCAGTGTCCCAGGGAACACTAGTGTGCCCTGAGGTTTTATCAGGTGTGCCTTGAAAAACTGTCCGATTTGAGTTAACGGATTCAAAAATGTGAATGTAATTGACTAATTTTCCATTTTGAAGTGTCCTGAGCAACTTCTGCATCAAAAAAGAACACAAAACCATCACTACTGCCAAATTTAAAGAACCAGACAGTGGCACAGACATTATTTGGCTCATTATACACCAGCTTTAATTGTTTTTGATGATCCGTGGTATCTTTTGAACCCAAAAAGTGTGCCATAACTCAAAAAAGGTTCAAAAACACTGGACTAAACATCTACCCCTGAACTAGGGCTGGGTGATACAGTGATACAAATCGAATCGTGAGCTGGTCCCTGTGACAATCTGCTATTTTTATGACATCGTCGTATCGTGATTCACTGTTTGTGTCTTTAATGCAGCTGTCTGTTCAAACACACTTTTTCTCCTGTTGTTTAGCCTCTGAAGCCTCTGAGCAGATGACTTTATTTACATCTTAAGTGCAATAATTCAACTCAATGCACCAAAACGCAACTAAAAGTGACAAAAATGCGTCTAAAAACTACAAAGACGCGTCTAAGAGTGACAAAGACTCACTTAATTACAACAAACACAACTGAATGTGACAAAAATGTGACTAAAAGCGACAGAATTATGCTTAAAATGTGAACCTGAATAGAAAATCTAATCACAATCGCAAAACTGGTCAGAAAAATCACAATTACATATGTTTTCCTAAATCGTGCAGCTCTATTAAAGTGAACACAAATCCTGATAAAATCGAAATCATGATCTGGCCCCAAGAAAATCATGATTAGAATTTTTTCCCGTATCGTCCAGCCCTACCCTGAACACACAAACACATCTAAAGTGACTCTGAACGGTTTAAACGTCGACAGACCTTCAGAGAGAGATCTGAAGTTAGAGTTTTACCATCTGTAGTAATTGCTCTTTCGTAATGACTGCAGAGAAGCTCGTCTGAACCTCCCGTGTGTGTAGTGTGTGTGTGTAATGTGTGTGTGTAATGTGTGTGTGTGTTATGTGTGTGTGTTATGTGTGTGTTATGTGTGTGTTATATGTGTGTTATATGTGTGTGTTATATGTGTGTAGTGATGAAATGACACTGAGCTCCTGCTGATCATCGTCTGTCCACTCTTCACACGCCAGCACTCCACTCCACTCTCTTTCTCTTACGCTCTGTCTCCTCCTCCTCTCTGTTTTTCCTTCATTTTAATAATTACTCAAAGGTTTCTCTCCCTTCTATTTCTCTCTTCTCTCGCTGTTTTCTTTCTTTCTTTCTCTTCCCCTTCACAGTAAACGCCACGTAATGCTCTCTCTTCCTTCCTTCTATTTTCTTTCTTTCTTTCTTTCTTTCTTTCTTTCTTTCTTTCTTTCTTTCTTTCTTTCTTTCTTTCTTTCTTTCTTTCTTTCTTTCTTTCTTTCTTTCTTTCTTTCTTTCTTTCTTTCTTTCTTTCTTTCTTTCTTTCTTTCTTTCTTTCTTTCTTTCTTTCTTTCTTTCTTTCTTTCTTCTCTCTCTTTCTTTCTCTTCCCTCGTCACAGTAAACAGCACATATATCTCTCTCTCTGTTCTTTTCCATCACTGAACTCCTGAACACGACTGACCGAGTGGATCCTCACATGTTTCCGGCCACATGCAAAACCACTAATGCATTTTAACACATCGTCAACAGTGCATTCTCGCGCCTCTCTCTCTTTCTCGTTTTCCAATTATCCGCAGACGTTCTTTTATATTCAGAAAATGCTCCTCAACATTCCCACTGAATGACAAATTGGTAAAATGTGTTTCTTTGCTTGTTTGGCACTATTTTGTCTTGGAGCTTTTGTTTTGCTCATAATTTTTTACGGCAAAATAGAAACTGAAAGCAGTAGAAGAACAAAATTCACAAACTAGGACCTTGCTTTGGCGTATAAGGTGCTACATACAGCAATAATAGAAGGTAAAAACTACAGACAGTGCTAAAGTACGATAAAACAAGGACATGCAAAATATCTAGCTTGTTTGCTAATGGTAATTGGAGATAAAGGACACTTTAACCACCCAGACAACAGATGATTTCGTCAACACCTGGACTCAGAAACACTCGCTTCACAGCTAGAAGGTCCTGGGTTCGACTTTCGGGCGGTGTCGAGGCTTTGTGTTTTGCATGTTCTCTCCATGTTTCCCCTACCGCTACAAACATGTGCAACGGTATGTTTTCATGTTTTTTTGACATGTCAGTTTTCAAAGCAAAGGAATAGCGCGGCTCTTTGAAACTGTTTCTGCACAGGACGGGGTGCAGTGGTCCCGTGTCTGCACAGGACGGGGGGCAGTGGTCCCGTGTCTGCACAGGACGGGGGGCAGTGGTCCCGTGTCTGCACAGGACGGGGGGCAGTGTGGTCCCGTGTCTGCACAGGACGGGGGGCAGTGGTCCCGTGTCTGCACAGGACGGGGGGCAGTGGTCCCGTGTCTGCACAGGACGGGGGGCAGTGGTCCCGTGTCTGCACAGGACGGGGGGCAGTGGTCCCGTGTCTGCACAGGACGGGGGGCAGTGGTCCCGTGTCTGCACAGGACGGGGGGCAGCCTTTCTTGCTTTTTTCAGTGAGTTCTCCAGTAATCATGTCCCAGTTCGGGCTTGCTCTTCACACAGGAGAAGTTTGTTTTTCGGCGCTAACAGCGGCTAACACGTAGCATTCCGCTCCTGATTCCGTGAAGCGCTCCCGCTGTACATGTAGCGCCCTCAGAACAGCAGCAGACTGTGTCTAACTTCCCGTTGTGAGGCTGAGCTATGGAAGCCCAGAGAAACTAAATCGATTTTCTTCCAGACAAATCGAAATGAACCCCGAAGTCGATAAATCGTTTAAATCAATGTATTTCCAGCCGTAGTTTGTGGTGTATGAATGCCCCAGGGTCCAGCTGCTTCTCCTGACCTGGATCTCGGCTCAGAACCAGAGGCTGGTCTCCGGGCGCTGCTCCTGACAGTTTATCCCTGTCAGGCGCTGCTCCTGACAGTTTACTTCTGTCAGGCGCTGCTCCTGACAGTTTACCCCTGTCAGGCGCTGCTCCTGACAGTTTGCCCCAGTAGCCGCTAACAGCACTAGCATTTGATCAGGGTTTGTTTGACATGTGCTGCGTCCCTCTGCTCCTCTCGTTAGAAAACATACCGTCCGGGAAACAGACTCTTCGCGGATCTGTTTCAGCTTTTTGCCTCGTGGACACTTTCTCATATCAGGTCGGATTTATAAAACATCAGAAAATATTGAAAGCAAAAGGGCTGACAGTCCGTAGCTGAGGGAGAACTGGTGATGTATTCAACATGACAGAGGATTAGTTCATTGAGAGGTGAAAACACAGAAAACTTTGGACTTTTCACCGACAAAGCACTTCATGACTTAAAACTTAAAAAGCACATTTGTCTCTGCGACGGTTGAATTACCAAACGAGCTGAAGCTTAAACACTTTCACCAACTGTGGCTTTCTCTTCTTATTGAATCAACGCTATTACAGTTCTCTCTGGCTTCGTTTAAAAGTGCAATATGTGACTTTGAACAGATTTAAAATAACTGCACCTCATTTAGTCTTAACAAACCATCATAAAGACTGAATTTATTATGTGCAAACTGTTTAATAAGAATGATTTGAGCTCAGTAAGTACTTCATAAAGATGGTTATGAAGTGTTAGCAGTGAGTATGAAGCTCTTTTCAAACTGGATTAGTTTTATCTCTGAGCGTCTGTAAAATTTAAATTAACCCATTAATAATTTTATTTATTTTTTGGCAGCATTTGCACATGATCAACAATGTCAGTGATTTATTTGTTTTTACTGATTTTATTCCTGAAATGGCGGCCAGTGCACAGTTAATAGGACACTACTGCAATATTTCCTCTATTTTCAACTGTTTTAAGCATTATGTTGTTTTACTTATGCTGCAGCGTGAGGCGTCGTTCTTTTTAGGGCTGTCGCTAACAATTATTTTAGTAGTCGACAAGACAAACAATTATTTCTATTGCATATTTCAACTTTTTAAATACATTATCAGCCAAATAAAGGTTGAAATATGGTGAGTGAAGGTGTCTAGATAGAGAATGTGTATGAATAAAGTTTATTTTTGATGAAAATTAGCAATAATCTATTCGTTTTTGACATTTTGATGCACAAAAATGGCACCAAACTTTCCAAAAGAGCCTCCATCCTGCTCCTGGTCGACTTCGTTTTATTTCCGACAGTCAGGTTTCCGGGGGATTTTTACAGACGTTTTTACAGACATGGATCGTAAATGGCGTTTTCTCAAAGTTTTGTGTTCCATTTGTCAAGTCAGAATTACAATGAGCAGTCTAACGAACCGTACGAGTGATCAGCCAAAACGGCGAATGTCAGCTCTAACTCGGAGTTCTGAAATTTTGCCCGAACTTCCAGGAATTCCCAATTCTCGACATTTACGCGGAGACTAACTAATCTGAGAAACCCTCGCTATTTTTTATTTCACTTTTTAAATATATTTGACAACGTGAAATGTTTTCGTATGTGATTGTACTTCCCTATTTCAATAAAAACTAAGACAAGCTGTGAAAAAAGAGTATTTTCACAATAGAGCAGCAGGGGGAGCTCTGTTAAATGGTTAAATGAAGACAAAAACTGCAAAAACTAGAAGATATTGGAGGGAGCTAGATGAAGATTTTGGAGCAAATCAAGACCTGATATGGTAAAAAATGTCATGATTTTCTTAGGGCCACGTCATGATTTCTATTTTATCACGATTCATTTTCACTTTGTATTTTTCTATTGTCCATAGTAGAGCTGCACGATTTGGGAAAAATATCTAATTGTAATTTTTCTGACCAGTGCCATTGAGATTTATGTTATATGCTATAAAAGATTAGCACAAATTAGTTGAAATTCACATTTTAAACACAATTTTGTCGCTTATAATCACGTTTTTGTCATGTTCAGTGCAGTCATATTTAAACATATCTTTGTCCTATTTAGACCTGTTTTTGTTGCTTTTGGTCACATTTTAATGCATTGAGTCGCGTTTGTTTGTAGCCACGTTTTTGTCACTTTTGAACGCATTTTTATCGCTTTTGGTCGCACTTTTGTCGCTTGACTCAGAACATGTTTGTACAAATCCAAACTATTCACCTTATTCTGGAAGTTGCCGTACGCGCTGCCGTCTTGTTTCCGTTGTAGTTTACACGGAGCAGACGAACTCAACAGAAAATAAGTTCTACTCGACTAAAAAGACGTTTTCAGACTGACCAGGAAATCGTTGTGTTGTGACTTGTTGTTGCTCGTGTTCATTAAATATTTTACACAAATCAATCTACTTTATGTAACATTTTAGCGGCGAGACTTTTCCCTCATTCGTCATTAGCTTTAACGGAGTTCTCGTCAAACGGAAGTGCGTTTACAACAAAAGTGCGAATCTGTGGCAAAAAATGGCAAAAGTGTGCGGGTCAGAATAAGGTGAATAGTGTTAGCAGTTTTTATTCAAATCATAACAAGACATTTTGTTGTTTGTGGAAGTAATTGCACTTCAAAAATTGTAGCCTTTACGATTTGCTCATTTAGATTTTGTGTCGATTTTGTTGAATTGTGCAGCTCTGGCCTTTAAGAGGTAAATAACAACAGGAGAAAAAGTGTGTTTGAACAGACAGCTGCATTAAAGAGACAAACAATGAATCACGATACGACGATTTCACTAAAATAGCAGATTGTCACAGAGACCAGCTCAACATTACATTTCATTCCGTATCATCCAGCCTGAACTCCTGTGCACTTGTGTTCTTTTGAGTCCAATTTGACTTAGATACACGAGGATGCGTCATAGTTTTGATATATTTTTCGCCACACCCCTTTTTAGTCGACTAATCCGTCTCTACAGCCCTAATTCACCGTTGAAAGGGTGCTCCAGTTTTAATGTACAAGTCAGAACACAAAAAATCTGACCTCTGACGCCAACTGTAACGCGGCATCATCACAAATATAGAAAATAATCAATACAGGAATAACAACCAGCGTCTGTAAACAACAATAAACCCGCTGCCCCTCGCCTCCGCACACGCCGCGTTACCGAAAGGCTCCGACGTCGTGAGTTTCTTCTCGTTATCCTCTCTTTATTCCACGCCGCTGCCGACTGTCAGAGGGATCAGTTTTAATTAACACGCGTTTATCCTGCGACGAGCTACTGAAGAACGAGCTGTCAATATCTGCCGCCTGTCAATGCAACCGACGCACGTGTCAGAGTGTCTTAGCCCTGATTCAACCCGCCGAGAGCCAGACCGTCTATCACACGTGGAGATTATGTACAGAAACGGTAGAATAGTGCGTTAGTCAAGAAATAGCACTGTTATTAACTCTGTTTGGATGCCATGTTGGATAGAAATTCAACAAGGAGAGACTAAAGCCATTTTCAGGATTAGTTTAACCTCGGGACGTCGGGGAAATTGAAATCACTCCACGATGTCGGCATCAGCAATGTCCATAATTCAATTGTTTTTTTGTGACTTAGTACAAAAATGTCGGACTTAAAGTGCGTACGACAGGTTTTTAGGATTTTCTAGTTTTGACTTTATTTGGTGGAATAAAACCTGTTGTAAATGTTAAACGTAATTTTACACCAATCAAATGTCAGATTGTTTGAAAAATATGTTGAAATTTACAGGAAGTAGAGCAGAGTTCTGAAACATGATGACGTCACAGTAGGGAGACACACAAGGGACGATTTACAACCAACAAACACTTTTCTGATCGTTTAAACATTAATTCAACAAAAATAAAGCTGTTCCCATATATTTATTAATCAAATTATACTTTATGTGACATTAGAAGTTTTGTCCCAGTGTATAACATGGTTGCTAGGTAACAGATACAGAATTTCCTAGTGTGAAATCATGATTTACAACCAGGAAGTACAAATTTAGACCTAAAAAACTGCCAAACTGGGATAAAAATGGTTCATTATTTAGCAAACTCTTAAATATAATGATCTTAACTGTGTTTTCGTGAAATAAGTTCTTCAACCTGTCATAGGCACTTTAAGTTGACAAGAACCTTTATATACTTCATGTTGCAAGCGATTCTTCTATTTTCATCAATTTTAGGTGTGTTCTTAGCGTTATGTAGCGTTTCCTGTGCTGTAGCGTGAGATGTTGTTCTTTTTAACACATTGTTGCGTCAGAATGACATCCACACGATCAGATTTCTTATGAGACGCACATAAAAACGGCCCCTCGACCCAAACTTTGCACCAAAAGCAAGAGCCTCCTGCTGCTCAATCTCGACAGTGGGATTGTACTTCCCGGAGTCACGTCTTTACCACAGTTTGTTTTCAGTTTTTTTTACTTAAAGGTGGAATGGAGGATTTCGGGCAACAAATCAGAATCTCATTTCCTCGTGGGTAGCACAAATAACTGGTCCGCTCAGGTGTCAATCATTCTCTGGTGCTAGTGCACGCCGGCAGGCTCGTCCAGGGGAAACGCTCGCTCCCTGGCGCGCATGCGTGGTTGATATGCTAGTGTGTTTATGTAGCAGGAGGTTAGCGGCGATCGCTCCGTCATTGTAAGTCTAAACTTTCATCCGCGAAGTACCGAAATGGCTGAGGGACGAAAGAGAAAGACTGTTTTCGGGCTTTCACAGAAGAGACGAAAGTCTGCAGAGGAAAGAAACAAAATGTGTGTTATTCTGGGGGAATCGTTTACGGCTGGCGAGCATTGAAAGCGCAAAACAGGCTGATGCCTCCGCTGCAAACTTTCTGCTGGACAGGTAACTGTTTATCTGACTCTTTTTTTAGCTTATTGTATGTGGAGTGTATTATTAAATCTTCTTCGCGGAGGTTGTCGTGAGAAAGCTACACCAATCGTCTTGTAAACAAATGCGCATGGGCAGTGCTGCTGGACGTGCTCGTTCACGAGGTTTGCTAGGCGTTCAGTCAGGAGAAACGGGGCGGGAGGGAGGGGGAACCTGCGCATGCGCTTTTTCAAAAAAAGGACTAACAGTCGCAGATTTTCAAATCGGCGAGAAATCCTCCATTCGACCTTTAATTGTCAAAAAACACATTAATTGGATTGGAGAAGATTCCATGGCAAATTGATAATATTAATGTGGAGACATTTTTAATCAATATAAGCTTCAACGCAGGGATTAATGCTGAGCAAAGTACGCGATCACAGCTCCCCCTGCTGCTCTCTTGTGAAAATACACTGCCAGTAAAAAGGCGCAAAAGCTTCTTTTTTCCCCTTCATTTTTTTATTGAAATAAGGAAGTACAATCACGTACTAAAACATTTCACATTGCCAAATTCTCTAACCATCTATTCAGGTGAAAATGAGATCACAACTTTTACTCTGCATCTATTTATTCACCTTAGTCAACCCGCCGAGAGCCAGACCGTCTATCACACGTGGAGATTATGTACAGAAACGGTAGAATAGTGCGTTTGTCAAGAAATAGCACTGTTATTAACTCTGTTTGGATGCCATGTTAGATTGAAATTCAACAAGGAGAGACTAAAGCCATTTTCAGGATTAGTTTAACCTCGGGACGTCTGGGAAATTGAAGTCACTCCATGACGTCGGTATCAGCAATGTCCGTAATTGTTTTTAGTGACTTTATTACGAAAATGACGGACTTAAGTTGACAAGAACCTTTTAATTACTTCATGTTGCAAGCGTTTCTTCTATTTTCATCAATTTTAGGTGTGTTTTTAGCGTTATGTAGCGTTTCCTGTGCTGTAGCGTGAGATGTTGTTCTTTTTAACATGTTGCGTCAGAATGACATCCACACGATCAGATTTCTTATTGAACGCACATATAAACCAAAAGCAAGAGCCTCCTGCTGCTCAATCTCGACAGTGGGATTGTACTTCCCGGAGTCACGTCTTTACCACAGTTTGTTTTCTGTTTTTTACTCAATTGTCAAAAAAAACCACTAATTGGATTAGAATCAGAATCAGAAAGCGGTTTATTGCCATTGTAAGTGAAATTCACAAACATAGGAATTTGCTTCGGCGTAGGTGCAAGAGAAAATTGGCAAATTGAATATATTAATCAGATTTGTACGCAAAATGTGGAGACATTTTTAATCGATATAAGCTTCAACGCAGGGATTAAAGCTGAACAAAGTACGCGACACAGCTCCCCCTGCTGCTCTCTTGTGAAAATACACTGCCAGTAAAAAGATGTTTTTTTTTTCCCCTTCATTTTTTATTAAAATAAGAAATTACAATCACGTACTAAAACCTTTCACGTTGCCAAATTCTCGGACCATCTATTCAGGTGAAAATGAGATCACAACTTTTACTGGATCTATTTATTCACCTTATTCCTGAAGTTTTCGTCCGCGCTGCCGTCTTGTTTCCGTTGTAGTTCACATGGAGCAGACGAGCTCAACAGAAAATAAGTTCTACATGGACTAAAAAGCAGTTTTCAGGCCTCAGGAAATCGTTACGTTGTGACTTGTTGTTGCTCGTGTTCATTAAACATTTTACACAAATCAACCTACTTTATGTAACATTTTAGCAGCGAGACTTTTCCCTCGTTCGTCATTAGCTTTAACAGAGTTCTCGTCAAATGGAAGTGCATTTACAACAAAAAAGAGGCAAAAGTGGGCAGGATTTTATTCAACGAGAAACAGGAAGTGCAGCGTTAGCGTACTCATGTTTCTTAGCTTTACCTGTGAAGGTTCAGCGACTGGTGAAAAGTGCTTCTGAACTCATGGAGATGAATATTTTGGATGCTGGGTGATACATGTGACTGATGTAAAGACTTTAACATGACTTAATTTTGTTTTTCACGTTTCAAAACAGTAAAAATCAGGTACAGCAGCGATTCAAGCTCTTGACCATTGCACTCTTGTGTTAACTGTGAATGTGGACGGCGAAAACTCCTGTGTGTCATATATTCACGTGGGAAGCGGCTGTAAGGAACCAGCTTGATTCATCACTTTCATTTTCAAAGCAGTGGCGCGGTCGCTGTGCAAACTCAAGGCTACAACTAAAAATAAATCTGGAGTAGAAGGTCATTTTCGCTTCGATCGGAACAGGAATATGAAATTTTAATACAAGAATTTTTGACCCAGCGCTTCCCTTTAGTTATTCCACTTAAAAATTCATACCGTTTCGCGACTTGGGAGTTACAAATACCATTTCTGTCAGGGCAGGCATGATCGCTCGGCTTAAGCGGGCGCTCGGCTGTTGTTTAACCACAGTTTCACATGGATACGCGCTGGAGACGGGGCATAAATACTGAATGAGCGCTGTCTGACGCTCTTTGCTCTTCTTCTTCTTTGGCAGGTTTGGGCTTCGACAGGACCTCTGCGACCTGGGCCTCGCTGTCCCGTGTGGCCGGACTGTGCAACCGCGCCGTCTTCAGAGCGGACCAGGATCACGTTCCCATCCTCATGGTACGGACGAGTGCTTTTCTGTTTAAGTCGTTTGTTCAGGTCTGACACGTAGTACAAGGAATTACTCGTCGGGTTGAGACGTTTTTTCATGGTTATAGTTTTCTGTTACACAAGACAAAGACTGGGTACAGAACATAATGATAAAAAATTAAAATAAAAGGCTGATAAAGTGACTATAGCACGCAATCTTAGTTGTACCAGGACTATACAGACTCAATAACACATACCTTTTTATAATAAGGACAGTGGAATTAAACCAGAACTAAGTAACTTCAGCGACAGAGCTCTCCCTGCAGTTCCCTTTTGAAAATAAAAAAATACATACACATTATTTCTTTTCAATTGAAATAAGGAAATACAATCGCATACAGAAATAAAAATAATTCACGTTGCCAAATATAAAGAAAAAAAAAAGAGCCAGGGTTTCTTAGGAGAGTTGTCTTGGGGTTGATGTCGCAAAATGTCGCAGGTTGCTGTTTTCTGCTCAGAGACAGCAGGGGGCGACGAATTTGAAAAGATAAGATAAGGTATGTTTGAAGCGCCCATCATCGCCCCCTGCTGTCTCTAGGCGGAAAACCAGCTGCCAACACTTCAGACACCGAACCAAAGACATCTCTCCTGAGAAACCCTTACTCTTTTTTATATTTGGCGACATGAAATGTTTCTGTATGTGATTGTACTTCCTCATTTCAATTAAAAAAAGAGTGTCTTTTCATTAGTACTTACTTAGTACTGCTTTAAAGTAGAACTAAGTAACATTTTTACCTTATTAAACGTCTTTGTAAGTCCGTGTGGTGGTTGTAAATGTATTTTCGCAGCGTTTTAAGCCCCCTCTGTCGCCCCCTGCTGTCTCTGCGAGGAAAACCAGCAGCAACTTTCCTGACACCGACCCCAAGACGACTCTCCTGAGAAATACTATACTACTATTTTTTATATTTAGCGACATGAAATGTTTTTATTTGTGATTAAACGTCCTTATTTCAATAAACACAAGGGGAAAAAAGATGCCTTCATTTTACTGGGAGCGTACGTTCTCAAGAGACCTGCAAGGGGAGCTCTGTCACTGAAGTTAATGAGTTTTATGGACTTGTAATAAAGTAAAACAAAGTCCAGGCAGAATCCATATACAATTCCTATTTTCATCTTTTGTTTTAAGGTATTCTTTTATTTATGGTTTTTGAGAACAAGCTGACTAATTCATCCCAGAATGATTTATTTGACTGAAAATAAGAGAGTTACAGCTTTCTTAAAATATTCACCATGTCCATCAGCTGATGGTTCTCTTTTATCAGATTGTGGACAAAAAATAAATAATAAATGAAGAAGTCAGAAGGCCCATGGAATTTTTAAGGTTACTATTAGTTCAATATGAAGGAAGTCTTTGTTCATGTTTTATTGAGGCTTTTAAAGTGTATTTATAAAGTGTCACCAGAAATTGTAGCACAAGTACACATTCCTTGAAAGTGGATTTGGCGAAACAAAGTCACAGTAAAAAGCCTAAAATCTTCAGAAATCCATTTTTTTTGTAGTGACACCACACTGTTCCTTATAAATTATTGGCGCTGCGCTGTTGGGGTTTAGAGGAGTCCAAGGCTGGGCCAATCTCAGATGCACATAATTCATAAGACAGGACTCTCTCACGGTTTGCCACCGGCTCAGAGTGCACCGCGAGGAGACAGCGCCACTTCACTTTATCGCACATGGAACGAGTGCACTGGGAAAATGTAAGAAAACAAGTTAAAAGTGTCTGGATTTCTAATACAAAAAAGTGCCCTGCTAGAATCAAGAAAGAAAGAATCAAGAAAAAAACAAACAAACTTAAAACAAGACATTTTCCCTTGTTTTAAGCTAATGACATCAAGCATCAAACAAACAAAAAAATGTCTCAATTTAAGCAAGTTGCTCCTTGTAAAATGGTTTAATTTAGGCAAAATGTTCTCAGTAATTGGTGAAATTCAAGGAAATTATTCTCATAAAATAATTAATTACAATAAATTTGCGTGTAAGTTACTCAGTTTAAGAATATTTGCCTGATCAAAATGTGCTTAAAAACTGTTAAATCTAAGCAATATGTTCTTATTAGATATTAAATTTCAGGGGGATTTTGCTTGATTTAAGCTAAATTGTTTTTACTTTAACTATGAAAAATACTCTTGTTTAAGTTAAAGAAGATTCAAAATAACCATTGTATCTTGTTACAATATTTTTTTTCTACAAATTTTGGCAAAATATCTTAAAAAGAAAAGGCTAGCGTTTAAGACTGTTTTACTTCCTTGAAATCCACCTGTATGTAGTAGTAGTATATATCTTGATTTGAGTCCATTTTGACTTTCTTAAAAAAAAAAGATTTGCCAACTGAATGGGTACACTTTGTTCTTGATGAACAAACAAAGTGTACCACTGTTTCTGATTGGTCACTTTTACAGTCAGTCTCTCTTTTAATCATTCACTGTCTCTAATTCCTCGTTTTGCTTGTGTTTTCTTCCGAAAGAACAAAAATAAAATAAAATCTGAGAGTCTGATCAGTCACCGCTGCTACTGCAAAATAACAAGCCGCGTTACATTGAAGAGGAAAGAGCAATTAGTTAGACCATAACCCTCGTTACTGATAAAAATAACGCCTTTATTCTTAAACGCTGCTAATCCCAGCACAGTTTGATGCACTGTGTCTGAAGGCTTTCTCCACACACACGATCACTGACTAGATAAAGTGAGTCGCGTGTTGCATTAGTGTTAGGATGACACTAAAGCGAACGCACGTAGAAGTCTGTAAATCTGTGAGAAAAGTCAAACATCTGCTCTGTAATGAGACGAGATTTGACGAGCGTCTGTGGAGCGCGTTGTTGCGTTTCCTCCTGCTCTGAGCTTCAAACCACAATGCGACGGACGCAGAATTAAGGAGATGGAGCAACGACTGAAGCTGGCTTGTGATTTGTTTGAGTCCGAACCCAATTTGCGTCAAAATTCGATCTGCGTCGTGTCCAGATGCTTCTGCACAAACATCTGGCAACACAAAGACGAACTATATCTAATCAGCCACAGTGCCACTTTCTTTTACTCTTTAAACATGTATATTTTAAGTTTAATGTGAGCTCAACATTTAATTGCAAATAAACCGAACAGTGCAGATCAGAGCAGGGAAACATTGAGGAACAGACTTTAGTGTAACATAGGGGTGTCCATGGTTAACCCATTAACTGTGACTAAAAGCTTAACCAAGTGAACACCTCTAGCCCGGTTAAGTGGCAAGTTTAAATTTTTACCTTATTTACTATGTTGTAATAAACTTTTGAGCCACCAGAGGGCACCCTCATGCATACGTGACGTCTCTAAGAGAAAGAAATTTGCGAACAACATCAAATTAGTGGATTTATCCCATAAAGTCAGCGTCTCTGCAGTATTTATGAACTAATACTAATCTTACATGGTTTATTTCACGTTGGTGGAGAGAAAACAGACATATTTTTGTCTCAGATGGAAAACTATCGATCTTTTACCTGCACAAGCTAAAGGTTAGCCGCTAATGTTTGCAACTTTACAATGTGACTGTTATAAAAATAGTGCTCTGTTCATTATTTCTACAACAAGTCGTCAAAACAGCGTTTATAGGAGCTTTCATTCTGCCGTTTTGTGCAGCTCAAAGACCTATTGCTGTTGCGCTGCTCTGCGTTTATGAGATATAGTGCTGACGCCTGTTTTGAATAAATAACAAAAACACAACAAAAAAGCGCTGTGTTAACGCTAGCGGTTAACCGTTTATTGACCGCAAAGGGCTCCAACTATCGGTTAAAGAAAACACTGAAAACGTGCATCCCTAGTGTAATATCGAAAATTGGCTGGACAATTAATGTGCTAATGATGTGTTTTTGTAATTATGACTTAGTTTGGTGAGGTAGTCCCTGTGGTAAATATTTATCATAGTTTTACATCAGTCAAGTGTCAGTTTGTGAAGAAAAGTTGAAAAATAAAGTGGAAATGGGGCTGATTCCCCAAACCGAATCCCTCTGTGACGTCATCAATAATAACATTCCATCAAGACATTCATTCATTAATTTTCTTTCGCTTATTTCCGTTCCCAGGGTCGCAGGAATGAATGAATGAATCCATCAAGACAATTTAAACATAATTAGCTGTTTTTTTTTTTGACAGTTTACACGACCTCTTTAACAAAATAAAGTAAAGTCATAAGGTATAATTATTTGTCAGATCATAGCTATTGTGTAATTTATGTGGATTTCGGCTGTTGTTTACAGTGTGGTTGCTTTACCTTATCATCAGAAGAGAGTTTGTCACATACTCAGAGGGATGGTGATCTATTAGACCAGGGGCCCAAATGGACCAAAATTAATACATATTAGCATAATGAGGGCCAAGTCTAATTTTGTTTTGTATTTAATAGGCCTATTTGCAAAGAGATGATGATCGAATTATCTTTTATTAGCATGTTTTAAGGGAATAGACTTGATTTGTTCTCTTTTGCAACCAATGACTGTCTATTTAGCATAAAAATGAATCAAATACATTACTTCAAACAAAGACAATGTGACTGAAAGCAAATTAAGGATTTCATTAGCACATTACTTTGACATTACTCTTACAGTTATGTTACTTGAATAATATATTTGACTACTGCTATGTACTTCTGCTTAAGTAATTATTATGAAGTAACTGGAATTTCGGCTTCCCTGTATCACTTTTTCCATCTGAATTCTGTTTCTGTGTTTGTGTTTTTGTCATAAACTTCACCCGGTGCAGTTCTCTGGCCCCTCGCCGCTCTCAGCCGCTCCAAATCTGCTCCCGCCGCGACCAAAACAAGCCATAAAAACTGGTCAATAACGTTTGGCTCCAGTGATCCACAGGCGCCAGAGCTCACATAACACCTCCCCAGCACGAATGCACCGCTCCAGCCTGGAGAGGAGCCCACGCGCCCCTGGAAACGCCTGGATCTCAGCGTTAGTCAAACACACACAGAAACGCCTGGATCGCTGGTAAAACTCACGCAGGTCCATGGAAATGCCTGGATCTCAGCGCTGATCAAACCAACGCAGGGACACAGAAACGCCTGGATCTTATCACTGGTCAAACGCACGCAGGTCTTCACAAATGCCTGGATCTCAGCACTGATAAAACTCATGCAGGTCCACGGAAACGCCTGGATTTTACTGCCAGTCAAACTCATGCAGGTCTGCACACACGCCTGGATTAGAACACTGGTCAAACTCACGTAGGTCCACAGAAACGCCTGGATCTCAGCGCTGGTCAAACTCACGCAGGTCCACAGAAACGCCTGGATTTTAGTGCCAGTCAAACTCACGCAGGTCTCCATAAATGCCAGGATCTCAGCGCTAGTCAAACACATGCAGGTCCACAGAAGTGCCTGGATCTCAGCGCTGGTCAAACTCACGCTGGTCTATAGAAACGCCTGGATTTTAGTGCCAATCAAACTCACGCAGGTCCACGGAAACGCCTGGATCTCAGGGCTGGTCAAACACACAGAGGTCTCTACCAACACTCAGATAAAACTCACGCAGGTCTCTACAAACACCTGGATCTCAGCACTGGTAAAACTCACACAGGTCCACGGAAACGCATGGATCTCAGCGCTGGTCAAACTTTCGCAGGTCAAACTCACGCAGGTCTCTACAAACGCCTGGATCTCAGTGCCGGCAAAAGTCACGCAGGTGCATGAAAACGCCTGGATCGCAGCGCTGGTAAAACACACACAGGTCCACGGAAACGCCTGGATTGTAGTGCAAGTCAAACTCACGCAGGTCTCCACAAATGCCTGGATCTCAGCTCCGGCAAAACTCACACAGGTCCACGGAAACGTATGGATCTCATGGATCTCAGCGCTGGTCAAACTTTCGCAGGTCAAACTCACGCAGGTCTCCACAAACGGCTGGATCTCAGGACTGATCAAACACACGCAGGTCCATGGAAATGCCTGGATCTCAGCGCTGGTCAAACACACAGAGGTCTCTATCAACACTCAGATCTCAACGCAGATAAAACTCATGCAGGTCTCTACAAACGCCTGGATCTCAGCGCTGGTAAAACTCACGCAGGTCCACAGAAAAGCCTGGATCCCAGCACTAGTCAAACTTTCACAGGTCAAACACATGCAGTTCCACGGAAACGCCTGGATCTCAGCACTGGTCAAACTCACACAGGTCCATGGAAACGCCTGGATCTCAGCACCACTGAAACTCATGCAGGTCCACAAAAACGCTTGGATCTCATCAACTACTAGCTTAACTAGCATTTATCATCAATGCATGTTTTATTTTTGTTTTTTTGTTCCAAAACATGAAATGCCAAACTTAAGATACTCAAAGCATGTTTAAAGGCTAATAACGATATAAAAAAAAAACAGCTTTTCTAATTACAAGACACAGTGGTGATAAGTAGTTGCCTTCCAAGGTTTCTGGATCAAATCTAACTCGAGGAGCGTTCTGTTGTGTCACTGTTTTCCAGTCACAGTGATGTGGCTGGTTGCTGCAGGAAGGTCCCGGGTTTGATTCCCACAATGGAGCGCATCTGTGTTAAGTTTGGGTTTTCTGCCCTTTTCAATGTCCTTGGGGCAAAATATGTTAATCCTCCAACAGTTTTCCCCAGTGGCATTGAGAGGATTGGCCAGATAAATCCATCCCATGCAACAGAGGGCTCTTCTGCACACTGAGCAGCTTTTGAAACTTCTTTATTTATTTATTTTTGAGTCCAGTTTTAACATGATACCTTGGGATTTTAACTAACTAATAAGTGCAGCTTGTGCAGTTCAAAAGGACAGAAGTTAAGGACTGTTGGATTGTGTGAAATGAGCTGTTTGATTTTTCCGTCTCCATGGAGACTCTGCATAGAGCTAGCTGTGGTGAGATGCCACAGGCTTTTGAACTAAATGTGGCAGAAGATCTTACAGAGAAAATACTTCAGGGGAATGGCCCTTCTTATCACCAAACTGAAACAACAGAGAGAAAGAGTGAGGCTTAGGAGTCTCCAGAGTTCACCTGCCTCTCCTGGACGCTGACTGTGATCCTGCAGGTTTTTGTATTCTGTCCTGAGGGCTGTTACTCTCCCCAAACGGCCCTGACAACGATCTGATATTATACCTGACAAATCCTCCTGCTGTCTGTCTAAAAATGTTATAGAAACTTGTTCAATAACTTAATAAGGCATCTTTTCAATTCTATTCTGTTTTTATGCAGAATATACATGCATTCTGACTATTTAAATCACAATGAATTTTATTTAAAAATTAATTTAGTGATATCTGAAAATCAAAATGGGATCCCAGTCGAGTGAAGATCGTCTTGCAAAGGATTTTTGTGAAGAAAATATAACTTTTATGAATAAAGGTGAGTCGAAATTGAAGGTTTAAGATTTAATGGAAGAATGAGTGACAGCAGTCTGATGGCATTGAGAAACATAATATATGACGCTGAAAAAAGAATTCTGCCCAAAAATACAGTGCAAACAAAACAAATAAATGAAATATGAATGTTTAAAATGTGGGGAAAAGCATCTGAAAAAGGTAAAAGGACCATTTCAAGACACACAACTTGATTTATCTGCGCTCTTCTCTTTTAAAATATGTTTGCCTTGCCATTCTTGCTCCATCCAGCCACATTTTCTGTGACTGTAGAAGCCAGTGCAGTATCATTCTCGAGCACAACAACATGAAGGGTCAGAGCGGGTATACAACCTCCAACCACTGCGTTTATGGAGAACCCACTTAACTCTCTGCTCCACTCCAGCGCCATCTCCACATCCCCCCCAAACACAAGCAAGAAAAACCCTTGTTGTGTCTCTCAAATAGAAGCCAACAGCCGTCTCCCGCCGCACACAACAGTCGCTCGAGTCGCCCTGTGCGGCTCGCGACACACAAATGCCATTCCTGCATCTGCTTAGCCATTCATGAAGAGCCCAAACAGGACACATCTCTCCGAGCGCGTCCCGGTTCCACGCGCCGTCATGAATCAATAAACAGGAATAAAAGGCCTTCTCTGGCTGCCGCGCCCTCCCTCGCCTTTTGGATATTGAACATCATTTTAATAAATTGGCTTCGCTGCCGGGATGATTTGCAGCGATCATCTGGCTGTATTTCACAGGTTATGAATTTTGCTCGTTCAGAATCTCGCCCAAAAAAACAACAACTTGCTGTCACCCAAGTTTGAATCGATAAAGCCACGAAAGCATGAAAAACAAATATTCCAGCGATGCGCATCCAAAAGGAGGATAATCAGCGTTTAGCCTCCGAAACAATCTCCTAATCCTGCTTTGTGCGTGATAGACTGTGCCTCCATGTTCGCAGAGTTAATACACGACATTTAAATGCATAGAAAAACGTGTAATTTGGAGGTTTACGGCTTGTTTTTGCATTTATTACAACAATAACAGATCACACAAGCCCGGTTCAATTTCAGAAAGCAGTTTGATGTTGTTATGTAAGTTATGTGCGGAGCAAAAGGGAGCAGATAAGACCTTCAAGTCGCAGTGAATGTGAGTCTTTCTAGTCTGAGTTGATGTAGAAAACCAATTAGCAAAAGTGCGTTGCCGACAGACAATGGTTCTTCAGTTCATTTCAATCATATAACATGAATCAGGTCCAAGCGGCTCTAAAAAGTGTTGACTGAATCAATGAGAAACATCTATCGTCTGCTAACGTTTTCTCTCCGTGTTCCATCTCTATATAAAGCCCCACCGCACTGTTCATGTGAAGCTGTTTGGAAACATAAAACTCTTTTGTTCAGGTGATGTAATCTATTGTGCTCTTGCGTTTGAATTTGAAGAATCTTTCAACCAGAGCTGCTGAATCACACTGTTTTGTCTGAAAGCACAGCTGTTATATGCAAGGCTAACTTTGCCTTTACGAAAAACGTCCTTTTTTCAGGTTTTTGGCAGATAAATAACATTGTTCGTCTTTCAGAGCCTATACATTTACTTCTCCTTAAAGTGCAAATGACAGGTTCGACTACACATTTCACTAAAACGTAGCGAACATAACTATATTTAAAGATTTTCTCAACATTTCTTTTGTCCCCAGTAGTATTTATCTCGATTTCAGTTCATTTTGACTTTCTTAAAATATTAATTTAAGTGGGCTTCTTCAACTGGCAAGAGATACAGTCGGTAATAATTTGGGCGTGGTCTGCTCTGGGAGTAAACTCTCTGTTGATTCAATAAGAAACTCAACTTTTTCACTCTTCTAATACGTTTCCTGGCGAATTATGTCTATTTTCAGTCGCGTCAAGTCACAACTGAGCCTTGACAGATGTTTTTTGACCGCACGTTCCTCAGAAAAATTAATGGATTGTTTTGTAGACGTAAAAATACAGCAGGCGGCGCTAACATTGTGATAGCATTTAGCATTTCTCCACATTTTTGTGTCTTTATTT
This sequence comes from Rhinogobius similis, assembly GCA_019453435.1. Lineage (NCBI taxonomy): Eukaryota > Metazoa > Chordata > Actinopteri > Gobiiformes > Gobiidae > Rhinogobius > Rhinogobius similis. The sequence goes on along the minus strand of CM033632.1, from coordinate 6,162,910 downwards.
GACACAATAAAACTCCTAAACTCCGTGTTTGCTCTTGTAATTGTTGAACAGTGGGTGACAGAGCTGCTGTTCGTCATTAAAATGCATGCATCGTCTACGTTTTTTGTTTGTTTCATGATAAATCGTACATATTTTCTTAGACACATGCAACACAAGACAAAATAAAATAATAAAATAAAAACAAATGACGCAAATCATTCAAAGCAGTAAAACTACGGCACATCCAGTCCTACAAATACATCCCATTTCGTCCAATGTTTACTAAAAATGTCCATTTACGAATTAAATCCGAATGTAATTTTAATACTCTGCATTTAAAGCTCTTATTAACTGGTTACCTTATTTCAGAATGTAATTTTTTCCAGTGTAGTCGTGTTTTCCTCCTTTTTAATGCATGTTATCAATGTATGGCCTCTTTTGAACACTTGTCTCGCTCTCTTTCTATACCTGGATGCACTAATCATGCGTCGAGACATATAATACAGCACCCGAGTGGTCATTTAAGCACAACCCGGTGTCTTTGACGTGGTTCTCGATTCATGCTGATATCAGACTCCGTGTCACGCTTGTTGTTGTGTAACTCTGAGGCTGCGGTGAGGATACGTGCGGCGCTCTGCTGATAAAACATGGCTGCTGAATAATGAATGAGGAGCATAATGGAGCTAAAGTATGTCCTCTCAGGTTCACTCTAATCAATGACAACAGGCAGGGCAGCACGACTCCTCTGTGCGCTCAAACAGCTGTAAGAGTCTGACTGTAGACCCGAGAGCGAGGGAGCGTGCCACTGCTCACTTTGTACTTCATCATGACAATTTAGGGCAAGTATAGACAGATGGATAGATAGATATCTTATTGATCCAGAAGGAAATTAGATTAGTAAAAAAAAAAAAAAAACAAAGAGCATGAATCTTTAAAAAAATGTTGGTGCCTTTAAATGTTCATTTGGTTCTTAATTTCTTAAATTCTCTTAAAATGTAAATATGTTTTTGTTTACTTTGTGTGCTGTTATATGTTTCGCTTTACCCCAGATCACCCTTGAAAAAGAGGTTTTGATTTTAACATGTTCTTACCTGATTAAATAAAGGTTAATAAAAATAATAAAATAAGTGTATTTGCCATTTGCAGTAAAGATCACATTGGAAAGACTTGCAAGACGTGCAAAAAGCTCATTGCACACATCAAAACATCTAAAACAAACATACAAGCAAGACATACATTGAAAGTAAGCAAAGGTAAAAGAAAACCTACATTTAATACTAATAAAACAGAAGTAAAAGTGCAAGATCCTTTTAAAGTTCAGCTGCAGAAACATTTCCGTTGTGCTTTGTCTTGGTAAGAGGAGGATTCAGCAAAGTGTGTGTCAGGGCAGTTTGAGGAGAGTAACAGCCCTCAGGCCATATTTTGTCTTGCAGCATCACATTCAGCGTCCAGTGGGAGCAGGTGAACTGTGGGGATAGTAAATCTCTCTCTGAAACCTCACTCTTACTCCGCTCTACTGTTTTGGTTCAGTGATGAGACGAGCTGATCCCTTCAGGGTTTTTATTTTGGGATGTCTTTTTGTGTAAAAATGCCAGCGTTAAACCAGTGTTTCTGTCCCAGGCGTGTGCAGATCACTGCGTCAGTAATGATTAGGGATGGGACAATAAACAATAATATAGTTTATCGTGATAAAAAGGAAGACAATAATCGTTTGTGCTACATTTTGTTTAATAATTATGATCATCGCCAACAAAGATAATCGCCATTTTGTCACCAGATTCATTAATTTTTTTTTCTACCGCTTATTCCCGTTAGGGGTCGCGGGTGACTGGAGCCCATCCCAGTGACTTTGGGCCTTAGGCGGGGTACACCCTGGGCAGTGGCCAACTCGTCACAGCTAACACAGAGAGACAGAGACATTGACAGACAACCATTCACTCTCACATTCACACACTAGGGACAATTTAGAGTTCTCAATTAACCTACACAGTCATGTCTTTGGACGGTGGGAGGAGCCGGAGAACCCGGAGAGAACCCACGGTAACACGGGGAGAACATGCAGACTCCACCCAGAGAGATCGTGTGATGTTAGGGTGGTTCAGAATTCGAAACCACGATGTTGGGGTGGTGTGGGATTCGAACCCACTATCTCCTTATTGAGAGGCAGAAGCTCTAGCCGCTCTGCCACCGTGCACCCCCGTGTCACCAGATTGTGCAGGAAAAAAAGCAACTTACCCTTTATGTTCTCTTTTAGATCGCTTTTGTTGTCACTGATAATAAAGTACAAATATGTCAGAACTTATTTGTAATGAGAAAGTAATGTCTTTAAATGCCACATTTTCAAACTGTCAGCAATTTTAATAACTATTAATACACTTTTACCTCACCATAGTCACTTACTGTATATAACAAGACACTCAAGCCACTTTAGTTGCCATTTTACTGTAAATAAGAGTGTGCACTTTATACCTAATGCTTTATATTGTATTTTTAGTATCATGTTTATTTATCCTATTTTATTGCATGCGCCTATTTCTTCCATTCCTGTCCTAAACTGTGTGTTGCAACAGTGGAATTTCCCCATTGTGGGACAAATAAAGGATCTCTTATCTTAACTATTGTGATATTATCGTTAATCGCAATTATTTTGGCCAAGATAATCGTGACATAAAATTTCAATATCGTCCCATGCCTGGTAATGATTGGGCCAAATAATACAGTCAACAAGAGATTTTTACTAAAACAAATAGTAGATTGAAGATTGAAGATTGAAGGTAGATTGTGGGGTATAAGCTGTTTTCAGTTTAAAATGTAAATAATAATGCAAATAATATGGTCAAATAAACCTATAAAATGTAATCTCTGCCTTACAAACATATTCACATATTTTTACATCATGTACAAAGTGAGCGGCACGTTGCACAGTAACTCTTCAAGAGGATTTTGCAGTAGAGAGTTCAGCAGTTTAATGACGACAGTAGGATGATTTCCTGTGTCTCTGAGTGGAGCAGCGACAGTAACATTTCAGTCTGTAGCATTTCAGAGGTTCAGAGCTCCTTGCACGGTCTACATTGATGCAGGAAAAACAAACCGCTCATTTCACTCAAGCCAACAGTCCTTAACTTTTGCCCTTTTGACCCGTATAAGCTGCTCTTCTTAGCGTAAAATCACAGGATAGCATGATTAAAAACTGAGCTTGACAATTAAAAAAAAAAGTTAAATACTGCTCAAAAACTGCTTGGTGTCCCAGCCAGAAAGCCACAACAGTAAGATGTATTAATGAGGCCCAAGACATCATTATAAGACAGCTCGAGATTGAGACTGTGTTTTAATCGTCCATGATCAGCTTTGATATTTCAATGGAGAGGTCCACAGCCAATCCCAAGCTAAAGTTGGACCAGTGTTGTCTCTGAGATTTCCTTCATTTTGACGCCACAATTAAACCAAAATCAGTCATTTTAAAGCTGGGTACCTGGCTTTTTGATGAGGGAAATTTGTTGTTTTCCTCCAAAGACTGTATTGTAAAAATAGCACTTTGTGACACAAGTGTGATGAGACCTGTGCACACTGTCTGCACCTTATTATGAAGTATTTTACGCCCTGTCAACCCGGAAATAAGTGTTGAAAGCAGCGCTCTAATTGGCTGTGCTTGGGGCTGTAGCAAGAGTTTCACTTTGCTGTTCTATAGCCATGCATGCACCTGAAAATGTGCACTTGTGGGTATTAACAATGTGCCAAAGGGTTTGTGAGAGCTAGGAGCACGTTAGACACAATAATACAACAAACAGACTCAAAACTTCTTCACCTTCTCCATATTTTAATTCAGATTGTACAACATAAGGTCATTTTCAGCACAGAATATTGTACTTTCTTTAAAGGTCCCATAACATGCAAAATCGACTTTTCAGAGGTTTTAACCTTCCAACAGTGCTATTTGGGCCTCGTATGTTGTGCCCAAAGTGGTTTTTTGATTGATTCCCGCATGTTTTCGCTAGAGAACTGTCTTTTCCGTCCCCCTCGGCTGAGCAGCAGACGGGTGCTCCTCACAAGGATGACGCGCTTCACAAGGATGACGCGCTTCACAAGGATGACGCGGTGTTTAAGCCACGCCTCCGGGAAGCCCTGGAGCACGTCAAACTCCAGGTCAGATCCAGGACGTAGGACTCAGCACGACGCACCGTCAGGACGGATAAAATGTTTATTCCCGTGTTTGTGTATCGCTGTTTACCGGAGCACACGGCGCATGCGCACTATCTCCGCTCTAGGCTTCGGCACGAGTTGGGCGGGGGAGGCAGCCTGCTCTCTGTTCAGGGGGGTCAGATCTCAGAGTGAGCTGTTTGCTTTTGCAAGGAGGGGGGCCAGTCCAAGAAATGGGTGTTTTTTGGAAACTGTTATGTTATGGATATTACACAATGCAAAATTTTATCAACAAAGCCCTTAGAATAGACTGTGTAAAGGGGAAAATAGCAGAATATGGGACCTTTAATTAAGCCACGTTTGTACCACTTCCTACAGCAGTATCGATGCCTCTTCTAATAGTTTAAGTATTGATTGTTGTTGATCGTTTTTGTTACCTTACGCTGAATGAAGTGAACTTTGTCAATTGGAATTTTCTTATGTAGCTTTTCAAAACTGTAACCTGCAATTAACAAATGATAAACAACCTCTTAGGCATCAAATCAGTGCTGATTGCAGACTGATTGCAATTGTCTGCAAAAGAATAAATAATTAGTTTAAATGTAATCTGTATAAGCTGTTTTGGTTCAGTTAAAAGGATACCAGATTTAATTAAGTCCACATTTTGACACTGTTCTGTTGTCAAATAATGTAATAGTTATATATTACTATTGTAAAATATATTGATTTTGATTTGATTGAAAGGCAGGGGTTATATTTGATGTCTCATTGAAGGGAATATATATAGACTAGAATAGCAGCACATTTTGACACTTAAGCATTTTAGTCTAGATTCTGTTGGTTAATTTATTTATTTATTTTTGAGTTTATAACAGCGCCATCAATTTAGAGTATTTATTATATGTTCAAGACCTTGTCCATAGACAACAATCTCCTACACGCTCTATCTAAATCCTTCTCCTTTTGTTCTTGTCTTTTAGCGCGACACAGCTGGAGATGCCTCAGAGTCCGCTCTGCTCAAATGTATCGAGGTTTGCTGTGGCAGTGTGCGCCAGATGAGGGCCCTAAACCCCAAAGTGGCCGAGATCCCCTTCAACTCCACCAACAAGTACCAGGTAAAACCCTTTAAACTCTACCAACAAGTACCAGGTAAAACCCTCAAAACTCTACCAACAAGTACCAGGTAAAACCCTCAAAACTCTACCAACAAGTACCAGGTAAAACCCTTTAAACTCCACCAACAAGTACCAGGTAAAACCCTTTAAGCTCCACCAACAAGTACCAGGTACAACCCTCAAGACTCTACCAACAAGTACCAGGTACAACCCTCAAGACTCTACCAACAAGTACCAGGTAAAACACTTTAAAGTCCACCAACAAGTACCAGGTAAAACCCTTTAAACTCCACCAACAAGTACCAGGTAAAACCCTTAAAACTCCACCAACAAGTACCAGGTAAAACCCTCAAAACTCTACCAACAAGTACCAGGTAAAACCCTTAAAACTCAACCAACAAGTACCAGGTAAAACCCTTTAAACTCCACCAACAAGTACCAGGTAAAACCCTTTAAACTCTACCAACAAGTACCAGGTAAAACCCTTTAAACTCTACCAACAAGTACCAGGTAAAGCCCTTTAAACTCTACCAACAAGTACCAGGTAAAACCCTTTAAACTCCACCAACAAGTACCAGGTAAAACCCTTTAAACTCTACCAACAAGTACCAGGTAAAACCCTTTAAACTCCACCAACAAGTACCAGGTAAAACCCTCAAAACTCCACCAACAAGTACCAGGTAAAACACGTTAAAAGTCCACCAACAAGTACCAGGTAAAGCCATTTAAACTCCACCAACAAGTACCAGGTCAACCTTTAAACTCTACCAACAAGTACCAGGTAAAACCCTCAAAACTCCACCAACAAGTACCAGGTAAAGCCTTTTAAACTCCACCAACAAGTACCAGGTAAAACCCTTTAAACTCTACCAACAAGTACCAGGTAAAACCCTTTAAACTCTACCAACAAGTACCAGGTAAAACCCTTAAAACTCTACCAACAAGTACCAGGTAAAACATGTTTAAAGTCCATCAACAAGTACCAGGTAAAGCCCTTTAAACTCTACCAACAAGTACCAGGTAAAACACGTTAAAAGTCCACCAACAAGTACCAGGTAAAACCCTCAAAACTCCACCAACAAGTACCAGGTAAAACACGTTAAAAGTCCACCAACAAGTACCAGGTAAAGCCCTTTAAACTCTACCAACAAGTACCAGGTAAAACCCTTAAAACTCTACCAACAAGTACCAGGTAAAACCCTTTAAACTCCACCAACAACTACCAGGTAAATCACGTTAAAGTCCACCAACAAGTACCAGGTAAAACACGTTAAAAGTCCACCAACAAGTACCAGGTAAAGCCCTTTAAACTCTACCAACAAGTACCAGGTAAAACCCTCAAAACTCTACCAACAAGTACCAGGTAAAACCCTTTAAACTCCACCAACTAGTACCAGGTAAATCACGTTAAAGTCCATCAACAAGTACCAGGTAAAACCCCTTAAACTCCACCAACAAGTACCAGGTAAAACCCTCAAAACTCTACCAACAAGTACCAGGTAAAGCCCTTTAAACTCTACCAACAAGTACCAGGTAAAACCCTCAAAACTCTACCAACAAGTACCAGGTAAAACCCTTTAAACTCTACCAACAAGTACCAGGTAAAACCCTTTAAACTCTACCAACAAGTACCAGGTAAAACCCTTAAAACTTTACCAACAAGTACCAGGTAAATCACGTTAAAGTCCATCAACAAGTACCAGGTAAAACCCTGTTAACTCTACCAACAAGTACCAGGTAAAACCCTTTAAACTCTACCAACAAGTACCAGGTAAAACCCTTTAAACTCTACCAACAAGTACCAGGTAAAGCCCTTTAAACTCTACCAACAAGTACCAGGTAAAACATGTTAAAAGTCCACCAACAAGTACCAGGTAAAACCCTTTAAACTCCACCAACAAGTACCAGGTAAAACCCTTTAAACTCTACCAACAAGTACCAGGTAAAACCCTCAAACTCCACCAACAAGTACCAGGTAAACCCTTTAAACTCAACCAACAAGTACCAGGTAAAACCCTAAAAACTCTACCAACAAGTACCAGGTAAAACCCTTTAAACTCTACCAACAAGTACCAGGTAAAACCCTTTAAACTCTACCAACAAGTACCAGGTAAAACCCTCAAAACTCCACCAACAAGTACCAGGTAAAACACGTTAAAAGTCCACCAACAAGTACCAGGTAAAGCCTTTTAAACTCCACCAACAAGTACCAGGTAAAACCCTTTAAACTCTACCAACAAGTACCATGTAAAACACGTTAAAATTCCACCAACAAGTACCAGGTAAATCACTTTAAAGTCCATCAACAAGTACCAGGTAAAACCCCTTAAACTCCACCAACAAGTACCAGGTAAAACCCTCAAAACTCTACCAACAAGTACCAGGTAAAACACTTTAAAATACACCCAACATGTACCAGGTAATGCCCTTAAAACTCTACCAACAAGTACCAGGTAAAACCCTAAAAACTCTACCAACAAGTACCAGGTAAAACCCTTTAAACTCCACCAACAAGTACCAGGTAAAACCCTTTAAACTCCACCAACAAGTACCAGGTACAACCCTCAAGACTCTACCAACAAGTACCAGGTAAAACACTTTAAAGTCTACCAACAAGTACCAGGTAAAACCCTTTAAACTCCACCAACAAGTACCAGGTAAAACCCTTAAAACTCCACCAACAAGTACCAGGTAAAACCCTCAAAACTCTACCAACAAGTACCAGGTAAAACCCTTAAAACTCTACCAACAAGTACCAGGTAAATCACGTTAAGGTCAACCAACAAGTACCAGGTAAAACCCTTTAAACTCAACCAACAAGTACCAGGTAAAACCCTCAAATCTCCACCAACAAGTACCAGGTAAAACACGTTAAAAGTCCACCAACAAGTACCAGGTAAAGCCCTTTAAACTCTACCAACAAGTACCAGGTAAAACCCTCAAAACTCTACCAACAAGTACCAGGTAAAACCCTTTAAACTCCACCAACAAGTACCAGGTAAAACCCTTTAAACTCTATCAACAAGTACCAGGTAAAACCCTTTAAACTCCACCAACAAGTACCAGGTAAAACCCTCAAAACTCTACCAACAAGTACCAGGTAAAGCCCTTAAACTCTAACAACAAGTACCATGTAAAACCCTTAAAACTCTACCAACAAGTACCAGGTAAAGCCCTTTAAACTCTACCAACAAGTACCAGGTAAAACCCTTTAAACTCTACCAACAAGTACCAGGTAAAACCCTTAAAACTTTACCAACAAGTACCAGGTAAATCACGTTAAAGTCCATCAACAAGTACCAGGTAAAACCCTCAAAACTCTACCAACAAGTACCAGGTAAAACCCTTTAAACTCCACCAACAAGTACCAGGTAAAACCCTTTAAACTCTACCAACAAGTACCAGGTAAAACCCTCAAAACTCCACCAACAAGTACCAGGTAAAACACGTTAAAAGTCCACCAACAAGTACCAGGTAAAGCCCTTTAAACTCTACCAACAAGTACCAGGTAAAACCCTCAAAACTCTACCAACAAGTACCAGGTAAAAACAAGTACCAGGTAAATCACGTTAAAGTCCATCAACAAGTACCAGGTAAAACCCCTTAAACTCCACCAACAAGTACCAGGTAAAACCCTAAAAACTCTACCAACAAGTACCAGGTAAAGCCCTTTAAACTCTACCAACAAGTACCAGGTAAAACCCTCAAAACTCTACCAACAAGTACCAGGTAAAACCCTTTAAACTCTACCAACAAGTACCAGGTAAAACCCTTTAAACTCTACCAACAAGTACCAGGTAAAACCCTTAAAACTTTACCAACAAGTACCAGGTAAATCACGTTAAAGTCCATCAACAAGTACCAGGTAAAATCCTCAAAACTCTACCAACAAGTACCAGGTAAAACCCTTTAAACTCTACCAACAAGTACCAGGTAAAACCCTTAAAACTTTACCAACAAGTACCAGGTAAATCACGTTAAAGTCCATCAACAAGTACCAGGTAAAACCCTCAAAACTCTACCAACAAGTACCAGGTAAAACCCTTTAAACTCTACCAACAAGTACCAGGTAAAACCCTTAAAACTTTACCAACAAGTACCAGGTAAAACATGTTTAAAGTCCATCAACAAGTACCAGGTAAAGCCCTTTAAACTCTACCAACAAGTACCAGGTAAAACACGTTAAAAGTCCACCAACAAGTACCAGGTAAAACCCTCAAAACTCCACCAACAAGTACCAGGTAAAACACGTTAAAAGTCCACCAACAAGTACCAGGTAAAGCCCTTTAAACTCTACCAACAAGTACCAGGTAAAACCCTTTAAACTCTACCAACAAGTACCAGGTAAAACCCTTTAAACTCCACCAACAAGTACCAGGTAAATCACGTTAAAGTCCATCAACAAGTACCAGGTAAAACCCTCAAAACTCTACCAACAAGTACCAGGTAAAACCCTTTAAACTCTACCAACAAGTACCAGGTAAAACCCTTTAAACTCTACCAACAAGTACCAGGTAAAACCCTTAAAACTTTACCAACAAGTACCAGGTAAAACATGTTTAAAGTCCATCAACAAGTACCAGGTAAAGCCCTTTAAACTCTACCAACAAGTACCAGGTAAAACCCTTAAAACTTTACCAACAAGTACCAGGTAAAACCCTCAAAACTCCACCAACAAGTACCAGGTAAAACACGTTAAAAGTCCACCAACAAGTACCAGGTAAAGCCCTTTAAACTCTACCAACAAGTACCAGGTAAAACCCTCAAAACTCCACCAACAAGTACCAGGTAAATCACGTTAAAGTCCATCAACAAGTACCAGGTAAAACCCTCAAAACTCCACCAACAAGTACCAGGTAAAACCCTCAAAACTCTACCAACAAGTACCAGGTAAAGCCCTTTAAACTCTACCAACAAGTACCAGGTAAAACCCTCAAAACTCTACCAACAAGTACCAGGTAAAACCCTTAAAACTTTACCAACAAGTACCAGGTAAATCACGTTAAAGTCCATCAACAAGTACCAGGTAAAACCCTCAAAACTCTACCAACAAGTACCAGGTAAAACCCTTTAAACTCTACCAACAAGTACCAGGTAAAACCCTCAAAACTCTACCAACAAGTACCAGGTAAAACCCTTTAAACTCTACCAACAAGTACCAGGTAAAACCCCTTCTACTGCACCACGCCCCCTCTTTTCCGTCAGTCTACCCCAGGGCAGCTGTAGCTACAAGAGGTATGCACAACATCAACATCGTTCACCAAAATAAAAACTAAAATATCATGGTTAATGTGGGCCTTAATCTCTTCTCATACACAGCGACACAGGGTTAGTCTAGAATGCAACCTGGTCCTGTCCCAGTATTTGAAAAGCTAGGTGGTGAGGTGGTGAAAAGCAGTGATTGCGCCCCCTGACTTGACCAGATAAAAATGACATAGAATCATCATTTTATTTTTTGCTATATGTTTCTACATAGTATATTCTTTTTATAATATTGAGTTATTATATTATTTTGTTCATTTGTTGGCCTTTGCTGGATCCGTGGGACTGAATGGATTTGTGTGCGTGCGTATGTTTTGACGTCACCAGTGCGTCTCTCCATTAGTTTACCTCACAGCCATAAAGTCCCTCCTTGGTGAGTCAGTGATTGGGAGTTACATGTTTCTGACCTGTTGTGAATCAGCTCTGACCCGCCTTTAGTCACAGACTCTGCTTTGGAGCATTCAACCTACAGACTATTTCTGCTTCAAATCTATTCTTCAACCTCGTGAACAAATGCAAAATACATAAATCATTTAATCACACAGAGCGCTGGATTGAGCAGTGAAGTGATAATATTCAAGCCATCACTTAGTGTGGAGGTTTAGTTCAATAGGATAATCACTTGCCTTTAATGCAGGGGACCTGGGTTCAATATCCTCTTTTGTATTAAAATAAGTGCTGATAAACTATTGTCAGACATTTTCTTCCTCTATTTTTGGGTTTGCCTGTTTAAATGAGTATAACATATTGAAGAAACTGGCTGGATTGAGGAAAAAGAAGACAAGGAACTGAGTTTGATACCAGTCTAAATCAAACATTTTAAAGTCTACTTTCTTTTGTGCACTTGACAATTATAAAACTGTCACAGTCTCCATATTTCAGAGTGCTGTTCCTCTCAGTCACTTCTCACTGGACGCTGAAGGCACAGCACGTCTTTTGCTCTCATTCTTTAAACATGTGCATCAAATATACAGAGCTCTGAAAGCTCCAGAGTGAGAGGGCACTGAGGTCGTGTCGGAGGAGCTTTAGGTGCGCTCTGTACAAGACGACAGAGGCTCAGGGCATTGGGCACTCGACTGCTGTGTCCTTTGGCAAGACACTCCTCCCACTTTCCCCAGTATGAATGTAAAATGTGAGGGATTGGTGGAGGTTGGTTTGGCACTTTCACTTCAGTTAGTTTACGTAACCCTGATTATTTATTTTATTCAATAATTTTGCTGTCATTGTAGCACTGCTTTTCGAAATTCACAAACATTTAAGCCTTTTTTTGTCTAAGGCAAATGTGTCTACACAATTGCACAATCTTTTGTGAGATTTTGTGACATGAGATTTTGTCCCATCCCAACAATTTGAGATGGATTTTATTTTAAAAATATTTTTTTCTTAAATTGTGCATGAAATGAAAAAACAAAATCATGCCACTTTTTATTCATAGCTATATTTCAGACACAATTCAAATACATTTTGCTGTATTTAAAGGTTGTGTATAGGGATGACTGACATATCGGTTATATACATTTTTATTATTATTATTACATTATACATTATTATTATTATCTTTTTTTTTAAACAGACAAATGCATAACAATGGAAATAAAAGAGTAATTAGGCTGATATCATGACTGTATGTTTAGACATCATGCTTCGAATGATTTCATATCTCACATAAATACATTGTTATTCATTTTGATTAATTTTGATTAATTTTAAAATGAAAAGTTAATATGTGAACTTAACTTCAACAAGATTGAAAACCAGGTTTGTGGGTCTTGCTTTGCTTGGACAATCCAGAATGATATCTGTCTCTCTCTGTCCTCACAGATCAATATCAGTCTGGTCACTCTTTAATCTCCGCGAGTTCAGATGGGCGTGATTGACAGGGACATCAGCCAATCAGGGACACACATGGTCCCTCCATATCAAAACAAACATGGCTGCTCACGAGGAAAAAAGAAAAGCAAAAATATCACAGGGACGAAAAAACATAACACATTTCTGCAGAATCAAAGAGTGAAGCACAAAACTCTGTTAATTTGAGGTGAAAGAAGTTTGATTTTGTGCTAAAACATAGATGACCAATTAATTATTTAGTTTCACACGTGTCACAGAAATAAACACAGCTGATTGTACGGTACGTTTTGGAATTGACTTGATGCTTGTCGGAGGGCGGAGTGACCAGAGTGTATTATGGAACCCTGACAAGGTCCTGCTAAATCTAAATATTGGTATCAGCAAATATTGACTATCAGCAACAGCAGCAGCAAGGCAAATATCGGATATCGGTATAGGCTCAAAAAAATAAAATAAAACATTCTAGCCCAAACCTAGTTAAAGAACCTAGCTACATTTAACTACAACCACTCAAACAATATAAGGGAAGGCAAGGCAAGTTTATTTGTAGAGCACATTTCGTACACAAGGCAATTCAAAGTGCTTTTCATAACAGGAAAAGTTGAAAAACACAAAAAGAGAAACAACACAAAAAGACAAACATATAACATTTTGTATATTAAATAGCTGGATATTACACCAACTTATTAAATCAAAAGTAAACTCTTAAATCAAAATCTACTCTCCATCAACTGAACAAATTTTACTTTTCCTTACAGAGAAATTGTAAACCCTTTGAACAGTGGAGACATAATGACCTGACAATACATGAAGCCTATCTTAGCCTAAACCTTATTGGAAATGCAGACCACATCGCGCACATGTTGAATTAGCGGTTTCATGTGGTGCCGACGTTTCCCTCTGAGCATTTGAACATTTAATAACCTCATTCCGCATATTTGTTTAGGCTGGGTAAATATTAGCATGAGTCTGAAACTCTCCACACGCCGCAGGGACGGGACTATTTCACATTCGCTCTGTTTGACGGCAGGATTTCACCTCCTGTGCAAACGGCTAATTGTTTTATTTATGTGTAAACAAAGTGCTGCGAACACGACAACATGCTAACGTCACTGTTGTTTGCTTTAATGTTGAAAATAGTGAGTGCAAAACAAGAAATATCTGCATCAAATGACCTGAAATCAGAATATTAAAGGTGCACTGTGCAGTAAAAACAGCTTGAAAAACAAATTCTTACTGTCTCCATGGCAATAGATAGGTTTAATGCTGTACTGTGAAACATTCCAGGCAAAGGAAAGACATCCATCCTCACCCAAAGTTGTTTTCTTTATAAATAAAACTTAAATCTTACCGTAATTACACTTTTTAATCATGAAGCAGATCACAACAACTCACAAAAAGACTTGAAGTTTGTGTCGCTGTGGCATGTGGCTAAAGCTAGAGCTAAAAGAAAACTACTTCCTGTTTGTTGTCATTTATTTCTCCTCTCTACAAAACCTCTACACCTTATTTTAACGTCTCTTTATGTAATGCATTGGCTTTGGATAATATTAGATGCATTATGGACTGGAAATATAACATTTTGGGTCTTGACAAAGCGTTGATAAACAGGAGACAGCTGATGCTAATGTGCTTCGCTAGCTTTGTTTTGCTAAACGTGTGCGCTCAACATATAAGTTAGCGTCAGTGGAATTTCGACGCTTTATCACAAGATCAAGTCAGCGTTTGGTGAGAAATTATACTTTTCTGTTTTGTCTTGTTTTAGCTTGAGTTTGCGTTCTTTCTGATCCAGTCGTCTGGCTCTGGAGCTCCTCTTTAGCTAAAGCCCACCGATAGCCAACGCTAATCTGGCCACTTTGGAAGCTAATACCTCACAGAGTTCGCTTCAGATCCCTTAATGTGACAGGTTCTCATTTTTCTTTAATACTGACTTAATTTAAATTAATTTAACTTAATTAAATATTTATCATTGTTGACGTCTGAGAAGTAGCAGTTTGTGTAGAAAATTTGAAAAATAAATGTTTAAAATGACAGGAAGTAGTGCTGAGTTCTAAAATGTGTTCTGTGATGTCATCAAAAAGTGACGTACAATTGAAAATAGACTGTTAACGCTCAACAAGGTGCTATCAGGTAGTACAATTTGTCAAAAATAACTATTGTGTAATTTATATGTATTTTGGCCCTTGTTTTCAAAATGGTTGCTAGGTAACAGTTGTGGAATTATCTCTGCCATATTTGCTGCCCATGTTCACCCAGGGAGAAACATTATACACTTTACGAAAAATTAAAATAGTTAAACTGGGGACAAACAGGAAAAATGCTTAGTAAAACCTTAAATATAATCATCTTCACTACATTTTGGTGAATTGTGACATCTTACCTGTCATATAGAGTGGTTCGCAAACTTTTTTCAGTCGTGACCCCCAAAATAACAATAGTTCACATTCGTGACCCCCAAACACAAAAAATGGGCGACACACAAAGTGATAATGTTGCCTTATATCTAATGTTTGATTTTATTTTGACAATACAGACTTAGAAAAATGACTTTAATAGGCCAACAAATAGGAATCTACATTCACCACTGCATTTGAAGAGTGTCAAGCCTTATTTAAGACTGTAAATGTTTCCCCATCATCTGAGGATCCCCAGAAATCAAACTTTAAACAGGCTCAGGCACTTCTACAGTAGAGACGCAGATCTTCCCCAAAACGAACCAGTAGAAATATGGCTATAATACACATTTAATGATTTATGCCATTTTATTCAACCTGCTGTGAATGATTGAAGCTAGAATAAAGACTAAAAAGTAAAATGTTGATACTAAAAATTTGTAATATGAAATCATTTCAACCTGATAAATGAATCTAGGTATGAACAATATGATCATAATTTGTGCATGTTATCGTTTTTTGGTTATAAATTTGATCGGCATGCAACACTTTTTGTTTTTTTTCTGAGTTCACTTCATTCTCAAACTGTATTTTTCATCAGTGCCACAACATCTCAGTGTTATTATATTCATTTGCCTCCGACCTGGTTTGACGACCTACATATTTGAAAAGTACCATTTGCCTCACGCTGTTTCCATCGCAGTCACCATTTTGAGCACGTCTGTTGAGCTAAAGTGCACGTGTTTCCATTTTAGAGCTTTTGGACAGCTACGGTGGCCCTTTAGGGACATGCTGTGAAATTGCCTGTCCAAACACCATGTCAAAGTTTTATTTAAAAAAGAAAATCAGTAAAAGGTGAAGATATATTGAAAAAAATGTTGTTTTGAACATACGGAAAATTGGAATGTCGAGTGGTCATTGAGTATCATTTGCACTTTTGTGTGTAAGTTTACCGTTATTTCACATTTTGTGCTATACTTGAACTCAAACCAACATTTACAGATTTGTTTTAGCACATTTTCGAATATATCTGAATATTGTCGTTGGAAAAATACAAAAATAAATCAAGATAATGATTTCTGTCAATATAAACCTGGTCATTAATTGTTATTGATGGGTTTAATGGCCTTTCCACAATTATTGCCCCTTTATTTTTTACCACCATTTGAAATTATAACCAACAGTCATTTCAGTTAGGCTGATTTAACTTCCTCTGGGATCAGGAAGTATTCACCGGCTCACGACACTGGCTTTGTCTCTGAAGATAAGAAGACATTTAACTCTTGATGAATTCCTATACATTTGACCATGCATGCTTTGTTAAAATAATGAAAGAAGATAAGAATGGGAAGGATCGGCTCATTAGTCCATCATTTTCTTTTCACCACCGCAGACAAAGCCGTTTATAGTGCGCCTTCGTCTTATAGCTGAGTGTCTGATTTTCAAACCTGGACAATGTACAATTACAGTGACGCACAACGCTCTAACTCGAGATTTGACTTGGATTTGAAGGACAGTGATTCGGGACTTGATTTAGACTTGACGGACAATGACTTGGGACTTGAAACACAATAACTTGGAAATTGACTTGGACTCGGAGGATGATGACCCAGGACTTGAAGGACAATAACTTGAGACTTGAGTTGGAGTTGATGGACAATAACCTGAGACTTGACTTGGACTTGAAGGACAATAACCTGAGATTTGACTTTGACTTGAAGGACAATGATTCAGGACTTGATTTAGACTTAGCTGACAGTGACTTGGGAATTGAGTCGGACTTGAAGGACAATGACACATGACTTGAAGGACAATAACCTGGGACTTGACTTGGACTTGAAGGACAATGATTCAGGACTGGAAGGACAATACCCTGGGACTTGACTTGGACTTGAATAACAATAACCTGGGACATGAAGACCAATAACTCGGGACTTGACTTGGACTAGAAAGACAATGACTTGGCACTTGAAGGAAAATAACCGGGAGACTTGACTTGGAGGACAATGACTTGAGACTTGAAGGACAATAACTTGTGACTTGGAGGACAATAACCTGGGACTTGACTTGGACTTGAAGGACAATAACTTGGGACTTGACTTGGATTTGAAGGACAATAACCTGGGACTTGAAGGACAATAACCTGGGACTTGACTTGGACTTGAAGGACAATGCCTTGACTTCTACTGTAAGCTGATGCTACCCCTCAAAACAGTTCAGTTCAGTTATCAGTTCAATAACCATTCGCAAAAGCATTTATAAATAGCAAAAATATTCACTTTTTTCAGAAATTTGGCATAATTACTTGAACTTGAAACTCAAAGAAGTGAACATGGGACTTGACTTGAATGCAGCTTTAAAGCCACAAATCGAAGTGCACGTGTGAAGCCTGAGGAACAGACGATTTGAGACTATTGTGAAGGCTTTGTTAAAAAAGAAAACCCATCCTTAAACTAAAATGCTGGATTAAGACACAACAAACCTCCATCTTTCCCCTGCTCCTCTGTTAAAAGAGCCATCCTGTGTCTCCTGCACACTCGAGCACTTTGCATCCTGACCGGTCTGGATCATGTCCGTGGCCTTCGCGGCAAACCATACTCAGCGCTTTATCTCATCTGCCTGCTGTAGATGCTGCGTCTGCTGCTCGTTCATGCCTGTAATGACGGCCTGACCGCGGCGGAGATGTGTTATAATATGCCTGCTCTCTGTAAACCGGTGTATTCCCGACGGGCCCCTGCTCCTCTGGGTTTAAGCAGAGTCTGACAGGTGAGGCAGAGCAGAGCAGAGAGAGGGAGAAGATAAGGAGGAGTGCATTTTTCATCTTGATTCAACATTTTACACATTCGGTGGCATGCTTTTTACTGACACATGTGGTGAAAATTGCTGCATCGCTTTTGAGAGTTGATACATTTGAAGGTTAAACAACTGATTAATGAACGCAATTTAGAGTTAAAGGGACACTATGTAGTTTGCTGGCGGAGGGTGTGAAACATTTAATTCTACAAACAATCTACTGGAGACAAGCAGCAAACAAAGTACTTTTTGGGCAATAAACTAAGTTAAAGACACTGATTTTTATTGTTTAGAAACGTCAAAACAGAACTAGCTCATGTTAAACTCTTTACATCAGTCACATGTATCGCTAATACTAATGCAGTCCCAGCATCCAAAATATTCACCTCCATGAGTTGCGCTGTCACAGTAAAGATAACAAACATTACAATGCTAACGACACACTTCCTGCTTCTCGGAGAATAAAAAGCTCTATAAATCAGAATCAGAATCAGAATTACTTTTATTTATCCCCAAGGGGAAATTCTTTTCGTTACATGTGCAACCGACCAGTAGAGACAGTAAGTATTAAAACAATATAAGATATATATAAAATAAAAATAAAATACAATAGCTCTATATAATGTCTGCCCCATTTAACTTAACTTATAAAGTGTCTTTATTAATCAACTAAACCCCCGATATGAACAATACTCAACTAAACCCCCGATATGAACAATACTCAACTAAACCCCCGATATGAACAATTTTACAATAAGCTTAACTATACTACCCTTGTCTATTTACATATTCACATAATCATGTACAGTTTATGTATATAAGTGGACTTAATTTTGCACAGTGGGCTTAATATTGCACATGACTTTACAAGAGGATGTTTACAGCACAGAGTTCAGTAGTTTGATGACGACAGGCAGGAATGATTTCCTGTGTCTCTCGGTGGAGCATCGTGGCAGTAACAGTCTGTTGCTAAATGAGCTCTTGACCAGCACTTTGTGGAGCAGGTGGGAGGGAAAGTCCAGAATAGTCCTGATTTTGGACAACATCCTCCTCTCCGACACAACAGTCAGAGAGTCCAGCTCCTCCCCCACAACATGTCCGGCCTTCTTGATGATCTTGTTGAGTCTATTAGTGTCCCTCACGCGCAGACTGCTGCCCCAGCATGACAGGTTCTGAAAAATTCAATTTCATTTCAGTTTATTTTTGTAGTGTCCAAAATCACAACAGCGGTCACCTTAGTGGGCGACAGATAGAAAAGCAATTTTAATAAACAATGTATAACTGTCCTAGAGTGCCCCCTGTCCTTCTCAACAAGGAAAAACTACAAACCTTATGGGAAAAAGTAGAAACCTCAAGGAGAACCACAGTGGAGGAGAGATCCTACTCCCATGGATGGACAGGTTGCAGACAGGTTGCAGGACTGGCACATCCATTTAGAGCCAGAATTACTCAAGAGGAAGGAAGGTGGCTCAACTAGTGAGAGAGTTCATCCAGGTCAGTGTCAGTGTGAGAATGGGTGGCCGTCAGTAGAACAGCTGCCCCAGTGTCAAAAAGAGGCCAGAAAGAGAAAAACATGTGAACGGCAACGAACTACATGAAAGACTACAGTTGAACTAAAATTTTAAATATTGTTGATAGAGAAAGTAGGAAGAACTAGAGGACAGTGTTCAAGCGGCCAGCATAGTTGCTCCTGGGGCAGTGTAGCTAAAACTGTAGATTTTATTTCTGTTCCTAACTGGCCTGACCATAAGATATTTCAAACAGTAACATTTTGAGCCTGGTCTTAAATGTAGAGACTGTTGGCCTCTTTAACATGAACAGGAGCTGATTCCATAGCTCAAGATCCTGGTACTGTAGCTAATCAACAATAAAAAAGATCATAATCTTTTATCTTTGGTTTTAAAGGATGTCCATGTACTTAGACACATAACGTACTGTATCAAGATTTGAGTATCGTCAGTATAAACTGTAAATAATGCACATATTATTGTCAGATTTACATTACATTTACAATTTATCTACTTTATAAATAACTTTCTATTAGTCTGTGTGGTTATGTTTCAATGATATAAGCCTGTCAGATCCCTCCGAATAAACAAGTTACAAAAAAGTCCAGATTAAAAGTCATTTCCAATTTAGTTTAACATTTCTGATTGACAACGTATTTAACCTCAACTTTAAACACCTGCCTTTTTTGCACAGTATATACGCTTTAACATAAACATAAACATATGGGTGTAGGACTCGGCTGCTCATGTCTCCACCTGAAGAAAAACACAGGGCGCAGTGAACTTTTCAAACACAATACTTTCCTCAACTTTCCTCCATGTGGCCGCTGTTTTTCGTGGCATTACTGAGTCATGCATATTCATTTTAACCTTTCCCATCCTGTTTTTACGCTCGCCCTGTTTTTTGGTTGTGTTATTCGATTCCTGCTTAGCATTCTAGCACCGTCTGTCTCCAAACTACCACCGCACTAAAACTCCACGCTGTAAACTCGCACAAAGCTACACCTTCTCCCAATAAATCCCATTTTTATAGTTTATCGCAGTCTGTTTGTTGACGGCGCGACAGACGAACACAAAAAGTAGCGTTTTATGGAGAAAGTTAGCATCCATTTACAAGGCGTTGCTAAAGGGATTGACTTAAAAATGGTAACTTTTGGAACTATAAAGCGCTTTTAAGCCGTGTCAGTTTGCTCATGGGCATAAGGGCAATTAGACGAAGCATAAGGGAATTGAACCGTGCGCTTTTCACACCGAGCTTATCCCATCTGGAGATTTGACTGCGGGAAAACAACGCGGCACACCTGTTTTAGAAGAGGAAAGCGGCTACGGGCGAGAGCGAAAAGGCAAT
This sequence comes from Rhinogobius similis, assembly GCA_019453435.1. Lineage (NCBI taxonomy): Eukaryota > Metazoa > Chordata > Actinopteri > Gobiiformes > Gobiidae > Rhinogobius > Rhinogobius similis. The sequence goes on along the minus strand of CM033632.1, from coordinate 6,142,524 downwards.
TTTGCAGAGATTAGATGTGCTCCGACTCCGGCACCAATGACCCAAGGGAAAAAAAGAGCGCACGCGAGAAGAGGGGAGTGCACGTGAAAAGGTTGGGGGAAGGTGTGAATGGATGAACCTCCTGTCGGTGCGGAAAACAAACGGCCGCCGCAGTGCTCTCCGTCATGTCAGACTCGATACGGCGCCTTTGTTTTTCGGGAGTGGGCGGCGGAAAAATGACAAATGTTCAGAGCAGAAGCTTGAGAACAGAAGCAACGGTGGAGGTGTGACGCGACTCGTAAATGGATTGTTACTGTATTATTATTGTCACATTTGCATCTGAATGTTGTGCGTCTGCTGTGTCGACGAGACGTGTTGACAGCGCAACACCCAAGATGGACTTAATGCCTTTCTTTCTCTTTCTTTCTTTCTTGAGGATTACACTTGCTCAAACCAGGACCAGTACATTTGCTTCATGTGGTCCTCAGGTGCTTAAAGTCTATATGACAGGTTTTTATGATTTTCTAATTTTGACTTCAGTGTATTCAGTGTATTAATACTTTTTATAAATATATATAATAGTTTTACACCAATCAGGTCACTGTTTGTGGAAAAAAGTTGAAAAATATGTTGAAAATTACAGGAAGTAAACAAACTGATGACATCACACTGGGGAGACAAACTTTATACATGATTTACATAAAATAAACTACTTTTTTGACCATTTAAACATGAATTCAACTAAATAAATAAGTTCAAATATATTTTTATTTGTCAGGTAAAAGAACTGATGACATTAGATGAGTTTTAGCCCAGTTTACAGTGTGGTTGCTATGGTAATTTCCTAGTGTGATGTCATTATTTACAACCAGGAAGTGAAATTAAAACGTATAAAACTGCTAAACTGTGATAACATTTATAAAGAATTTTAGCAAAACTTGAAATATATTTATCTTAACTGCATTTTAGGTAAATGAGTGTCCAACCTGTCATGGGCCCTACATGACATGGTTCTGATAAATTTCTAATTCTGACTCAATTTGGTGGGACGGCGCCTTTGGTAAATATTTATCTTGGTTTTACATCCGTGAAGTTGCAGTTTGTGAAGAAATTTTGAAAAATAAAAGTTTCAGGAAACCAAATCTCTGTGATGTCATCAAAAAGTGACGTACCATAGAAAATACAGAAACAATTTCCAGACGACTGACACATTTTTCTGACCGTTTAAACCGTAATTCAACAAAATAAAGGTGTAATCAGGTGTTATTATTTGTCAAATTATAACTGTTGTGTAATTTATTTAGATTTCGGCCTTTGTTTACAGTCTGGTTGCTAGGTAACAGTCGTGGAATTAGCTCTACTATGTCATATTTGTGCTCATGTTCAACCAGGGAGTAACGTTATAAACTTCACAAAAACAATCAAACTGGAGACAAATAGGCAAAATGTTTAGTCAAATACAATGATGTTCACAACATTTTAGTCAATCATGTGGTCTAACCCGGTCGTATAGACTTTTAAATTTCCAAAATGATTCTGTAATCTCATAAAGTAGGGATTTTCATGTCACCAATAATAAAATGAACAGGGTTTATTAGAGTTTACAGTAAAATCGACATTTAGGAGCTTTTAACCAACTATAATTGTTCCCGTTGTCATTAAACCACAAAGCTGAGTGATTTGTGCATATATTCTAAGACCGTTGCTCCGTCAGTCCAGGTCTTCATCGCTCTCTGTGTCACGCCTAAAAATAATTATTATTTTCTTCGTTCAGCAATTTTATTTTCTTAAACGTTGACACATTTTGGCACAAACAAAATAAAATTCTCTGCTGGCGGTTTTCAACCCAGAAGCATATGGAGTCGTAGATTAGGACTCTACTGAAGACAGAAGCAGAGTATGTCTTTAAGTTTTATTTGTTTTCGAAAACCGCTGTGTGTCTGAGTCTGACTCTGCTGTTTGTTTCTGCAGCTCTCCGTCCACGAGTCAGAGGAGAATCCTGCAGGACACATTCTGGTCATGAAGGGGGCGCCAGAGAGGATCTTGGACAGGTGGGTCCGCATCGACGCTCAGCTTTGGTTCAAGATTTTTGTTTAGTAGATTTGGTAATGCAATAATAATTAGTTCACCTGTGACACTGATGGGTCAAATGCGAAGGACACATAGAGACATTAAAGTGTATTTTATCTAACTTTTTTTTACCTTAACTCGGTGCACATTTTGAACACGTCCAGGAGCAATAACAAGACAGAAGACTGAAATTTGAAATGATAGGATTGCACAATAATGGAAAAGATTGCGCTATATGATGTCGCTGTCAATTTCTTTTACAATTACTTGACAAAGAGCTATGACTTACTTGATCCTCATGACCTGATGGCTTTCTCCTGTCGAAGTTTTGTCTACAAAAGACTGGATCGTCTCAAGGTCTCAGTGCATACAAGAGAAAACAGTCAAAACAGTGCAGCGTGTTGTGCTGAGGGTCTTGATTCTGGGCTCGTCCTGCCGCAGTCTGACTGTTGGGTCTGATGTAATGAAATAATGTCAGCACTTTTAAGATTATTTGTACAAGTTCTAAAGACAATGAGAAGTACACAGTAACAAATGATTGTGGTTCATCTGATATATATGGTACGTGATTTAAACAGTTTAGCTGTGCGTTAGTAGCTGTTATTTGTTTATGTTGAAACGGCATGACGTTGATGATTTGTACCAGATAACAAGGAACTACGCAGTTTCAAAGTTTTGTGTCTCATATGATACATTTTAAGAACAAGATAAAAGCTGCGTGATGCATCACAACATCTGATGAATATCTGAAGTCCATACTCCCATCTCTGTCGGATGGTATAATTATTTAGACATTTACCTACATCTGTGTTTCTCAAACTGTGGTTACGCAAATTTCTTCTGGTGGTACGTGAGCGCCTCTTCAATTGTAATGTTTACTTCATTTGGAATACATTTTATGCACATTTTTGCTCTTCCTTTATTGACTGAGACAATGCTGTATTTTACTTAAAGGACACATTTTTAATGTTGACAAATGTTCTGTCATCAAAAACATACCTGAAGTTACATTCACGCTGTTTTGAGGAATGTTCATGAAAAAATCCTCCCCCTCTGAGTGTCCAACACACTTCATCTGAACTCCCTCTATCCGGGACGTATTTTTGGATCATCTACGTGCGTGGTTCCCAACCTTTTTTGTCTCGCGTAACCTTTGTCTCAGACTCAAGAGTACCCCTTAACTTGAGTTTCGGGCAAATGCATGGGTTTACTGGTCAAATATAGTCAATTATTACTCAAACTATACTACTATTACTATTACATTTCTTGTTTCTTTTATATTTAATGTCCAAGATACTCCAAAAAGATGCTAAATTCACACCAAATGACACTGTTTCAGTCAGATAAAAGTACATTTCCTTTTCATTTCTAATCCGAAACCATTCCAAGTGTCCCCTGGTAATTCCTCACGTACCCCTTAGGGTCCCCTGGTTGGAAAACACTGATCTATGTCACTTATCTGAAAATATCCCGCTGTTTTAAGTCCTCAAATCATCGCTAAACTCCTTCTGAGTATTTCTGTCGTCTTAACAAAACAACTGACATAGAATGAATAAGAAACTTTTTTTTTTTGTTTCAAAACATGAGATGGCAAATTTAAGGCACTCAAGAGAGTTTTTAAAGGATAACAGCAATATGAAAAATGCAGAATATTTTTTCTTTATGACCTGGTTCATCCCTAATTTAGACCTGAAATAGTCCTGTTATTGACCCAATTTAGATTTGATAGTACTCAGAAAGCAAAATCTTTTCTCTGGTGGTTCTTGGGGTAAAACGTTTGAGAACCACTGCTCTACATTATTGCCGTCTTTTCTTCAAATGCTTAAAATTCAATAAAATGCCCCTGTATTACATAATATTACCATTACATAATTACAGGAGTATGTAATGTACTCGACCGACTGGGGCCTGAGACCGTAGTTTGTCGCTGCAGCGAGTGAGAAACCCTCCCTCTGTCTCCCATAGGGCTCTCCATATGTCCCTCCTCTCACCACAAACCTCGTCTTATTTTTAGACCCCGGCTCATTAATCTAAAGTCAGCGGGAAGCAAAGGTGTTTAAAGAGACAGCGCAACAATTATACATCAGAATTTAAGAACTTCTTCTGCAGTGGGTACATGTTCTGTTTATCTTTTCTACGCGAGGAAATACATCTACGTTTTACAAACAGTGGAATCTTTATCTCTCGTCCTGCTGTCTCTGACTCCGCCCTAATGGAGAGCCCTTTTATTTATTGTCCGTTTTGTTCTTTATCAGTTTAATTGTCTGACTTTAATCTATTTTTTGTGCTTTTCTGTCTGTTCAGTTGTTTGTGTCGTCTTTTTCTGTAGTTGTTATTGTATTATTTATATTCTTTGTCTCATTAATCAAAGAAAAAAGTGCAAAAAATATTGTAGAAATCATACATCTAGGGAATATAATATATAAGACTATTTACAGGCACTTGTCGGTCGATGAGTTTCTATTTTTATAAAGCTGTTGGTAGCTGAAGAACAATGCATTTTGATCAGTTTGTCAAACGTTATTATTATTATTTTTTGAATAGTCATGACTGAAAGTGTTTGGACCCCTGAAATGACCCTAAAATGAAGTATTTCTCCTTGAAAAATATTGCAATTACATAATCTTTTGCTGTACACATTATTTCTTTTTATTTATTTATTTTCTGTGTATTGGAGCAACACAAAAAACGTTAATTTGACATAATTTCACCCAAAACGTCTAAAATAGGCCGGACGAAATGATTGGCACTCAAAAATGTAGATAAATAACTTTGTTTCAATCCATCTATCCACTCTCTAACTAGGGAAGTCAACTGAGGCTACAACTAACGATCATTTCACTAATCGATCAGTCTAGCGATTATCCTTTTGATGAATGAGTCCAGGTCTCATTGAACACCTGTGGAGAGATCTTAAATTTACTGTTAGAAAAAGGTGCGTTTCCAGTTTGAGGGAGCAGTTTGCAAAGGAAGAGCGCCCCAAAATTCTGGTTGAGAGGTGGAAGAAGCTTATTGAAGGTTATTGGAGGTGAGACTAAGTCAAGGGTGCCAATAATTTTGTCCGGCCCATTTTTTTTTTCTTTTCATTTTGTGTGAAATTTAATCAGTTTTGGCTTTTCAACTCTGTTATTTGTGTTATTCCGATGCACACAAAGGAAATACACACATGAATAATAAATCATGTGTAAGTGCAATATTGTTCTGGGAGAAATTGTACATCTTCTGGAAAATAATCCAGGGGTACCAGCACTTTTGGCCATGACTTTAAATGCTTTTTTTTAGTCTTGCAGAGGTATCGGCAGATTCTTAAAACCCAAGAATCGAAATTGGTATTGGCTCTGAAAAGCTGGATCCCTTAAAAAAAACTACTGCTGTCGATTTAAAAAAAGAAAAAAGCAGATTAATCACATTTTAGCAGACATGCGGTTAAACATTGAAATTCAAAGCACTTTGGTATGTTTTATCAAGAAATGTATCTGAATTGTGAAAGATTGAAGCCTGTCACAGTAATTACTATATCAACTTATCTCAAACGTCTCGATCTTTAAACAGCGTCCGGATGACAACCTCTGAAACCCTTTCTACAACTTATCTAGGACAATATATATATATTTTTTTGTACAGTCAGATTTGAGAGTCAAATTAGTGACTTCTATGTCTAAGTGTAGAAACAAAATAAGTACTTAAATGTTTTATGCTGTTATTTATTTATTGTAGCTCATGGTTTTTATCGTTATGATACATTTAGAACATTATTTATTTTATTTTTTTTCTGTTTTAGAGTTATTGTAACACCCACATTACGTAGTTTCAATATTATCATTTACCAAGATATTTTTCTGTGGCAACATATCACACTTTAAAATGTGTTATCGCGACCAGTCCTTATCTGAATAAAACATTACGTCGTTTTTAGTGTCACATTCTCACCGCTACAATAACATCCCCAGCGTTTTCCCGTGTTCTGCAAAAATAGTTTGGTAAATGTTTTAAAATATGTAAACTGTATTGATCTGTGACATAGTGATCCACTCATAGCTCTGTCCAATGTATGTGAAGATGAAAAAAACGAGTAAAATGAGCAGTGCCGGCGATCACGGGTCAAACTGCGTCACCGTGAGTCGTGCTGCTCGAGACAGACTGTGCACATATGTTCACGAGACGCCGGCGAGATGTGAGAAACTGCAACAGAACGGACTGAGCAGGATTTAAAATAGATCGAACATGTTATTGTGTGGATTGTTACAGTATTTGATCATAAAATATTCAGCATGATATTGCGTAAATGGTCCCAATTTGACAGTTTTGCAATTGCGGTTTGTGTTTTTTAACCTGTTTTTCAACCTTTTCTTGGTTATTGAAACTTTTTTGGTTGAAAAGACTCCGCGGCACACTACTTACTGAAAATAATACAAGATCACACCTTTTTGGCGAAAAAGTGGTATATAATGTAGCAAATACAGTTCATGCCACTCAATTTGGCTATGGTGAACTACTTTTCTTTCTTTTCGGATTTACAAATTAGCTTAGGACACTCCAAAATGGTAAATTATTCAATTATATCCATGCGTAAATTTGTTAACTTAAATTTTTTCAAAGCACACCTGGCAGTACCTCAAGGCACAGTGTTCCTCTGCGCACTGGTGGAAAATCAATGCCTTAATCCACCATTTCTGTTCAAATAAAGGTTTACTTTTCGAACAAAAAATTGCCTTTTCACTGCGTAAATTGTTCACATTGCTGTCTTCAAAGGAGTGCAGTAGTTTAGCACAAAAGATTGTATTAACACAGAAGACACTTAAATTCAGGTTTGCGATCCGCCCTCCGTCTTCATCTTAAAGCCACACATCACTCATTTGAAGACAGTGAGGTGCACATTTTTAGCACAGTGAGGGGATGGTTTGAATGAGGAGTGAAGAAGGCTATCTTTGTTTAAAAAGAAACTCTCAGTCGAACAGAAATGCTTGGTGTAATGCACTTGCCTGGCCTTCATTCTAACCTCCATGTTTTATTCAACACTGTCATTAGTCTGGAGATGCCGCCACGTAATTTGACTTCAGGGGGCGAGACAAACATGTGTCGATCAGACGAACAGTGGACGTGACGAACCACGAAAGCGCGGTTTATGCGTGGTAAAGCTTCCTCTGGCTGTGGTTTTAACGACACATCCTGGTCTTTAAAAGAGAGAAGCCCTGAACATTGTCTCTGTGGTGGACGCCTCTTGCTTGTTGTTGCTCGTAATCGCGGCACACAGATGTGATGTCCTCCTCTCTGGCTCTGATTGGCTCGGTTACCACAAATAGAGGAAGTAGAGGGTTTAGAGATCATACCCAGATACACTTTCTTTCAAAATTGAAAGATATTGAAAGATATTGGGAATGGCTGGTCAGGCACAGGAAAAAAATTTTAAATGTATGACTCAATGGGATTTCATTGTTCATGTAATGCAGAATTTTTAGCTGTTTTCGAGGTATTTCTGACTGATCATGCAATAATTCATCTTAAAATAAGACAATAAATTTGCCACTGGAGTAAGTAAAATGATCTTAACCCACTTAATTTGGATAATTTAGAAGTAATGTATTGAAACAAGTAAAATAATCAAGTTCCATCAGATTAACCATTTGTCAAAATGTCTGAAATCAATATTTATATCCTGAAATCAAGATATTTGAACTCAACTAAATAGCTTTTTTAATCGCAGGCGGCAAAGTGAAAAACTGACATACAGTGGTGGTCAGCACAGTGAATAATTTAAATATGTGCATTTAGAACATGTTTAAACTGAGCCAAAATGCCTTTATTCAGGATTGAGACACACTGAATGACACATTGATAGATTTTTTAAACTTTCAGTGAAATAGTACTGCTTTTCTAGTCATTTGGTCCAATTTACCAAGAAGTCTGAGAGTCAAGAACATTTGGTTTGAGGGCCAAAGTTGTCCCTTGGGCAATAGTTTGGAGATGCCTGGTCTATTAAACTCTGGCAGAGATCCAACCAGTCAATGGCCAGGTACCTGACTGCTGTGAGGAGGCGAACAGCAGAGAATGTGGTAGAACGATCCATAACAAGGTCATCAGGTGAACAAAGTTAGAGCCGTTTCAGGTTAAGAAGCTTCCTTCCTTTAGCTCAAGGTCAAAGGGTCAAAAAGTCAAATGTATGTTTACAGCACATTTATAAACCGATACACTGCCCCAAAGTGCTGCACCAGTTCAATAACACAAGACGGAGAAAACGATTTAATACTGAAAAGTTTAAAGTAAAATCATAATGCAGGTGTAATTAAAATGTCGCTCATCTTAAAAGCCAGTGCCAAGAAATGAGTTTTTAGCAACGTTTTGAAGCTCTGAACAGAAGTAGCGGCTCCAGAGTTCCATAGTTTAGGACCAGCAGCAGAAAAAGCTCTGTCTCCTCTAGATTTGAGTCCAGTCCTGGGACGGTCCAGGAGCAGCCGACCTCAGAGCTCGGCCCGGAGTGAGCAGAACCAGCATCTCAGACAAATAAGAAGGTGCTGGATTGTTTAGAGACTCATAAACAAACAGTAAGATCTTAAACTGGATCCTGAAGACGACCGGTCACAGTGGAGCGAGGACAGCACGGGGGTAATGTGGTCCCTGCGGCTCGTTCTGCTGAGCGTTTTTGGACCAGCTGTAGTCTGCACTGAAGACTGGTCCAGGCCAAAGTGCAGTGAATTACAATAGTCCAGGCTCAGAGCAGTATCAATTCCAGCTTCGCAGACCTGTACCTTTAAGAACATGTCTGATAAACTTTCCTCCACGTGCAAGAAACATATGTATAACAGTAAAAGAATAGCTCATCACAAAAGACGGCTCTAAAAAATGTTTCTGAACATCTTTCGGGCTCAAACCAAACAGAACAGGCTCTCTGTCCGCTGTGAGTTTTGTGTTCGTTGTTTGTGACCGGAGCTTGTGTTGCAGATGCTCCACAATCATGGTGAATGGAGATGAGGTTCCCCTGGACGACATGTGGAAGGACTCGTTCCAAAATGCCTACATGGAGCTGGGCGGGCTCGGGGAGCGAGTGCTGGGTAAGAAAACATTTAAACTGTTTACTTATGCTGCAATGCTGTCTTAAAGGACACATGCACAATAGATAAAGTGTTATACTGTGTTTTTTATACTGTGATTTTTTTCCCGTCACCAAAACCATACCAGAAGTCTTTTTTTTCCCTTCATTAATGCTTGTTTCATTAATCCCGGACACTTCTCTGAGCCTCACAAATCACTCCGTTTGAATTTTCCCTAGATTATTGCTCCACAAGTTAAAATCCTGACTTCTCCTGCTCAGAAACCATCCATAAACCATCACCACACTCATTCTTAGGTCAAATTATGTTCGCAACGAAGCACGGCACAATTAGCGTAGCAGTCACGTTGCCTAAGGGCTTCATTTATTTACTTTTCAGTTGTTAATTCCCATTGGAAACGATTATGTTGTTTTTTTAAAGTGTGTTTTACAATTGTAGACATAATTTAAAGTTATAAAATGTTAAATACTAATCCTGAAGTGACCAAAGACATGTTTAAAAGCCAATTAAAGCCAAAAGAATACACAATATGTCCATTTTAAAGGATGAAGTTCATGCCGAGGAGAAGGTCCGATGAAATGTTTAAAAAGAAGTAATAGTGAACAATACAGTTTCATCACAAATCAATTCTTGCGTGAGGGTGAAATCTTAAAAGGGATTAATCAAGCGTGGAAAGCTTTATCTTCTTTTCCCAAAATAAGTATTATGTGTTGTGTTGTGAAGCGTGTAGTGGCACTCTTCTGTGAACCGGAGACGTGATCAAATTTTAATCGACCTGTCGACCAAGTTTTGTTGAAAATTCCTGCTCGTGTCCCAATTCTCCAGTGGAGTTAGCGAGAAGGTAAAGGCCAAGTAAAGTTCACGTTCACTTGGCTCCTCGCACAAATTGTAGTTTCATGGTCTGCGGAAGAATAAAAGTGTACGCAAGGAGGACAAAATAATATTATTAAAGAACAAGGACAAAGTAGTGGTTCAGGAAATGGTGTTTGGGAAACCTATTACTATAAGAATCTTAGAGTGAGTTTCTGGAAATGGCATCTGATTTATAGTTTAAAGTGGATGTGAATGGAAGGACAAAACATTAAATAAAAGGAAAGACACAAAAAGAACCTAATATCTGAAGGAGCAGTGCAAGAAACACACTGTTCGAATCATTTAATATTGTCAACATGAAGCTTTTACTCAAATAAGAGGCTGTTACACTGCACAATGTTTTACTAAATTACTATTACTTAATGTAGGTGAGAATACAAGTATATTTTTCAAGACACTACAAGCAAAATCTTAGTTTTTTTTTTCTCAATTTTTGTTTCTTTGGTCAGTTTTCTCTCTCAACATATTGACTTTCATGTGGAAACAACAAACGTGTCCAATCTGCTCCTAAAGATGTTTTATTCTTCCATTGAATCCACTTCATCCATAGATTTCTCTGGGACATTGTAACTTCAAAGGACGTTTTCTTAAAATCCATTTTTGTCCCTCGAGACATAAAGATCAGCCTTAAAGTAGATCCTACACCAAACTGTACAATCAATAAGATATTGTCGAAACATACAGTAGGATTTAATGATATCTAATTTCAAAGCTGATTTATTCAAGTTTTAAGTCAAAATAATGAGGCAAAATTTGAATTTTTAGGACAATTTTCAGTCCAATTTAGTTTCTAAATACGAAATCCAAAGGTTTTTATTTTACTAATATGTGTACAAAATGAACCAAGAAATTTAAACCTGGTTCTGTCCATTTTTCAGGTTGAAATGTCCCAAATATGTGCAATTTTGGTCCTTTTTGCACATAAAATCCCTCATTCCCGCATTAAAACGTTACAACTTGTAATACATTTTTTTCTTACATTAACGTGAGTAAACTACAGGAGAAGTTTCAAATTGATATCTTCAAATTTAAGATTTTTTCCTATTCACCTGTAGCATCTTGCCTGAAAAGTCCATTTTTGAAGGTTTCTCATGTAAACTGTATGAGTATAACACGCCTCTGCTGAGAAACTGTGTCTAACATCTTGAACGACCAATTCAGTTATTTCATGAAAGTGCACTCACACCTCGGCTGTTTAGATTGCGTTTTTAGTTCGTTGTTTGTGATGATGAGCCCCGTGGATGGCCCTCATTGTTTTATTCTCCATTCAGATTTACATTATTGAAGACGGAGCGATCAATGTGAGCTTTTCTCCAATGACTGGTCGAAGAGTAAGATCCTTTTAGTGCTGTATCCCGGAGCATGTTATATTAAACAATGCTCCGTTTGCATAAATCAATTCCACAAACGCTCTCTTTCTTTTAATGAACTCATCATCATCATCACCTTTTGAAACAACCTGCACAAGACCATCAGTGGTGAAGTACTCCCATTTGTAAAAGTACACACACAGCACCAGGAAACACTCAAGTAAAAGTATCACATTTTAAAATCTACTCAAGTATTAGAGTACTCCTTTAAAAAAAGTAAATGTCTTTTTGGTTTGGAGAACTATTAAAGCATTAAATTGTAATCTTGATTGATTTATTCTGTCGAGTTTTGGTCATTAAAGGCAACTATCCAGGTTATTTTTCTCTTTAGAGGCTAATTTGTTTGCTCAAGGCCAACTAGGAAAAAAAACAACAACATGAATGTGCTGAAAAAATAAACTCAGTCTTTTCTGCAATATACTTTTACTTTTCAGTCCAGTTCAAAAATGTAGTGGAGTAGAAAGTAGGGATGGGACAATAAACAATAATATAGTTTGTCGTGATAAAAAGGGAAGACATTTTGTTTCATCGCCAACAAAGATAATCGCCATTTTGTCTCCAGATGTTCTCCTCTAGATCGTTTTCACTTATAATAAAGTACAAATATGTCAGAAGTTATTAATAATGAGAAAGTAATGTCTTTATATGTCACATTTTCAAACTGTCAGCAATGTTAATAAATGTCGTGATATTATCGTTCATAAAATTTCAGTATCGTCCCGTGTCTAGTAGAAAGTACAGATACACGCTCTGAAATGTAGTGAAGTTAAAGTAAAAAGTATCTACTAGGGCTGCACAATATATCGAAAAAATATTGTTATCGTGATAATAACAAGTGCATAATTCATATCGCAAAGATGCTACTGGTCAAACCTTAAATGTTCACCCTCAAAAGCACCGTTTTGTGAAGTACAGAAACAGCAAGTGAATGTTAGTCTTTTATTGTTAAAGCTCTTGCTTAAAGCTCTTACCTCATCATTTTGTTTCCACTATTTCATTCACATAAATGAAGGTGAATAAAATGTCAGAAATGTTTAAAATGTCTTTTTAAAAAATGTCTCCAATGCAATATTTGTACTTAAGCTACTATATTTTAAAGTAAGAGTTGAGCACTTAATTGTTATTGTTTATAACTGGAAAAGAAATGAAAAATATATACAAATGAAGGAAAAATATCGCAATAATATCGTTATCGCAATACTTACACCCATATCACATATCGCACTCATTTCCAATATCGTGCAGCCCTAGTGTCTACTGTAAAATGTACAGATACATTAAAAAATGTACTTAAACACAGTCCTTTTACTTTTGTACTTTGTTTTCCACCGCTGGAGATCAGGAGCGCACGGCATGTCGTTTTGCATAAATACATACAAAGTCCAAATGTCCAAATCTAAAATACTGATCTCGTATTTAGCAGAGAAAAGTCTTAAATTATAAAGATTGTAATGTAGAAGTAAGCCATGTTTATTTTGTTTCTGGATAAAGTCGATGTAATCCTTCATTCATCCCTGAGAAGTCCTTTGAAACAGAGCTGAGCCATACGACAAAAAATGATTATCACGATTTCCTTGGGGCCAGATCATGATTTCTATTTTATCGCGATTCATATTCACTTAGTTTTTTTCTGTTGCCTTTAATAGAGCTGCACAATTTAGGAAAAATATCTAATTGTGATTTTTCTGACCAGTGCCATTAAGATTAGATTTGCTATTTAGGTTTGAATAATAGGATTCTGTTTCGTTGCTTTTTAGTTTCTGTCTCGTTCAGTTGTGTTTGTCATATTTAAATGAGTCGTTGTCGTTTTTTGTCACGTTTTTGTTGCTCTTGAGTCGTGTTTCAGGCGCGTTTTGGTTGCTTTTGAGCGCATTTTTATCGCTTTTGTTCACACTTTTTTTTGCTTTTTGTGTCGATTTCGTTGAATTGTGCAGCCCTTGTCTTTAAGAGGTAAATAAAGTCATCTGCTCAGAGGCTTCAGAGGCTAAACAACAGGAGAAAAAGTGTGTTTGAACAGACAGCTGCGTTAAAGACAGAAAAACAATTAATCTCGATACGTCGATTTCACAAAAATTCCACGATTCACGATTCCATTTTTATCAACGTATCGCCCAGACCTACTTCCAAACCTTTTCTACTCTTGGATGTATTATATTTACAGTCTTGAATTTACATTTTCCTGACCTAAACTAAACTAAAACACAACAAACAAAACCCCCCGAAAGCAGTACAACCCACAATCCTTTTACAATCACAAATCCTCAACGTTTTCCCATTCAAAACATTCACCTTTCTGTATCAAGTTTCTCCAGTTTGTGAATGTCACCAATTTGTCGTAGCGGAGAAAAAGTTAGCGCGCGTCTTTGTAAATTGCCACAGGTAACAATTACGAGGTATCATTTCTGCCGGAGTGGGTGTCTTCTTTTCTCCGAACGGCAAGAGCGGAGTAGCGGCTGTGAAAAGTGCACTGATGATGTCAATTACGGAGCGTGTCTCTGGCTCGCGGTGATCGTGGCGGCGTCGGCGGCGACAATGGCAGAGTCTGTGGGGACACGCTCGTTCGGCGCCGTGCATTTTTCACCAGGCAACTTTCATAAATTAATCAGAGCGGCTGATTCAATTTGAGCAGCGAGCATCGCAACTTCAACGTGTACGTCTGAAATTAAAATGGAGCTGCGTGGAAAGGTAAAGGATGAGTGGAAGAGCTTTTCGTTTAAACACAGGGAGAATTTGCACGACGGCAGAATAAAACACACTCGAGGTTGTTTGTTTTATCCGTAACTGTGGTTTATAACGTCGCAATGTAATCACAAGAACCAAAAAATGAAGAATTGTGATGATTTTAGACACAAAAGTATGTCAGTTTTTACTTCAAAAAACATCCAAGTCTATATGTTTTTCTAATTATGACTTAGTAGGGCATGTCTGGTTAATATTTATCATCGTTTTACATCCGTGAAGTTGCAGTTTGTGAAGAAATGTTCAAAAATAAAGGTTTGAAATTACAAACATTTGATTTTTGATGACATCCCTCTGTGATTGTAAATAAAGAGACAATTTATAGGCGACTGACACAGTTTTCTGACCGTTTAAACCATAATTCAACAAAATAAAGGTGTAATCAGGTATAATTATTTGTCAAATCTTGATTCTTGTGTAATTTATATGGATTTGGACCTTGTTTACAGTCTGGTTGCTATGGTAACAGTTGTGGAATTACCTCTAAATGTCATATTTGTTGCTCATGTTCAATCAGGAAGTCACATACACTTTACAAAAACTGTCAAACTGGAGAGAAACAGGCAAAATGTTTAGTAAAATGTTAAATATAATCATGTTCACAATGTTTTAGTGAAATGTGTCGTCAAACCTGTCGTATAGACTTAAATGTAAAGTGCTTTTCGTATCAAAAGAACTTTACTTTAGCATCAAGACAAGTCTGATGTCACGGACTTGTGGAATGATGATCTTTTAGACAATGTGAATGAAAGAGAATTATGGATTTTACATGTGTCAGTCATTGTTAATGGTTACATTTTTTTTCTAGGGCTGTGGTCGACCAAAGAAATTCTAAAGATCGATCGATTAGTCGACTAAAAAGGAAAAAAAAACTATTCAGTATCTCTACGATCTGACTACATCTGATCCAAACTGCACTCAAAAGACCACAACTGCGCGATTTACACAGAAAAGTACTTGGAAATGGTTTATTTAAATGTAAAAAGCCAAATTAATCTCACAATTCACTCACAAATCGTCATCTACATCACTCCATATCTTTTTTATGCTGTTGTGAAGTAATGTAAATCTTCATAATCTAAATTAAAAGATACACATTTTAGTTGACTAAGACATCATCGACCGATTAATGGTCCAGCCCACAAACATTTAACTCCTAGTAAACAGTATTTATTTGTTAAAAGGCAGATTAAACTCACAATTAACTTCCAAATCTCAAGATAACTCACTCCGTACCTTCGCCTTTCTGCTGTAAAGACAAATCACTTTAAAATTGCCCAAAACTATTTAGTCGACTGATGAAAGTGTTGTTTGACTAAGACGCCAACAACCGACTGAAAGACTAAAATACACACTCTTTTTTTAAGACAATAGAATGTTATTTCCATCACAAAATAATAGTACTACACTCTTTTTGTTTCCATGTGGTCTTAAACGAGTTCTGATAAAGCTCAAGATCGTTCTAAAACTTTTCAGGAAAGGTCAGATTTTGTCTTATTTATGTGATTTCTTTAGTACAGACACTTGTTCAAATGAGTATCTAGTTTTGATACATGTTTTAGTATCAAATAGTTTTGTATTTTAGATACTTTTGACAAATTTAGTCTTGAGGAAGGTCTGTCTCATATTACAAATGACCAAATCTTCATTGTTTTTGTTATTTTCCATTGGTCCTTTCAGTGTTGTTTTGTGTATTTTTAGGGTTTAAGGCACTTTTTTCCTATAGATACAGTCGTTAACGCAAAACTCGCAATAACTCTCTGTTGATTTAATAGGAAATGCAACTTTTTCTTTCTTGTAATACATTTCCTGGCAAATAATGTGTATTTCAAGAACACCTTAATTAAATCAAGTCACAATTGAGTCTCAGCAGTTGTTGTTCACCCGGTGTTACCTCAGAAAAATAAAGAAATTGTCCTGTAGACGTGAAAATACACCAGGTGCGTTAGCATTCTTGGATTTTAAAAGGGCTGGTGTATAAATCTGTGTTTTTTTGTATGTATTTAGCACAATAAAACTCCTCAAATCTGCGTTTTCTCTTTGTAGCCGTTGAAAAGTGGGTGACGTAGCAGCTCTTCTACATTAAAATGAATGGACTGCTTCCCAAATACACAGACAGATCTATATTTGTAAAGTTCATTCTGTCTTGTAATTATTACCATGAGTTTCTTTTAATAAGGCAATTGTAAAGCTTGTTTACCTGTTCTGCCTTTTTTCCCGGGTCGTTTATTTTATTTATGAAATCTTCCTGTGGTATTTTGTTTGGTGTTATTGCAAAATCTAGTCCTTTTTGTTCCGTTTACTTGTCATTCGCTTGTACATGTCTGTGTTTATCTTTGTTTTTGATGAGTTTGTCCAGTTTTACGTACTTGCCGTTCCTTGGTTTTGCCGAATTCTCTCTCGTACGTCTGCTGTAGATGTTTTGTCATTTTTCCGCGGTTTCCTCCTCCATTGGATATGTTGCTTTGTAGGGCTGTATACCTGTAGTCGTTTAGTCGATTAATCGGTCAATGGCGTTTAGATTTAAAGGATTTATACGGCAAAAACAGCAAAAACAAGAGGAAATGTGGACTTAAGATTTTGGAGTCCAACATATAAATACAGTTTCCTTGCACTTATCTGTAAAAAATAGTTGTTTTTGTATTAATTCCTCTGCAGTTGTGGTCTTTTGACTGCAGTTTGGGTTAGATACAATATATTGAAATACTTAATAGTTTTGATATATTTTTACCACACCCTTTTAGTCGATTAATTGGTCGATTGGGCAGGTCTTTTTTTCGACCAAGAATTTCTTTAATCGACTACAGCCCTATATTGTTTTGAAATCCTCTATTCATTGATCCAGTTCTTTTTCAATTTTTATTATTTATCGTCCTTATTCTTTCCTTTAAAACAGGCATTTAAAACTCGCGGCCCAGGGGCTAAAAGCGGCCCTCAAGACGATTTATTGTGGCCCCTGAGATGGTTTTAAATGTGTATTATAAATGGCGCGCCGATAAAACGCATATCTCATATCTCTCATGTGTCAGTAATTATTGAGCTTCATAATATATACTTAAAGTCTCTGTGACAGGTCAGACGTCACATTTTACTCAAACGTAGTGAACATGATTATATTTAAGATTTTACTACGCTTTTTTCTTGTTTGTCCCCAGTTTTACTATTTTCGTAAAGTTTATAATGTCACTTCCTGGTTGAACATGAGCCGCAAATATGACTTAGAGGTAATTCCACAACTGTTACCATAGCAACCATTTTGAAAACAAGGGCCAGAATCCATAAAAATTACACAGTAATTATGATTTGACAAAGTATAACACCTGATAACACCTTTATTTTGTTGAATGACTGTTTAAACTGTCAGAGAGATGTTTCAGTCGAGCGTTAACTGTATTTATTTTCAACAGTCTGTCACTTTTTGATGACATCACAGAGGGATTCCATTTTAGAACTCAGCTCTACTTCCTGTCATTTTAAACTTTTATTTTTCTTAATTTCTTCACAAACTGCTACTTCTCAACTGTCAACTATGATAAATATTTAACACAGGTGCCCTCCCACCAAACTAAGTCAGAATTACAGAAAAATGAGAACCTTCATATAGACTTTAATTAATATCAACATGACCGTATTATTAAAACACACAGTTTGAAGCTTGTTTGTGGCTTACAGGCATTATCATTTCTAAATTCTAAAATATACCAAATATGCCCTAAAACTTCTGGCAACTAAAATCTACATTTTATGGGTAAGGAAAATGTATTTTGGTGCGTTTCAGGTCTGTCTCTGATTTTCTGAATTCGACCCCTCTCAAAATGAGACCTTGAGACCTCTGCTTTAAAAGGTCTCTCCTTGCTTTGTTTATTATTTTCTCTGAATTCTTTGTACGAATCGAGTCCTTTATTTCCAGGCTCTTTGTGTTACGTCTTCGTCTCTGAATCGTGAGTGATTTTTACAGCAGGCTTTGGTTTTCTTCTTCTTCTTCTTCCCAGAGTTCTTTGAGACATTGTTTGCCATATTTTCCATGTGTTATATGTGGAAAGTTCATTCTGTCTTTTTGTAATTATTAACTTAACTATAAACTCATTTACAGGTATGACTTTATAGCTATTTACAACTGTCGTATTAGAAGAAACTCACAAATTAACAGACTGTATCTATTTCAAGCCATATCTGCCACTGGATTAACTTTTTTTTTTTAAACTTCGTTGAACTGTGTGACATTTTCTATCTGATCTCGGCGATGGATGCTCCGGAGCAGAAGATATTCCAATCAGGTTTTTCCATCAGCAAAACAATGTGTTCTAAATCAGAAATGGAGAGGGGCTGGACTCTGGACGGAACACAATTTGAAAAACGTGTTTCTGTCTCGGTTTGAATCAGTGTGTGCAGGACGGAGGCAAAAGTGCACCAGTTCCCTTGGGTTTCGGGCGATATGGCAAAAAATTATCATCATGCACGATTTAGGAAAAATATCGAATTGGGATTTTTCTGACCAGTGTAATGTTTTAATAATAGGATTCTGTTCATTTCAAACACAATTTTGGCAATTTTAGTCACGTTTTTGTCACGTCCAGTTGTGTCTGTCATATTTAAACGCGTCTTTGTCAGTTATCAGGTTTTAGGGACTGTCAACAAATTACTGTACTTGGATAAAAAATAATTTTATTTATTTATGTAACCAAGATGGAAAAAGGTGTATCAACATAACATTTTAATAATGAAAAATATAATGTATCTTAAATAATAAAAAAAAAAAATTGCTCAATAACTTTCTGGTTTTGTGACTGATTCGATTCAAATCAATGCAGAATAGTTCTTAACTATGAGGATGATCGGGTATGGCAATGGATTTTTTTCAGAGCATAAGTTTCACAGTTTTTAGAACATTTTTTGGCCTAGAAAATTAGTTTTTCTTTTTTTTTTTCTTCCATTAAGTGGCCCTAATATGCCTTCGTACAGGTTACATAAATTGTCTCTCATGCTTCTATCTTTTTCTTTCCCCGTCAGGTTTCTGTCACCTGCACCTCCCTCTCCTCTCTCTCTCATGCTCCTATCTTTCTCTTTTGTCTTGCAGGTTTCTATCACCTGCACCTCCCTCTCTTCTCTCTCTCATGCTTCTATCTTTCTCTTTTCCCCGTCAGGTTTCTGTCACCTGCACCTCCCTCTCCTCTCTCTCTCATGCTTCTATCCTCCTCTTTTTCCCCGTCAGGTTTCTGTCACCTGCACCTCCCTCCATCCCAGTTCCCGCGCGGCTGCTCCTTTGACACCGACACCGTGAACTTCCCCACGGAGGGGCTGTGCTTCCTGGGCCTGGTGTCCATGATCGACCCGCCGCGCGCCGCCGTCCCGGACGCCGTGGGCAAGTGTCGCTCCGCCGGCATCAAGGTAATTATCACACCTCCAGAGCGTTCAGACGTCCTCCTCTTCACGAGAGTCAAACCGTCTCTTCAAACGACTAAGGATAGTTCAGCTTCATAAATGCTGCTGTTTAAAGGAGACACATTATACAAAATCAACTTTAATGAGATTTTAACCTTGTTCCAACATCATTGTTTTTTGTTTTGCTCAAAGTTGTATTTTGATTAATTCCTGCATGTTTGAATAATTCTGAATTGTCCTGAAACTGATGCTAAAGAGCTCAGAAAATTACTGTTTTCTCCCCCCGTCCCCGCCCACATCCCTCTACTTTGATTATTTCGACAGTTAAAGCAGAACTCCGTAACATCAGCGACAGAGCTCCCCCTGCAGGTCTCTTGAGAATGTACACTCCCAGTAAAATGACGGCAAAATCTTTTTTTCCTCCTTCCTTTTTATTGAAATAAGGAAGTTTAATCGCATATAAAAACATTAAAAGTCGCTAATATAAAAAACAGAGCCAGTGTTTCTCAGGAGAGTTGAGTTCGAGTCGGCGTCAGGAAAATTGCAGTTGGTTTTCCGTTCAGAGACAGCAGGGAGCGACGGCTTCAAACGGCCCGAAAATACATTTACAACCACCACACAGGCTTACAAAGACAGTGTCACTACAGACTACAAACCCAAAATTAAACTAGGACTAAAGCAAGACTAAACCAGATTAAACTAGGACTAAAGCAAGACTAAACCAGATTTAAACTAGGACTAAACCAGGACTAACCCAGAAATAAAGTAGGACTAAAGCAAGACTAAACCAGATTAAACTTGGACTAAACCAGGACTAACCCAGAATTAAACTAGGACTAAAGCAAGACTAAACCAGATTAAACTAGGACTAAAGCAAGACTAAACCAGACTAAACTAGGACTAAACCAAGACTAACCCAGAATTAAACTAGGACTAAAGCAAGACTAAACCAGGACTAAACCAGGACTAAACCAAGACTAACCCAGAATTAAACTAGTACTAAAGCAAGACTAAACCAGATTAACCTAGGACTAAAGCAGGACTAACCCAGAATTAAACTAGGACTAAACCAGGACTAACCCAGAATTAAACTAGGACTAAACCAGGACTAACCCAGACATAAAGTAGGACTAAAGCAAGACTAAACCAGGACTAAACCAGGACTAAACCAAGACTAACCCAGAATTAAACTAGGACTAAAGCAAGACTAAACCAGATTAAACTAGGACTAAAGCAGGACTAACCCAGAATTATACTAGGACTAAACCAGGACTAACCCAGACATAAAGTAGGACTAAAGCAAGACTAAACCAGATTAAACTAGGACTAAACCAGGACTAAACCAGACTAAACTAGGACTAAACCAGATTAAACTAGGACTAAAGCAAGACTAAACCAGACTAAACTAGGACTAAACCAAGACAAACCCAGAATTAAACTAGGACTAAAGCAAGACTAAACCAGATTTAACCTTGAATTTACCTGGTCTACATCAGGACCAAACCAGAATTAAACTAGGACTAAACCAGGTCTAAAACAGAATTAATCAAGGACAAAAACCACGCAGCACTAAACCAGGAATAACCCAGAATTAAATTACAACTAAAGCAGAATCAAACACGGACTAAACCAGGCAGGACTAAAACCAGGACTGAACCAGTGAACAAGAAAACACGTATTGGGCTGCGGGCCTGGCCTGTGCCGTTGGTGCCCAAACCTTTTCCCTCAGCGCGCCAAAATGAACATACATTTGCCAAGGGCCAAAACTAAAATGTGTCGCACTCGAAAAGTTTGAGATTTATAATTCAATTGCTAAAATAACAGTGTTTTTTAGGGAAATAGATAGGTTTGCTCACTTTTGCCATCAGTGAGTGGCTTTTCAGTGCGAAAAGTAATAAAAATAGCTGCTCTTTACAAATCACAGCACCCTTTCGAGGGCCAAATTACACCCGGGGCCAAGTTTGGGCACATCTGGTCTGAGCGCATTTGTTTGACACAGAACAGTTCTTTTTATAGCACTTTCACACTCTCTGGTAAACCGTTGGCCGAAAGTGTGGCGACCAATCTGCACATACAGACCGTAAACACATTCATACGGGCAAAAAGGAAAGGTGTCATGCCCAAGGACACAACAGCGAGTAAGTACTGCCAATGTTTCAGGTTAATAAGCTCTGCACGGCCTTTAAGTCACACACCTCCTGCCAAAAAGGGAGACCGGAGGCGGCGCAGTGGCACAATCACCTCACGGCAAGAAGGTCCTGGTGTTTCTCCCAGTTTCTTCCGGCGTCTGTGGGTTTTCTCCATTGAACCCAAAACATGCAGAAGGCAAGGCAAGGCAAGTTTATTTGTAGAGCACAATTCGTACACAGGGCAATTCAAAGTGCTTTACATAAACAGGAAAAGTTGCATTAAAATCACAAAACACAAAAAGACACACAGAATCATTTTAAAATCATTTTAAAATAAAGTGCTTTAAAGGAGAAGAGTGCAGATAGATCTTTCAGTCGTATGCACGTCTAAAGAGAACTGTTTTTAGCCTGGATTTAAACATTGTCAGAGTGGAGGCCTGTCTCACATCTTCAGGGAGACTGTTCCAGATTTTAGCTGCAAAAAACTGAAATGCTGATTCCCCATGTTTAGTCCTGACTCTAGGCACCTGCAGGAGGCCGGTCCCTGAGGTCCTCAGAGTGCGAGATGGTTCATATGGCACTAACATGTCAGAGATGTACTTTGGTGCTTGGCCGTGGAGAGACTTGAACACAAGCAGAGCTGCTTTAAAGTCAATTCTCTGAGCCACAGGAAGCCAGTGCAGAGACCTGAGCACAGGACTAATGTGATCGTACTTCCTGGTTCTTGTCAGGACTCGAGCAGCAGCGTTCTGGATGTACTGCAGCTGTTTTACAGCTCGTTTGGAGAGGCCAGTGAACAGGCCGTTGCAGTAGTCTAACCTACAACCCACAACACACAGTCCTTCAGCTAAAGTTAGTCTTGATTATAGCTGCACGATATTGGAAATGATTGCGATACAGCTATTATCGATATTATTGCGATATTTAAATACACTTTTGACTAAGGCTGAAACTAACTATTTTTTTGTCGTCACTATTATTACTATTTCTATTGTAGATTGATTTTGAGATTAGAACATTTTTAACCAAATAAATGTTGAAATATCATGAATGAAGGCTTTTAACGTGTATAATTGAGGAAAATCAGAAATAGGCTATTTTTTCTTTCAATTTTTCTGTTGATTTAGTTTGAAAAAGCTAGATTTTATTCATGATTTTCCCTTTCCAATGTTTTCATGTTATATACAGAACATTTCTATCAGATGGAAGACTTTGGCGTTACTGTGATATATGCAGTTTATTTGCGATATTGTTATTGTATCAGCCAGTATTATGATATCGACACTTTTGAGATACAGCCCTAGTCTTGATCGTGCGATGCTCACTGCTTCTGACAGTTTTCCCAGCGGCAATGAAGAACAGATGAAATGCCGAAGACACTTTTCCTTGTAGAGTCTTCTAGGAGTGAAAATGTCCACTGATATAAAGGTTCTATCACATTTTAATAAGGCAGCAAAATAAACTCTCTTTTTTCAGATCAGTCTTGGGTAACACTATGGCTGCGTCTGAATGACCTCCCGAGTCCCTCACCCTTCACTCCACAGTCCTGCACTTGATCAGACTAAATAGTGCCCTCGGTCACAGAGCGATTCGGAGGCTCAGTTCATACTTTCGCCTCGCCTCAGGTCACGTGACTCTGGGGAAATAAAAGGGAACAAACAACAGGTGGAAATGAGAGACACCTGGAAACAAATGGTTTTGCAGGGGCTGACCACAAACCGCCTCCTCATCCTTGCTCCTTGAGTTTTTGGCACTTTTGCATTTTTCCAGTGCTTTCACCACTAGAGGTAACACGAGGGGGGCTCTTCAACCCACACAAGTTGCTCAGGTGCAGCTCATCCAGGATGGGACGGCAAGAAGGTTTGCTGTGTCTCCTAGCACAGTGTCGAGAGCGTGGACGAGATACCGGGGACAGGCCAGTACACCAGGAGACCAGGAGGGGGCCAAAGGACGGCAACAACCCAGCAGCAGGACCGCTATCTGCTCCTTTGAGCACGGAGGATCAGGAGGAGCACTGCCCGAGCCCTACAAGATGACCTCCAGCAGCCCACTAATGTGTCTGCCCAGATAGTCAGAAACCGACTCCATGAGGGTGATCTGAGGTCCTGACGTCCACAGGTGGGGCCTGTGCTCACAGCCCAACACCGTGCAGTCCGATTGGCATTTGCCAGAGAACACAGAGATTGACAGATTCGGCATTGGCACCCTGTGCTCTTCACGGATGAGAGCGGGTTCACCCTGAGCACGTGACAGACGTGAGTCTGGAGACGCCTGAAACATCCTCCAGCTTGAGCGGTTTGGCGGTGGGTCAGTGATGGTCTATGAAGACATTTCTTTAGAGGGCCCCACAGCCCTCCATGTGCAGCCAGAGGTCTCCTGACTGCCATTTGGTACCGGGATGAGATCCTCAGACCCACTCTGAGACCATATGCTGGTGCAGTGGGCCCTGGGTTCCTTCTGATGCAGGATAATACAAGGCCTCTTGTGGCTGGAGTGTGTCAGCAGTTCCTGCAGGATGAAGGCGTTGATTTTATGGACTGGGCTGCTCGTTCCCCAGACTTGAATCTAATTGAGGACATCTGGGACATCATGTCTCGGTCCATCCACCAACGTCACGTCACACCACAGACTGTCCAGGAGCTGACGGATGCTCTGATTCAGGTCTGGGAGGAGATCCCTCAGGAGACCATCCGTCGTCCCATCAGGAGCCTGTCCAGACGTAGTGAGTGTATTCAGGACGTGGAGGCCGCACACACTACTGAGGCTCATCAAGGCTCGTCTGGAGGAATTCTCACAGATGTTGGATCAGCCTGTGAACAGACTTTCCACTTTGATTTTGAGCATGTTTTTGAATTCAGACGTCCATGGGATGAGGATTTTGATTTCCATTAAGCACTCTTCTTTCATTTTTTGTCTCAATACATTCCTTTATTTAATCAATAAAGAATTTTGACTGAATGATCTAATTCATTGAGTTTTAGTAGGTGTTGTTTTTAAGTGTTCCCTTTATTTCTTTTTTTGAGCAGTGTATTTATGGACCAATAATCATCATACAGGTTTTATTAATAATGGATCACACGTTAAACATCAAACGGACTGGATTATTCAACTTTCTGAGATTTGTGATCTAACGCTGACTCTACCACTGAAAATACATCTGAACCAAAGTATGGAACTGCACCAGCCTTTAAAATGAAGTCTGTTTACAAACTCTGGAAGTCAATGGAGTCGTTTTGATACTTTTACTAAATGCGTTATAGGTTTGTGACTGATAGATTGTTGCCTGAGAATGTATTATTTTGAATGTCAATGTCCTTTCATGACTATTTTAAACTCTGCGGCGTGTCAAGATGATAAGTTATTTTGTATTTCTCCATATTTAGGACAAAGCAGTTGGCATTTAGTGTGAAGACTCGAACCCTTTCTGTCATAAATGTGAATGAGCAGCGGTGAGTGAGAGAAAGGGCATAAATATGTAACATTTCGTTCATATTCCGAGCCTCGCTGAAGGTCAAGTGTGTCGTATGGAGATCAGAAGGACTGTATTCTGCAGCGCTGCTTTCATCAGAGTCTGAACATCTGAACCTGGAAGCATCACGGTCTAAGACGACATGGAACAGACCAGGACAAAACAGACTTCTGGGTGTACTACTTAAACTTTTTATCACACTTCATCTACTTTTAACAATAGTCTGGGTTTATGTTATTGAAATTGCACTGTCATTTAGTAGGCTGTAAACTCTTCAGTGTAAGTCATTACTCTTAGTATTAGTGTGCAGTCCTATTTTGTGTAAGAAATTTAAGTACAGTACAGCATTTAAGTAAGTACAGTGTATTTAAGTACAGCAGTATTGTGCTAAACTGACTTGTGGGCTGTAAAACATGTTTTAACGTTCACATCAAAAACACACCTGTATTCAGCTTCATTCATGCTTGTTTAATCCTATTTACAAGATCCACTCCCTCTAAGCCTCACAAAAACATGACATAGAGATCCGGAGTGCTGTTTATTTATTTTTTTAGATTTTTACAGCCCAAAGGCTTTATTTGACAAGACAGTTATTGTGTGAAATGGGGAGAGAGAGGATATGGACATTTGGCAAATGGTCGAGGGCTTGAATCGAGCCCACGATGATGCTGAGGTATCAACCACACATGTGCAACGACCCTAACCACTGCACCACCAGTGAGCATCTCCTGTGCTGCTTTAAAGTTCATAAATCATCACCAAACTCACTCTTAGTGTTTCTACTACACATTACATTCATGACATGCAGGCTTGTATTAGCATGTCAGGACAAGCTGACTTTTGTTTTTCTCTTCTGTAAGACCCAAGTAATGTGAGATATTCAATAAATACATGAGAAACATGAGAGGCCAAAGCAGAAACATCAGGGAAACTTTTAACCATGCCATTTGGTTGATATCAAGAAAATACTTCAGGGTATTTTACTCATTTATGGAATTGGTGTAATCCCTCATTTGTCTAAGACCTTGATTTTCTGGTGTTTCTTGCAAAAGTGTCAAATTTGGGTTAACAGATTCACACATAGATTTAATTGAATATTTTTACCATTTTGGAGTGTCCTGAGAAAAGTTCTGATCCAAAAAGAAAAGCAAAATAATCATTGTAAAAAATTAAAAGCTCCAGACATTGACATAGACTATTTATGCCACGTTATACTCCTTTTTTCCCCCTAAAAGTTGTGATTTGTTAATATTTCAGTAGAAAGTGAACCTCTGAACCTTGATGAACCGTGACTCAAAAAAGGTTGAAAGACTGGTCTAAGAGTTGTCCATGATAGAAAAAGTTTCAACATGGTCATCTCAACGCCATTTTTGAAATCAAGACTCCCATCCAGATGTCATTTTCGGTGTAATGGTACCATGGATGTATTAAATTAACTGGATAAAGCACGCCCCCTCTGTCTGTGTCCCAGATTGACTAGTGGCCAGGCGAGGTACTGCAGCCTCTTGGGCTTGTATAATTGCACATTATAATTGCAGACAGTACTGAATTATTATCGGTATTTAAATAAAATAGAAGGAAATGTTCTTTTCTACCGTTTCTAAAATCACAGAAATTACCGTTTTTATATGAAGTGACGTCACGGTAAACATGTGTGAGCCGCGAGAATGAGCGTCGGACGATACAAACAGAAGCTTGTGGATATGGTTAGACTAGAAACACTTACTATACTATTTTATGTCATTTCAGACGCTTTCATGTGTGTTTAACATGAAGAATACAATTACAATCACACAAGCTAACGCTAACACATAAACCTGCAACTGCATGATCGCTCACGTCGCTCAAAGCATTATGGGGGATTCTCGTCACGTGGTGTCCCTAAAGCAAAGATGTCAGCCTCCGTATCAGGAAGTAACGCAGAAGTAAAGAACTTTTTTGGGGTCATGCGCCAACGAGCACACGCCACAGAGAGGAACAGGGCGCCATTTTGAGTTCATCTTCCAGTTTTAATTATTCACCTTATTCTGCCCCGCCCACTTTTGCCGTTTTTTGCACTTTTGTTGTAAACGCACTTCCGTTTGACGAGAACTCCGTTAAAGCTAATGACGAATGACGCCGCTAAAATGTTACATAAAGTAGTTTGATTTGTGTAAAATATTTAATGAACACGAGCAACAACGACCGATTTCCTGGGCGTCTGAAAACGGCTTTTTAGTCTTATTTTCTGTTGAGCTCGTCCGCTCCGTGTAAACTAATACAACGGAGACAAGACGGCGGCGCGTACGGCAACTTCCGAATAAGGTGAATAGTTCTATGAATGGTACTGACCGGCAATTTGGATTTAGTCATGCTGGAAAATGTCTTGCTACTAACAGTGTCTCAGGAGTTGAAAGTTAAATGATAAATTGGTTATCAAGCATCTGTTAGCGTAATGTTGCTAATAACTATAATGGTAAAAGTGATTGTTGTAACGTGCGATACCAGCGTTAAAAAACACATACGCAGTGTGAAACATCCTCGTTCTGGTGCCCGAAACACAAACAAAACCC
Organism: Rhinogobius similis; assembly: GCA_019453435.1. Taxonomy (NCBI): domain Eukaryota; kingdom Metazoa; phylum Chordata; class Actinopteri; order Gobiiformes; family Gobiidae; genus Rhinogobius; species Rhinogobius similis. The sequence goes on along the minus strand of CM033632.1, from coordinate 6,114,912 downwards.
TGATCACATTGAACAAAAGTCACCGCGCTGCAGGAACTCACTAACTCCCCTCTGAGTTATGCAGTGGAAGCGTCTGGGGAGCTGGAAGCACACTGTTACTCTCACAGCCTCTCTCTACACAACAGAAAGCAGATGAGTTATTTCTTATTGTTGCTTGTCCTTTTTTATCCTGCGGCATCTCTTACAAGCCGCCCCTTTGTTTTAAATATGTTTTCAGCGGCTGTCAGAGCCCCGCACAAACACGCTGAATAATGGCCAAGTGAATTTGCACAAACTAAATAATGAACACCATTAAAGTGCTCCTTTTGTCTGCGCTGATGAAAAGGAGACGTGTGAGCCTTTTGGCAAAACGCACCGACGTTTTCAGTCTTTATTCAATACCAGCACAAAAGGTTAGAAGGCGCACGCGGGGAAACAAAGCAGCCCGTCGCACCGAAATGAAATCTTTAACATCGAAGGCACGACAATGGGCCGGCGGTTACAGTGTTGGCGGATGGGGATTTCATCGGGACACTTAAGACGCTGTAAATGCAGGCTTGTGTTGTTTTGGGTGTGTCAGGAATATAAAAGAGCGCTGAACCCCGCGAACAAGTGAAGATAATTATACATGTGCCAGTGATGGGTCATTGTGCTGAGGAAAAACAAACAGACTAGTATAAACAAAATGGAATCCTTAGGGACAATGGATCCTTCAGTGTTTGTAACAAAATGCTGCGTTCTGTTAGCCAGGTTTTGCCAAGAGTTAGCACTAATTTATTTTTGACAGGGGAGTTAGCGTTAGCCTCCAAGCATCGTAAACTATAAAAAATCAGGATGAAACCACTCTGCAGCAAGTTAATTGATTAATCACAATGAATGTGACTTAAAATAGTCGTCAGCTAATTTTGTCATCACTAACTGGTCTATGTAAAGGTTCCTAAACATGCCATGTGCTGAGAAAAGATCGTGGATTTGATTAAAACACTACATTCATATCCATAAATGTGCTCCACCTGGATTCTGAACCAGCTTAACCTCAGCTTCATCTGCGTCAAATTTAATAAAAGTCTTAATTACAAAACCTTTGCCTTAGAAACAACTGCTTGAATTATCAAAAAAATAATCGCTTAGCATTGATTAGCAAAATTGTTCTTTGCAGCCTCCAGCACATGTGAGTAACACCAGAGCAGAGTTAGATAATGGATGGATGGATGCTTTATTGATCCCCGAGGGGGAAATTAAAATGCCATGGACTTACATAACACACGTACACAACACAATTAAACACAATTAGACAACGTTATGGACTCTGCTAAAAACCCTTGTAGCGTCACAATAAGACAGCGTAGCGTACAATAAGAAAGCATGAATAACAACAAAATTTATACAAAGTGTTTGTCATAAAAACACACAGCTGCTGGTATAAAAGAGTTTCTTAGGCGTTCAGTAGAACACCGGGGCATCACTAGTCATCCACTAAAGGAGCTTTTAAGCTCATTTAAGATGCTCCAGAGGGGATGGTCTGCCAAAGAGACAACAGTTTGGAGTTTGGTCCTCATTCTTTTGTCCATAATAATGTCCACAGAGTCCAAACTCAGACCTATCACTGAACCAGCCTTTTTTATCAGCTTGTTCATACGATTTTTGTCCTCCACAGTGATGCTCCCACCCCAGCACAATACAGCATAAAACAACACACTAGCCACAATGCCCTGGTAAAACACATTCAAGATTCTCCTGCTCACGTCAAAGGATCGAAGTTTCCTCAAAAAGAACAGTCTTGACTGAGCCTTTTTGAAAACTGCATCGCTGTTCCTCTTCCAGTTAAGCTTACTATCAAGATGTACTCCAAGGTACTTATAAGAGTCAACAATTTCAATCGACTGCCCTTTAATAACCACCGGGGAGGTGGCTGTTTTTTTCTTTCTGAAATCAATAATTAGTTCCTGTGTTTTACTTATGGTGAGCTGTACAAAGTGGGACTCACACCAGCTAACAAAGGAGCTAATTTCATTATTATAAGCCAGGTCGCTACCATGAGAGATGAGGCCCAGAAGGGCAGTGTCATCTGAAAATTTTTGCATATGACAAGAATTAAGACTGTGCCTATAGTCAGCTGTATACAGGGTAAATAAAAATGGAGATAACACAGTGGCCTGCGTTGCACCAGTATTTATCAATATTATTTCAGAGCATCTGTCACCAAGTCTCACAAACTGAGGACGGTTTAAAAGATAATCTAAAACCCATGCAACTGTAGTATTGTGCAACTCAAAACTCATTAATTTGTTCGCTAAAATATGTGGCTGTATTGTATTAAAAGCACTTGAAAAATCAAAAAACATAACACGAACAGAGCTGCCTTTTTTTTTCCAGGTGTTGGTATATTGTGTGGAGCATACAAAGTAAAGCATCATCTACACTCACACCTTTTCTGTAAGCAAATTGTAGTGGGTCCTGAAAATGTGCTACTTGCTTCCTTAGCTGACATAGAACCACTCTTTCAAAGCATTTCATAACGTGTGACGTCAGCGCAATAGGTCTAAGATTAGACAAAGTGCCGCTCACATTTGACTTCTTAGGGATGGGCACTAGACAAGAGGTTTTCCACATAGATGGAATTTTGGCACTTGATAGGGACAGAGTGAAGATAAAATGTAAAATGGACGAAAGTTGCTCTGCACAGACTTTGAGGGTGCGTGGATGCACTCCATCTGGGCCTGCTGCTTTGTTAGGCTTCAAGTGTTTAAGCTGCTGTTGGACATCACTGACACTGAAACTAATTTCAGGACAGGAAGTTTCCCTGCCATTAGCAGCGAGAGTAGATAGGAGTTTTTTATGCTCATCCGCGAAATCGAATTCGTCAAATCGAGCAAAGTATTGATTCTTTTCATCCACATTCATCTCTGTACTTGGTAAACTAAATTTACCAGATCCATACCCAGTGATAGTTTTCATATTGTCCCAAAGACACTTCGTGCTGCAATCATTCATGGAGTTCTCAAATCTGTTCTTGTACCTTAACTTACTCTGTTTAATTACGGTTTTGAGCTCCTTTTGTGCACTCTTAATCCATTCTTTGTCACCACTAAAAAATGCTAACTTCTTCTTGTTTATAGCAGCTTTGACTTCTCTGGTCACCCACGGTTTGTTATTAGCAAACACTTTCACTTTCTTGGAAGGCACCACTAAATCCACGCAGAAATTAATATAACACGTCACTTTATCAGAAATGTCCTCCACATCATTAGAATCACAGTCCTCCATAAACACAGACCAGTCCGTGCACTCAAAACATCCTTTAAGCGCCTCACACGCCTCCTCCGACCACACGTACACAGTCTTATGAATAATTGGCTGTCTTTGCACAACAGGTGTATATTTGGATTTTAGTAACACGAGGTTGTGGTCCGATTGTCCTAGTGGGGGGAGAGCAGAAGAAACAAAACTCTTTTATGTTCGTATAAAACAGATCAATTGTCTTTTTCCCCCTCGTAGGACATTTAACCATTTGTCTAAAAGAGGGCAAAGCCGAAGAAAGAGAACAATGGTTGAAATCGCCAGTGATAATAAACAGTGCGTCCGGTGAGGAGCGCTGCAACTCGTGCGTAACTTTGGAAATAGTCTCTGTAGCCAACTTTCCATTTGCGGAAGGTGGGATGTACACTACAGTCAGTACAACATGAGAGATTTCCCTGGGAAGGTAGTAAGGATGGCAACTTACCACCAGCAGCTCGATATTCCCATCACACTTTCTGTCTTTTACCGTGATGTGGTTCGGGTGGCACCAGCGTTCATTGACGTAGGCGCACACTCCCCCGCCTTGCTTTTTAGCTGTTTGGCTAAGATCTCGCTCGGTCCTGTGTAGTGTGAATCCATCAAGCTTCACGTGAGACTCTGGTGTCTTTTCCGTCAGCCACGTTTCCGAAAAGCAAAGCAGACTGCTCTGCCGGTACAAACGGTCAAAGCGAATACAAGCGGACAGTTCATCTACTTTGTTGCAAAGCGAGCGCACATTTCCCATGATCACAGAAGGGAGTACAGGCTTGTACCCGCGTCGCCGGTTTTTCACTTTAATTCCCCCTCTGCAGCCTCGTTTCCTAGTTTTGCGCGTTATGTCACGCAGCTCAGGGTCCAGGTCAGGCTTGTTGCTGGCGTAAGGTCGTAGTTTCAGCAGATAATGATATGATAATGTTATCATATATAGAAGTGTTTTGTGTAGATTTGTGCAATAAACATTTCTTAAATCTAATGTTATTCTGGACAATATGTTTTTGGTACTGGACAACAACACTTTGGCTGGAACATTTTTGTTTTGTTTCACCAAATGTTCACCAAAATTCACCAACAAATCTTATAGTAATCAGTGAATTTTAAACATTAGACGTTGAAGTTAGATATTGACAGTAATCACTCGTTGGCAAATGTGATGAACATTTAAATAACAACCACGTGTTTGCGCTGTCTACGAACAGTAAAATTATAGTATTTATTTACTGCTCCATTAATTATTAATTAATAATTATAATGTATTTATTTCTTTATTCTTAGCCCCATCAGCTTCCACAGAGTGGTCGCTAGTCTTCCTTGGGTTAATTCGACGTAAAAATGGCAATTTGCAATATATCAAGCACTAATACTATTTACACTAATAACAACAATACAATTAAATTAAAGTAATAACTTCATATTCAAAACAGTTCATATATTTATAGGCTAAAAACACAATCCCATGTCACTCCTGGAAGGGGCTCTGGTGATTACAGCGAAGCCGGAGGAGAATTTAGTCTGACTCTTTGTCTGCTGTAAATACTGGGTTTTGGGTGTAGAATGTAGAATGTTTCTGAGCCTGCGTCTGTCCCTGAGGTGTTTTGTGGAGCTGAACTTCTGACCTTTAATGGGCCGTTTGTTTTCTGCAGCAAAATGGTCCAGGACTTAAAGAAACATTCAGGGAGGTCTCAAAACGAGTGAAAGCATCTCACAGTGACATTACAACAAAACTGAACTGCAACATAAGTGTGATCATGTCACGTTTTGTAAACCACAATATTGATCTAAAATGGCTTAATAATAGAAGCAGGACCATTGACTTCTGCAAAACTGCACAGCTGATAAGCCAAGTACTAGATTGTCATGTTTTAATGTATTTATATAAGTGGCAAGCTAACGTTTTTGAACCTGACATGTATCACTGCATAAGTACAGGGATGTGGACGGGGATAAGGGATAGGGGATAGGTGAAAACAGGAATTTTCTGAGCACTCGAGCCACAGTTGCAGGACAATACAGGACAAAGATGAATCAATCAATATACAAGTTTGAGTAAAGTAATTAAATTATTATGAGTAGTATTTTGGAGGGGCTGAAAGTGGGTTAAGCATTTGCTCTCTGACTTGGGAGTTGTTTATTTTAATCTCAACAGCATGTTGCTGATGCATGAGTGGGTTCTTGCGCTCTTGTATTATCGTGCTCAGGAGGAACAGTTTACCTGCAGAATGAGTCACACTTCCACCATGGTAAGAGTGTAAAAATGTGCTGTATTTTATGTTATTATTGTGAAGACCGTGAAGGAAGAGTAAATAAGTAATGCCCCAAGTCGGAAAGCAACAGCTGTTTAGAAAAGCACAGAAAATAAACTGGCTCCTTGTCTGATGAATAAGTTTAAATGGTGTTTAATGATTATTGATCTGTTTGTTTCCAGGTGATCATGGTGACTGGGGACCATCCGATCACAGCCAAAGCCATCGCTAAAGGAGTGGGCATCATCTCCGAGGGCAACGAGACGGTGGAGGACATCGCAGAGAGACTCAACATCTCCCTGAGCGAAGTCAACCCCAGGTCTGTGCTAACGATCACTTTAAAGACACAGATACAGTCCAGGTATATGCTAATGCTAACTTAAAATACATATACAGTCCAGGTTTACGCTAATGCTAACTTTACAAGTACAGTCCACGTTTGTCTGTGCTAACTCTATCTTTATTGATACAGTTCAAGTCTGTACTAACCCTATCCTTACAGATACAGGGACAGCTGAAGTCTGTGCTAATGCTAGCTTTACAGCAACAGAAACAGTCCAGGTCTATAATAATGTTAACTTTACAGAAACAGTCCAAAGTCTGTCTGTGCTAACACTAGCTCTTCAGATACAGATACATTCTAAGTCTGCGCTGATGCTAACTTTATTGAAACAGTCCAAAGTCTGCCTGTGCAAATGCTAACTCTACAGATACAGTCAGTGTCAAAGTCTGTGCTAAAGGTACTTTTATGGATATAATTACAGTTCAAGTCTGTGCTAATGCTAACTTACAGATTCAGACACTGTCCAGCCCTTTGCTAACACTAACTTTACAATCCAGGTCTGTGCTAACGCAAAGTTTACAAACGGAAACAGCCCAGTTCTGTGTTAACTCTAACTTTACCAATACAGTCCAAATCTTTGCTAACGCTGATATAAAATCATATGACAGAAATCTGACCAAAATTGACACAAAATTCCAACTGTTACAGAATTATGAGCAGCACAACTGTTTTTCCTAATTTTTCTGGAGCTATTACTTATCGCTTTGCTCAAATTAACTTACAGTTTCCATTTTTGCTCAAGTTATTTTTCTTCGTGGTTGCTTCTATACTGCAGATCTAGCTTGTTGGCTAACGGCATGGGGAGATAAAGGACACTCTCCCTTGCCCCACAACAATTAATTTCCTTAACACACAAACTCAGAAACATCCTATTTAAGGAGAGTTCAACTGATTTTGTAAATGTGCCAGTCACAGTTGTGTATGTGGTTTTCTACAACTGTTTACTTGCTTTTCTCCTTTTAGATGTCAGCAGTCAGCAGAATCTCAAGCTGAGCTGTAGACTGTGTTTGTTATTAGACTGTAGCAGCAGCAGTAGTTTTAAGGTCTTACAGGAGTAGATTTCATTACTCACCACTGACACTCTTTCCCCATTCACTGCCAAACTCAGATGTTGTGATGTCGCCTGCATAGACTCTATTTCAAATCTAAAGCTAGAGCTGCGACAGTTTCAGAAAGTGCCCCAAAGACGTGATTGTTGTCAGACGAAAATATTTTAAGCCTTTATGAGGGTTTATGACGACACATTTCACTAAAACATTGTGAAGATGAATATATTTAAGATTTTACTAAACAATTTGCCTATTTGTCCCCGGTTTGACAGTTTTCGTAATGTTCATAATTGTACTTCCTGGTTGACATGAGCAGCAAATATGACATAGTTAGAGGTAATTTCACAACTGTTACCTAGCAACCATTTTGAAAACAAGCTCCAAAATTCATATAAATTACACAATGGTTATAATAATGCCTGATAACTCTTTATTTTGTTCAATGACTATATAAATGGTCAAGTAAATGTGTCAGTTGTCTGTAAATTCTCTCTGTATTTTCAATGGTATGTCACTTTTTGATGACATCACAGAGGGATTCTGTTTTCCTGTCATTTTAAACTTTTTAAATGTATTCACAAACTGCAACTTCACGGATGTAAAACTACAACTAACTAACTAACTAACTAGCTAACTAAATATTTACCACATGTGCCCTTCCACCAAACTAAGTCAAAATTACAATATCATGAGAACCTGTCATGTGGACTTTAAAGGGCCTGTACTTGATTTTTATTTATATCACAGTGTTTGATAGAAGCAACTTCATGTAAAGACATTGTGTTTGTGATGTATAATCCGTGCATATTATAAATGCGCTTTGTTTGGAAAGAACTAGTGCAGAAGCGTTTGCCAGGGTCACCTCTTTTCATCCAATCAGGCACATTGTACACTATGAATCATGGGAAAATAAGTGCTTGACTATCGCAGACTGTGATTCTCAGTTTCAAAAGAGCTAAAAGCTAATTGTAAGAAGAGTTAGAAGAGCTATTCGTTTCTGAGTCATGGTGCAATATTGAGTGAAATGAAGGACTATGTGGGCGGGGCTAACGGTTCAAACAAAAACATGTTCCTGTCTCTTGGTTCAAAATCAGGTACAGGCCCTTTAATATGACAAGTTTGTGGAGCCGATCCCAAACAAATGGCTTTATCTGTGTACTAACTTTAGACATTTCTTTAAAAAACAGTACCTTTCTTGCAGCCATAGGCTCCCGCTCTCCTTCTGAAATAAAAACATAATTAAATTCTAAAACGTGAATGCAACCCGTAGCCTTATAGAATCTGTACTGTCAGATAATACATGTTTCTATACGAGCAAAACATCAGAACTCTGGAGGTGAAGGCGTGAAAATGTCAGCGCTCCCTCTGCATAATTGGCCCGGTGCCTCTGCCTCCCGCCTGCTCTTCCTCCCCTCTACCGGCTTCTGCTCCTCCATTCTTTATTCAGTTTATTATTTTATTTATTTCCCAGGGATGCCAAGGCGTGTGTGGTGCACGGGTCGGACCTGAAGGACATGAGCAAGGAGTACCTGGACGACCTGCTGCGGAACCACACCGAGATCGTCTTCGCTCGCACTTCACCCCAACAGAAGCTCATCATCGTGGAGGGGTGCCAGAGACAGGTCAGGGTGGGCCGGGGGGGGGCGGGTGAGGGAGGGAGGGGGGTTGCCGGAGACGGGTCGGGGTGGGCGTGGACCAGGTCGGGGAGTGGGGCGAGAAGAGGTAGTTTGAAGTTATGGATGAAACTGAAGATATTATAGTGGTAAGAGGAAAGTGAGGAGTGTTAAATGTGAAGAAATTAAGATGAAACAATCAGACTTCACTTTACGTTTTAATTGGTTGTTTCTTTATTTTGTAGCGCTTGTTGTCGTATAAAGGAGCTTGAGACAGTTTATATTTCCTTCCATTTATTGCTGTATGCGCTGAAATACAAGACACAGACATGTACGACCAATGCCGGATTCACCATTAGGAAACAGGTCACAATTGCCTTGGGTCCCCAACCTGGAGGGGCCCCCAATAAGACGCCCCCAATTCATCATAGACAGGGTTCTTAAAGTCTATATGACAGGTTCTCATTATATTCAAATTATGGCAAGTTTGGTGGGAGGGCACTTGTGGAAAATGTTTATCATAGTTTTACATTTTTAAAGCAGCAGTTCCAGAAGAAAATAAAATTTTAAAATGACAGGAAGTAGAGCTGAGTTTTTAAATGGAATCCCTCTGTGATGTCATCAAACTGTGACGTACAGTTGAAAATAAACAGACAGTTAACACTCAACTGACGCATTTTTCTGATAGTTTAAACGGCCATTCAACAAAATAAAGGTGTTATCAGGTTTTATTATTTGTCAAATCATAACTCGTGTGTAATTTATCTGGATTTTGGTCCTTGTTTTCAGAATGGTTGCTAGGAAACAGTTGTGTAATTACCTCTAACTATGTCACATTTGCTGCCCATGTTCCAACAGGCAGACTTTAAACAGTTGCTATTGCTATTCTCTCAAGATCACAATAAAGTAGTGCAGTGTCATTTTAAACAAGAAAAAGACTGACAAAATAGTTTGGAATTACAGCTAAAATTCTTTACAATTTTTTCTCCCAGTTAAGCCTCTTTTTTTTTTTAGGTTTTTTTTTTTTTTTTTTACTTCTTGGTTGTAAATGATGACTTCACACCAGGAAAGAAGCAACAACACTGTGCACTTGCCAAAACTCATCTAATGTCACAGTTTTTTTTAATTTTAGACATAAAAATCCATGTGAACCATGTTTTTGTTGAGTTAATCTATAAAGAGTCAAAAAAGGTGTTTATTTAGTGTAGATTAAGCCTAACCTTTGTCTCCCTAGTGTTATGTCATCTGTGTGTTTACTTCCTGTAACTTTCTACAGATGTTTCCACTTTTCTCCACAAACGGCTACTTGATTAATGCAAAACTATCATTTATATTTACTACAGGTATTAATGTATCAAATAAAAACAGGCGCCCGAATGTCCACATTATTCCCTATATATGGCATTATAAAGTGGTCACACCATTTTTAGTGGTGTCCGAATGTCCAGCAGGTGAAAAACTAGTGCACTCAAAATTTCCCACAATGCATCTTGAAAAGTAGTGTCCAGCACTGGTCATTAGAGGTCAATAGTGACCACAATGCATTGCGAGAGTCAGAAAAACTACAGCGAACTGAATGAAGCAGAAAGAGGAGATGTTTAAACGAACTGTTGAGTTGAGATTATGAACAAAACACTTTAAACAAACTGTTAGCTGCAGAGTTGCTAGCGTTAGCCGCTAACCTGAAAAGATCGCAAATCTCAGGCAAAAAGATGGTGGTTAATAAAACTTGTACAATAGTTATTAGTCCATAAATATGTGTCAGCAGGATTTGACCCATATCCATTACAGAAATCAATTTTTATCAGAGTTTTGCTGACACTTTTTTTCTCCCGGACGCCAGAGTCATGTGACCCGCGGCGAGGAGAAAGTATGAGCTGTGTGTCCGAATCGCCCCGTGATTCAGGGCACTATTTAGTCACTGAACAGGGCAGGACTGTGGAGCGAATGAGGGGTTAGAGAGTGAGTGTGGACATTCGGACACAGCCACAAAATTAGATAATCATGAAAACCCGTCATACGCACTTTAAGTAGTTTCCTCCGCTTGATGCAGCCATTGATTTAACCTGCTTAAACCACAGTCTTTCCTCTCCTCACACGCTGCCTCTCATCTTGACAGTAATCTGCACATTGAACTTATATTTAAAGCGCCTCAAAGTTAAAGCCTTTTCTAAGAACCGTGACGCGCTCCGTTCAGTGTGTGTTGACACTTATGCTTGGTGCTTTGGTGTGCGTTGGCCTTAAGAATTAAAAAAAAGCTAGAAAGCAGCTAGAAAATGGTTGTAAAATATTCTGAGCTTTATTTGGCAACAGGTTCCTACTATTTCCTCTCTGAAATATGGTTTGGTTTGGTAAAAGTTGGTGGAAAAACCGCTTAAGGCTGGACCCGAATATGAAAAAGTTTTGCTTCAGAGCGAACTGGAGTAAAGGAAGTAGTGTGGAACAAACCTGGAAATGTGGTGAAGACAACAACAACAGAGTTTGGCAGGGGAGACCAGGAAACAGTTTGAATATTTTAGCAGTTGTGAGCCCAGTAAGATTGGCAGCAGAAAAACTCCATGTGGTGAAGAAGGGCAGAGAACTGGCATGAAGAACTCACCCTCAGTTATGAAAGTTTCAACTACTACCGCATTTTTTCTTGATTTGATAGCATTTCATTCCCTTGTTTTAAAAAAGAAAATCCATATACAAATTGATACGGAGCACAAGTAGACATTTGTTCTAACCGGCATATATTTTTTACTGCACGAGTCATAATTATCCCACAGTGCGTTGCAAGAGTGTAAACAGAGCAGTGACAGGTCTTTGAACACGACGGAATGCAAGCTCCTCTAAACACTGTTTTAACTCGGTGTTCAGTTCTGATGATGAATAAAACACTCTTAAATAAAGTGCCATAGTGCGTAAAGTCGCTATTGTTAGCCGCTTACCCTAGCTTGAACAGACAAAAGACTGATAGTTTTCCATTTAAGGCGAAAAGTTCAAAAATCCAGTCTGTTTTCTTCATTTCATTTCATTCAGTTAAAGGGGCTGTTGCTGATTTTTACAGTTTTGAAACGTGAAAAACAGAATTAGTGAACTTGATTTTTTTGCGTGTTATAAAGTAAAATCTGTGTTGCCCCAGCTCAGATATATTGTAAAAGGATTTATTGGTGTGAAAATGAGACCACAACGCTATTTATAGAGCGTTTTATTCTACGAGAAGCTGGAAGTGCGGCGTTAGCTATTTGTTAGCTTTACCCAGGATGTCAAAACTCGCTGTTAGACTGGTGAAAAGTGCTTCTAAACTCGGGAGGGTGGAATATTTAGGATGCTGGGACTACATTGGGAAAGTGAGCGATGTAAAGACTTTTAAATCAACTAGTTTTCATGCTTTAAACAGTAAAAATAAGGCACATCCCCTTTAAATAAACCATGTGTGATTAATATTATCATAAATACTGCAGTGTCTCAGGTTTGTTCAGTCTTCATGAGATAAATCCACTATTTTGGATTTTCAAAAAAAAATGTATACAACTCAAGTGACGTTACAGTGGAACGAGGACACTCAGGCGTCCTCTAGTGGAGCAATTGTGTATTACAAGTGTAGATAGAAAACATGGCAAATGAAACACGCCAGCAAAATGTTCTCACTCAGTTAAGCATTTGGTGACAGTTAATCAGTTAACCATGAACACCCGTCATAAGAACACAATTTGGTTTTAGAAACTACCGTAAAATGCGGACTATTGAGCGCAGCTGAGTATAAGCCTCACCAGCCATATTTACAAAGAAAAACACATTTGTACATACACAGGCCACACCTGTCGATAAGCGGCAGGTGTCCACATTTAACATGAGACATTTACACAGAAGAATGGAACACGCACGTTTAACACAGCAGTGCATTGAGTCGCTCTTCACTCGGTGCCTCCGACATCTCACCATCGATTCATGGATGACGAGCTCACGTGCAGCAGCTCTGTTTCCTTCTTTCTCTCCACATTGATTGCTTTTGACTTAAAAGCTGTGTCATATTCATTTCTTGGTGTCTTTTCTGTGATGATGGTCTGCGCGTGATGCAAACTGACACAATCAAAGTAATGTATTCCTCCGCACACTCTCGCTTTCATCAGTCTGTCAAACTCTTGCGCTTCCTGCTAGAGCGCCCCTAGAGGCCGTTTCCGTAAAAAAAAACTAAAAAAAAAACATAAATTAGCCGCATCGCTGTATAGGTTGCAGGGTTCAAATCATGTGAAAAAAGTAGCGGCTTATAGTTTGAATTTTACGGTAGTGTTATTTTGTGCTGAAAAATAGATTATGGTATCAACATCTGGTCATCTGGTATTGAGCTCTTTCCTTAGTATCAAATCAAATCAAATCAATAACATTCTGCCCGGCTGCATATTATAAATCCCCACAGTTACATGGAAATGAACATGTACACTATGTTTTCTGTCCCGACAATACACAATAGAGCTTTAAATGGAGTTTAAAATGGCAGCCTCCACTCGTCAGCTCTGTCGGTTTTATCTCTCATTCCCACATTTGTGCTGAACAGAGCTGCACACATCCAGGACTCTCCCAGGCCCATTCATGTAAAACTCTAGCACCGACAAGAGGAGAGGGGCCATTATGCCGCTCTGTGGAACATTCCTGGCAAAGCAATAACCTCTCCACGGAGACGAGCAGGTGGCAGACCCTCCATCAGAAAAGTCACAAAGTGCACCTTTTAAACGTTCACAGTGGAGTCCTCCAGCTCCAGTTCTCGAGACCGAAATCCTGGCTTAGATCTGGAGAAAGGTCACGGAGGTCCTTTAATCCTTTAGTCGTGTCTTAGTCGATCAACATTTTTATTAGTCGATTAATCTTATTATTTATTTTTATTTTTTGTAGATTAAATGGATTTACACGACTAAAAAAAAAAGCAAAACAAGAAGATTTGGAGTGAGTAAGATGGATGGAAGATTATGGAGTTCAACATATACATACTATCTTTTCTAGGACTTTTCTGTATAAATAGTTGTTTTTCCTTTGACATTTGGTCTTTTGAGTGTAGTTTGGGTCAGATACATGGAGATTTTGCCACACCCCCTTTTGGCCGACTAATTGGTCCAGTGTTTTTCAAACTTTTTCAAGCTGCGGCACACTTTTTAAGTTTAAAAGATGCCACGGCACACCACCTACAACAAAAACATGAACAATTCAGACCATTTAGTTAATAAAATGTGGTGCTAGTGGTGGTTTTATATAATTTTTTGGTGCAGAAGTTGCTCAAGACACTCCAAAAAGATAAAATAGTTATTTACATCTGCATTTGTGAACCTGTTACATTTTTCCAGACACACCTGGTAAAACTTTAACGCGCACACTGGTTGAAAATCAAGGCTTTTGTCGACCAAGAATTTCTTTAGTCGACTACAGCCCTAAAGGATTTGTTCACGCTTGTCATGATTGGGCCCTAAATTAAGTCTTAGTCCTGATGTAGACTTGGTTTGGTTCTGTTTTAGTATTAGTTCAGTCCTGATCTTGTCCAGGTTTGGTTTGTGTTTAGTCCCAGTTTATCCACCTCTCCTCACAAGTTTAAAGGACACATATTATTAAAAACATCCTTTTTTGAGCTTTTAATCATGCTATAACATCATTCCGTCATCAAAAACGCACCTGGAGTTATGTTTAGCTTCATTCACGCTTGTTTCATTCATTTTGTTTATGAGGCCCTCTTTCCGCAGAGCCTCAAAACAGAATGTCAAGTTTTGTGGCTTCAAATGTAGAGATCTGTTGCTGTTTTTAAGTCCATAAATCATCTCCAGACTCATGTTCGTTACGACTGTGTGCTTAAATTAGCATGTCGAGGCAAGCTAACTTTAGTTTATTTCCCCTTGGTATTTCCTTCCGATGCCAGTTTATGAAATGCAGTGACTGAAGGCGTCTAGATAGAGAATATTTATAAATAAAGTGTGTTGATTAATTTTGATGTATTAGGTCTTGACATGGTTGACATGTGTTATAATAAATTATTATAGTCAACACATTTTTATAGTCGATTAATCGTCGCAGCCCTAGTTCTAACACCAAATTCTGATTAGGGAACGCCTGAGAATTGGTGGGAGGGCACCTATGGTGAATATTTATCATAGTTTTACATCTGTGAAGTTGCAGTTTGTGAAGAAATTTAGAAAAATAAATGTTTAAAATTACAGGAAGTAGTGCTGAGTTCAAAAACAGAATCTGATGTCATCAAAAAGCGACGATCCATTGAAAATACAGGGGCATTTTACAGACAACAAAACAAAATTAAAGGTGTTATCAGGTATTATTTGTCAAATCATAACTATTGTGTAAATCAGGGGTGGCCAACCAGTCAGAGACTAAGAGCCACTTTTTTTTACTGTGTTACTGCAAAGAGCCACATCATACATGGGCACACATGAACATCATTCCATGCCTCATGTGTGTGTGCGCGCACACACACACACACACACACACACACACACACACACACACACACACACACACACACACACACACACACACACACACACACACACACACACACACACAGGCCTCTGCTCAGCCAGATTTATTGAAAATGACCCACAGCAAGATAATGACAGTTATTTTTTCAACAGTTAACATTGTGTGCACTGTCTCACACACACATAAACTCTCAGTTCAAGCAAGTCCACAAACAAAAATATAACAATTTTCAATAACATTTTTCTCTTACTATGCTGCTTAGTGGGACTTCTGGCATTCCTTGTCCTGAACAATCCTCCTCAAATCTGGCTTGTATTCCGTTGTTGCCACTCGAAGCAACTCTTTCACATGAGTGTCAGTCAGAACAGATCGATGCCGCACTATCGCCACATACGGCGCTGTACGGATCCACTGTCAGACCGCAAACGCCACTTTTAGCCACAAATAATACTCAGAACTGCACCAAACTTCATCAATAGTACACACAGGGTCCCAGCACGTAGTCCGAGCCGTCAAACATCTGCTAGCTTAGCCTGTTTTCTTTAGCTGATACAACTCACCCACTTCTCCTCCTGGATCCGCTTGTTGGTGGGGAAGCCCTGGTGGAGCCCCGACGAGTGGATCCCTGAGTGCAGGTAACAGGCTAAGCTAGCAGATGTTTGACGGCTCGGACTACGTGCTGGGACCCTGTGTGTACTATTGATGAAGTTTGGTGCAGTTCTGAATATTATTTGTGGCTAAAAGTGGCGTTTGCGGTTGAACAGTGGATCCGTACAGCGCCGTATGTGGCGATAGTGCGGTATTTGCTGAAGTTGGTGGATCTCGTGAATCTAGTGAAATTAATGGGTAAATTAATCTCTCGAGGGGGGGGTCTGACTCGGTGTTACGGTGTGTTTGACCATGGTTTACACTTACGCCGGAATATCGCTTTAAGAGCCGCATGAAATCAGCCAAAGAACCGCATGCGGCTCGAGAGCCGCGGGTTGGCCACCCCTGGTGTAATTTATATGGGTTTTGGCCGTTTACAGTCTGGTTGCGATGGTAACAGTTTTGCAGTTAGCTCTATGTCGTATTAGCTGCTCATGTTCAACCAGGAAGTGACATTATAAACATTACTTGAATGTCAAACTGGGGATAAACAGGAAAAATGTTTAGTAAAATCTTAAATATAATAATTTTCACTACGTTTTAGAGAAATATGACGTCTATCCTGTCATATAGACTAAGCACAGGGGAAATACAAACTAGATGCTGTTGCAATAGCTGAAGCTATTGCGAGTGACTGCGCAATTGAATTTGTGTGATGTCGGTATGGTCCGGGATTCGAACCCACGACCTCCTCATTGGGAGGCAGAAGCTCTAGCCGCTCTGCCACCGTGCACCTGCCAAAAACAGTTTAAACAGCAAACTTTCCTGTAGAGGACCAACAGAAAGGCTCCCACTGTAAAAGATAGGGAAAAACTGCTCGGCAAATTATGAAAAAACTACAAAAGGTACATGTACCAAAAGTAATAGCAGACATTAGAAGACTAGGAACTATTGAAAAATCCCCAAAAAATTAAAATAATTAAAAAACTGTGGCCTGTGAAATGTGCTGAAAAACAGGAAAATACAAGAACAAATAGTGACTGCCTATGCATAGGCAGTCACTCAAATACAAATTTCCCTACGGTTATGATAAATCCTCAGCCTTATCTTAGACTTATACTCCTCTCCTCTGGCAGATCAAACAACGCCCTCTCAAACTATCACATCGAGGGTTCAGTGCATTATCTTTAAGTTGAATATAGTCTAATTTTAGCAGAGGTTTAAGTCGCTCTAGTGTTAATCTTGCCTTGCTCTTTCTATAGGTCAGGTCTTTGTTCGGCTGCGGCGGCTGCCTATAGCTTCACACAGACCGTATTTAAACCCACATATAAATTATTCCAGCCCCGTGTATTGACTTTACTCATATCCGCGCTCCACTTCTATGTAGAGATGTCATAAATTACCATGTTCTCGTCCATATATTGAGGTCGCGCCACGATTCACGCTGCTCCACGTGACAGAATGGAGTCCTTTTAATCTGCCTGGAGCCACTTTGAAGTGACGTTACGAGGAGAGAAGAGAAGAAAATTAACATAAAATAAAAGTTATCTTGGTTTGATTGGTTCGGTCGGTGAGAGCTCTTGAACGGGGATAGTTTTAAAGATACGTGCTTCCTTTTCGTCTTTATAAATACAACAGTAGAACACAGTTAAACGCTCGCACGGCGCTAAAGTGTCCGGGTAAAGTGTCTTGCCAAAGGACACAAGAGTTTGCACGAGAGCCGCAGCTGTGGTTTAAGTGTAACCAGGTCCAGTTGGGTTCAGGTTCTGAGATCAGACGAGATCGAGCGCTGACGAGCAGGTACAGCTGTAGGCACTAATTGTAGTTTTTAAGTAGTAGAATTATTAGTTGTAGTAGAAGTAGAGGTAATAATGTTAGCTGTTGTTTCTCTTAAGACCTACAGCCTCGCTCTCAACTCACAAGTAGAGCGTTAAGATCTGTGTCTAGAGGTGATTGTAATACTCCTAAAAGAAAGTCTGCCTTTTCCCAATCAGCCTTTTCTTACAAACCACCAAGGAATGGAATGGGCTGCCAGACAATCTCAAGAATTTGGCCGATTTCTACCGCTTCTCTCGGGCCGTCAAAAACTGGATTCTGGAGCACCAAGCCTGCTCACACTAACAATACCAAGCGGGTATCTCTCCATCAGATGTTACCCTTGTGGGTATCACCCGATGGCCACCAGATCACCAGACCAATAGTGTGATAATATTACCTCGTTCATTGACAATACCATCAGGTACAGAGCTATCAGATGTTACCCTCGTGGGTGTCATCTGAGCTGTATTTCTGCACTTTAAATACTATTGCACGCTGCACTTCAATTATACCAGGTACTGTAATGTTGTAAATATGTATTTTATATTGTTTGTCTTTAAATGTTGTAAATATGTATTTTATATTGTTTGCTTTTACTTGTCAAGGACTACAGATGGAAATTAGCATTTTCGCTAAATCTGGTGCAGCCATCTTTTAAATGTAACTGCACACTGTCCTTTAAATAAATAAATTAAATTAGTAGTAGTAAAAGTAGTAGTGAGCCCAAAGTCACTGGGATAGGCTCCAGTCACCCGCGACCCCGGGAACCGGAATAAGCGGTAGAAAATGAATGAATAAATGAATGAATAAAAGTAGTAGTAGTAGTTAGTAATTAGTAGCAGTATTATACACTGCAGTAGTAACATAAGAAGTTGTTGTTTTTAAATAGTAAATGGTAAAAAAAAAAAAAAAGGTAAATGGTCGCATTTTACCTTTCAAGGCACTCAGAGAGCTTTACATCAAGGAACCCATTCACACACACATTCACACACCGGGGTCTTGCCCAAGGACACAAGAGCAGTATTCACCTGAGGGAGCTGAAATCGCACCTGCCAACCAATTAGTAGCAGTATATTTAGTGGGAGTATTATAAGCAGTAGTAAGTATAAGAGGTTGTTGTTGTTGCTGTTTTTAAATAGTAGTAGTAGCAGCAGTATAATTAGTGTTAATATTATAAGAAGTTAAAGTTTTTTTTTAAGTAGTAGTAGTAGTTGTGATAGTAATATTATGAGTAGGTGTAGTAGTAGTAATTTTAGTTGTAATAGTACTAGTAATTGTTGTAGTTAAAGAAGTAGAAGAAGAAGAAGAAGAATTTTTATTTATAGAGCGCTTTTCCACCTAATAGGCACCCAAAGCGCTTTACAAACTGTAGTAGTAGTAGTGGTAGTGGTAGTGGTGGTGGTAGTGGTAGTTTCTATCTGACTCTAGTTGTAGTACTTGCTGTAGTATATATCCTACTCTAACTGCAGTAGTAGATATTGTTGTTGTAGTGTGAGTAGCCGGCTCCTGGCCCCTTCTCCGTGTGGCCGTAGTATTTGAGGTAAATAAAATAGTAGTAATTAGTAAACTTCAATATCATAATTTGAATTTTTATTTTGTCTTTACAATCATTTTCAATAACAATAAACTAACTCAATCCGCATGAAAACATTAGTCTATGATGAAATAAACCAAAAGTGTTTGTGTATCGTGTGCAGGGGGCCATCGTGGCGGTGACCGGAGACGGCGTGAACGACTCTCCCGCTCTGAAGAAGGCGGACATCGGCGTTGCCATGGGGATCACCGGCTCGGACGTGTCCAAACAGGCCGCCGACATGATCCTGCTCGACGACAACTTCGCCTCCATCGTGACCGGAGTCGAGGAGGGTGAGTGCAGAAGGAGCACGGGTTTGTCACCTTATTCTGCCCCGCCCACTTTTGACTCTCTTTGCCACCGATCCGCAATCCTGTTTTAAACGCATTTCCGTTTGACGAGAACTCTGCTAAAGCTAATGGCAAACGAGGGAAAAGTCTCGCCGCTAAAACATTACATAAAGTAGATTGATTTGTCTAAAATGTTTAATGAACACGAGCAACAACAAGTCACAACGCACCGATTTCCTGGTCAGTCTGAAAACGTCTTTTTAGTCCATGTAGAACTTATTTTCTGTTGAGCTCGTCTGCTCCATGTAAACTACAACAGAAACAAGACGGCGGCGCATACGGCAACTTCTGGAATAAGGTGAGTAGACAATGGTTGGCCCAAACTGGCCTGGCGTGTCCAGCCAATCAAAAACTCGCACTCTTCCTCAGTGCGCATCAGTCCTCGCTCTGTGTGTACACTCCTCGCCTGAAACCAAATTTTGAACGCACAAAGCTGTTTATGTATGGAAATTGAGTATAAATGAGCCTTAAATTTACAATTAAAAACCAGATATTATGTCTTTTGAATAGTGTAAAGTAGAGCTGAGCGATGTGGTGATAAAAGTGGAATGTTGAGCTCGTCCTCGTGACGATCTTTTTTTGTGTAATCGTCGTATCGTGATTGACTGTTTGTGTCTTTAATGCAGCTGTCTGTTCAAACACACTTTTTCTCCTGTTGTTTAGCCTCTGAAGCCTCTGAGCAGATGACTTTATTTACCTCTTAAAGACCAGAGCTGCACAATTAAAACAAATCAACTCAAAATTGCAATTTTAATGGATGCAATTAGCAAATCGCAAAGGCAAATTTCTTCTACAAACCAAATGTACACTGCAGTTTGGATTTGTACAAACATGTTCCGAAACAAGCCACAAAAGCGCAACCAAAAGTGGTAAAAATGTGCTTATTAGCAACAAAAACACGTCTACAAACAACAAACTAAACAAAATGACGAAAAGCGACTAAAAACAACAAAGACCTGACTACAAGTGACAAAGATGCGTTTAAATATGACAAACGCAACTGAATGTGACAAAATTGTCTTTAAAATGTGAATTTGAACAGAATCCTATTATTAAAACATACATCGCAATAAAAAAGTCAAAATTAAGGCAAGATACTAGAGGCTAAACTCATTTTTTTTTTTTTTAGTCCATTTGTTCTCTCAACATATCGTCTTTCATGTGGAAACAACAAACGTATCCAATCCACTTTTAAAATTGTTTTATTACTTCATTGAATCCACTTCATCCATAGATTTCTCTGGGACATTGTAACTTCAAAGGACGTTTTCCTAAAATGCATTTTGAGACATAAAGATCAGCCTTAAAGTAGATCCTGCACCAAACTTGGACTCAACACCATTTTGACGAAACATATAGAAGGATTTTTTGAGATCTAATTCTAAACCTGATTTATTGATGTTTTAAGTAATTTTAGGACAGTTTAAAAAAAAAAAAAAAAAACTCAAAAGAAATCCAAAATCCCCTCTTTACATTTTATAACTAACGTGTACAAAATGAAGAAATTTAAACCTAGTTCTGTCCATTTTTCAGACTTATATGTCCCAAACATGTGCAATTATGGCAGTTTTTACACATAAAATGCCTTATTTCTACATGAAAACATGACTTGATAAAAAGCTTTTTTTTTCTTACATTTATGTGAGCAAACTACAGGAGAAGTTTCAAATTGATATCTTTAAATTTAAAATTTTTCCTACTCACCTGCAGCGTCTGACCTTAAACATATTTAGGATTATTTTTTAGCTCACTGGACGGGCACAAGCTGAATCGGTCGCCTTTCTGGTTATTAATTGTCAGTTAAATTGGCCATTCAAGCTGACGAGATGATGTTAAATGCCCTTTGAATTATGTAAATACAAGCCCACGTCCTACTTTTTGTACAAATTTAATTAAATGTTGTGTTTCTGCTCTGAACACGAAGGTCTATTTCTGCAGAACAAAAACCTGCTGGAAACTGATTAATTTTAAGTTTTTCTTCGTCTTTTCCTGTATGAAAATAAAACGAGCCTGTGAAGTTAATAATCTAGACATAGAATATAGCTAGAAACGTGGCTATGATTAGTGTTTTAAGTGAACTGAAACAAGAAAACCATGTTTAGTCCTGGTTTATTGCTTGTTTAGTCCTTGTATTTCTAGATATATTGTATTTTATTGGCGTATACGACATTTTTACATGGCAATTTTGCTCTAACTTTGCACAAATATACTTCCTCTTTTGTGTTTTTATGTGCATTGTCCCTAATAAACACGCAAATAAGCTAAAACTATGTTGGCGTATCGTTGAGCGAGACGACTGCTTGTGCGCCGTTATGATTGATGGCAGTGGAAAAGGGCATTTAGGTGAAGAATGGCAGCCAAGTTTTAGTCATTCAGCCCTGGGGCAAACAGAAGTAACAGCTGCCGTTGAGTCTCAGAACATGAATAATGCATTAAAGCGCCTATGACAGGTTGGGCCACTCATTAAACTAAATTCCAGTTAATACATATATTTCAAATTCTGCTAAAATGTTTACAAAATTTACCCCAGTTTGGCCTTTTTTTTTTTAGGTTTCAAATTTTACTTCCTGATTGTAAATGATGACATCACACTGGGAAAATACCAAGAAACATCGAGTACAGTGGGCCAAAACTCATCTAATGTCACAGATTTTTTTTAATATTGTAGAAAAAACATGTGAACATCTTTATTTTGTTGAATCGATTTTTAAAGTCTATGACAGTTTAGACGACACATGTCACTAAAACGTAGTGAACGTGATTATATTTAAGATTTTACTAAACCATTTGTCCCCAGTTTGACAGTTTAAACATGTGTATAATGTCACTTCCTGGTTGAACATGAGCACAAATATGACGTAGAGGTAACAACCGTTACCATAGCAACCAGAGTGTAAACAAGGGCCAAAATCCATATAAATTACACAATAGTAATGATTTGACACAAAAAAAATACCTGACAACACCTTTGTTTTCTTAATTACAGTTTTAAACTGTCCAAAAATGTGTCCGTTGAGTGTTAACTGTATTTATATCCAACTGTACGTCGCTTCTTGATGACATCACAGAGGGATGTCAAAATTAAGAATTAAATACGATAAAATAGAGTATATACAGCAATGTACAGGTCAAGCCCAATACAAATCTGAGCTAGTATTTTTTATCAAGCACCAAATTAGATTGATTTAAAAACATATTTTCCCTCTTTCTCCCTCAAACTCGTCTAAAATCGCTTCAAAATGTTTTTTTTTTTTTTTAAACAGCCCCCATGCGCAAACCTAAGAACTATTTCCAAAACACAAACATGAACACACAAACACGCGGCGCTCGTTTAACCGGGGACTCGCGCTCTCTTCGCGGGGCCCACCTGAGACGCCTCCTCGCCGTTAGCATTAGCGCTAACGCTGGTGTCGTCTGGATGAATCCGCGCGAAGCTGAACGACGGGCCCCGGTGAGAGTTGGCGTCGCGCACTTGAAAGGCGACGCTTAGGGTTTTTGAAATGCAAAAATCAGCCGACAACACGGAGACGAGGCCGTACATATTTAACGAGAACGGTGCGGAGAACAAAGAAGGCTGTTAGCTGTACGCGTTTAGACAAATCAGTAGCGCGCAGAGTGAAGCAAAATGGTGCGCTCTCGTTCTGGAAAACTGTACAGAAATAAAATTATAATAACACTGTTGACTAAAGTGCCTTATAAATGACAGATTGAACTACTTATTTAACTAAAATGCAGTTGAGATGAGATGCTGCAGGTGAACAGGAAAAAATCTTAAATTTAAAGAAAACAATTTGAAACTTCTCTTGTAGTTTACTCACATTAATGTAAGATTTTTTGTTGTTGTTGTATATTTTCATCAAGTCATGTAGAAATAAGGCATTTTATGTGGAAAAGTGGCCAAAAATACACATATTTGGGACATTTCAATCTGAAAAATGGACAGAATCAGGTTTAAATTTTGTTTTCTACACATATTAGTTATTATTTAGTTTTTGAGTAACCTTGATCTGACTGAAAATTGTCATAAATATTCAATTTTTGCCTAATTTAAAACTTCAATAAATCTGGTTGAAAATGAGATAGCCACTAATCATTCTGCACTTTTTGACAAAATCTTGTTGAGTCCCAGATTGTACAGTTTGGTGTAGAAGCTACTTTAAAGGGGCTGTACCTGATTTTTACTGTTTAGAAACGTGAAAAACAGAACTAGTTCATGTTAAAGTCTTTACAATGTCATATGTATAGCTCACTTTCCTAATGTCCTAAGTCCCAGCATCATAAATATTCACCGCCATGAGGTTATAAACACTTTTCACCTTCACGGGTAAAGTTAGCAAACATTACCATGCTAACAGTGCACTTCCTACTTCTCGTAGAATAAAATGCTCTATAAATAGAAGCAGAGTTAAAGTGTGGACTCATTTCCACCCGAATAGATGTTTTTACAATATGTTTGTATTGGGACAACAAAAATGTTACTTTATTACATGCAAAAAAATTAAAGTTCTGTTTTTCCCCTTTTCACAACAGTAAAAATCAGGTACAGCCCCTTTGAGGCTTATCTTTATGTCTCGAGGGAGAAAAATGCATTTTAAGAAAACAACCTTTGAAGTTACAATGTCCCAGAGAAATCTATGGATGAAGTGGATTCAATGGAAGAATAAATCACCTTTAAGAGCAGATTGGACACGTTTGTTGTTTCCTCAAGAAAACCAAACTGACCAAAAATGTGTCTCGTCTTAAGATATAAATGTATTTCAAATTTGGCTAAAATTCTTTACACAACTGATGAAAGAAAACCTACATGAACATCTTTATTTTATTGAATGAATGTTTAAAGAGTCACAAAGGTGTGTGAAATATGTTTAACCTTTGGATTAAATTAGAGTGTGATGTCATCAATTTGTGTTTAAATCCTGTAATTTTATTTGTAGCATATTTTTCTACTTTTCCGCACAGGCTTCTATCGTTTTCCATTTCATTTTACTTTTAAACAGGAAAAGATGAATAAAAACATGAATCAGGCCTGAATCAGTTTCCAGGAGGTTTCGGTTCTGAGAAAAGGACAGAAAAACATTCAGGGCAATAACCGACAATCACCAAAAAAACACTACATTTTATTCAGTTTGAAGAAAAAGTCAGATGTGTGCTTTTATTTACATGATTTACGGCGAGACACTGCACGGTTTTTGTATTTTGGTCAGTTTTCTCTCTCAACATTTAGACTTTCAACAAACTTGTCCAATCTGCTCCTAAAGATGTTTTATTCTTCCATTGAATCCACTTCATCCATAGATTTCTCTGGGACATTGTAACTTCAAAGGCCGTTTTTTTCTCCCTCGAGACATAAAGATCAGCCTTAAAGTAGATCCTACACCAAACTGTACAATCTGGACTCAACAAGATTTAGATGAAACGAACAGAAGGGTTTTTAATTTATAATTCTAAAACGGATTTTATTGAAGTTTTAAGTAAAAAAAAAAAAAAAAAAAAAATGGCGACAAAAACGGGACTAAAAGTGACCAAAAAACGGGACTAGAAGTAACAAAACTGCAACTAAAAGCAACAAACCTATTAAAATTAATTAATTAAAATTAATATTTTTTCCTATTCACCTGCAGCTTCTCAGTTTAAAGGTCCCATATTCTGCTATTTTGCCCTTTACACAGTCTATTCTAAGGGCTTTGTTGATACATTTTTTCGTTGTGCAATATCCATAACATAACAGTTTCCAAAAAACACCCATTTCTTGGACTGGCCCCCCTCCTGCAAAAGCAAACGGCTCACTCTGAGATCCGACCCCCCCGAACAGAGAGCAGGCTGCGCGCGCCTCCCCCGCCCAACCCGCAACGACGCCTAGAGCGGAGATGTTGCGCATGCGCCGTGTGCTCCGGTAAACAGCGATACACAAACACAGGAATAAACCTTTTCTCGTCCTGACGGTGCGTCGTGCTGAGTCCTACGTCCTGGATCTGACCTGGAGTTTGACGTGCTCCAGGACCTCGACGACGGACGTTGCCGTTTGGTAAATAACAAGCTAACTCTTCGATCTGTCGTATCCATCGTGTAATTACTGTGTAGCATTAGCATTAGCTGTTTTTATTATTGCGGCTGCGCGCTTCCCGGAGGCGTGGCTTAAACACCGCGTCATCTTAGTGAGGAGCCCCCGTCTGCTGCTCAGCCGAGGGGGACGAAAAAGACAGTTCTCTAGAGAAAGCATGCGGGAATCAATCAAAAACCACTTTGGGCACAATATACGAGGCCCAAATAGCACTGTGGGAAGGTTAAAACCTCTGAAAAGTCAATTTTGCATGTTATGGGACCTTTAAAGAACATTTTACTCCATCATGAATGACACCTGTCGATTGTTAAACTATTATTAGAGAGAGAAAACGCATTAGTTTCAAAGTGATTGAATTAAACTATAGAATGAATGAACGGGCATATGGCGTGACCTACGTTTATTTTGTTATCGGTTGAAATTTCTTTACAAATAGGCTCTTTTTCTCTCAATAATTCAACTCGAGTGCACAATAATGTCTTTTATAAATTACACATATTTATGGAAGGACGCTGTGTTTCCTTGTCATTCAAAAAACACTTGTGCGCTGTGATTGTAACACGTCAGACTTTCCTACAACGGCACACTTATGTCAGAGGCTGTTAATTAACACGTTGGCATAATGTCAAGTAGTTTTCTATACCAAATCTTGACATTTTCCGACACTTTAAATCTACGGTGACAAAAAAAAAGGTTTGTGAAATGTGAAAAATAATGATTATATTCTTATTTTTGTAGAATCCAACCTTGAAAAACAGTTTGATGCACCAGTTTGATGTCCTGCAGTGTGACAACTATATTTAAGAAGAAAAATAAACACATGAATGTAAAAAAAAGACTTCTTTGAGACAGTTGGCCAATATGGATTTTTAGAGTTCTATTTATTTATTTTTAAGTCAATATATATCCGATATTTGTCTTGCTGCTGTTGCCGATAACTAATATTAGACAATACCAATATTTAAATTGTAAAACTCAAACCAGACCCACAAATCTATTTAAGTTGAAGTGAAGTTCACACATTTACTTTTCACTTTATAATAAATAATCAAAAATAACAAAAGTAAAAGCAGAATTTATTTATTTAGGATGTAAAATACTTATACATATATATAGCCTTTTTTCTGTTTTTACTCATTAGATTGTTACACAAACACACACAACCAAAAAAATAAATACCAAAAGTCAGTCACCTTTCCGATGTACCAATATTGCACTGCACAGACACCGAAATACGATAAAAATGTGTTGATATTGACAGATACCGATACTGAAACAGATATATCACTCATCCCCAGAATAATTTATTATATTTTCTAACAAGTTTGTGACTGGAGATGTTAAAAGTACTAAAAATTAAAAAGTTATACGTATATTTAGATAATACTTTAGGAAAACCTTCAATTACGCAAACACCTATCTCCCTTTTGAGTATTTGTTTTTCTTTTTGTTTCCAACTTTTACCGATATTATCTATGAATATTGTCAAAGAGGAACGAATCATATTTTAATTTCTGTAAAATACGCTTGGCTTTGGAAAACATTAAATACTTCAAGCCTCTGATGACTTTTTAAAATGGCACTTATCGGTTTTTGCAAATAGAGCTTATGCAGAGACATTTGTTTATTCGAAAAATACGCCTCAACATTCAGAATTATGAGAAGCAAACACAGATTAAATGATTCTTTGCTTTTCTTTGGCTTAATTTTTGTCCGTGGAGCTTTTCTTTTGCTCAAATAAACTTTATACGGCAAAACGTCAACTGAAGGTAGTTTGTCGTTGTTGCTCCGACTGTGCAGAGATTAGCTAGCTTGCAAGCGACATGTGGAGATAAAGGACACTTCAATTGCCACACAACAATTCATTTCATCAACACCTGGACTCAGAAAAGTGTTATTTAAGAAGAGAAATGTAATGAGTTCAACTGTGTTTGATCCAAATAAATGTGAGTTTAACTGCAGTGTTCCTGTTGTTTATCTGGTTTTCTACAACTGTTTACTTGATTTTGTTTATTTAGATTTCATTTACAAACTAAATATTTAGCAGAGTTGTAGACTTTTATGTTTGTTATTAGAATTTAGCGGCTTTTTCACATTTTAGTTGTGTTTTGAGCTTTTACAGGAGAAAATATCATTCACAATTGACTCCCTCGTCTGCATAAACTCTATAACTCTACCTTTTTGTTTTGTTTTTTTAATCGTTTTGTATCCTGCTACAACGATTCTTCACATTGCAGGACGAAAAAAAGTGTCACACCCCCAAGCGTCAAGTACTCATGAATTATTAGCTTGATATTTCTTTTTTTTATGGTAAAACAGCTGTGATTATTACCTGCAAGTGCTGTGTGATCACGTGAAGGAGGCATATGATTGCCGGTCGGAAAAGGTCGCAATTTATGAATGATTAATGCAATGTAAAGAACCTTTGGGGATCTTGGAGTGCGCAGATCTGTCTCGCGCTCGTCTTTCGCTCCTCGTTCCTGACTCGCTGTGTTTGTGCTCCTCAGGCCGTCTCATCTTTGACAACCTGAAGAAGTCCATCGCCTACACTCTCACCAGCAACATCCCCGAGATCTCGCCTTTCCTCCTGTTCATCATCGCCAGCGTCCCTCTGCCCCTGGGGACCGTCACCATCCTGTGCATCGACCTGGGCACGGACATGGTGAGGACGGACGCGCAGGAATATACGGGAGGAACACACGGAAATATACAGGAGGAACACAGAAATATACAGGAGAAACACGGAGAAATATACAGGGAAAACATCTAGAAACACACAGGACGAATACATAGAAATATACAGGAGAAATATGCAGAAATATACAGGAGGAACGTGTAGAAATATACAGGAGGAACATGTGGAAATATACAGGAGGAATATGTGGAAATATAAAGGAGGAACATGTAGAAATATACAGGAGGAATATGTGGAAATATAAAGGAGGAATATGTAGAAATATACAGGAGGAATATGGGGAAATATACAGGAGGAACAGGCAGAAATATAAGGGATGGACACGCTGAAGCATACGGGGAGAACACCTAGAAATATACAGGGAAAACACAAAAACAAAACACACAATATATTTTTTTTAAAAGACACCAAAATGTATGAAAAAAAATACACAAACATAGAGGAAAAATACACAAAAACATACAAGAAAACTAGGAGAAACACACAGGTAAAAGACACAGAAACATAAAGGAAAAGAAACATACTGGAGGAACACACACAAACATGCATGAAAAGATACAAACAAGTTCAATTTGAGTTATTGCCAGTGATAGTTAAAAAAAACCACATTGGAAAACATACAAAAAGCTCAGAGTGCAAAATAAGGCTTAGTAATTAATAAGATTAACTAATTGTGAAGTCGACTATGAAATATAATAGTTTTTTGGGCTATACAGACTGTAAAACACAAAAGGAAAAACCTTTTTATCACAACGACAGCAGTTAAATGTTGTTGTTTTTTTATTTATTATTTTTATCAGTAATACACTGTATTCGTATTTTAACCATTTATATTTACATGTATATATTTATGTGTATGTGTTTTGTGTACAAGTTGTGTTTTACAATAATTATATTTGCCGCCTCATGTTTTTGCACATCTCAAGCGCAAGAGTAACAGAATTCAAATTGAAATTAAATTTTCAATGAGCTAGCCTTGAAATAAAACATCTTAAAAACATATTAGAACCAGCTACGAATGTCTTAAAAACTCAAATAATCAAGGTCTAATATAATTACAAATCGCCAGGACTAATCTAATCACAGATAACTCTTCAGAAATAACTTCATGGGAAACAAAATATCTTAAAAACAGTAAGGAATGTCTTAAAATAAGTCAAATAAGTGACACATTTTAGCACATTCCCCATGGATTGTTAAAATACTGTCTGAACATTGGTATCAGACAATCCCTAAAAACACTGAGTCACTGAGTCAGTCTCTCCCTGTCTGTGTTTATGTATATTTTCTTCTCGTTCTTTGACAGCAGAGGGAGGATGTTGAAAAGACATGTTTTTTCGGTGTGTTGTGTTCACACGTCCAGGTGAATGTGTCCGACAGCTCCACATAACAAGCACAAACCACAGGCTCTGCTCGTGTAAACAAACATATGGGAAATATATTATACAGCGAGGAATGCACTTTACGATTGGGTCGTTAGGAGACAACAACACGGAGAAAGTATTCAGCCTGGTTTTGTCCCTTATGGAGGCAGTAGCTTTATCAGTGTGGACAGAAGGAAATGAATTCATGAGTGTCGGTGTTTCATTGGTTCTGGATTAATAAAGACGCTCCCAGTGTTTGTAAACAGTACGCCTGCATTCTAAAAGCTGGGACAGTTCCATGCAGGGGGTTCCTATGCCTTGTCAACAGCACAAACAATGAAAAACAAGGGCGTCGGACACTCGAGCACACAAGAGTAACACCAGAGCAGAGTTAGAAAACATTACCATGTGTAGTAGTGTTTAATTTAAAGTCTATATGACGGTTCGACGACACATTTGACTAAAACGAAGACGAACTTTCTTCCGTTTTTTCGGTCTGTTTGTTACCTTTAGGCATATTTTCTAAAGCCAAACAGCTGCCACACTTATCAGACGACCCAAAACTGGGTTCCTCGAAAGTTGAGGAGGGTTTTGTAAATAAAACTGAAAAGATATTTCAGTTCAGATATAGCGTGCAACCCGGAAGTCCTATATTTAAGATTTTACTAAACATTTTACCCATTTGTCCCCAGTTTGACAGTTTTTAGCAACCAGACTGTAAACAAGAGCCAAAATCCATCTAAATTACACAATAGTTGTGATCTGACAATAAAAATACCTAATAACACCTTTATTTTGTTGAATGATGGTTTAAACTGTCAGAAAAATATGCCACACACATTTAAATTATCCTTGTATTTTCAATGGCACGTCGCTTTTTGATGACATCACAGAGAGATTCCGTTCTAGAACTCAGCAGTACTTCCTGTCATTTTAAACTTTTATTTTTCAACATTTCCTCACAAACTGCATCTTGACTGATGTAAAACTATGATAAATATTTACCACCAGTGCCCTCCCATCAAACTAAGTTATTATTAGACAAACACGAGACCCTGTCGTAGCGACTTTAAAGGGGCTGTACCTGATTTTTCTTAAAACATGAAAAACAAAACTAGCTGATGTTAAAGTCTTTACATCAGTCACATGTATCGTTCACTTTCCTAATGCAGTCCCAGCATCATAAATATTCACCACCATGAGTTTATAAACACTTTTCACAACTTTCAGAGGTTAAGCTAGCAAAACATTAGCATGCTAACGGTGCATTTCCTGCTTCTCGTAGAATAAAACGCTCTATAAATAGATACAGAGAAAGCACTGTGGTCTTATTTTCACCTGAATAGCTGCTTTTACAATATATCTGTGCTATGGATAAACACATTTTTACTTTATTATATGCTAAAAAATCTGTTTAAGCTGTTAATGTATGTGCTCTTTTGCTAAAATATAAGCTACGTACTATTTCAAAAGATAAAAAACATAAATTTTAAGACATTTTAAGTATACATTTTTCACCTGATAATTGATACTTTATTATTATAGTTATAGTTTACTTGCTCCCTACAAAAATATGGTAGAAATATAAAAAATTGAAGCTAGAAATTAATGTATGCGCTGCACTTTCGAGACTCACTGACACCAGCACTTATTGTTACGACTTTATACTATAATATATACGTTTATAATTAGGCCCAATTCCCTCGCAGCCTGTTCAGCCCGTGCGATGTTTACTCTGTACTCTCCGACACGTCCAAAATCTACACGTCTCCTCTTCGGGCCAATTCTTTAAAAATTAACCAGAACCATCTCGGCTATTTATAATTCATCGTTTACAGAAACATCCCACAAACGCTCTTCATTTGTGTTTACGCCGTTACAGTTTCCCCAGAACACGCAGGAGCCCAAAGCTACACGCGCATTCATTTAGCTTCGTATAACAACAATAAATAAATACATAAATACAAGGGGATTTTAATTATTAGCGCGTTGGATCGCCGCGAGCTAGCCAAAGGTGACACGTAGCGGAACGGCGCTAATTCCGACGAGTGCCGCCCGGAGCAGAGTCGGTTCTCGTCGCGCGGAGGAGAAAAGTCCGATCGGAGGGGCAGAACGGAGACGGATTTACATTTCGCAGACATACGGCCCCCGCGTTGTACTCCCCCGGGGCGACAGAAGGAGGCGCCGACGAGCTCACGGCCGCCGGGGAGACATCCATCACGAGAGAGGAGTAAGACGGACAAATGTGTTGAGTGTAAGCTTTAACTTTGAGCTTTTTATTGATCGAAGAAGGCAGTCTGTCTATGCTTTCTTTTTTCTTTTGTCTCTTCCCCCTCCCTCTCTCTCTTCTGCTCTCTTTTGTTCTCTTCTTTCTTGCCACTCACCTTTGTCTCTCTCTCGCTCTCTCTCTCTCTCTGTTCCCTTCCTTCCTTTTTCGTTCGTTCTTTTATGTCTGTCTTTCTTTGTCTCTCCCTCTTTTCCTATTATTTCCTCTCCTTTGTCTCTTCCCCCTCCCTCTTTCTTCTATTCTCTTTCTCTCTCTGTGTTCCCTTCGTTTCTTTTTTTTTTCATTCTTTTATGTTTGTTTTTCTTTCCCTCCTTTCCTCTTTCTCTCCTTTGTCTCTTCCCCCTCCGTCTCCTTCTCTTTTGCTTTCTTTCTTGCTACTCACCTTTATCTTCATCTCTCTCTCTCTGTTCCTTTCTTTTTTCTTTCTGTCTTTCTTTGTCTCTCCCTCCTTTCCTCTTCTTTCTCTCCTTTGTCTCTTCCCCCTCCCTCTCTGTTTCTTTTGCCCTCTCTTTTGCTCTCTTCTTTTGTGCCTCTCACCATTGTCTCTTCTCTCTCTCTGTTCCTTCATTCCTTTCTTTCGTTCTATCTTTCTTTCTTTGTCTCTCCCTCCTTTCCTCTTATTTCCTCTCCTTTGTCTCTTCCCCCTCCCTCTTTCTTCTATTCTCTTTCTCTCTCTCTGTTCCCTTCGTTTCTTTTTCTTTCGTTCTTTTGTTTGTCTTTCTTTGTCTCTCCCTCCTTTCCTCTTCTTTCTCCTTTGTCTCTTCCCCCTCCTTCTCTGTTTCTTTTGCTCTCTCTTTTGCTCTCTTCTTTTGTGCCTCTCACCATTGTCTCTTCTCTCTCTGTTCCTTCATTTCTTTCTTTCGTTCTATCTTTCTTTCTTTGTCTCTCCCTCCTTTCCTCTTATTTCGTCTCCTTTGTCTCTTCCCCCTCCCTCTTCTATTCTCTTTCTCTCTCTCTGTTCCCTCCTTCCTTTTTCTTTCGTTCTTTTATGTCTGTCTTTCTTTGTCTCTCTCTCTTTTCCTCTTCTTTCTCTCCTTTGTCTCTTCCCCCTCCGTCTCCTTCTCTTTTGCTCTCTTTCTTGCTACTCACCTTTGTCTTCATCTCTCTCTCTCTCTGTTCCTTTCTTTTTTCTTTCTGTCTTTCTTTGTCTCTCCATCCTTTCCTCTTCTTTCTCTCCTTTGTCTCTTTCCCCTCCCTCTCTTTCTCTTTTGCTCTCTTCTTTTGTGCCTCTCACCTTTGTCTTCATCTCTCTCTCTCTCTCTCTCTCTCTCTGTTCCTTTCTTTTTTCTTTCTGTCTTTCTTTGTCTCTCCATCCTTTCCTCTTCTTTCTCTCCTTTGTCTCTTTCCCCTCCCTCTCTTTCTCTTTTGCTCTCTTCTTTTGTGCCTCTCACCTTTGTCTTCATCTCTCTCTCTCTCTCTCTCTCTCTCTCTCTGTTCCTTTCTTTTTTCTTTCTGTCTTTCTTTGGCTCTCCCTTTCCTCTTCTTTCTCCTTTGTCTCTTCCCTCTCTCTCTTCTGCTCTCTTTTGTTCTCTTCTTTCTTGCCACTCTCCTTTGTCTCACCTCTCTTTTTCTGTCTTTCTTTGTCTTTCTTCCCTCTCTCTCTCCTCTCTCCTAATCTCATCTAATATGAAACACCTCAACCTTTGTCTTCTCTCCCTTTTTTCTCTCTCTCCCTCCCTCCCTCCTTTCCTCTTCTTTGCCTCCCCTCACCTTGCCAAAAATACGTAGCAACTCATCTTTGTCTCATCTCCTTCCTAACCCTCTTTGTCTCTCTGCTTTCTCTCTTTTGTCCTCCTTTTTCTTTAGTTTCCCCTTACTTTCCTTCTTTGTCTCTCCCTCCTTTTCTCTCCTTTGTCTCGTCTCATCTTGCCCAATATGTAGCCCCTCACCTTTGTCTCATGTCCTCTTCTCTCTTTCTCTCTCCTCCTCTCTCTTTTTCTTTCTCTCTTATCTGTTTTCATTATTTCATTCTCTTTCTTCCCTCTTCATTTTGTCTAATATGAAGCACGTCAACCTTTTTCTCCTTCCTCTGCTCTTCTTTTCTCCTCACCTTGCCTGTAGCACCTCACCTTTTTTTTAGCTTCCTCCCTTTCTCCTTCTCTCTCTCTCTCTCTCTCTCTCTCATGCTTTTTCTCCTCTCTTCTCTTCTCTCTCCTAACCTGCCTCACAGCCCACCTTTGTCCCTCTCTTCTCTTTGTCTCCGCCTCTTGTGCCCCTCTCTCTTGCTCTCTTGTCTTTCTCTCTCTCTCTTCTCTGTGCTTTTTTACTCTTCTTGTATCACTTCACCTTTGTCTCCTCTCCCTCCTTCCTTCCCTCGCTCCTTCTCCTCTTTCTTTCTTTTTTCCTTTTTCTTTCTTTATCTCTCTTCCCCCTTATCCTCTCTCTCTCGTCTTTTCTCTTCCTCACCTAGCTCCACTTCTTTCTCTTTCTTGTATTTCTTTCCCCTCTTTCTCTCTTCTGCTCTCTTTCTCTTCTCACCTCGTCTGTTTGCACCTTGCCTTTTTTCTCTCTCCCTATCTCTTTCCCTCTGCCTCTCTCTCGGTCCCCCCCCCTCTCTCTCTGCTTCTCTGTCTCTTTGTCTCTCTCGTTCCCCCCTCTCTCTTTCTCTCTGTCACGCTCTCTTTTCCTCTCTGTCTCTTGCTTTTTCCTCCTCCTCTCTATTTCTGTGTTTCCCTATTTTCCCTCTCTCTTTATTTCTCTGTCTTTCCTCACCTCTCTTTCTCTATCTCTCTCCTTCCTCACCCCTCTCTCTCTCTCTCTCTCTTTACCTGTTCACCCTCTCTATCTCTCTGTCTTTCATCACCTCTCTTTCTAATCTCTCTTTACCTGTTCTCCCTCTCTTTCTCTATCTCTCTGTCTTTCCTCTCTTTCTCACTCTCTCTTTCTCAATTTCCCTGTCTCTCCTCACCTCTCTCTCTTTCTCTCTCTCTTTCCCTGTTCTCCCTCTTTCTCTATCTCTGTCTTTCCTCACCTCTTTCTCTCTCTCTTTCCCCCCTCTCTTTCTAATCTCTTTCTCTCTCTATCTTTCCTCACCTCTTTCTCTCTCTCTTCTCTTTCTCTTTACCTGTTCTCCCTCTTTGTCTATCTCTGTCTTTCCTCACCTCTCTTTCTCTCTCTCTCTTCTCTTTCTCTCTCTTTACCTGTTCTCCCTCTCTTTCTCTCTGTCTTTTCTCTCTCTCTTTCACACTCTCGCTTTATCTATTTCCCTGTCTTTCCTCACCTCTCTCTCTTTCTCTCTCTCTGTCTTTCCTCACCTCTCTTTCTAATCTCTCTTTCTCTCTCTTTAACTGTTCTCCCTCTCTTTCTCTATCTCTCTCTTTCCTCTCTTTCTCACTCTCTCTTTCTCAATTCCCTGTCTCTCCTCACCTCTCTTCTCTTTCTCTCTCTCTTTCCCTGTTCTCCCTCTTTCTCTATCTCTGTCTTTCCTCCCCTCTCTTTCTCTCTCTCTTTCCCCCCTCTCTTTCTAATCTCTTTCTCTCTCTCTCTCTGTCTTTCCTTGCCTCTCTTTCTCTCTCTCTCTTCTCTTTCTCTCTCTCTTTCCCTGTTCTCCCTCTTTCTCTATCTCTGTCTTTCCTCACCTCTCGTTCTCTCTCTCTTTCCCCCCTCTCTTTCTAATCTCTTTCTCTCTCTCTCTCTGTCTTTCCTTGCCTCTCTTTCTCTCTCTCTCTTCTCTTTCTCTCTCTTTCCCTGTTCTCCCTCTTTCTCTATCTCTGTCTTTCCTCACCTCTCTTTCTCTCTCTCTTTCCCCCCTCTCTTTCTAATCTCTTTCTCTCTCTCTCTCTGTCTTTCCTCACCTCTCTTTCTCTCTCTCTCTTTCCCTGTTCTCCCTCTTTCTCTATCTCTGTCTTTCCTCACCTCTCGTTCTCTCTCTCTTTCCCCCCTCTCTTTCTAATCTCTTTCTCTCTCTGTCTTTCCTCACCTCTCTTTCTAATCTCTCTTTCTCTCTCTTTAACTGTTCTCCCTCTCTTTCTCTATCTCTCTCTTTCCTCTCTTTCTCACTCTCTCTTTCTCAATTCCCTGTCTCTCCTCACCTCTCTTCTCTTTCTCTCTCTCTTTCCCTGTTCTCCCTCTTTCTCTATCTCTGTCTTTCCTCCCTCTCTTTCTCTCTCTCTCTTCCCCTCTCTTTCTAATCTCTTTCTCTCTCTCTCTCTGTCTTTCCTTGCCTCTCTTTCTCTCTCTCTCTCTCTCTCTCTCTCTCTTTCCCTGTTCTCCCTCTTTCTCTATCTCTGTTTTTCCTCACCTGTCGGTCTCTCTCTCTTTTTCCCCTCTCTTTCTAATCTCTTTCTCTCTCTCTCTGTCTTTCCTTGCCTCTCTTTCTCTCTCTCTCTTCTCTTTCTCTCTCTTTCCCTGTTCTCCCTCTTTCTCTATCTCTGTCTTTCCTCACCTCTCTTTCTCTCTCTCTTTCCCCCCTCTCTTTCTAATCTCTTTCTCTCTCTCTCTGTCTTTCCTCACCTCTCTTTCTCTCTCTCTCTTTCCCTGTTCTCCCTCTTTCTCTATCTCTGTCTTTCCTCACCTCTCGTTCTCTCTCTCTTTCCCCCCTCTCTTTCTAATCTCTTTCTCTCTCTCTCTGTCTTTCATCACCTCTCTTTCTAATCTCTTTCTCTCTTTAACTGTTCTCCCTCTCTTTCTCTATCTCTCTCTTTCCTCTCTTTCTCACTCTCTCTTTCTCAATTCCCTGTCTCTCCTCACCTCTCTTCTCTTTCTCTCTCTCTTTCCCTGTTCTCCCTCTTTCTCTATCTCTGTCTTTCCTCACCTCTCGTTCTCTCTCTCTTTCCCCCCTCTCTTTCTAATCTCTTTCTCTCTCTCTGTCTTTCCTCACCTCTCTTTCTCTCTCTCTCTTCTCTTTCTCTCTCTTTACCTGTTCTCCCTCTCTTTCTCTATTTCCCTGTCTTTCCTCACCTCTCTCTTTCTCTCTCTCCGTCTTTCCTCACCTCTCTCTCTTTCTGTTCTCTCTCTCTCCTTCTTTCTCTCCCTCTCTTCTCTCTCTCCTCTCCTCTCTTCCCCCTCTCTCCCTGTCCCCCACACCGAGTCCCCGCTCTCTCTGTCGTCTAATCCTCTCTTAACTCCTCCGGATCACTGCGACGCCTTTGCCTTTATTGTCTGTTTTGTCCGTCCTGATTCCTCCATGATTGAAGTCTAAATGCGCCTCATTTAAAAGCTGCTTCCCTCCTCGCCGCAGTTTTTAAACAACCGCTGCCCGAGCTTTGAACAGCTGCATATCTGCTTTGAGGGGCGCCGCGCCAATTAGTATTCAAATATTCAATGAAGTAACTAATAGTGTTTATATGAGCACGAGTACAAATTTGTGAGCGCGTGTGGAGCTTGTTAACAGCGATTCTGACTCCGGGGTTTGAGCTCAGGGCGCCGCCGTGACGAGACCCTCGCAGCGTGGGGGGGTTTAGTCAGAGAATGAAGTATTAGACTGAGATGCAACACACTTAAAAGACACATATTCTGCTACAGTGACTTTTTTGAGCTTTAAACCATGTTCAAATAACATTCCATCATCAAAAACACACCTGAAGTAGCATCCAGTTGCATTCACGCTGTTTTTGAGGCTGAACTTCCAGAATATCCAGAGAATATTCCGCTGTTTTAAAGTGCAGGTTTTTACCAGTTACCATTTTTTCTGTAAATAAGAGTGTGCACTTTATACCTTATACTTTATATTGTAGTTTTATTACCATGTTTATTTATCCTATTTTTATTGCATGCGCCTATTTCTTTCATTCCTGTCCTAAACTGTGTGTTGCAACAGTGGAATTTCCCCATTGTGGGACAAACAAAGGATCTCTTATCTTATTATCTTATCTTTAGGATTTTCTAGTTTTGACTTTATTTGGTGGAATAAAACCTGTTGTAAATGTTAAACGTAATTTTACACCAATCAAATGTCAGTTTGTGAAGACAAGTTTGAAAAATATGTTGACATTTACAGGAAGTAGAGCAGAGTTCTGAAACATGATTACGTCACACTAGGGAGACACACAAGGGACGATTTACAATTCAATTCAATTTATTTTTGTAATGCCCAAAATCACAGCCACAGTTGCCTCGATGGACCACAGGTAAAGACTGTCCCAGAATGCCCCTGTCCTTTGACCCTCCTTCGCGGCGAGGAAAAACTACAACCAGCAAACACACTTTTCTGATCGTTTAAACATGAATTCAACAAAAATAAAGCTGTTCCCATATATTTCTTATTAATCAAATTATACTTTATGTGACAGTAGAGTTTTGACCCAGTGTATTCACCTTATTCACTTTTGCAGTTTTTTGCACTTTTGTCGTAAACGCACTTCCGTTTGACGAGAACTCAGTTAAAGCTAATGACGAACGAGGGAAAAGTCTCGCCGCTAAAATGTTACATAAAGTAGATTGATTTGTGTAAAATGTTTAATGAACACGAGCAACAGCAAGTCACAACGCACAGATTTCCTGGTCAGTCTGAAAACGTCTTTTTAGTCCATGTAGAACTTATTTTCTGTTGATCTCGTCTGCTCCATGTAAACTACAACGGAAACAAGACGGAGGCGCGTACGGCAACTTCCGGAATAAGGTGAATAACATGGTTGCTAGGTAACAGATACAGAATTTCCCTTGTGTGATGTCACGATTTACAACCAGGAAGTACAAATTTAGACCTAAAAAACTGCCAAACTGGGATAAAAATTGTTCATTATTTAGCAAACTCTTAAATATAATGATCTTAAATGTGTTTTAGTGAAATGAGTACTTCAACCTGTCATGGGCCCTTTAAGTCCTTAAATCATCTTCAGACTCGTTCTGAGCATTTTTGCCTCTTAACGCGATAACTGCTGCAGCAAATACGCTTCATAACGTCTTTTCAGCGCTAACTTCACTAGAGTGTATATAGCACTGGCGCCATCTGCTGGTTGGATGGATTCAATAACGTCATTTCATAGTGACTGATAACACAGATCATAAAATACATAAGAAACTCTTTTTTCTTTGCTGTTTTTAAACATGAGATGGCAAATTTAAGGCACTCGAGCATGTTTAAAGGCTAACAGCAATATGAAAAATGCAGAATATTTTTCTTTTAAGCGTTCACATGCCTGGGTTTGGTTCTGGTTTAGTCCTGATGTAGACCTGGTTTGATCCATCTCTCGTCTTGGTTTAGCTGCAGTTTAGGCCTATTTTTCTGTGCTCCCATGTCATGAGTTTAAAGATTTATTTTATTGAAACTTTATTTGAAAGAAAACTCCCGCCCTCTGTCTCACTCTTCATGAATTTATTGATACGACGTTACGACAGAGTTGTCTTTAAAGTTTTCTGCTGCATGTGCAGAGTCTGACCAGCAACGATTTAAGGGAATCCTGGCCAAGACAACAGCACAGATCAGTCACACGTCAACACACATTTACACGAGCCGTTACAAACCATAGATCCCATATAAACGATCACACCCGTGAATCATTATTTTATATTTTGGATATTTTAAATTGCAATATTAATCTAAAATGCCTTCATATAAGTACCACCTACGATCAGTGTAATCCCTCATTCGTCCGGACACAAGTTTGCAAAGGAACTCACCTGGATACTTTCAGAAATCGAGATGTTTTGACTTTCAAACGTTATTTTCAATCTGATGGAGCTCAAATTGGTCCTGCCCAATGGGAGGAGTCTAGTCTACAACAGCCGCATTCAGAGATGCACCGATACCACTTTTTTCCGTACGAGTACTTAATTTTGAGTGCTCGCCGATACCAAGTATCGATACTGTTCTTATAAATTCGAAATCTACTTAGTTACATTTAAAAATGCTTTTTTCTTTAATTTTGACTAAAGTAAGCAATAATTACTTACATCAACTTTAACAGCTAAGCAGCTTCTTTTGCTTTCATTTCACTTTTCTGTGCCACGTTTTAACATCTCTGTATGAAATATGTTTGGTTTGAATAGAGTTTGCTGCGAAAAAAAAAAGTATTTGGGTCTAAATATGAGCGCTGTGCGTCGTAAACAGGAAACAGCTGATGCTAACGTGTGCTCGTTACAACCCAAGCTGAACGAGAAATGGTTAGACAATACGTTAAAGCACAACTAAGTAACATTTGTACCTTATTAAACGTCTTTGTATGTCTATTTGTATGTATTTTGTTTGTATTAGTTGCAAGATTTGCCGATATCGACCTGGAGACAACGCTCCTGAGAAATCCTGGTTCTATTTTTGATATTTGGCGACATGAAATGTTTTTGTATGTGATTGTACTTTCTTTTTTCAGTTTTTACGCTTTTACGTCTTTTCACTTTCACAAGAGAGCTGCAGGAGGAGCTCTGTCGCTGAAGTTACCTAGTTCTGCTTTAACACAATACTGTGCGAGCGAGAAATGAAAAAAAAATCTATTTGTGGGTTTCAGCTTCCGCAAAGTTTTCAACGTTTTGAGAACTTTTCATCTCATATGTTTCTTCTCGTTTACTGCTATGGCAACGTCCTAATTTGTCATCACTCTGAAACCCGCGGATAATAATGAATAATCTGATGTGCAAATTTCAAAACAATTGCACGTTACAAAAGCCGCCCTCGATATCTCGCCTGAGTATTTTTAGACCAGAAGTATGAAGTTGTTTCTAAAGTGTGACTTACACTTTGGGACGCTGCAGTCGTAGAACAACTGAGTGAAACAGAAAGTGCACAGTGGAATCAAAGCTACGACAACCACTGCAACCACAGGAGCAGATAATGTGACAAATCAATACGTCCACATTTAGACGCACTATAATCGGCTCCACGCTGCTTGTTTTTAGAAATGTATGAATAAAAAAACATCTACAGTGGTGGAGATATCAACTAGTGAAGTTTATACAGTTAAATGTATGTCTTTGGGCTTGAATTTACTCCATGAAAAGTGCTGCGTGAGACCAAAGCAACAGATACTTATATTCAAAAACATAAAAAATTACCTTTATCGGGAATGGATAAATAGGATTTTAATTAAGATTACAGTTACAGCTCAACTTAATTTAAAAATAACACAAGTAATTTAAAACCAATCACAAAAAAACACAACAATTAGACATATGTTCTGTTCTGCCACACATTTTATACATTTTTTTTTACATAATTGTTGTATATATTGTTGTCATTATGATGTCAGTTAAGGCTGAATTACGATTTGGGATTCGGGCTGCATGATAATGGAAAAGACTAATGTGAATGTCTTAATTAACGGGTCAAAACGAAAGTGCTTCACCCTTTTCCCCTCGTGTTTCCTAAAGTTTTCCCTCCTGTTTCCTCCCGTTTCCTTCCATTTCCTCATGTTTCCTCCTGTTTCCTCCAGTTTCTCCT
The DNA here is from genome assembly GCA_019453435.1 of Rhinogobius similis. Taxonomy (NCBI): domain Eukaryota; kingdom Metazoa; phylum Chordata; class Actinopteri; order Gobiiformes; family Gobiidae; genus Rhinogobius; species Rhinogobius similis. Next base: position 6,073,901 of record CM033632.1, on the reverse strand, counting down.
TGTGTTTCCTTCTGCTTCCTCTTGTTTCCTCTTTTTTCCCTCATATTTCCTCCCGTTTCATCCTGTTTCCCCTTGTGTTTCCTCCTGTTACCTCTTTTTTTCCCTCTAGTTTCCTCTTTTTCCCTTCTCGTTTCCTCCTGTTTCCCCTCATGTTCCCTCTGGTTTCTCCTTGTGTTTTCTTCTGCTTCCTCTTGTTTCCTCCTATTTCCTCCCGTTTCATCCGGTTTCCCCTCGTGTTTCCTCTTTTTTCCCCCTCTAGTTTCCTCTTTTTCCTTTCTCGTTTCCTCCTGTTTTCCTTCATGTTTCCTCCTGTTTTCCCTCATGTTTCCTCCTGTTTTCCCTCATGTTTCCTCCTCTTTTTCCCTCATGTTTCCTCCTGTTTTCCCTCATGTTTCCTCTGGTTTCTCCTTGTGTTTCCTTCTGCTTGCTCTTGTTTCCTCCTATTTCCTCCCGTTTCATCCTGTTTCCCCTCATGTGCCCTCCCGTTTCCTCCTGTTTCTTCCCGTTTCCTCGCGGCACAACCCCCAGATCCACATAAGTCCTGGATTTTCGCGTCTAAGTCGCACATATTGCACTGCTGCTTCTCCGCTAAACCCAGACGATATGAAATCTTTATTACAGGGACCTTTCGCCCGGGCGTTAGACCCAGCTCACATTTCTCTGTCTTATACTCTGTGGCTCTTCTTCTGCACTGCAAAAACAACCGTGCAATATCAAAAATGACTTGGATTCTGAGTTGTTTAAACCTATTTTCTAATTTGTCTTTAAAGATTTGCAGCCATAATCTTCTGTACTTGATAAAGTTATGACAAATGCAGTGTTAATAGACTCTTCAAAACACAACTCTTTGGGCGTTTGGGGAATTTTCTCTGCAGACAAAATGACCAAGTATGAGGAGAGGAAAGGTCGTGGTTTGAGTTGGTTATTAGTGAGAAACATGATGTGCATCGGCTTTAAATGATCGATTCAATGAACTTGTCTTATTCTGACATTGTTTAAGCTGCGATTGGTGAGATTTTACCTGAGGAAATCAAACCTCTGTGGAGCAGAACCAAGCGGACACTCTTTCTAAACTGTACGATGGCTATAAAATATCAATTGTTAATAATAATAATTGACAGACTCTGCCTTTTTTTATCTGCAGGCATAATTTCTTAGAATTTAATGCAATTTATGGCAGTAAGAAAGTGTAATTGTTAATATAATATAGGGCTGTAGTCGACTAAAGAAATTCTTGAACAAAGGAAAATCCAAGGCACTCCGCCTGCATAAAAACCTTTTATAAAGAAGAGGAATACGCCTACATAAAAGAGTACAGCTGGTGCCAGGAGTTTAAATAGGCCGGCAACCAGTCACCAGACTCGATCACATGACATAACCACAGATAAAAAATGTTTTTAAATGCCCTAAGTTTACAATCAGGGCTGTAGTCGACGAAAGAAATTCTTCGACTTAAGACATGCCCCATCGACCGATTAACCCTAAAAGGGTGTGTGGCAAAAATATATCAAAACTATGAAGTACTCTCATGTATCCAACCGAAACTGCTCTCAAAAGACCACAACTGCACAGGAAATCATGCTAAAACAACTATTTATACAGAAAAGTACTAGGAAACAGAGTATTTATGTGTTAGACTCCAAGACTCAGCAAACTCACTCCATATCTTCTCATTATTGCACATATACACATTCTGTATATAGTCTTAGTCTATCATAGTCTATTCTATTTTATTTTATTCTTAATCTTATGCATGCCTCTTTTATTGTATTTTATTTAGTGGTGGGCCGGTAACGCCGTTAACGTGCTGCGTTAACGTGAGACTCTTATCGAGCGATAAAAAAAATATCGCCGTTAATCTATTCTCAAAGTTGGGTTGGGAGCACTGTTCCCTCCAAGATGCGCGTGCGCAATTGCGCACAGCTCCCAGGGGCATCGCGCAGAGAAAATCTTTGTCGCGCACGAGAGAAAACGAGAGAGAAAGAGAGCGAGAGACGCGAGCTACACACACATAGCGCCAAATCAAAGGCTCGGAACTAAAGTTCTACATCCCATACGCTTTTACCTACTCTTTCTTCTGGACCAACCCGCCTCGTATTTTTCGTAGTTTTGAGAACAAACAGCTGACGAACTAATGCGTCTAGAATAGCGCAAATTACCGCGAAGATTTGCGCTCCCCATCAGGACTGAAAGTAACGTATTCCGGCCCGTTACTGCGGACCCCTAAAACATTTGGTGGTAGCACGCTGTACCAGCCGGCACGTAAACGAGCTCCTCCACCTGACGCACGGAAAAGTAGTCCCACTAAAATCATTACCTCTGGAGTCAAACCATCACATTAGACACAAACTTAATCCAGGATCAGGCTGTGCACTTTTGGAGATTTAATCAGTCCAACCCTGAACTCTCAGAACTCACGATGACAAACTTGATTTGAGTTCATTCATTTTGGATCTTACTTGTCTCTGCGCGTCTTTACGCGGCAGCGGCGTGAGCGCCGTGAGCAGCGCGGCACAGGCACAGACTTCAGACTCCTCTGTCTTCAGCACCAGTGAAGAATCATGAACCAATCAAAGCAAACGCCACAGCGGATCTACAAAGTTTAGCGCTTTGCACAGTTTTCGCGTGTATTGATATGCAAATTAGCCGCGTGCGTAACAAGGCCTTAGGTGCGTTATGCGCACAGAATAATCCCAAGCGAAAACTGGAAGAATAAAAATGAATGGCCACTGACGAAAGGTTTATTTAGGCTTTGAAGACTGACTTGTTGTGTCAGAGCTACAGTAAAGTCTAATCAATGACATCCTTCAAGAATTAACTGTAAATTATCATTAGGCCTATTTGAAACATGGGCTTATGATCTAAACATGACACACACGTTACTTTGTCCAGAGGCTTCCAGGGGAAATTTAAGCACAGAATTAAATTAATGCAGAATTAAATGAATATTGCACAGAATTGTTGCTGGATAAGAGTCAATCTTTATATTAAAATGCATCAGAAAACTGAAAGATTTGGAGGGAAAAAACACCATGACTCTGATTTGAACACAACTTAATGATGATATCCTTTTTTTTAAATTAATTCTACCTAAACCAAATTATAGCCGAGGGGCTGTGATCAGAGAGGAGGACAGTGCAGCTCACAGAGAAACACTGACTAGAAAATTTATTTTTAAGAAGCTTCCCAATGGAAATCTCGACAAGACTAAGGTTGTTTGCACCCTGTGCAATGCGGAATTAGTTTACTGTAGGAGTTCTTCCAGTCTCAAGTACCACCTAAACGCAAAGCATCCCTTAGCTAATGCCGGGCCAAGCACTGATGTGATGAGCCCCTGGTCTAATGCGCCACCTGGCTTGAGAAACCCGTTCTCAAAGACTTACTTTTAGTCATTATTTGGGTAGCACACATATTCTGAATGTCTTCGTCAGAATTCAAATGAGCCATTTTAATCTAGATTAATCTAGATTAATTCCAAGATTACAGTGAGATTAATCTAGATTAAAAAAATTAATCTATGCCCACCACTAATTTTATTATATTTTATTCATTGTTTTATGTTGCACCTCACGCCGAAGCAAGTTCCTTTGTTTGTGAATTTTTATCACTGGCAATGGAAATAAACCGATTCTGATATACAATTTAATCTGAATAAAATGATAATCGACTAATAAAAATCGTGGTCGACTAAGACGCCATCGACCGATTAATCGACTAAAAAATTACAGCCTTATTTACAATGTAGCAAAACTCGTACTCTTTCCTTCTCCGTAGCTTCAATCCGCCGCTCCATCATGTCTTTGTGGTTTCTGAAGATGTTGGTCGGTCAGTAGAAGAAGACGCTCACTTCTGAATATTAAAGGAAGTTTAACCACTTTAACCATATATTATATAAGAACAATCTATCTGCACTACACATTTGCACATGGCACTGTCTGCCAACTGTACATTCTGTATATAGTCTATCTTAGTCTATTTTATTCTTAATTTTTATGCATGCCTTTTTATATATTTTTTATATTTTACTCATTGCTTTATGTTGCACCTTCGCCGAAGCAAATTCCTATGTTTGTGAATTTCACTGACAATGGCAATAAACCGCTTCTGATTCTGATTCTGATTTTCACGTAAGGAAAACCCCTCCCAAATGTTTCTTTATTGCCCCTCATAACAATTCCCAAACCTGCAGACTCTTAGTTTATGGTCAACCGTCCTAATTTTGACTTGTAATTACCCTTGTCTCCTTTTGGCCCCGCAGCCTAGAGGTAACTGAACAAACACTTACCTCTACAAGTATCTCTCACAGCAGATACTTCATCTTCTCTCGTTCTCGCTGCTCTTTTCCTCCAGGTCCCGGCCATCTCTCTGGCCTACGAGTCGGCGGAGAGCGACATCATGAAGCGCCAGCCCCGCAACCCCAAGACTGACAAACTGGTGAACGAGCGCCTCATCAGCATGGCGTACGGACAGATCGGTCAGTACTGAACACAAGATTTCACATAATACAGGAGCAAGTCCATGCCATAAAGTTAGACAGTCTTGGCGATTTTCTGTTTAAGTCGTTTTGGATCAATAATGTGGTTTACGACGGACTAAATGTGAAATAATGCTCTATGTATTCGATCGTTTATCACCTTGATTTTCAACCAGTGCGCCTTCATGTTTTCAGGTGTGCCTTGAAAAACTGCGTTAAAATTTGCGTTAACAGATTTAAAAATGTGGACGTAATTGACGAATTTTCCATTTTGGAGTGTCCTGAGCAACTTCTGCATCAAAAAAAGAACACAAAACCATCACTACTGCCAACTTTAAAGAACCAGACAGTGGCACAGACATTATTTGGCTCATTATACACCAGATTTATTTATATTTTTTTAAGTAATTGATGTTCTGTGGTATTTTTTTATCCAAAAAAGTGTGCTATACCTCAAAAAACACTGGTATATCACATTTATTCAACAGAAAGTGCATAAAAGAGGAAATCAGACACATGAACCAACATTAACAAGTTCGCTGGGGCAATATCTTACATTTTTGTTGCTGTTGTGTCATTTTTAGGACTGTTCTACATTTAGACAGTTCTCACACTTCAAATTCCAGAAATATATTATTAATGAGACCATGATTAAGATTTCAAATAGCTAAAACGCCTAAATCACAAAACAAATTTTAAAAAAGTTCCATATTTTTTACGTGTTTTCTCTAAATGCTGAAATTCCAGTTCTCGTTTCCTCAAAACTTTAAATGAATGGGTGTCCTTAAACCATATAAAAGTTATTTGAAGTTTCTACCTCTTATACTTTCAGATACAGATGTTTTATGAATATTTATAAAACAAAAAATCGAAATTTGAAATGAATTAGTAATTAAATTAAATTGCAAAAACTCTTGGTGAATAGTCAGCTCCCAAATCAAATTTAAAAAATCAATTTTCATCAACTTGTTCGTTCTTTAAATGTCCAAAAGAGACACAAATATTGACATTTGTTTTGAAACTGTAACATTAAAATTGCACTGAATGGATTTGATGTCGGCGCATTTTGACATTTTTTGTGAGAAACAACTGAACTGAGAAAACACTGCAGAGGGAGGTCATGAATGTGTCCTTTTTAAAGATGATTTTTGTCCACTTTTATTTGCAAAAGGAAAAATAATTTCTGCAAGCTGTTAATAAATACAGAAATGGGAGCGCAGTGGATCAAAAACTGTTAAAGAAGAAATATGCTTTTGTCTGCTATAGTTATAATCCCTTGACAATCATTATTGGACATTTTAAAGTGAAATATTGATCTAAAATAACTTAAAGGGCCTGTACCTGATTTTTATTTACTCTAGTTAAGATAAATTCTCTTGTTTGACAGAGGCAACTTCATGTAAAGACATTGTGTTTGTGATGTATAATCTGTGCATATTATAAATGCACTTTATTTGGAAAGAACTAGTGCAGAAGTGTTTGCCAGGGTCACCTCTTTTCAGCCAATCAGGCGCATCGTACACTATGAATCATGGGAAAATGACTGCTTGACTCTATCCCAGACTGTGATTCTCTCATGGTGCGGTTTCAAAAGAGCTAAAAGCTAATTGTAAGAAGAGTTAGAGGAACTATATGGAAACAACTGCATAAGACGATTCCAGAGAGTCGTTTCTGAGTCATGGAGAAATTGAGACTTTGAGAGTCTTTGATAGAGCTGCACGATTTAGAGAAAATATCTAATTGTGATTTTTCTGACCAGTGCGATTGTGATTAGATTGTGATTTATGTTTTAATACTAGGATTCTGCTCAAATTCACATTTTAAACACAATTTTCTCGCTTTTTGTCGTGTTTTTGTCACGTTCAGTTGTGTTTGTCATATTTAAACACGTCTTTGTCACTTGTAGTCACGTCTTTGTTGTTTTTAGTCACTTTTTTGCTGTTTAGTCACGTTTTGGTGCATTGAGTCGCGTTTGTTGGCGAGTTTTTGTCACTTTTGAATGCATTTTTATCGCTTTTGGTTGCATTTTTGTTGCTTGTTTCAGAACATGTTTGTACAAATACCAACTACTGTGTTTTATTCAAATTTTTAGTTTTTATTCAAATCAAAGCAAGACATTTTGTTTTTTGTGGAAGAAATTATTGCACTTAAGAAACTTTGCGATTTGCTAATTGCATCCATTAAAATTGTGATTTTGTGTCGATTTGGTTTAATTGTGAAGCCCTGGCCTTTAAGAGGTAAATAAAGTAATTCAGTCACAAAGGCTTCATAGGCTAAACATCAAGAGAAAAAGTGTGTTTGAACAGAGCAAGAATCACTCAAAAATGACTTGGGAATTGTGTAATTTGTCTGTTTTTGACGAAAATACCATTTTGTCTGTGACTATTCTCTTGCAGGACGTCATCGAACAGCTTCACTTCAGCCTTATCTGTGTCAAATTGAGCAAAACTGTCATATTTACGGCCTTTCACGCTCTAAACCAGTGCTTCCCAACTCCCTGAGCTTTGTCTCCGACTCCAGAGTACCCCTTAACTCGAGTTTCGGGCAAATGCATGGGTTTACTGATCAAATATAGTCAATTATTACTATTATCATTTTTGTTGTAGTTATATTTATGGTCCATGATACTCCAAAAAGTTGCTAAATTTACAACAGATGATACTTTTTCAGTTTTTCCCGTACCCCCGGTTGGGAAACACTGGTTTAGAACAGGGTATATCCCAAGGGACCCCAAGGGGTACGTGAGGAATTACCAGGGGGTACTTGGAATGGTTTCAGATTAGAAATGAAAAGGAAATGTACTTTTTAGGGGTGCACGGTGGCAGAGCGGCTAGAGCTTCTGCCTCTCAATAAGGAGATCGTGGGTTCGAATCCCAGACCACCCCAACATCGTGGTTTCGAATTCCGAACCACCCTAACATCACACGATCTCTCTGGGTGGAGTCTGCATGTCCTCCCCGTGTTACCGTGGGTTCTCTCCGGGTTCTCCGGCTCCTCCCACCGTCCAAAGACATGACTGTACAGGTTAATTGAGAACTCTAAATTGTCCCTAGTGAATGAATGTGAGAGTGAATGGTTGTCTGTCAATGTCTCTGTCTCTCTGTGTCAGCCCTGCGACGAGTTGGCCACTGTCCAGGGTGTACCCCGCCTAAGGCCCAAAGTCACTGGGATAGGCTCCAGTCACCCGTGACCCCTAACGGGAATAAGCGGTAGAAAATGAATGAATGAAGGAAATGTACTTTTATCTGACTGAAAAAGTGTCATTCGTCGTAGATTTAGCAACTTTCTGGAGTATCTTGGACATAAATATAATTAAAACAAAAAATAAAATGGTAATAATTGACTATATTTGACCAGTAAACCCATGCATTCAAGTCAAGGGGTACTCTGGAGCTTAGGGGGTACGGAAGACGAAAAAGGTTGGGAAACACTGTTCTAAACCACTAATCGAAAGGATAATCGATGACCAAAATAATGTTAGTCGCAGCTCTACTTCAACACGGTCCAAGATACAAAAAAAGTCTCAAGAAAAAGTTACTGACTAAATGTGAACGCCCTCTGTTTAAATACTACTTTTTACAGCCACAAAAAACAGAAAATTCCCCAAAATACAACATCATTCTCGTCGTCTTCACCGTCCCGTCAACTTTAACATAGTCTGCCACCCAGCCTTTCACTCACCGTTTCGACTCGACCGAAAACAAAGCGCCGCGTCGACACATCGTCCCTGAGGATGATTTGTCGGGGCGCTTCCCCGCGACAGACAGAACCCGCGGCGGCCGTAAAAACACCGCGCCGACGTCCCACGGTAAGTGCTGACATTTATCGCTACATCTTCACCGAGAGCAGGTGAAGATGCGTCAGGAGTGCGGCAATTTACGGCTAATTGACGACGTGACATTTACGGCGCACGGCGTTCAGAGCAGCTGCTTAGAGAAACGCTGCCATCTCGTCTTTTATCGGACTAATTCGGGAAATGAAAGGCTGGCCCACTTTGGCGGCTTCGTGTGAGGGGCGTGATGGGATAAATGTGCGGAGAGGAGTGTTTGGGTGAATGTCGTTCGTGTGCTTTAAGTGACGTGTTTGTGTTGAAGCAGTGACATTTCAATGATGCATTTTTCATCTATACGTCGACCTGCGTGTGAAATAAAAGGCCGGTGTTGTGACTGGGTCGGTCGTGTTGAAGAAAATATTCGAAGGGTTCGTACTGGGGCTGTAATCCTTGAGTCGTTTAGTCCATTGATTTTCAACCAGTGCGCCGGGGAAGACTAGTGTGCCTTGAGGTAATGCTAGGTGTGCCTTGGAAAAATGTTAAATTCATGAAACGGATTCATTCATATTTGATTTACCATTCTGGAGTGTCCTGAACATACTTCTCAACCAAAAAAGAAAGCGAAACTAATCACCGTGGCCAGACTTAAAGGTCCCATAACATGCAAAATCGACTTTTCAGAGGTTTTAACCTTCCTACAGTGCTATTTGGGCCTCGTATGTTGTGCCCAAAGTGGTTTTTTGATTGATTCCCTCATGTTTTCACTAGAGAACTGTCTTTTCCGTCCCCCTCGGCTGAGCAGGCAGACGGGGGCTCATCCCATGGATGACGCGCTTCACCAGGATGACGCGGTGTTTAAGCCACGCCTCCAGGAAGCGCGCAGCTGCAAGAATAAAAACAGCTAATGCTAATGCTACACAGTAATTACACGATGGATACGACAGATCGAAGAGTTAGCTTGTTATTTACCAAATGGCAACGTCCATCGTCGAGGTACTGGAGCACGTCAAACTCCAGGTCAGATCCAGGACGTAGGACTCAGCCCGACGCACCGTCAGGAGGATAAAATGTTTATTCCTGTGTTTGTGTATCGCTGTTTACCGGAGCACACGGCTCATGCACCATCTCCGCTCTAGGCTTCGGCACGAGTTGGGCGGGGGAGGCTAGTGGGTTGGGCGGGGGAGGCAGCCTGCTCTCTGTTCGGGGGGGTCAGATCTCAGAGTGAGCCGTTTGCTTTTGCAAGGAGGGGGGCCAGTCCAAGAAATGGGTGTTTTTTGTAAACTGTTATGTTATGGATATCGCACAACGCAAAATTTTATCAACAAAGCCCTTAGAATAGACTGTGTAAAGGGGAAAATAGCAGAATATGGGACCTTTAAAGAACTAGACCCCTCCACAGACATTATTTATCACATTATTTCCCAATTATATTTACTTGTGTTTGTAGTGTAGTGTTTTAGTAGATCGTGTGCCTTGGTGTCTTTTCAAACCAAAAAGTGTGCCGCGACTCAAAAAAGGTTGAAAAACACTGGTTTAGTCGATTAATCGGTCGATGGCATCTTAGTCGACCAATATTTTTATTAGTCGACTAATTATTTTATTCGCATTCAACAAATGTATGTCGCAAAAACGAGAACATTTGGATTGAGTCAGCTGAAGATTTTGGAGTAAATCTGTATCTCTAACATGAATACACTGTTTACTTGTACTTTTCTGCATAAATTGATATTTTTACATGAACTCCTGTGTAGCTTGACTTTTCTGAGTGCAGTTTGGGTCAGATACACGGAGATACTTCATGGTTGAGATGTATTTTTGCCACGCCCCCTTTTTAGTCGATGGGGCAGGTCAAGAATTTCTTTAGTCGACTACAGCCCTATTTCGTGCAGCTTTTCACAGATGCAATTCAAGCACTTTTCAAGCACTTTCAAGGTAGACTCGCAGCTTATTTTTTGCGTTCAGTACAGTAACAAACTTGCAGTGAAACGAAGTACAAAAGTAACAGGTTAATTTTTTTTTATGTATCTGTCCTTTACTTTGGTACATTTTAGAGTAGATACTTTTTACTTTTACTTCATTTCAGAGCTGTATCTGTACTTTCTGCTCCACTACATTTTTGAACTGGACTGAAAAGTAACAGTATATTTTCTTAAGGTTTTAGACCTGCTGAACAGACCGGCTGAAGGGTTTATTTTTTAGCACATTTACAGCGACATCTTGCATCTTGTTTTTTTTTTTTTTTTCTACTTCCCTTTGAGCAAACAAAAAACCTCTAAAGAGAAAAATAACCTGGAAAGTTGACTATAACGACCAGAACTCAACAAATCAATCAAGATTACAATTTGATGCTTTAATAGTTCTCCAAATAAAAATAATTACTTTTACTTTTTACTCTTGAAGTACATTTTTAAAGGAGTACTTAATTATTTTAACTTGAGTAGATTTTAAAATGTGATGCTTTTACTTTTTGCTGCTGTATCTGTAATTTTACTTGAGTAACAAAATGGAGTACTTCATCCATGGCTACAAACTTGTAAATGTGTAGCTCAGCTGTAGTTTCTGAAATTAACAAATGCATGTTGAGTATATGACAAAAATGGCCTTGGCGAAGTGTGCTTTGTTGGGAATTTTGGACAAATCGGATGTAATTTCCTGTGTTTTATGGCATTTTAGAAAGTTGCATAAAACGAAGTGATAACATCGGCACAAAGCAGATTTAGACTTTTAGCGCGCTTTGGTGTCAAGTTTAAAGTAGAAAGTTTAAATTTCAAGCATTTTCAAGCACTTTTTCCAAAATGCACCACTTTCCGAACCTTGAGAACAACATTTTCAAGCACCCTTACACATTTTTGCAAAAACCCGATGCAGATTTTCATGCAATATTTTAACAGTGCTTCAGGAATGTGCTAAAATGTGTTTGTAAATGCCACGTTTGAGGTTCAAGTGTGTGAATAAATCGTATAAAGAAACACAAAAGTGCAGAAATGTCACTTTATTTTCTTGTTTTTAAGATTAAATTTGACGTTTCTGTCTCTTTTTGAGGCCTTTTCCAAACTATGGCCTGATGCCCTCAAACCAATTTTGTTGGCTTTCTGCTAAAACGGCCCAGATAACCAAACTGGAAAAGAAATCTGCCATCACAACCCAAATAAATCACATTCTGACATTAAACGGAACTAAACTGAACTTTCCTCGCTTTATTAAAGATGTGGAGGCTCATCAGATTTACGTTAAACATGAGGAATCAGAGTTTCAGTTTTATGCAGCTAAAACCCGGAACAATCTTCCTGAGGCCTCTGCCCTGACTGTTTAAATCCAGGCTTTTGTTTAGACGTGCATACGACTGAAAGATCTATCTGCACTCTTCTCTTTTAAAGCGTTTTATTTTTAAATGATTCTGTTTGTCTTTATGTGTTTTGTGATTTTAATTTTTCAACTTTTCCTGTTATGTAAAGCACTTTGAATTGCCTTGTGTATGAATTGTGCTCGACAAACAAACTTGCCTCGCCTCAAATGATTCTCCCCCTCAGCTCCGGATAATATTTCAAAATGCAAAAAGGTTTGGACACTCCACCACAGTTTTATATTAAATACCAATAAAGCATGATATTATCTATGTTGGTTTTGTCGTAGAAAGGGTTTCAGGGGTTGTCACGGATGACAACCCCTGAAACCCTTTCTACGATGGACCACACCTGGACGAATGAGGGTTTACATCGAGATATGTTTGGTTTTGTTTTTCGCTCTTATTTATTTCAAATTTCATGTGGAAAAACCCTCTTATTTTCAAGGAGGACCACAGACAGCAGTGCCACGTAAAGCTTTGTATACAACACAACATAACAATAGATATTTCTTGTACAACCCCTGTTACAATAATACAAATAATACTTATCAGACACTCTTAAAAGCTTCTCAAATGAGTCTAGTTTGGATTCTCCTTGCAGTATTGATAAGTCTGAGCATCTTTGGACAACCTCACTGTCCAGCACTTTTACTTTTGTTGCTTTGCATCGCCGGTAATCGATTATAACTATGATTAGGTCTGGGCGATACGGTGATAATAATCGAATCGTGAGCTGGTCCCTGTGACAATCTATTTTTGTGAAATCGTCGTATCGTGATTCACTGTTTGTCTCTTTGTCTGTTCGCACTTGCAAAGGCTGCTGTTTTTGAAGTGCAATCATTTCTTCCACAAACAACAAAATGTCTTGTTTGATTTGAATAAAAACTGCTAACACTGTAGTTTGGATTTGTACAAACGTGTTCTGAAACAAGCGACAAAAAGTTACAAAAAGGTGTTCAAAAGAGACAAAACTCGCCAACACACTTACCTCAATGCACCAAAACGTGGCAAAAACATGACTTAAAAATGGCAAAGACGCGTTTAGTTATGACAAACACAACTGAATGTGATCGTAGAAAAGTCAATCGATTGACAATGACTTCTGGATAGAAGTCGAAACGTCTCGATCTTCAAACAGCGTCCGGATGACAACCCTTGAAACCTTTTCTACGATGAAACGCGCCTGGACGAATGAGGGATTACATCGACGAACTGAATGTGATTGACTAAAAACAACAAAATTGTGTTTAAAATGTGAATTTGAACAGAATCGTATTATTAAAACATAAATCACAAATCTATTCACAGTCACACTGGTCAGAAAAATCACAATTAGTGCAGCTCTATCAAAGACAATCGAAAAATACAAAGTGAACACGAATCGTGATTAAATCAAAACCATAATCTGGCCCCAAGAAAATCGTGATAATAATTTTTCGTCCTATCGCCCGGCTCTAACTATGATCATAATTGTAATTGACATTCTATAAATTCCACAGCTCTAAAGCGTACTACTTCCAGCGCACTGTAAATGAGCCCATTACCAGCTGCCCGCACTTCCCCGCTGCACTTGTCAGGAGAAAAAACTTCTCAAATTAAACGTCCGTCAAGTTGAAAGCGTTCCGCCCATTCTGACAAAACGAATTTGCCAACGTGAAATTAAAAAACCGCCGGCGGGCTTTTATAACTCCTGCGCTCAGCTTGTCCTCGCTGCAGTCACACTTTTTTTTTTTTGGGAGCACGCGCGAGATCGCTGGGTGGTTTTTGATATTAATATTTAGTGACAAACTCCAGGTGAGCTTCTCAGGCGTCACGGCGCGCTGAAAGAGAGAGCTTTTCATGAGCACGTGTCAAAATAATGCCGTTAAAACCCGGGATGTTGCTATAAATTGCGGCGCGTTCGGGGGATTCGTGTCACTTTAGCTCAGGTGTTAGCGCTGCTGTCATGTTAGCTTAAGGGTTACGGGCTAAAGATACGCGCAGGAAAAACAAACAGCGTCGTAATGTACACTTTGTGTGACTGTTTTAGAGAAATCTGACAGGACAACATCCTTCGTGCTTGTAGAGGTTAATTGAGAGTGTGGCAGGTAAAATGTCGTTATTTTCAGATTTTGTGCTGTGGTTAGATCATTATTGTGGTTAGTTGAGATAATGATGTTTAAAAGTGCTCTGGTAGCTTTTCTAGCGGGCGCCATGTTGTCTCCTTTGAGTTTAAAGTGACGTGTTTTTATTATTTTCTAATTTTTTACTTTAATTGGTGTATTTATAATAGGGCTGTAGTCGACTAAAGTCAGTTTTGGTCGACTAAAGACCTGCCCCATCGACCGATTAATCGACTTAAAGGGGTTTGTGTACATACATACATCTAAACTGAGGTATTTCCTTGTATCTATTAGGGATGTAACGATATGCAAATATCACAATACGATATTATCTCGATATGAACCTCACGATACGATATGTTTTGCGATTTCATGGAGAAGCTCACGATATGTAGAAGAGCTCAAATGATGTCTCCATGTTCATAACAACAAGACTGATTCTATAATCTGCTCTTCCGTTAATCATTACGCCTTTATTGTCATATTTTCGAACCAAAATAATAGAAATCAGTCTGAACTTTTTTCCTTCTTATCATTTCTAAACAGCTACTTGCATCTTTTGTATGGATTACTTACAGAATACACTACCTGCTATGTCTTGTTTATTGTATGTTTTGTTGTGACCACAACTGTAGTTACAACTGTGTGTCTGCTCATTGTTTATTGTCTATAAATATAATTGTACATGTTATGTTGTAACGGCAACTGTAGTTTCAACGGTTTGTAAAGCGCTTTGGGTGCCTGTTAGGTGGAAAAGCGCTCTATAAATAAAAATTCTTCTTCTTCTTAGAAATGATGGCGACTCTAAGGTGTTTTCAAGTTATGTCAGGAACAACAATAATGACTGCTATGTGTTCTGTCATGTACCTTGTTATTTCTTATTAATTAAAAAAATAATATTAATAATTTGTAGTCAATAATGCTTTAATCTGCCAGAGCTAAACCATTGTTTTGTTTTTCACGTAAACAGTTGCTGTTTTTCATATCGTAACATGACGACGACAATATCGGGACAATTTTACGATCATGATATCATGATATCACCAGGATCGTTACATCCCTAGTATCTTTCTAAGGCTGGCCGTTTATGGAAAAAATTATAATCACGATTATTTAAATCCTAATTGAAATCAAGATTATTCCGACAGTTATTTGCTTGAGGAGAAGGCGGGGCATCAGCGTCTAAAATGAAGAGAAGAAACAGAAGAAATGAAAGTAGCAGACGACACTCAGAGAAAAACTGTGAACATTTTCTGTAGAAGTGTTCAAACCGTGGATGTTTTTTACCACAGCCCTATATCTAACTCAAAAGACCACAACTGCAGAGGAATTCAAGCAAAAACAATTATTTTTACAGATATGTGCTAGGAAACTGTGTATTTATATGTTCTAATCTTCAGTTTACTCACTCGATATCTTCTTGTTTTTGCTGTTGTTGCCAGATAAATCATTTAAATCTAAATACTGTTGGTCGACTAAGACACCATCGACCGATTAATCAACAAACGACTAAAGGTTTCACACCAATCAGGTAGCCGTTTGTGGAGAAAAGTTGAAAAATACGTTGAAAATTACAAGTAATAGACCTATCACGATAACAAATTTTGATGTGTGATAAATAATTACAGAAAATATCACGATAAAAGATAATAATGAAACCAATTAATCTCTCAAAAATCCGTATTAAATCCAATTAAAAACTAAATTCTGTAATGAAGGAAAAAAGTGAATTAAACTCTCATTAAGCTAAATTTATGAGCTGCATATGTTCATTTTTCAACTTTCTACACCTGAAATTTGAATATATTTCCAAAAAATAATGAAATTGTTGATGTAAGTACAACGAAAAGGCACACACAATAAATACTAAGCCACAAAACATCGTTCCAGTTTTGATTTATGGACGTCATTATTACGTATAACGTCACACTAGGAAGACGCATTCCATCCAAAGGTAATGCACAATTTACACAAAATAAACAACTTTTTTTGACCCTTTAAACATAAATTCAACAAATAAACGTGTTCACATGTATTTTTATTTGTCAAATGAAACAATCTGTAATTTTAGACGAGTTTTGGTGCACTGTACAAGATGATTTCTTGGTAATTTCCTGCTGTGATGTCATCATTTACAACCAGGAAGTAAAATTACAAACCTGGAACTATTGCTAATCTGGGATAAAATTAGAAATATATATATTTTTTGTGCTAAATTTTAAATATATTTATCTTAACGGCATTTTAGTGAGATGAGTTGTCCAACCTGGCACTTTATTCACATTTTCTCAGTTCATGATATTATTGAATTGTTGAACACGTTTTAAGAGATTATTTCAGAAAATGACTGAAATAATCTCTTAAAATGCTTTTCACAATTTAGTGGCTGAGAGGTTGCAGCTTGTTGGTAAGATTTGGTAAAAAAAAAGAAATAAGACTAAAGACAAAAATACTTAACAGTACGTCCATTAAGGCCAGCTGCATATTAGAGGAATTATAGCCCGATTAGTCTCTCCACGAGTCACGTGTTTAGATCATGAAATATTTTAAAATGCTCAAGTGTGCAGCCGGCTTTTGAGTTTGGAGAAGAAGCTCTTTAGTTCCATTATGTCTCGTGTTCCTGTTTTCCAGCTGCTCAACAGAACACATTGAAAAACACTTTGAACCAATTAAACTTGCACACCTTATTCAAGAAACGCTCTGTTTTAAAGTGACGATTTAAAGTCTATATGACGGGTTCTCATGTTTCTCTAATTCTGACTTAAATTACTTGAATATGAATATTTATTATAGTTTTACATCCGTGAAGTTGCCGTTTCTGAAGACATTTTAAAAAACAAAAGCTTAAAATGACAGTGTTGAGTTCTGAAATGGAATCCCTCTGTGATGTCATCAAAAAGCGACGCGCCATTGAAAATACAGAGACAATTAACACTCAACGGACACATTTTTCTGACAGTTTAAACAGTCATTCAACAAAATAAAGGTGTTATCAGGTATTATTATTTGTCAAATCATAACTATTGTGTAATTTATATGGATTTTGGCCCTTGTTTTCAAAATGGTTGCTAGGTAACCGTGGTGGAATGACCTCTAACGATGTCCAACCAGGAAGTGACATTATAAACATTACGAAAACTGTCGAACTGGGGGCAAATGTTTAGTAAAATCTTAAATATAATAATTTGTTTGTTTTGTTTTATTCGTGTACTTTTCCGTTACAACACTGACACTTTGAGCTTGTCCTTCTATAATATTTTCCCTCTCTCAAACATTGTAATCTTTCGTTATAAACCATATCTTTATTTTTACGTTAACCGGGTCCTTACCTTTGTTTCAGGGATGATCCAGGCCCTCGCCGGTTTCTTCACGTACTTTGTGATTCTGGCGGAGAACGGCTTCCTCCCTGCGAGCCTCGTGGGCATCAGAATCGCGTGGGACGACCGCGAAGTCAACGACCTGGAGGACACCTACGGGCAGCAGTGGGTACGTAAAACAAACACACCCACACACGCTCTACAGGCAGCAGTGGGTATGTAAAACAAACACACCCAAACACACTCTACGGGCAGCAGTGGGTACATAAAACAAACACACCCAAACACGCTCTACGGCCAGCAGTGGGTACGTAAAACAAACACACCCAAACACGCTCTACGGGCAGCAGTGGGTACGTAAAACAAACACGCTCTACGGGCAGCAGTGGGTACGTAAAACAAACACACCCAAGCACACTCTACGGGCAGCAGTGGGTACGTAAAACAAACACGCTCTACGGGCAGCAGTGGGTACGTAAAACAAACACACCCAAGCACACTCTACGGGCAGCAGTGGGTACGTAAAACAAACACACCCAAGCACACTCTACGGGCAGCAGTGGGTACGTAAAACAAACACACCCAAGCACACTCTACGGGCAGCAGTGGGTATGTAAAACAAACACATCCAAACACGCTCTATGGGCAGCAGTGGGTACATAAAACAAACACACCCAAACACGCTCTACGGGCAGCAGTGGGTACGTAAAACAAACACACCCAAGCACACTCTACGGGCAGCAGTGGGTACGTAAAACAAACACACCCAAACACACTCTACGGACAGCAGTGGGTACATAAAACAAACACACCCAAGCACACTCTACGGGCAGCAGTGGGTACGTAAAACAAAAACACCCAAACACACTCTACGGCCAGCAGTGGGTACGTAAAACAAACACATCCAAACACACTCTACGGGCAGCGGTGGGTACGTAAAACAAACACACCCAAACACGCTCTACGGGCAGCGGTGGGTACGTAAAACAAACACACCCAAACACGCTCTACGGGCAGCAGTGGGTACGTAAAACAAACACACCCAAGCACACTCTACGGCCAGCAGTGGGTACGTAAAACAAACACACCCAAACACTCTATGGACAGCAGTGGGTACATAAAACAAACACACCCAAACACACTCTACGGGCAGCAGTAGGTACGTAAAACAAACACACCCAAAAACGCTCTACGGGCAGCAGTAGGTACGTAAAACAAACACACCCAAACACGCTCTACGGGCAGCAGTGGGTACGTAAAACAAACACATCCAAACACGCTCTACGGGCAGCAGTAGGTACATAAAACAAACACACCCAAACACGCTCTACGGGCAGCAGTAGGTACGTAAAACAAACACACCCAAACACGCTCTACGGGCAGCAGTGGGTACGAAAAACAAACACATCCAAACACGCTCTACGGCCAGCAGTGGTTAACTATAACAAACACACCCAAAAACTCTCTACGGTCAGCAGTGGGTACATAAAACAAACACACCCAAACACACTCTACGGGCAGCAGTAGGTAATTAAACAAACACACCCAAACACACTCTACGGGCAGCAGTGGGTACGTAAAACAAATACACCCAAACACACTCTACGGGCAGCAGTGGGTACATAAAACAAACACACCCAAGCACACTCTACGGGCAGCAGTGGGTACATAAAACAAACACACCCAAACACACTCTACGGGCAGCTGTGGGTACGTAAAACAAACACACCCAAACACGCTCTACGGGCAGCGGTGGGTACGTAAAACAAACACACCCAAACACGCTCTACGGGCAGCAGTGGGTACGTAAAACAAACACATCCAAACACGCTCTACGGCCAGCAGTGGGTACATAAAACAAACACACCCAAACACACTCTACGGGCAGCAGTGGGTACATAAAACAAACACACCCAAACACACTCTACGGGCAGCAGTGGGTACATAAAACAAACACACCCAAGCACACTCTACGGCCAGCAGTGGGTACGTAAAACAAACACACCCAAACACGCTCTACGGGCAGCAGTGGGTACGTAAAACAAACACATCCAAACACGCTCTACGGCCAGCAGTGGGTACATAAAACAAACACACCCAAACACACTCTACGGGCAGCAGTGGGTACATAAAACAAACACACCCAAGCACACTCTACGGCCAGCAGTGGGTACGTAAAACAAACACACCCAAACACTCTCTACGGGCAGCAGTGGAGTGCGTAAAACAAACACATCCAAACACGCTCTACGGCCAGCAGTGGGTACTTAAAACAAACACACCCAAACACACTCTACGGGCAGCAGTGGGTACATAAAACAAACACACCCAAGCACACTCTACGGGCAGCAGTGGGTACATAAAACAAACACACCCAAACACACTCTACGGGCAGCGGTGGGTACGTAAAACAAACACACCCAAACACGCTCTACGGGCAGCGGTGGGTACGTAAAACAAACACACCCAAACACGCTCTACGGGCAGCGGTGGGTACGTAAAACAAACACATCCAAACACGCTCTACGGCCAGCAGTGGGTACGTAAAACAAACACACCCAAACACACTCTACGGGCAGCAGTGGGTACATAAAACAAACACACCCAAACACACTCTACGGGCAGCAGTGGGTACATAAAACAAACACACCCAAGCACACTCTACGGCCAGCAGTGGGTACGTAAAACAAACACACCCAAACACGCTCTACGGGCAGCAGTGGGTACGTAAAACAAACACATCCAAACACGCTCTACGGCCAGCAGTGGGTACATAAAACAAACACACCCAAACACACTCTACGGGCAGCAGTGGGTACATAAAACAAACACACCCAAGCACACTCTACGGCCAGCAGTGGGTACGTAAAACAAACACACCCAAACACGCTCTACGGGCAGCAGTGGGTACGTAAAACAAACACATCCAAACACGCTCTACGGCCAGCAGTGGGTACATAAAACAAACACACCCAAACACACTCTACGGGCAGCAGTGGGTACATAAAACAAACACACCCAAACACACTCTACGGGCAGCAGTAGGTACGTAAAACAAACACACCCAAACACGCTCTACGGGCAGCAGTGGGTACATAAAACAAACACACCCAAACACACTCTACGGCCAGCAGTGGGTACGTAAAACAAACACACCCAAACACGCTCTACGGGCAGCAGTGGGTACATAAAACAAACACTGGTTGGGGTTAGTTAAAGTGTTAGCCGCACTAAGTTTAAAAACAAATTTGTCACCCACTATTCTTATTTCAACTTAAACCATAAAATAGACAGTAAAAACAGTCCAAAATGTAACAATTTTTGTATTTTCACAGCAAAATAGTCATACACATTATCGTTGCAACCAGAAATATGTCATCATTTTTGTCCCTTGAGTATCTAACATTCCCCTTGTCAGTTCTCGTCCAAACAAACATGGCGGCTTCTGCACCGAACTCTTATGTTTATCAAGTAAAAGAAGAAGATTTATTAGATACAAGAATATTCTAGAGGAAATACGGAAACGTATTGCATTCATTTGAATAATAAAATTTTCTGTTTTAACGAGAAAAGTTTCTGTTTTAACGAGAAAAGTAATTTCTGTTTTAACGACTAAAATTAATCCTGTTTTACCGATAAAAGTTTCTGATTTTATGAGAAAAATAAATCCTGTTTTAACGAGAAAAGTAAGTGTTTTATGAGCAAAATACGGTGTTTCACCAGGGCTGTAAGTTTAGGCGGTGCTAGCTAGATGCTACTACTGTTGTAGCCTTTAGTCTTGTTGGCTATATATTCGTAGTATAACGTGGGTTACATATTTATACGTCTTTGATACCAAGGGATTGAGACGAGACCTTGGAACCGCTTCTGTGTCATTTATTACAACCTCTCATTTTAGTACATACACGTGACAGTGCCACCCATCGATCATAGTGGTAATTGCTCATCACAATACACCACAACTACCGAGGCGCAAATGTACGATTTAGCCAGTTTGATACGCTTTTATTTTGATTCAGGCTTACGACATTGGGAGATTTTGGTGTCACTGAGCAGTCTTGACGGTATTGTCATCAGCAGGTCAACTTTGCGACGACATCTGAAGGATCTGCGTCTGTTCAGACGCAGTAACAAGTCAGACCTGTTGGACGTTGCGGTATTTCTCCAGGATCAATTAAACCAATATGGTATGCTTCATGGATATGAAGTATGCTTGTAGTATACTATGAAGTATGAATGTATGCTTCCTATGCATTTAAAGTGTATTCAAGCCGGTTACGTGGTGACTCAGGAGACAATCAGAAACCTCCTGAAGATTTTGGACCCCAATGGAGTTCAAGTGAGACGCAGAAATCGCCTTCTTCGCCGTCTATATCAGAATCCAGGACCAAACTTCTTATGGCACATAGATTCATATGACAAGCTTAAACCATATGGAATCTGCATAAACGGTCGCAAAGTTGACCTGCTGATGACAATACCGTCAAGACTGCTCAGTGACACCAAAATCTCCCAATGTCGTAAGCCTAAATCAAAATAAAAGCGTATCAAACTGGCTAAATCGTACATTTGCGCCTCGGTAGTAACATCTAGCCAGCTCCGCCTAAACTTACAGCCCTGGTCAAACACTGTATTTTGCTCATAAAACACTTACTTTTCTCGTTAAAACAAGATTTATCTTTCTCATAAAAACAGAAACGTTTCTCGGTAAAACAGGATTAATTTTAGTCGTTAAAACAGAAATTACTTTTCTCATAAAAACAGGATTTATTTTTCTCATAAAAACAGAAACTTTTCTCGTTAAAACAGAAACTATTGTCATTAAAACAGAAACTTTTCTCGTTAAAACAGAAACTTTTATTATTCAATGAATGCAATACGTTGCCGTAAGGAAATGTGTTTTCCAAAAATTAACTACTGAAAGTAAGAGGGACTGGTTGGTCAGGGATTGAGATTTCAGCCCCCAAAAATAGAATAAAAACATTTACTTAATTTCAGATGTTTTTATTTTACTAAACACCCTTGAAAAACTTCTCTTCACAAACCTGACTTGTTACTTTCCTGGTGAAGGAAATGAATCCTGCTTGTCTCCATGGAGAAGTTCTTCCTCAGATTAACATGAAACGACTCTATCTCCACGGAGGCTGTTCCAAAGCTTGGTTTCCATGGAGTCATGTGAGTGGGATGTGCGCCGTCAGAACTCTCACGCCGTGCAACTTTAATTTAGGTTCACAAAGTCATTATAAGTTTAATTCACACTCTGCAGACGATAAAGCTGAAACCATTGATTTTTTCCTGTTTCGTGTGGATAGTCAGCCAGTAATTAGAGATTTGAACCACAAACCAGAACAAAACAGCTGCATTTCAAATCCTGAGCAGCAGATCCTTCCACAGACGTCGTACCTGTGCCCTTTACAGTGATCTTCGCTCATTTCCCGTGTGTCTCTGTGCGCAGACGTACGAGCAGAGGAAGATCATCGAGTTCACCTGCCACACGGCCTTCTTCTCCAGCATCGTCATCGTGCAGTGGGCCGACCTCATCATCTGCAAGACCAGGAGGAACTCTCTCTTCCAGCAGGGCATGAAGTGAGTCTGACACAGCCCTTTAGACCACTGATTTTCAACCTTTTTTGAGTTGTGGCACACGTTTTGGGTTTAAAAGCTACAACGGCACGCCATCTACCACTAAAACATGATCAATTCAGGCCATTTAGTTAAAAATATTGTACATAATGAGGCAAATAATGTCCGTGGCACTGTGTAGTTCTTTAAATTTGGTAATAGTGATGGTTTTGCGTTCTTTTTTGGCGCAAGTGTTGCTCAGGACGCTCCAAAAAGGTAAATTAGTTCATTAAATCTGCATTTGTGAATCCCTTAACTCAAACTGGATATTTTTCAAGGCACACCTGGCAAAATCTCAAGGCGCACTAGTGTTCCCCGGCGCTCTGGTTGAAAATCAAGGTTTTAGACACACACACATGCACAAATACGCACACACACACACACACACACACACACACACACACACACACACACACACACATGCACAAATACACACATGCACAGGCGGCAGGGGCTAACGCTGGTACAAGACAGACACGTATTTTGCTAAATTGCCTTTTTAGAACGATGTTCCCGCATCAAAAACACACCTGGAGTTGTATTTAGCTTCATTCACACTTGTTTTATTAGTCCTGTTTACGAGGTCCTCTTCTCTGAGCCTCACAAAACAGTTCAGGTTCAAATTTCCCCGATCTGTTACGTCAAAGGCAGAGATTTGGAGGTAATTTTGCTAAACGATCAGTCTAGCGATCGTTCGTTCAATCAGCTGTTCAAAAGTCACGTGGTGAAAAGATTTTTTACTTGTTAATGTTATTGTTATTTAATGTTGTTAATGTTATTCGATTACTAAATTAGATGAGGATTATTTCAGTAGTCGATTAGTAGCGATTAATCCATAACTTTCTAGTCCATAAAATATCTCCAGACTCTTTCGAATTAATTTCTGCCTCAAATCCCGTTCATTACAGCTGTACGTTTACGTTAGCATGTTATTTCACTTTGTCAGTTCCCTCTGCTGCCAGTAGATGGAGTGCCAACACCAAATTCTGACACCTGGAGTTGTATTTAGCTTCATTCACACTTGTTCTATTAGTCCGGTTTACGAGGTCCTCTTCTCTGAGCCTCACAAAGCAGTTCCATTTCAAATTTCCAAGATTTGTTTCATATATTTGTTACATCAAAGGCAGAGATTCAGAAGTCATTTTGCTAACGGATTGGTCTAGCGATTATTCGATTAGTTGTTCAAAATTCTCAGGAATTTTTATAAATTTGACCCAGATGAAGCTGAAGTGAAGCTGTCTCAGTGTCATTTTCAAGCAATTGCGTCTCAATTTGAATCATAAAACGTCTTTTCTCAGCTCATGACATGTTTTGGAACCTACATATTCGCCAGTTAATGATTATTCAATTACTAAATTAGTTGACCATCATGTCAATAGTCGATTAGTGGCGATTAATCCATAACTTGCTTTTTAAGTCCATTAAACATCTCCAGAGACGTTCAAATTATTTTCTGCCTCAAATCCCGTTCATTACAACTGTGCGTTTACATTAGCATGTCAGTACAAGCTAGCTTTTGTTTATTTCACCTTGTCATTTCCCTCTAGTGCCAGTAGATGGAGTGCTAACACCAAAGTCTGATAACCTGGAGTTGTGTTTAGCTTCATTCACACGTGGTTCATTAATCCTGTTTACGAGATCCTCTTCTCTGAGCCTCACAATGCAGTTCAGTTTCAAATTTCCCAGATTTGTTAGGTCAAAGGTAGAGATACGGAGGTAATTTTGCCAATTGATTAGTCTAGCGATTATTAGTTCAATTCACTAGCAAGGACCACAACCTCGAGCTTGGATGCAGAAGTTTATTGGTGAACGAGAACAACGATAAAATGCATGAGAGTAGATGATAAATGCAGTTTTGGGGCTTTTAGCGATGAGGGCTGAGGCTCCCGGGCCTCGATACCTCCCCGACCTGGAGGTAAAACGGAATAATTAGGAGAGGGTGAGAGGGAGGGGCACGAAACAACGAACACTGGTGTGTGTGACCGGGAAGCTTAAATAGAGTAGTCACTGGAAGGGGCGTGGATGAGGTGTGGTCCTGCTCCCGAACTTTAGATAACAGACTTATCTCCATTTAGTTGTTCAAAAGTCGCGTGATTTTTACTAAATTTGACCGGATGAAGATGAAGTGAAGCCGTTTCAGGACGTGGTGCAGTTACATTGATGTACAGAAGAGTGTTTCCATCAAATACTCAACATTTACACATTTTCAGTGTCATTTCCATGCAATTGCAACTTAATTTGAGTCATAAAACGTCTTTTCTGAGCTCATGGCATGTTTTGGACCTATGTTTTCTACTACAACATTTTTGATGATTATTTAAATTTTCGATTAGTGACAATCAATGAATAAACTCAATGTAGCCCTAGTCTCTTATGCTGTTTTTAAGTCCATAAAACATCTCCAGACACATTCAAATTCACGTCTGCCTCCAGTCCCGTTCATTACATCTACATTAGCATGTCGGGGCAAGCTAGCTTTTGTTTATTTCCCCATGTTAATTCCTTCTGCTGCCACTAAATGCAGTTCTAACACCAAATTCTGATGAGGAAAAGTACAATACAACATTATTTCAAAGTCTAAAACATAAAACGTCAAAACAAACGCATCAAAAAAAGCGCGTTTAAAGGACAGTACCATTAAAAACTCATAATACGTGTCCTTAAAACGCGTTCGCCTAAAGCAAAAAGGACACTTGTAAACTGTGACAGATATTTTCCCCCTTTAAATCTAAGTGTCCTTTAAACCCCTCGTGTTCATTCTTTGCGCATTGATCTGATGCTTGGCCTTTCTGCGAAGCCAAAGACACAGAAGGATTAGGGGAACAAACATGAAGCGAATCGGCCCGCGCTCACCAAATGTCACCTCCAAATGTTTCTCACAGACTGGACATGATGGACCTCGCCGTCTGTTTGTCAGATAAGATAACTGTAATGTTGGTCCAGTTTTTCTTTTTTGAATGTCCTCAAAAGGTCAACGACGGAAGGTATTTAGTTTTCCAAAATTCAAGAGATGCAGTAAATATCAAATAGTTTGGCGCAAAGACAGAATTTAGGGATGGAGTGAATGAGGGTAAAGGGAAGTGTGTCGTTTGGGCTTTTTTGAAGAGGAGGAGATGGAGAGGATGAGGAGGCTGGTGGATGGATAAAGAGTTCATTTATTTTGTGTTTATTTGCCTTGTCTGGGTTTGCCCTCTTTAATTGAAACAACACGAGCAAAATTAACTTATTTTTTGTTTTTTAGTCATGTTCTAACATTGTTTCCTCATCAAAAACCAACCCGGAGTTGTAATTTGCTTCATTCGCGCTTGTTTCATTAATCCTGTTTACAAGGTTGTCTTCTTTAAGTGCTCACAAATGACTTCACTTCACAATCATTTCAATTTACCCCCGATTGCCGCGTCATAAGTTAAAATCCAGACTCCTCCCGGACAGTTTTTAAGTCCACGAACCACCACCGGACAAGAAATAATCACGTTGCAGTCACGTTGCCTAAAGGCTTCTTGATCTTCATGATCTGGCCTCAAGAAAATCGTGATAATAATGTTTTGCCCTGTCGCCCAGCCCTATGTTTACCTACATATTATTTACCATTTGACCTCTTTTTATGTTGGATTCTTTAAAGACTGTTAAGTGATTAATTAAGTGATTCAAATCAAAGGTAGATGTGAAAATAGTTTACTGGATCCAGGACACATTGTCTGCGGATGTGCAGATGCCGCGATGAAGAAGCACAGAAAAGACCACCAGTTTATTGACCTTATTCTGCCCACTTTTGCCGTTTTTTGCACTTTTGTTGTAAACACACTTCCGTTTGACGAGAACTCCGTTAAAGCTAATGACGAACGAGGGAAAAGTCTCACCGCTAAAATGTTACATAAAGTAGATTGATTTGTGTAAAATGTTTAATGAACACGAGCCACAACAAGTCAACAACGCACAGATTTCCTGGTCAGTCTGAAAACGGCTTTTTAGTCCATGTAGAACTTATTTTCTGTTGAGCTCGCCTGCTCCATGTAACTAATACAACAGAAACAAGACGGCGGCGTGTACGGCAACGTCCGAAATAATGGTGAATACGTCTATGCAAAACAGAGTAAAAGTGGGCGTACATAATGAGTGCTAAGTACAGAACAGACGTTTCTAAGAATACAACAGTACAAAAAACACATGAATCAAAGAAGCACTTGCATGCCATGTTTGGACGTAAATGAGGGTGGGGGAACCTAAAATAACCAAAGGTTGTCTGAGGACGACACCATACAGGGTCACACCATATGTGAAGCCAGACATGGATGACCTTTGCTCCTGAAGAAGAGCGTTTCCTATTATGGACTAAAGCATGCTTACAAAGACAGAGTATATTTTGAAGTGTAAATCAGTGTTTCCCAACCTTTTTTGTTTCGAGTTCCCCCTAAGTTTTGTTTCATACTCCGAGTGCCCCTTAATTTGAGTTTCAGGCAAATAAATGGGTTTACTAGTTGAATATAGTGAGTTATTACTATTGTATTTATTGTTTTAATTGTATTCATGGTCCAAGAGGCTCCCAATAGATGCTACATTGTCACATTTTTACTGATAAAACTACATTTCATCTTCAAACCTGAAACCATTCCAAGGACCCCCTGGTAATTCCTCAAGTTCCCCGTGGGGTCCCCGTACCCCTGGTTGGGAAACACTGTTGTAAATGGCTCTTGTTCTGACGTGTGCCTTTGCCTCCCACAGGAACCGTATCCTGATCTTCGGGCTGTTTGTGGAGACGGCCCTGGCTGCGTTCCTGTCCTACTGCCCCGGGATGGACGTGGCTCTGCGCATGTATCCCCTCAAGTACGCCACGCTCACAGTCTGCATCGCGCCGCATCACAAACACGCACGCCGCCCTCCGTGAAAACTGGCACCTCACGGCAAATCTGAGGAAATGTGAGGACGGGGCTGTGTGTGAAGAAGAAACGCAAACACCGAAAGAACTTGTGATTCGTGACTTTGTCGTTAAATGAAGCCGTGAATAACAACAGAGCTTAAAAAACGTATCAGATTACACATTCCTGGTTTGGTCCTGGTTT
Organism: Rhinogobius similis; assembly: GCA_019453435.1. Taxonomy (NCBI): domain Eukaryota; kingdom Metazoa; phylum Chordata; class Actinopteri; order Gobiiformes; family Gobiidae; genus Rhinogobius; species Rhinogobius similis. The sequence goes on along the minus strand of CM033632.1, from coordinate 6,046,208 downwards.
AGTCCTAGTTTAGTCCATAGTTTGGTCCTGGTTTAGTTTTGATTTGGTCCTGGTTTAGTCTTGATGTGAATCTGGTTTAGTCCTAGTTTTGGACTGTATTGGTCCAGGTTTAGTCCTAGTTTAGTCCTGAATTGGTCCTGGTTTAGTTTTGATTTGGTCCTGGTTTAGTCTTGATGTGAATCTGGTTTAGTCCTAATTTTGCACTGTATTGGTCCAGGTTTAGTCCTAGTTTAGTCCTGAATTGGTCCTGGTTTAGTTTTGATTTGGTCCTGGTTTAGTCTTGATGTGAATCTGGTTTAGTCCTAGTTTTGGACTGTATTGGTCCTGGTTTAGTCCTGATTTGGTCCTGGTTTGGTCCTGGTTTGGCTCTGGTTTAGTCTTGATTTGGTCCTGGTTTAGTTCTATCTTGGTCCCGGTTTAGTCCTAGTTTAGTCCTGAATTGGTCCTGATTTGATCCTGGTTTAGCTCTATCTTGGTCCTGGTTTAATCCTAGTTTAGACCTGGTTTAGTCTTGATTTGGTCTAGTCTGGTTTACTCCTAGTTTTGTCCTAAATTGGTCCTGGTTGAGTCATGATTTGCTCTTGATTTGATCCTGGTTTAGTCCTAGTTTAGTCCCGGTTTAGTCCTGATTTGACCCTGGTTTAGTCCTAGTTTAATCCTTATTTAGTCCTGATTTGATCCTTATTTAGTCCTGATTTGATCCTGGTTTAGTCCTGGTTTAGTCCTAGTTTAATCCTGGTTTAGTCCTGATTTGATCCTGGTTTAGTCCTAGTTTATTCCTGGTTTAGTTCTGATTTGATCCTGGTTTAGTCCTAGTTTATTCCTGGTTTAATCCTGGTTTAGTCCTGCTTTGATCCTGGTTTAGTCCTGCTTTGATCCTGGTTTAGTCCTGGTTTAGTCTTAGTTTAGTCCTGATTTGATCCTGGTTTAGTCCTGCTTTGATCCTGGTTTAGTCCTGCTTTGATCCTGGTTTAGTCCTAGTTTAGTCCTAGTTTAATCCTGGTTTAGTCCTGATTTGATTCTAGTTTAGTCCTAGTTTAGTCCTAGTTTAATCCTGGTTTAGTCCTGCTTTGATCCTGGTTTAGTCCTAGTTTAGTCCTAGTTTAGTCCTACTTTAATCCTGGTTTAATCCTGGTTTAATCCTAGTTTAGTCCTGATTCGTTCCCTCTACTCAAGTGCAAAACTCTTCTGCGTTCCAGTCCCACCATTATCTCCCTCTTATCTCCTTTAATTACATTTTTGCAGCGGCACCAGCCTTTGCGACCGTTTTGATCTCCCTTTCCTCGCGCGCCTCTCGTGCCTCTCGTGCCGTGGGTGCCACATTAGCGGAGGGCAGCGCTCGCACACGCCGCACTCCACTCAAGCGACAAATAGCCTCTCCGCATTAGGCCTAATAGAGCGCCATTACCCCGCGCTCCTCTTGACTCCGGCTTCTGTCGTCCGCAGGTTCCTGTGGTGGTTCTGCGCTCTGCCCTACAGCCTCCTCATCTTCGTGTACGACGAGGTCCGCAAATACATTCTGAGGAGGTGCCCCGGAGGTAAGCGCTTTACTCAGATCCAGAAAATATAATAAATCACTAACACCGGCAGAGTTAAACAGACTTCAGAGCGGTAACCTGAAGTCTTCTGCTGCTGAATTGAGTTTGATTCGGTGCAGATTAGATTTCTGTTTATTTATTTATTTATTTGGCAGGGACAGTGCAGTCATAGGACAAAGCTTGTAGCAGAGTTTATAGCAAGTGCTAATTTTCAACTCCCGTCCCTGGTTGGACTTTTCTACACTTTCTACAATCAATAACAAAACACATTAAAACACATTTCTAATAAATAAATAGATCAGTGCACATTTTAGACTCATTCTTTCACTCTCACTCATACACTTTCATACCATTTACAGGTGGGTACAGTTTTGGTTTTCTTTCAACCAGGCCTTAAGTCTAGAGGTGAACATTTTTACATCAGAAATGCACTTGATTTCAGTGGGTCATGAGTTCCACAGTTTGCAGCTTTTGTAGGAAAAGGTTGATTGACCAAATGACGTCCTGCACTGAGGGGTTTGACCATAGACATAAAAATAGTGGACAGACGATCGTCACTCCGCCCCCTTCATGATAATGCGGCTCAGTCATGGAGAATTCAAAATGGCCGCGGGTTAGCCCCCACCACTCCCCCCTCGGTGGGGAGGCGGGAGGAGGCCGACTTTGGGGCGGCCTTTTGCTGACGTACTGCCGTTGTTGTCTCTATAGTTACCGCCCACTCGTAGGTGAATGGCTGCGCCCTGACATTTCCGGCGCGTAAAGCCCGCCTTCTTCATTAGATATGCAGGAACTTTAAAAAATCACAGGCTAAACCAGCCTGGTTCAAAAGCGTTGTCACAGAGCCGTAAGCTAACGTTTGAGACCAAAGCCGTATTTTGAGCCAGGCTCTAAAGTAGGTTTGGAAACGTCCAACTCCCCATTGACTTGCATTGAATAATTCTACTTCCGCAGCAGCCCCTAGCGGTCAGCAGCAGATTGCAAACATGGAAGCCTACAGTCGGCGGCTCAATTTGAGCGCGGTAGCCTCGCCCACTGGGTTTGACAGTTTTGGTTTGCGGTGCCTCTGGTCACTGCTGTAGTTTAGTCTCTGTATAAACACACTGCCTGGTTCAGGGGCCAAGTTATGAATACGTTTGAAACATAATTTTAGAAAACATAAATTGTTGAAGTTTTCAAAACTTAATAAATTATAATTCTTAAGAATGTGGTAGTTAATATTAAAGTGCGTATTTAAGTTTTAAAATGTTCTAATTTTAACTTTATTTGGTGCATTAATACCTGTTGTAAATATAAATGATAGTTTTACACCAATCAAGTAGCTGTTTGTTGAGAAAATTGAAAAATATGTTGAAAATTACAGGAAGTAAACAAATTGATGACATCACACTAGGGAGACAAAGGTTATGCATAATTAATAATAATTAATAAATAATAAAAGACTACTTTTTTGACCCTTTAAACATTGATTCAACGAAATAAAGGCGTTCATGTGTATTTTTATTTGTCAAATTTAAAAAAAATCTAACATTAGATCAGATTTTGCTCAGTGTACTTTCTAATTTCCTTGTGTGATGTCATCATTCACAACCAGGAAGTGAAATTAAAAACCTGAAAAATTGCTTAATTGGGATCAAATTTGAAGAGCATTTTAGCAAACATTGAAATATATTTATCTTCACTGCATTTTAGTCAAATGAGTCGTCCAACCTGTCAAAGGCGCTTTAAGTTAGCGTTCATGAGTGTTTGTACTTCTGTTTACTCCGTTTGAGTTTTTTTTGTTCTATTTTTCATCTGTTGTATGAATTTTGTGACTAACTGCTGAAATAAACAAACTGAACTGAACTGAATTTTTAGACATGGTTTAGATCTTGTTTAGTTCTGGTTTAGTCTTCGTTTGTTCCTGATATATTTATTATTTGGGTCTTGGGTTAGACCTGGTTTTGTCCTGGTTTGGTATTTCTGGTTTGGTCCTAGTAGAGTTATAATTTGGTCCTGATTTAATCCTGATTTGATCCCGGTTTAGTCCTGACTTGGTCTTAGTTTTGTTTTAATTTAGTCTAGATTTAGTCCTGGTTTAGGTCTAATTTGGCCCTTGTTTAGTCCTGATTTGGTCTTGGTTTAGTCCTGATTGGGTCCTAGTTTTGTCTTAATTTAGTCCAGATTTAGTTCTGGTTTAGATCTAATTTGGTCCTGGTTTAATCCTGATTTGGTTCTAATTTTGTTTTAATTTAGTCCAGATTTAGTCCTGGTTTGGATCTAATTTGGTCCTGGTCCAAGTTTAGTCTCAGTTTGGTACTGGTTTAATCTTGGTTAGGGACTGGTTAATTCCACAATTTAGTCCTGGTTCAGTTCTGAATTGGTCCTGTTCTGATCCAGGTTTAGTCCTAATTTAGTTCTGGTTTAGTCCAAGTTTTGTCTTGATTTGGTCCTAGTTTAGTTCTGATTTAGTCCCACTTTAGTCCTGGTTTGGTCCAGGTTTAGTTATAAATACTGTATCATCTTTGTTTTGTCCTGGTTTAGACCTGGTTTAGAGTTTAGTCTCAGTTTGGTACTGGTTCATTCCCGATTTTGTTCTGATTTGATCCTGGTTTAGTTCTAGTTTAGGCCTGATTTGATGCTGATTTAATTCTAATTTGGTCCTGGTTTAGTCCCAATTTGGTCACTGTTTAGTGATAGCTTGGTCTTGGTTCAGTCCTATTTTGATCTTGATTTAGTCTTGAAGTAGTTGTAGTTTAGTCCTGAATTGGTCCTGGTTTAGTTCTAGTTTTGTCCTGGTATAATCCTAGTTTAGTCCTGATTTGATCTCTCTTTAGTGATTGTTTGGTCTTGGCTCAGTCTTGATTTGGTCCTGTTTTAGTTGAAATGATCCTGGTTTATTTCTAATTTGGTGTAGTTGGATTAGTCCTAGTTTTGTCCTGGTTTAGTCCTGGATTGGTTCTGGTTTAATCCTGTTTTGGTCCTGTTCTAGTCGAATTGATCCTGGTTTATTTCTAATTTGGTGTAGTTGGATTAGTCCTAGTTTTGTCCTGGTTTAGTCCTGGATTGGTTCTGGTTTAATCTTGTTTTGGTCCTGGTTTAATCCTGCTTTAATCCTAGTTCAGACCAGCTCAGTTTAGATTTAACCCAGTTTTATTCATCATTTACTCCACTTAATTAACATTTAACATTTACAAACCACGTACTCTGGATCAATCCCAGACTTTCAGACAACTTTGAGACTGGTTGCATTTGCAGCTGCAGCTCTCTCTCTCGTTTCTGTCCTCGTGTCGTCCTTGTGAGTCTGAACGACCGCTCTGAGCCTCTGAAAGTGCCTCTGACTGATGTGACTTTCACCAAACGCCGGGCCAATGTCGAAGCTGCTCGCTAAAATGAGAGAGGGAAACATATCGGATCAGAAATGAGTCAGGAGGACATTAGTGCTGTGCCACAGGACGTTTATTTAGGTAGATTTTGGTCCTGGTCCTGGTTTAGTCCTGATTTGGTTATAGTTTTGTCTTGGTTAAATTAAGTTTTGATTTAGTCCTGGTTTAGATCTAATTTGGTCCTTGTCTTGGTTTAGTCTTGGTTTTGTTCTGGTTAATTCCATTATTTTGTCCTGGTTTAGTCCCGGTTCAGTTCTGAATTGGTCCTAATTTGATCCAGTCTTAGTCCAAATTTGGTCCTGGTTTGGCCTGATTTTTTCCTATTTTTAAATCCTCGTCCGGTCCTGGTTTAGTCATGATTTGATCCGGTTTTGTCCAAATTGGGTTCAGGAGGACATTATTTTATTATTATATTTTGGTCCTGGTCTAGTCCTGATTTGGTTATAGTTTTGTCTTGGTTAAATTAAGTTCTGATTTAGTTGGTTTAGATCTAATTTGGTCCTTGTCTTGCTTTAGTCTTGTTAGATACTGGTTTAGTCTTGGTTTAGTACTGGTTAATTCTGTGATTTTGTCCTGGTTTAAGTCCCGGTTCGGTTCTGAATTGGTCCTAATTTGATCCAGGTTTTGTCCTTCTTTGGTCCTGGTTTAGGCCTGATTTTGTCCTAATTTCTGGCCAGGTTTGGTCCAGGTTTAGTTATGATGCTGTCTTTGATTGGTCCTGGTTTAGTTCTGATTTAGTCTCACTTTAGTCTTGCTTAAATCATCGTCCGGTCCAGGTTTAGTCTTGATTTGGACCTGGCTTAGTCCTAATTTGGTTCTGGTTTAGTTCTATTTTGGTCTTTGTTTAATCAAAATATGCAAAATGTTTCGAAAAATCTTAAATATAATCTTGTTTACTACAATCGCAATATTGTCTGATGCAGTAACAATATCGCAAGAAACAACAGCTCAGTAACACTAAACTCTTCATCTGATAGAAATGTTCTGTTTTAAAATGAAAACAGTGAAAAGGGAAAATCAGGAATAAAATCTTTTTCAAACTAAATTAGCCTTGGTTTTGTATTAGTTAGTTTTTATTTTAATATAACAGATATTATTGCATCAACAATTAGTAGAATAATAGTGACAAGTCGACTATAAACAATAATGTCAGTCGTATTTTGATGATGGTCGTTGTTCTTTGGACTAAACAGACTCTAAAACACAAACTTAAAGACTTTTATAACAAAGACAGTGACATTATTAAAGAAAAATGGCAAAAAAAAAAAGAGTAGACCATTTCCGATTTTCCTCAATTATACACTTTATTCATAAATATTCTCTCTCTAGAAGCTTCATTTACAATATTTCAACATTTATTTGGTCAAAAATGTTAGTTTATTAAGTCTCAATCTATAATACAAATAATCGCTGACTAGTGTAATAGTTAGTTTCAGCCTCAGTCTAAAAGTGTATTTAAATATCTGAATAATATCTATATCTCAGATCTTAATAGCCGTATCGCAATCATTTCCAATATCATGCAGCCCTTGAATGTGCCGTCGACTCTGTGATATAGACTTTGAAGTGTTAGTGAAAGACGTGGCCTTTGTGGTGCATGCTGGGACGGCGTGAGAGCTCTATTATTCTCGTGTTTTTTGCGCAAACTGTACAAGTCACAGTTCGGTGGCGTCGTCACTCCGGGGCCCCTGCGTTCGCTCCGTTTCAATCCCGGCGGAGTAGGTCTGGGTGATACGGTGATAAATATTGAATCGTGAGCTGGTCCCTGTGACAATCTGCTATTTTTGTGAAATCGTGGTATCGTCATTCACTTCTCACTTCTTCTCTTTCACTTCTCCTGTTGTTTTGTCTCTGTAGCTCCTGAGCAGATGCACAGTTAAACAAAACTGACTGAATTTTAATGTTGGCTGCAGTTTTTGAAGTGCAATAATTTCTTCCACAAACAACAAAACGTCTTGCTTCGATTTGAATAAAAACGGCTGACACTGAAGTTTGGATTTGTGCAAACTTGTTCTGAAACAAGCGACAAAAGCTCGACAAAAAGCGATAAAAATGCGTTCTAGAACGCGTCTACAAACAACAAACATGACTCATGTATCAAAAAGTGGCTAAAAGCGACAAAAACGTGACTAAAAGTGACAATGACGCGTTTAAATATGACAAACACAACTGAACGTGACAAATTTTTGTTTGAAATGTGAATTTGAACAGAATCCTATTATTAAATCATGAATCGCAAATCCAATCACAATCGCACTGGTCGGAAAATCACAATGAGATGTTTTTCCTAAATCGTGCAGCTCTGTTAAAGGCAATAAAAAATACAAAGTGAACATAATCGTGATAAAATCTAAATCATGATCATTTTTTTTCTCAGTTGTTTGGTCAGTTTGCTCTCTCGTCCATTAGTTTTTCACCAACAAAACTACAAATCTGCTCCTGAAGATGTTTATTCTTCCATTTAATCCATAGATTTCTCTGGGACATTGTAACTTCAAGGCCGTTTTCTCCCTCAGAGACATAAAGATCCTGCTTTAAAGTAGCTCCTACACACAACAAACTCTGGACTGAACAAGATTTTACAGATTAATTTGTTGATATGAAAAAAAAGACATGGAATTTGAAGTTTTAAAGTCAATTTTCCTAAGATCTAGTTACTCAAATACTCCATAAGAATGCTTTTTCACGCTACAGGCAAAACTCATTGTGCTCTGTTAAAGACAATAGAAAAATACAAAGTGAACATAATCGTGATAAAATCAAAATCATGATCTGGCCTTAAGAAAATCGTGATAATGATTTTTTTTTGTCGTATCGCCGAGCTCTAGTCCGGAGCATATTCCTCACGTGTCCGACCTCCCGCTCGCTCTGCTACACATTAGATCAGGAACTAAACAGGGACAAGGCCAGGACTGAACCAGGACTAAAACGGGACCATATCAAGTCTAAACCGGGATTAAACCGGATTTAAACCGAGACCGAACAAGTACAAGAGTGAACGCACCACACAGAGAGGGTTTAAGACAAGACGCTGAAGGGAGAACTCATTTTTTTCTCAGTTGTTTGGTCAGTTTGCTCTCTCATCCGTTAGTTTTTCACTTGGGAACAACAAAACTACAAATCTGCTCCTGAAGATGTTTTATTATTTTCATTTAATCCACTTCAACCATAGATTTCTCTGGGACATTGTAACTTCAAGGCCGTTTTCTCCCTCAGAGACATAAAGATCAGGCTTTAAAGTAGCTCCTACACACAACAAACTCTGGACTGAACACAGTTTTGACAGATTTTACAGATTAATTTGTTGATATGAAAAAAAAGGCATGGAATTTGAAGTTTTAAAGTCAATTTTCCTAAGATCTAGTTACTCAAATACTCCATAAGAATGCTTTTTCACGCTACAGGCAAAACTCATTGTGCTCTGTTAAAGACAATAGAAAAATACAAAGTGAACGTAATCGTGATAAAATCGAAATCATGATCTGGCCTTAAGAAAATCGTGATAATGATTTTTTTTTTTTGTCGTATCGCCGAGCTCTAGTCCGGAGCACATTCCTGGCGTGTCCGCCCTCCCGCTCCCTCTGATTGCCGTTTGTTTCTGGCTGACAGACGCGTTCACGGCGCCGTGGAGCGTCAAATCGCACACATTAGATCGGAATACAAAGGAGGAATCAGCGGCGGCGCAATCTGGAACCAAAACATGGAAATTTATGGAGTCGTGATGGTTTTGTGTTTGAGCGGAGATCACCTGGACGAGACGGCGAGACACAAAAGCCTCGGCGTGTCGGGTGAAGGATCGGAATCGGACGGGAGGCGGATTAGAGGCGCGAAAATACAGTAGAATTACACGAGCGAGGTCAGTTTACAGGCTTTGTGAGATATTTAGTCCGTCGAGAACCTGTGGAATTGTCCTTATTCCTGGTTCTCGTCTCCTTTTTGAGGCTGAGATTTAGAATAGTGAAAAGAACATGCTAATAATAATGATATAATATTGCGATTTACACGATCTTGTTGCATCGTATTGCTTTAGAAACGTGTGTTGCTATACTTTAAATAAGTTAAAAGTTGGACTACTCTTTTAACTAAATTGCAGTTAAGATAAATATATTTCTCGTCTGCTCCATGTAAACTAATACAACGGAAACAAGATAGCGGCGTGTATGGCAACTTCCGGAATAAGGTGAATTAAACGTCTTTGTAAGTCTGTGTGATTACAAATTTAGTTTCGGAGCGTTTGAAGCCTCGCCGTCGCCCCCTGCTGTCTCTGGGCAGAAAACCAGCCGCAACATTTCATGACGCCGACCTGAAGACAACTCTCATGAGAAACCTTAACTCTCTTTTTTTATATTTGGCAACATGAAATCTTTTTGTGTGTGATTGTACTTCCTTATTTCAATAAAAAGGAAGGGAAAAATCAGAAAAAAGAAGGAAAAAAAAGTTTGCGTCTTTTCACTAGCGGTGTATTTTCACAAAAGACAGACAGCGAGAGCTCTGTCACTGAGGTTACTTAGTTTTGCTTTAAGGTTGGAATAAATTAATAAAATAAATATCTCTCCTTATTAACACGGACAGAGGGGGTGTGTCTTATCCAGTTCATTTAATCCAGGGGTGTCCAAACTTTTTCCATCGAGGGCCACAAATTGAAATATAGACGAAGCGGAGGGCCACAAATCAATCGTGAAACGTTAAAAAAAGCTGCATTTATTTGATGTTTTAAGCACCACCACATCTACATTCAGTCTGAGTGCCTTAATATCAGGTCTGTGCTGCACCAAAATGTTAGTTATTTAGGTTGGAATTGTAGAAAATCTGAAATGTGCTGTAAATAGTACTTATCAGGACAATGTGGGCCAGTTCACCAGGAAGACTAAGGGCCAAGAAAAATTGGTCTGAGGGCCGCATTTGGCCCCCGGGCCTGAGTTTGGACATGCCTGATTTAATACATCTCGCTGGAATTTTCATTACTTGTGTTTTTGAATGCTAATGCTAACGGCTACAGGAAAAAGACAGACTTGCTTTGGAGTTGAGACATCTTACCAGACAAGACGAGGTGCTAAGTGATCGATAACACGACCATTGAACGCTACATTTACTAATCTATACCATGAAGTCTGTCAATCCTCTCCAGAGATGTTACTGCTTTGCCTGGAATGTTCTGCAATACGGCTTTAAACACATCCGTCTCACATCTCTTCAGTCACGGCCGTTGCTCAAAAACATGCCGTCTTACTGTGGCTGAGCTCGCCTCGCCGCAGACCCGACCCGTAACTAGCCCCGGTGTCGTCGCCCGCTCGTCTCCATGGAGATGAGCGCGTCGATTGCCGCCGTTGGAACATTCCCGGCGAAGCAATTGCATCTCCGTGGCGACAAGCAGATGGCAGACCCTTTTCAAACCAACTGCTCTGGGAAAACACTAGAGTTTGGCGCGACTTTTTGCCTCCGAGCTGAAATTGTTGCAAATTAAACCACTTTAGCTTCAAATAACTGAACAGGATTGCAGAATTATTCGACTTTTCGTTGTTGTGTGAGCTTTAATGTTGTGGCCACAGCTGCCTTGGGACAGACTGACAAAAGCGTGGCTATCTTTACCTCTCAAACCGACTCCAATCGCGTCACACACAGGCTGCCTTCACACTCGCACAAACACCTCAAATTGGAACTAAACCAGGAACTAAACAGGGACAAGGCCAGGACTGAACCAGGACTAAAACGGGACCAAATCCAGTCTAAATCAGGATTAAACCGGGATTAAACCGAGACCGAACAAGTACCAGAGTGAACGCACCACACAGAGAGGGTTTAAGACGAGACGCTGAAGGGAAAACTCATTTTTTTCTCAGTTGTTTGGTCAGTTTGTTCTCTCATCCGTTAGTCTTTCACCTGGGAACAACAAAACTACAAATCTGCTCCTGAGGATGTTTTATTATTTTCATTTAATCCACTTCAACCATAGATTTCTCTGGGACATTGTAACTTCAAGGCCGTTTTCTCCCTCAGAGACATAAAGATCCTGCTTTAAAGTAGCTCCTACACACAACAAACTCTGGACTGAACACGATTTTGACAGATTAATTTGTTGATATGAAAAAAGACATTGAATTTGAAGTTTAAAGTCAATTTTCCTAAGATCTTGTTACCCCCAAGAGAACGCTTTTTCACGCTACAGGCAAAACAATTTTTTTTCTATTTGTAGTTTTTTGATCAGTTTGCTCTCTCACATATCGACTTTCATGTGGAAACAACAAACGTGTCCAATCTGCTCCTAAAGATGTTTTATTCTTCCATTGAATCCACTTCATCCATAGATTTCTCTGGGACATTGTAACTTCAAAGGCCGTTTTCTTAAAATACATTTTTCTCCCTCGAGACATAAAGATCAGCCTTAAAGTAGATCCTACACCAAACTGTACAATCTGGACTCAAGATTATGATGAAGGATTTGTTATCTAATTCTAAAACTGATTTATTAAAGTTTTAAATTAAGAACATGAGGCGAAATTTGAATTTTTTGGACACTTTTCAGTTAGATCTTGTTCACTCAAAAACGAAATTAAATTCCAAATCCTCTCTATAAAGTTTTTGTAATTAATATTTGTACAAAATGAACAAAAATATTTAGACTTGGTTCTGTCCATTTTTCATATTGAAAAGTCTCAAATATGTGCAATTTTGGTTGTTATTACTCATAGAAAGCTTTATTTATAGATTAAAACACGGCATGATGAAAAAGGTGCAATACATTTTTTTCTTACATTTCTGTGACTAAACTACAGGAGAAGTTTCAAATTGATATCTTTAAATTTAAGATGTTTTCCTATTCACCTGCAGCTTAAAGTCTATAGGACAGGTTCTCATTAGGTTGAAATTATGACTTAGTTTGGTGGGAGGGCACTTGTGGAAAATATTTAGCTTATTTTTACATTTTTGAAGTTGGGGTTCCAGAAAAAATGTTGATAAATAAAAGTTAAAAATGACAGGAAGTAGAATGGTAAATGTAAAATGGAATCCCTCTGTGATGTCATCAAAAAGCGACGTACAGTTGAAAATAAACAGACGGTTAACACTCAACGGACACATTTTTCTGTCAGTTTAATCGGCCATTCAACAAAATAAAGGTGTTATCAGGTTTTATTATTTGTCAAATCATAACTATTGTGTAATTAACGTGGATTTTGGTCCTTGTTTTCAAAATGGTTGCTATGGTAACAGTTGTGGAATTACCTCTGTGTCACATTTGTGCTCATGTTCAACCAGGAAGTGACATTATAAAAGTTATGAAAATTGTCAAACTGGGGACAAACAGGCAAAAATGTTTTGTAAAATGTTAAATATAATCATGTTCATTATGTTTTAGTCAAAAGTGTCGTCTAACCCTGTCATATTCACCTTATTCTGCCCCGCCCACTTTTGCCGCTTTTTTCCACAGATACGCACTTTTGTTGTAAACGCACTTCCGTTTGACTCCGTTAAAGTTAGATGAACGAGGGAAAAGTCTCGCCGCTAAAATGTTACATAAAGTAGATTGATTTGTGTAAAATGTTTAATGAACACGAGCAACAACAAGTCAACAACGCAACGATTTCCTGGAGTCTGAAAACGTCTTTTTAGTCGAGTAGAACTTATTTTCTGTTGAGCTCGTCTGCTCCGTGTGAACTACAACGGAAACAAGACGGCGGCGCGTACGGCAACTTCAGGAATAAGGTGAATAGACTTTAACAACTTAAACTGTCAGTGTTCCTGTCAGCAAACGCACACCTCCACCATCTGCTCCGACTTTCAAACGACCAACACCAGAAATATAATTGAATCGTACCTCGTGGCTCTCGGCGTTAATACCCTCATTATCTCCGTCTCAAACCGACGTACACCTGTCCGGCCCCGGAGCCACGCCGGCCGGACGGAGAGACGAGTTTGAGCCTCGGATTAAACCCAACGCGTCCCCCGCCGCTTCGCTCCCCGTCCCGCGAAACCGATCCGATCTGACAGTTAATCATCGCCGTTAATCTGGCCCGTCACCAGCAAATAAAAGCCGGGGCCGCTCGCAGACGCCGGGGCCGGAGACGGTGCGCCGAATGCAGAGGCGGGGATGGAGCAGAGGTTTTAATACAGATTTGCTCTCAGACTTTTTCAATTTGATACAAAGGATTAGCCGGGACTCCGTTGATTCGAGTTTGATTTCCGCGGAGCAGGAGCGACAGGAGCGGAGGGAAATTAGACGGCGGTGGAGGAAAAAAAGGAGACAGAAGAAAGGGGCTTTGTGTCGGAGTGTGTCTGAGTGAACGATGAAGGAGGACGAAGACGCGGGAAGGCAGCCGTGGGGTTATCGTGCGTCCCGGGGCAGATGTGGCTAATGGTTGTAGAAGTTGCTGCAAGATTAGTCACAAATTAGCCTCCACAAATGACAGAATATTATGTTTTATTTTGCGTAAAATGGGTTAAACCTGTTTAGATCTGCGCAAACGTCTTCTGAAATACATGGGATTATTTTATTACGTTGTCAGTTCAGAGGCTTTTTCAGTCAGTTTGTCAAAATGTTGAAAATGTAACCTTTTAATAATAAGATTCTGTTCTAACATAATTGAAAATCTAACCACAATTAGATATTTTTTTACCAAACCGTGCAGCTCTAATGAGGGAGGACTTACACGTTCTGTAGCAGATGTCGATTTTTTAATTAATAAAGTAAAATCTGTGTTGCTCCAGCACAGATATATTTTAAAAGTGTCTATTCGGGTGAAAATGATACCACAGCGCTTTCTCGGCGTCTGTTTATAGAGCGTTTTATTCTACGAGAAGCAGGAAGTGCACTGTTCGAATCCTAATGTGTGTTTGCTTTACCTGGGACGGCACATAATATTTACGATGCTCATTTACGATGCTTTAGAATGAATGAATGAACAACTTTCATGTTTTTAAACAGTTAAAATCAGGTACAGCACCTTTAATAAATAATGCAACAAACTGTAAAGGTAACAGATTTTTATTGTCTTAAAAAACTTGGGGGGAAAACACAGTTCATTTTAAACTAGCAGTGCAAAATGTTATTCTTAACTTTCTTAAGGCATTCAAATTATTAATCAGAATTAGTTGATATGCTAACATCACAACTGTCAGAGGCCGCCGTTATGATAAATCCAGCAAACATGAGCGTACTAACAGCACACTTGGTTCGCAGACATTTAAAAAACTGTTTATAATTAGATACAGACAACACACTGGTCTCATTTTCACCTTAAAGTCTATATGTCAGGGCAGAAGATACATTTGACTAAAACGTAGTGAACGGGATCATATTTGAGATTGTTGTAAACATTCTTCCTGTTTGTCCCCCATTTGACAGTTTTTGTTAAGTTTATAATGTCACTTCCTGGTTGAACATGAGCAGCAAATATGACATAGTTAGAGGTAATTGCACAACTGTTACCATAGCAACCATTTTGAAAAAAAGGTCCAAAATCCATATCAGTTTCACAATAGTTATAATAATACCTGATAACAACTTTATTTTGTTGAATTAATGTTTAAACTGTCAAAAGATTGTCAGTTTTTTGCATAAATTGTCTCTGTATTTTCAACGGCACGTCGCTTTTTGATGACATCACAGAGGTATTCCGTTTTAGAACTCAGCACTACTAAATTTTCAACTTTTATTTTTCTAAATTTCCTCACAAACTTCAACTCCACCGGTGTAAAACTATGATAAATATTTACCACAGGTGCCCTCCCACCAAACACAAAAAATTGAAATCTGTCATAATGACTTTAATAGCTGCTTTTACATTATATCTGTAAAATTTTTTGCTCAACTTGGACAAAATGGCCGGTGTACAGCCTCTTTAAATGTTCAGAAAATCTTAAATTCTTAACGTCTGTAAATTGACAGAAGACCCTGATTACTAACACTTTCAACATTTCTACCATCGTGCGTCTTCTCAGCTCAACCTGTTGGTCTGTTATGTGCTGATAATAATGATTTTCTGTTTCTCTCCGCTCTCTTTTCTCTCTTTCTCTCTCAGGTTGGGTGGAACTGGAAACATATTATTAGCATCTGCCGGGTGCCGTTGTGACCTCCTGCATCGTGAGCCTTTGTGCGAGCAGAAGTAGCACATGAATCATTTGTTTTATTATAGAAAATACTAGACTTTTAATGCTTCACTCGGTGCCTTATGTGATCCGTCTACAGTGATGTGAAGTGGACCCTTTGTTCACAAGTCTGTTTGCAAAATGTAATGTTTTATGAAGGTTTCAAATAAACGTGTTACCAAATGCTGTTCATGGATGTGTTTTTATTTTACTGTTGTGTTTTAAGTTAGTTTTACCTCTGCATAAGTAACATGCCTGTTCTTTTAACCATTTTAAGTTTAGAGATGCTCCTCAACATCCCAACTGTCAGAATTAAAAATGGAAAGTGAAAGTAGTTTCTCCGTTGGTGCTCCGACTGTTCAGTGCTTAGCTGCTGTTTGCTAACTCGACTCGACTCATTGCAATTCATTTCCTCAACACTCGGACTCAGAAACATGTTATTTAAGGAGAGAAATGTAATGAGTTCAACTGTGTGTGATCAAAGTCTGTGTCGGTGATAAATGTGAGTGCAGCTGCAGCGCTCCTGTTGTTTAGTTGTTTGGTTTTTGACTACCGTTGTCAGACTGTAGCAGCTCTTTCACATTTTAGTTGGGTTTTGAGCCGAGGAGAAAATGTCCTCATACTCACCACTGACAAAATGTTTCCCCTCACTGCTAATGTTCAGAATGTTGTGATGTCACCCTCATCTCCATCATCATGAGGTGTCTGATAAGGTTAAAGAGTTTGCTTATTTATCTCCAGTTTAACAAATTTGTTGACGTTTATATGTTACTTCCTGGTTGGACAGGAGTAGTAAATGGGATGTGACATAATCATACACTCTATAAAAATCACTGGACATCTGGAGTGTGACGTACCCATTCACGGCTAGAACTTATAGCGGCTAAAGTGGAGCCAGACTCCAAATGTGCTCGTATCGTGGCAACCACATGGACCAATCAGGAGCGAGGTTGTTAACCGTTTCCGCCCCTCGACAAGAGGAGACCATAGACATTCGTAGAAACAAAATTCTCTATCTCTGCCCATTGCTCAAACACTACCACTTTGCTAACGATGCTACCCGGACTAAAATCGAACCCTCTCCACAAACAAATAAATGGAGAAGCTGATCCCCATGTTAAATATGCAAACGTTTTATTTCATGATATTTATGTCATTTATCTGCTCTCCTCACAGTCACATGTAAAAGATGATGTTCGGTGGTCACTAGATGCAACAGGAAGCGCACAAGTTCAGAAATCTCAACTTAAAGTCAGTTAGCCTTTAGCTCAGTTTTACATGCTAATTATTATCTGAAATAATAATAACCAAAAGGTTTACACATTGAACAGTGACTTGTAACAAGGCTTTAACCTCTTGTAAATGTGCTCGATGAGTTGGTATCAGCTGACACACTAATATTTAGAACTTGTATGTTTTGCGGTCTAATGCTAACCGCTACAAGGAAAATCCATGAAAATTCCGCCGGAGTCCTTCAAACCATACCGGACTAGCCGCGTTGCTAAGTGGTTGATAGCATCGCACGCCACTTCTACTTATTTATATGTCTATGGGAGGAGACGAGGGCAACGAGCCATGCTAGCTGTCAATCAAATCTGTTGCTAACATGAGCGAAAACCAACCACTGGAAAAGGAAGCACCTGATTGGTCAGTTACTATTGTAAATAATTTGATTTATGAACAAGCTAATGGAAAAAAACACTAAGGTCATGTAGAGTGTGTAAAAATGGACATTTTAGTTACAGAGTAAAGACACCAGTGTCCCAGTAGGAAGTGAATGGAAGCTCGGCTTGAAGGAGCCAGAACAGCTTCCATGGTCACTTCCTGTTTGCCACGTGGCAGCAGCAGGCTCCAGATGTCCAGTGATTTTTATACAGTCTATCGACATAATAGTTAGCCGTAATTCCACAGCTGTTATCAAGGAACCATACCAGGTAAACAAGGGCCAAAATCCCAATAATTTACACAATAGTTAGGAAATAGTACCTGAAAGCACCTTTTTTTTTAAACGATCCTTTAAACTGTCAGAACATTGTGTCAGTTGCATGCTAATAGTCTCAGCATTTTCAATGAAATGTTGCTTATTGAGCTCAGGCTAGAACATCAAAAAACAGCCGTTACCATGGAAATCCACCATGTTTGCCGTTGGTGTGTCAAACTTACATAGAAAAACATTACCCTAAATAATGTTTAAAAATGAACAAAAAAAAAATCCATTGAAGAACCTGATAAACTGCGGGGTCACTTCTGGTAAATACATTGATCAATATACAGAGTTAGAATAGTTTTGAATTAACGCTAAGTTTAGTATTTAGCATCTTAAAATTGCCACTGATTTTAACAGTGGGCTAACTGAAAATTCTGTTATGTGTGATGTTAAGATCTCTACCTCAATTGATGACGGAGGGATTCTGTTTTAGATCCCAGCTCTAATTTTCATCTTTTATTTTTAAATTTTACTTAACAAAAACTGCAACTTGACTAATATAAATATTTACCACAGGGTCTATCCCTCCAAACAAAGTAATAAATAGAAAAACATGACAACCTGCACTTTAGAAAAATAACCTCTTTTGTGCACATATTTATGGACATACAACCAACATTACAACAGGCTTTTATGATTATTTTTTTTTTTTTTTCAGACAAGATCTTACAGACTGACAGATCAAATAATACTTATAATATTTAGCTTAAGTTCTTTTTACATTTTCTTTGACCGAGAATGACCTTCTCCAGAGCTCGAGCCGATAACAACATCCGCTGCGTCACTTCCGCTCGGCGTAAACTCAACATGGCGCTGCTGCTAAGGTCAGTGCGTTTGTGCTCTTCTCGCTTTCTCTCACATTTTGTCATCATTGTTTTATGTCTGCGAATTCGACATCTTAGAGCAAACATTTAGATCACGTATGCACAGTTTGAGATCATAAAGAAGCCGGAGTAGAGTTTGTTTTAACGTAAAGACACGACGTGGCTAATGCTAATGCTAACCAAGCTTACACCGAGACGAAGAAGATCGTTTTAAAGCTAGATTTATTCGATTCAGAGCTGCGTATGCCCTCTTAATGGTAGTAAATGATCCATATAAACGGATTACATTTGATGAAGACATCTGCAGTTGAAATCTTAAGATTATTTCGGTTGTAGGAGCAGTTTTTGTAGTTGTTATCGCAGCAGATTTGAACTTTATCCTCAGACTACGCCGCACCATAAAACGTGCTTTACTTTATAGTTACAGAAACGTATCTAAATTGAAAAAGGAAGTTGTCTGTCTTAGGCTTCGTGTTATGTTATTAGAAGCTAAGCTATTTGCTAACATAGCCAATAACTCAACATTGACCAAAGTAAGAATAATCCCAATGTTGTTTCCCATCTAATGTTTAAATTTGGATTAAAAGTATACTTTTTGCTGCTAGTAATATTATTTAAAAATATAGATTGAAGTAACTTTATCCAATCTTTAATTGGTCCTTTTTTGATAAATGGAGCCGATAAGTAACATTCACACCAAGAATCTCATTCAGTAAAATGTTTCCAATAAGGGTATCCTGTGCTACCGTAGTCTAAGCATAAATCTGTGGGAAACACTGTAATTCAGAAACAACAATGTGTAAAGTTTCACATACTATCAAATGTTAGTGTTTAGTGGTGATTATGAGGGAAAAAACATCACAATTTTACAATAATTCGAGATTATTGACCCCCATTACCTGGCTTTTTCCACAGGTTTAAAGTCAGACTATGGTGGCACAAGTGATCTGTACTTGAGTAATTTTATTTATTAGTCTTTATGGTGAATACATTGGCTGATTTCAGATTCAATACTCACTAAAAAGCTACTTATTTAATAGTTATGTTAATAGTAATGTCAGTACTACAGAAATAGTTAACATTTTTAAATATTATTTTTTGCTCATTTTTCTAGACTATCGAGCAAAAAATTGGACTGTGAGGGGTTGCCATAATCTCCTTTTATTAATGAGAAGTACTGCATGACCAAACAACTGTGAAATCCTGCATTTTCTGTGACCAAACGTTCTGAAATGAGTGTGACGCGACCAGAAAAAGCACTTTACATTTAGCTTTACTTTTGTAGCGTACAGTTTGATTTAAAATTACACAAGATTATTATGTTACACCATTTCACTGAATAATCTTGACGTTTGCTCGCAGGAAGGAAATTACTTCTGTAGCTAGACATTCATTCATTCATTTTCTACCGCTTATTCCCGTTAGGGGTCGCGGGTGACTGGAGCCTATCCCAGTGACTGAAATGTGTTTAAATTAAAATATTTATGTAGCTAGACATAAATATTTTAATTTAAACACATTTCAGTCTGTGATTTGACACAGATATGCATTTTAATTGTGAGATAAAAGACAGAATATAGTTGTTTTGGATTAAGTATATCTAATAATCTGAGTTACTTCTTCAGTTTGGTTTAATACTGTCACGTTTTAATAGTTTTGCCTCTTATTTTCCAGGTCGTTTGTTCGTCAGGGCGTGTGTTTGTCCAGAGCCCCCTCTCTGAAGGTTTCCCCGCTCCTCTGCAGACAGTGAGTTTGTCCCGATTGTTGTTTGATTCTGTGTAATAAGTTGTGTTTTTTTAACTTGAGCTTTTCTCTGGCTCCAGTGTTGCTCCGATGGGAACCACAGCCAAAGAGGAAATGAACAAATTCTGGGCCAAAAACGCCAAACTGAACCGGCCCATGTCGCCTCATCTCACCATTTACAAGTGAGAGACACAGCCATGTGAAGCCTCTGTTTGGATTTATTAACGTTTTATCTGAAATAGTTTGGATCATTATTTCTATTGTAATTGAAGCTTTCTTATTATCAACCAGGTAAAGCTTGAAACATGGGGCCTCAAGGCTTCTAGATAGAGAATATTTAGTGTATTAATAATGAAATGGTTTATTCTTTTTTTGACAATTTGGTTTAATATCGTTCCAGTACGTTTGGAATTCTTTTCATTATTTTATTGTGCTGGAGTCTGCATGTTCTCCCCGTGTTACCGTGGGTTCTCTCCGGGTTCTCCGGCTTCCTCCAACCGTCCAAAGACATGACTGTGTAGATTAATTGAGAACTCTAAATTGTCCCTAGTGAATGAATGTGAGAGTGAATGGTTGTCTGTCCTTGTCTGTCTCTCTGTGTCAGCTGTGATGAGTTGGCCACTGTCCAGGGTGTACCCCGCCTAAGGCCCAAAGTCACTGGGATAGGCTCCAGTCACCCGCGACCCCTAACGGGAACAAGCGGTAGAAAATGAATGAATTTTATTGTGCTTTACAGTAATTATGCAGGATCCAGTTCTGGTTTAGGTTTAATTAAAGAGTTTCAATGCATTTTTATGATTATTTTTTATCTTGTTTAATAAAAAACAGTTCTGTTGTGGCCTGGTACTTTTTATTAAATGCTGTTGAACTAAATTTCACTGCTGCCTTGTTTTGGAGTCCAACTGAAGTAAAAATCACCTTGATATATATTTTTTTAGTATGTTTTGTGATTGATTTGTTGGTGAGGTAAAACACAATGATTGCTAAATTAATAATCTCACCAGAACAGACTTGTTCTCGTCCGTTCTGTGTCAATGTGTAGATGTCTTATTCTGAAAGATTCCCACAGCCTTTAACACAAGCGTGGTTTTTGTTTCAGGTGGTCCGTCCCGATGATGATGTCGGTCACACACAGAGGCACAGGCGTCGGCCTGAGCGGAGGTAAATCATATTCCAGGTAGAAAAGAGAAACTACACGAGGTTATCACATTAAAAGTACTTACAAGTTGTATTGAGCTCTATAGGTAGGAGGAAGTTTTAAAATTATAAT
Organism: Rhinogobius similis; assembly: GCA_019453435.1. NCBI lineage: Eukaryota > Metazoa > Chordata > Actinopteri > Gobiiformes > Gobiidae > Rhinogobius > Rhinogobius similis. The sequence goes on along the minus strand of CM033632.1, from coordinate 6,025,401 downwards.
TATTCTAGCCAGGGGTGCACGGTGGCAGAGCGGCTAGAGCTTCTGCCTCTCAATAAGGAGATCGTGGGTTTGAATCCCGGACCAGACCAACATCACACGATCTCTCTGGGTGGAGTCTGCATGTCCTCTCCGTGTTACCGTGGGTTCTCTCTGGGTTCTCTGGCTCCTCCCACCGTCCAAAGACATGACTGTGTAGGTTAATTGGTAACTCTAAATTGTCCCTAGTGAATGAATGTGAGAGTGAATGGTCGTCTGTCCTTGTCTGTCTCTCTGTGTCAGCCCTGTGACGAGTTGGCCACTGTCCAGGGTGTACCCGCCTAAGGCCCAAAGTCACTGGGACAGGCTCCAGTCACCCGCGACCCCTAACGGGAATAAGCGGTAGAAAATGAATGAATGAATGAATTATGGTTTGAATGATTCTTTGATTTAAACGGGTTTTTATTACAGCCTAAAAGTTCTGTGCTTAAATTTGACAATCACACTAATAACTACTGACTAAACAGACTCTGAAATGTTTTATAACAAAGACCGTGGTATTATTAAAGGACACATATTATGCAAACTTGACTATTATGAACTTTTAACCACGTTCCTTTATCAAAGACATTGTATTTAGCTTCATTCACTCTAGTTTCATTAATACTGTTTACGAGATCCTCTCCCTGCTCCTTCTCTGAGCCTTGGATATCGGTATCGGCTCAAATTAATCCATATTGGCCCCTTCCTACTTTTCAGTGTAGACTATATTTTAAATTCTAAAACAAAACCAAAGTTACAGTTTAAAGGACAATAACAACACAAATAATGTAGAATATGTCTACTTTAAATTGAAATGTCAAAAAAGAATAAACATCTTCTCTTCAATGAAATCGACACAACATTTTTATGTATGCAATTAGACAATCACAAAGGCTGCAGTTTTAAGTGCAATAATTTCTTCCACAAGCAACAAAATGTCTCACTTTGATTTGAATAAAAACCGCTAACACTGTAGTTTGGATTTGTACAAACATGTTCTGAAACAAGCGACAAAAGCGCGACGAAAGACGATAAAAATGCATTGAAAAGCAACAAAAACGTGCCCACAAACAATAAATGTGACACGACTCAAAGCCACAAAAACACGACTAAAAATGACAAAGACGTGTTTAAATATGACAATCTGAATGAGACATAAAATGTGACTAAAAGCGACAAAACGTGTTGAAATATGACAAACACAACCGAACTTGACAAAAACACAACAAAATTGTGTTTAAAATATGAATTTGAACTGAATCCTATTCACCTTATTCCGCCCCGCTCACTTTTGCCTCTTTTTGCCACAGATACGCACTTCTGTTTTTTTTACGAGAACTCTGTTCACGCAAATGGCGAACAGGAGAAAAGTCTCGCCACTAAAACATTATATAAATTGGGTTGATTTGTGTAAAATGTTTAATGAACATGAGCAAAAACAAGTCACAACGCACTAATGTCCTGGTCAGTCTGAAAACGTCTTTTTAGTCCATGTAGAACTTATTTTCTGTTGAGCTCGTCTGCTCCGTGTAAACTACAACGGAAACAAGACGGCGGCGCGTACGGCAACTTCAGGAATAAGGTGAATTATTAAAATGTAAATCACAAATCTATCACAGTCGCACTGGTCAGAAAAATCACAATTAGATATTTTTCCGAAATGGTGCAGCTCTGTTAAAGACAATAGAAGAATACAAAGTGAACATGAATCAAGATAAAAGCGAAACCATGACCCGGCCCCAAGAAAATCATGATAATTTTCTACCATTTGGCCCAGACGTGAACATAATCATTAGTTTCAGACCTTCAAACTTGTACTTTATCTACTCTTTACACCAGCCGCAGTGACACAAGTGCAGCCTGTGAACCACATTCAAACGTCACCTCCGTCCAGTTCCTCTTCTGCTCGGGTCGGGTCTAATCCGTGTTGCGTCGCGTTGGGATTGATCCGAAAGTGTCTGGAGGCGTCCGGATCCATCTTTATTGATCAGTGCCAGAATCATTTAGTGAAGTTTAGCCCCACACTCTGAACGCTCTGATAGTTTCGCTGCTGTGACCCACATAAAGCACTCTGACTGTGTTTTATCAAAGCCGGCGTGTACGACACAGAACAAATGTTAATGGAGGTCGTGAGTGAAGAGCCTTTTAACTGTGATTGTTCGGACCTGAAGGTGTCTCAAATTAATTGGCTTCTGAAATATTAATGTTGAAGTTTGGTGACGGCGGCTCGCAAACTCTTATTTCTGTTGTGCATTAAGTTGTTTTGAATACATTTCTAGCTAAATTAAGATGGATTTATGGCGACTAAAGGCTTCAAGCTATATTTATTTACAAAGAAAAATGTATTATCGGTGAAAATCAGAAATGGTTTATCCTTTTTTGACGTTTTGATTTAATAATACGACTGTCTTTTGTGTGTTACTGTGGCCCAGTGCGATTTAGTTCTGTTTACGTCGCTTTTGGGTCGGTCCTGTTCACGTTCTCCACACGTGACCGCCTCACTTATCTCCATGACAACGGGCTTAGAGCAAATCTGACGCAGGATTATTATTATTATCATTATTCATGTTTGTGGCACCTTACACCAAAGCAGGTCCCTAGTCAATAAAATGGCAATAAAACTTTTCTGATTCTGATGAAGTAAACGGCAGCTCAGTTCATACAAATGTACAGGATTCACGCGCTTTTGGATCAAATTCCAAGCTTTTTTTTCCTCTCACCGCGGTCTGTTTAGTTAGATTTAAGACGGCTGCTTCTACACCACACCAGCCCCGCAAAGAGTACGAGCTCCACCGTCCACAATCGCACGCTCTCAGAGTAAACACTCCTTTACGTCGACCAAACTAGTGGCAGTGTCTGTCTGGTCCAGATAACAATAACGATTATCAGAATATAACCCTAAATATTTATGGTCTGCTGGTCACGATTACTGTCACAACCTCAAATCAGCATTTTTATCAAATCAAACTGATCGTCACAAATGAGTCTGAAACATGTTGCATTGTTCAACATCAGACGGAAACAAAGCAGGTGTTTGTCCTCAGAGCTGCTCCTTTATTTGTTCACCTGTGGAGGAAGAGCACACTGTTTGATGGGTGCTACGTTATTCATTATATATTATTATTTTCTGCGTGTGTGTGTGTACAAAAACTATTCCTATATCAATTTCTAGTGCAGGCTTGTTTTAACTTCTACATCTCCTGACATTGTTTCTTTCGTTTAATTAAGGTGAGACGCTGCAGGTGAATAGGGAAAAATCTTGTAAAGATATCAATTGGAAACTTCTTCTGTAGTTTTCTCACATAAATGTAAGAAAGAAATGTATTACAAGTTTTTCATCATGTCATGTTTTCATGTGGAAATAAGGCATTTTATGTGTAAAAATACACACATTTGGGACATTTCAATCTGAAAAATGGACAGAACCAGGTTTTTGTAATGTATTAGTTACAAAAAATGTACAGAGGGGATTTTGGATTTCTTATTTAGTTTTTAAGTAAACTAGATTGGACTGAAAATTGTCCTAAAAATTCAAATTTCACATCATTTTTTAAACTTAAAACTTCAATAAATCAGTTTTAGAATCAGATATCAACAAATCCTTCTGTTTGTTTGGTCTAAATCTTGTTGAGTCCAGATTGTACAGTTTGGTGAAGGATCTACTTTAAGGCTGATCTTTATGTCTCGAGGGAGAAAAATGCATTTTAATAAAACGTCCTTTGAAGTTACAATGTCCCAGAGAAATCTATGGATGAAGTGGATTCAATGGAAGAATAAAACATCTTTAGGAGCAGATTGGACGTTTGTTGTTTCCACATGAAAGTCGACATGTTGAGAGAGAAAACTGACTGAAGTATTTCCTGTAGTGTCTTGCCTTAAGTAGATCTTTGGTGTTTATTGTCAGAATAACGTTTCAGCTTCATGTCTGGTCTGTTCTTCATGGCCTGCTCTTCTTCTTCTGTCTCTGCAGCGATCTCGGCCTTCGCTCTGGCCGCTCTGGTTTTACCTGGTAACTACCCGTACTACCTGGACCTGATCCACTCGCTGTGGGTCGGGCCGGCGCTCATCGCTTTGGCAAAGATTGGCATCGCGTTCCCCGTGTCGTACCACACCTACAACGGCATCCGCCACCTGGTGAGTCACACAGTCATTTCTGCTCGTCAAACACTTCAGAGTCTGGTATTCACTCACAGATGTGGGATTATGTAAAGTAAAGGCACTGTTCATTTTCATAAACATCAAAATAGGGCTGGACGATACAGCAAAAGATTATTATCTCGATTTTCTTGGGACCAGCTCATGATTTCGATTTGTGTTCACTTTGTATATTTTTGTATATTTAGGAAAAATATCGAATTGTCTAATTTTTCTGACCAGTGCGATGTTGATTAGATTTGCAATTTATGTTTTAATAAAATGATTCTGTTCAAATTCACATTTTAAACACAATTTTGTCGCTTTTAATCGCGCTTTTGTCACGTTCGGTTGTCTTTGTCATATTTAAACGCGTCACTTTGTCGTTTTAAGCTGCGTTTTTGACATTTTAAGTGGTGTTTTTATCGCGTTTTGGTGCATCGAGTCGCGTTTGTTATTTGTAGGCGTGTTTTTTGACACATTTTTATCGCTTTTGGTCGCGCTTTTGTCGCTTGTTTCAGAACATGTTTGTACAAATCCAAAACATAACATTTTGTTGTTTGTGGAAGAAATTATTGCACGTTTAATTGTGCAGCTCTGGTCTTTAAGAGGTAAATAAAGTCATCTGCTCAGAGGCTTCAGAGGCTAAACAACAGGAGAAAAAGTGTGTTTGAACAGACAGCTGCATTAAAGACACAAACAGTCAATCACGATACGACAATTTCACAAAAATAGCAGATTGTCACAGGGACCAGCTCATGATTCGATTTTTATCACCGTATCGCCCAGACCTAAGTCAAAATTAAAAATGTTTAGAGCGTCTGGGTTTTGAATGCTGGAGGATTCATCAGTCGTTCACAGGGGGAACATAAAATATTGTCCTTTTGAGGAAATGTCCACTAGGGATGGGACAATAAACAATAATATCGTTTATCGTGATAAAAAGGAAGACAATAATCGTGAGAATCGCCAACAAAGATAATCGCCATTTTGTCACCAGATTGTGCAGAAAAAAAGCAACTTATGTTCTCTTCTAGATCGTTTTTGTTTTCACTTATAATAAAGTACGAATATGTCAGAAGTTCTTAATAATGAGAAAGTAATGACAGCAATCTTTATAACTGTCGTGATATTATCGTTAATTGCAATTATTTTGACTGATTAATCGACTAAAACATTACAGGCCGACTTTACATGAGTGTTTTTTTTGTCCCGGTTCCTCCTCCAAACCACACTTCTTCTTCCATCTCAAATAAACAACACGCCTCCCCTTGTCATGTTAACCATTTTAAATCAACTCCTGTCCTTTCAACATCTCGCCGTTTGCCCATTTTACTGACAAAACACCCCGTATTTGCCGACATTCATGAGCACACACCGCCTCTAATCTCTAATCCTCTGCCGTCTCGTGTTTTTCGTTGAATCCAGTGGTGGGACATCGGGAAAGGCTTCAAGATCCCGGAGGTGTACCGCACGGGCTACACGGTGATCGGGCTGTCGGTGCTCACCTCCATCGCCGTGGCCTTCCTCCTGTGAGCCGCACTCGGAGCGCTCTGTTCTATTGTGGTTTGTGATTATTGTACATTAAAATCTCTATGTGGCACTTTAAACGGTGTGGGGTGTTTCTGTGTGTGCGCCGCTCTCACTCTTAAAGGTGTTTATTACTATGTTCTAACAATGTTCTGTCATCAAAAACACACCTGAAGTTATATTCACGTTGTTTTGAGGCATGTTTATTAGAAAATCTCCCTTCTCTGAGCGTCAAACACACTTCCTGCTGAACTTCCAGGATTTTCGGACGTATTTTCAGACTTCATAAGTCATTTATCTGAAAATCTTCCTCTGTTTTTAGTCCTTAAATCATTGCTAAACTCGTTCTTTGCATTTCTGTCGTCTAAACACGAATAACTGCTGCAGCGAATCCGCTTCATAACATCTTTTCGGCTCTAACTTCACTAGATTGTATTTTGTGCTGGCGCCATCTGCTGGCTGAATGCTCTCTGTAAGTGTAATTTAAATTATTAAAAAAGTCATCAGATGAATAAGAAACTTTTTTTGTTTGTTTAAAACATGAGATGACAGATTTAAGGCACTCAAGCATTTTTCCTTTTAAACAATTTGTTTTCAGAAAATAATCTTGGCTTATTATTTACTTTTCTGGTGACACATTGACAATATTTTTTATTCCAATCAAAGTTATGAAAGAATACCGCACTAATAATAGTTCTAAATGGTCAGTTCATTATTCTTGGCAGAATTTTACGCTTGAAGAATGGAAAATACATTGAAATTTTAGATAATATTGTGAATGTTGTTTTGAAGAACATCAAGTTCATCGTTTATAGTGAAAAGTGCTTGAAAAAACAGATGGTTAAAAATATAAATTAGAAAAGTTATGTTGAATACGTTCGAATAAAGGTAAAAAGTGATATTTCTATACTTTTTTGCTAAACATTTCACATTTGTCTGATAATTAAACCTCAACTAACACGCTCAAAGACACTTTTCTGTTGGACTGACATAATATCGTGTGATTATCATAATCTGGAAACTCAAGATATTAATTTTAGTCACAATCGCCCACTCCTTCACATCACTGTCATGCGCTCATAGCAGGACAATATCTGATTTCAAGTCATTTTCTACTAAGTCGTTTTTCTGGCACTTTAAAGGGGCTGTACCTGATTTTAACTGTTTTGAAACATGAAAAACAGACACATGTATCTCTCACTTTCCTAACGCAGTCCAGCATCATAAATATTCACAGCAATGAGTTTGGAAGCACTTTTCATCTTCATGGGTAAAGCTAACAAACATTAGCATGCTAACAGCGCATTTCCTGCTTCTCGTAGAATAAAACGCTCTATAATTAGTCACAGAGAAAGCGCTGTGGTCTCATTTTCACCCGATTAGATGCTTTTACAATATATCTGTGCTGGAACAAGACAGATTTTACTTAATTACGTGCAGATAATCCAGTTCTGTTTTTCACGTTTCAAAACAGTAAAAATCAGCTACAGCACCTTTAAATTAAAGTCACTGGGTGTAAATCGTCTACATTGGATGAAGTAGTGGAAAAGATTGTCGGGACACTGTGTTAAAAATGTAAACGTTTCAACTGCCAACCGGAAGTCATTTTCAATCTGAAGAAACTGGTCTGAGAGGCGAGAATGTACACTTATGGTCTGAAACTGTTCTGACTTTTTAACGCTCGTTATTGATCATAGTCCCTATTATTCTCTGCCAGCATCTCTCTTTGACTGGCTTAATGTCTCAGTTTACCAAAGTTAGATGATGTTGTTGTAAACAGAAGGTAGATTGTAATTCAACATATTATTTCTGTTAAAAGAAACCAGAACATTGGACTTTTTCTTAATCTATTTCCTTTTTGTCCACCATGTGATAAAAGGAAACTATGAGCTGCTGGACACATTAAAGGGCCTCTGACAGGTCGGACGATTCATTTCACTAAAATGCAGTTAAGATAAATATATTTCAAAACCTGCAAAAATCTTTACATATTTTAGCCCAGTTTAGCAACGTTTTTAGGATTTTTATTTTACTTCCAGGTTGTAAATGATGACATCGCACTGGGAAATTACAAGAAACATCCTGTACACTGCACCAAAACTCCTTTAATGTCACAGATTTATTTGACAAAGAAATATACATATAACATAATTATTTTGTTGAATAAACGTTTAAAGAGTGAAAAAATTAGTTTATTTTTGTTTAAATTATGCATAACCTTTGTCTCCCCAGTGTGATGTCATCAATTTGTTTACTTACTGTAATTTTCAACATATTTTTCAACTTTTCTCCACAAAAAGTGACCTGATTGGTGTAAAACTATCATTTATATTTACAAGAGTTATCAATACACTGAATAGTCAATATTAGAAAATAATAAAAACCTGTCATACGCACTTTAAATATAAAAATATAGCTCTAAAGTGTCTTAATTTCAGTCAAATCTATCATTCTGGGATGAATCAGGACCAGCTTGTACTCAAAAACAACAAATAATTAAAGAAAAAAACTCAAATTAAACATAATTAATAATAATAGGACATTTATATGGATTCTACCAGAAATGTTTAGTTCATTATACGTCACTGAAACTCATTTTTAGTCAAATTAGCTTCTATTTTGAAAGAGAAATCGTCAAAACCCAACAAAATCTACTGTCAATCAGAGCATTCTCCAGACACCAGCTTTACTCCTTCATAGTAACAAAGAAAATCTGATATTCCTCTGAGCGGAGCTTGTTTACACTTTTAATTAGCGTTAATCAGACCCCAGAGGCCAAAACTGCAGAGTCTCAACTTTACAAAACATCCAGACAATAACGTGTGCCCCGAAAGGTTCAGGAACAGTTTTAGTCTGAATTCAGTCCGACTTTTTGTGGAAAAACAGTCCAAAACGTCAAGACTTTAACTTCATTTCAGTTTTGACTTTGCTAAACCTGTTCTTTCAGATAATTTGTCTTACAGAATCTTAAATCTAAAGAATTATAGCCCCGCTAACGAAATAAACGCGCAATAATCGACCCGACGACTCATGAAAACCAAAAGCAGGTGTTTCGCCGCGTTCCGGTCACGATGGGAGTGGAAAGTGAAACGTGACCCATTTCCCGTCGCGCACTTGTTGCTGGTGTGAAGCAGCTCCTCTAAAATTAGCCGTGGCCTACATTATAATGCCTTACATCATTTGTCTTTAATGGGCTCCGTTATTGCCGGCGCTAACTCTCGCTAACCACAAACTCTTCACAACGATCCTCAAGCCTTCATTCACTAAAATCTACCAACTCGACAAAAATAAGCGCCTTTTTTTTGTATTTCTGGCCGTGTTTGGGGTCAGTCTCATGGGATTTTCCACAGTTTCACGGCTCGAGTCAAATTCTGAAATTCCTCCGTGATTTTTGATCCACGGTTCAGACGTCAGAACGAAAGGTTGTGCTTCCAGGACTCTGGCCAAAAAATCAACATGCAGTATATTCATTTTTTTCCTTTTCTTTCAAAAGTCTCTTTATCCATTTCTAATCTATTCATAAATGTGCAATCTGTATGTGTGTGTTGTATATATTTAATTATCTGAAAATGCAGCCCGAGTAAACCGTAGAAAAGTACATTTTTACTTCATAAAAACATGACTTACTGCCTCAAGAAATTAAGTGACATTTATTTGGAATGACATAATATTGTGTAGGCCCTTTAAAAGTTTATAAACAGAGACATTCTAAATTCAGAATAAAGGCTAAAGTGAAGTGGAACATAATGTGATTTCACTGAGAAACTGGGATTTCACTCAGAATGTCACAAAATATGAAAAACTGAGATGATTTTGTCAAAGTAAAAGCCTCAGACTCATGTGAATGACATCAGAGCTGCTTTAAACACATTTATTATTGTATTTTACATTATGTTTTAGGAAATTATGATGAACTCTTTCCACTTTTGAAAGAAAAATCCAGATTTTTAGTTTTAACTAGACAAATACTCACAGAAATGATGAACCCACAATAGTTTTTAATTGTATCTACAGATATATCACATACTTTAACGTATATTGTACTTTTGATGACGCTCAAATACTAGTTTAAAACTGGAAAATAGTATATTGTCCATCCAGAAGAGCAAACTATCCAATGTTTCTAACCTGGTAATTCTAGTTTGTTGCTTTTTCCGTCACATAACGACTTCAAACCGTCGGTATTTAGATCTGATGTGAGCGAATGATTGAAAATGAACTACAGTCTGCTTCATTTTGCTTCAGTTTTGGAATTCTGACGACAAAGCATTTTAAAGGGTCTATACATGAACCAAATGTGTGCGTTTGCTGTTTATCCATGACAAATAAACAGATCAGTGTCTGTGGGGGCTTCACTTTAAACACTTTAAACACTGCTCTTCGTTTAAGATGCAGAAGAAAGTGGCATTCTCTTCATAAACGCTGCTGTTGTTGTTGTTGTTGTTGGTGATGAAAGAAGCTGAGTATTTTGTCAGTAACTTGTAATGTCATACAGTGTTTCTCAAACTGTGGTGGTACACGCACACCTCTTCATTCACAGTACATTTTATTCACATTTTTGCTCTACCTTTAGTACATTTCTAGTTAAAGTGCCTCCGACAGGTTGAACTACTAATTTAACTAAAATGCAGTTAAGATAAATATATTTCAAATTTGGCTAAAATCTAAACAAATTTTACCCCAGTTTAGCCATTTTTTAGGTTTTAAATTTTACTTCCTGGTTGTAAAGTATGACATCACACCAGGAAATTACCATAGCAACCACACGATGCACTGGCCAAAACTCACGTAACGTCACAGATTTTGTTCATTTGACAAAGAGAAACACATATCGGCGCCTTTATTTTGTTGAATCAATGTTTAAAATGTCAAAAAGCTAGTTTATTTTGTGTAAATGATGCTTAACCTTTGTCTCCCCAGTGTGATGTCATCAGTTTGTTTACTTCGGAATTTTGGAACTTTGTTTACAAGAGGAGTTAATACACTGAATAAAGACAAAATGAGAAAATCATAAAAACCAATCATATTCACTTTAAAACGACTGTGGCATTTGTGTATTCCTACTTAAAGTGCTTAAAGACTTAAAGACTTTATTTAATGTATGAATTCTTCTTGTGAATATAAATTGTAGTTTTACACCAATCAGGTCACTGTTTGTGGAGAAAAGTCGAAAGATCTGTTGAAAATTACAGTAAGTAAACAAACTGATGACATCACACTGGGGAGACAAAGGTTAAGCATCATTTACACAGAATAAACGACCCTTTAAACATTGATTCAACAAAATAAAGGCGCTGATATGTGTTTCTCTTTGTCAAATGAACAAAATCTGTGACGTTTGAGTTTTGGCCAGTGTACAGTGTGGTTGCTATGGTAATTTCCCAGTGTGATGTCATACTTTACAACCAGGAAGTAAAATTAAAAACCTAAAAACATTTTGCTAAACTGGGGTAAAATTTGTGAAGACTAGCAGAAATTGAAATATATTTATCTGAACTGCATTTTAGTTAAATGAGTCGTCCGACCTGTCAGAGGCCCTTTAAGTTTGACCAGGTTTATCCCTAAGTTTGACCTGTAATCGTCCTGTTTTTGATCCAAATGTAGATTTGGTGGCGCTCAGAAAGCCAAATCTTTTCTTGAAAAAGTTTGAAAAGGTGAAAAGTTTGAGAACAGGTGCCTTACGCTTTCTAAAATTGTAATTTAATTTCAAGCAACTAAGTAAAAGTAACACTCACACTGCTCCGTGGGCCTCTTATATTCATCATGAAAAACCCACTTATTTCTTCATGCCTTATTGCTAGAAACACATCTTCTACTAATTTAGTGACCCCCTGTGGAGCTGCCGCCTTATGTTACCAAACCTACTGTTTATATTTGCGAGAACTATCAGAGCGACTTCACGACGATCTCCAAACGTGTTATTATTACAAGAAAATACTCTCTGCAGATTATAATCACTTCTTTTATGTGCAGACAACTCGGCGAATATGTGAGCAATGATTTTCCTCTTTTTTTTGCATCTGAGGGGAAAAAAAACCACGCCATGCTTTTGAGGGCCCTTCGCGCTCTGGGCCCCGGGGAGCAGTGCCCTTTACCCCCCACAGTGTTACGCCCCTGTCCAGAGTGGGGCAGAGAAATAAAATCAAGCCCTCGACTGGATTATTAAAACCATAAAATACAACAGGGTGAAAGGAGGATATAATAAAGCGGATGTCACTGGTGCGTCCACAGGAGACTCGCTGGGACACGGGGAGAACATGCAAACTCAGCAGAGCAGGACTCGAACCTCAGACAGTCTCTTCACTTCTACTTCTTCTACTTCACTCTGCGGTTACTCTCTGCTCTTCAAAGCTCATTTTGTCATAAGGTGAGACGCTGCAGGTGAATAGGAAAAAATCTTAAATTAAAAGATATCAACTTGAAACTTATCCTGTGGTTTAGTCACATTAATGTAAAAAAAAAATGTATTGCAAGTTTTTCATCATGTCATGTTTTCATGTGTTTTATGTGTAAAAACTGCCATTAATTGCACATATTTTGGGACATTTTAATCTGAAAAATGGACAGAACCAGGTTTAAATTTCTTGGTTTGTTTTGTACACGTTATTGTTATTTAGTTTTGGAGTAAACTAGATCTGACTGGAAATTTTACTACAAATGTGAATTCATATTTTGCCTGAAGTGTCTCACCTTAAAGGGCCTCTGACAGGTTGGACGACTCATTTCACTTAAATGCAGTCGAGATAAATATATTTAAAATTCTACTAAAATACTTTACAAATTTTCTTCCGCTTTAGCAATTTTTGAGGTTTTTTGTTTTACTTCCTGGTCATAAATTATGACATCACACTAGGAAATTACCATAGCAACCACACTGTAAACTGGGCCAAATCCATCTAATGTCAGAGATTTTTTTTTAATTACAAACAAAAATACACGTGAACACCTTTTTTGGTTGAATTAATTAATAAGAGTTAAAAAAAGTAGTCTCTTTTGTGTAAATTACGCATAATCTTTGTCTCCCTAGTGTGACGTCATCAGTTTGTTTGCTTCCTGTAACTTTCTGCAGATTTTTCAACTTTTCTTCACAAATGGCCACTTGATTGTTGTGAAACTATCATTTATATTCACAACAACTATTAATACACCAAATAAAGACAAAATTAGAAAATCGTGAAAACCTGTCATACGCCCTTTAAAGTCGATATGAAGGTTCTCAAAATGTTTTAATTATGACTTACTTTGGTGGAAAGGCATCTGTGGTAAATATTTGTGAAGTTTCAGATTGTGAAGAAACTTTGAAAAATAAAAGGTTAAAATGACAGGAAGTAGTGCTGAGTTCTAAAACAGAATCCCCCTGTGATGTCATCAAAAAGCGACGTTCCATGGAAAATACAGTTTACCACCAACGGACACATTTTCTGACAGTTTAAACGCTCATTAAACAAAATAAAGGTCTTATCAGGTGTTATTATTTGTCAAATTATAACTATTGTGTAATTTATGTGGATTTTACAGTCCGGTTGCTATGGTAACAGTTGTGGAATTACCTCTAGTTCATATTTGTGCCCATGTCCAACCAGGAAGTGACATTATAAACATTACAAAAACTGATAGAACATGATTCTATTAACATTTTGTCCATTTGTCCAGAGTTTTGTGTAAAGTTTATAATGTCACTTCCTGGTTGGACACAAGCAGCAAGTATGACATATTTAGAGGTAATTCAACAACTGTTTCCATGGCAACCATTTGAAAACAAGCTCCAAAATCCACATAAATTACACAATAGTTATGATTTGACAAATTATACCTGATAACGCCTTTATTTTGCTGAATGACCGTTTAAACTGTTAAATGTGCCGTCTGTAAACTGTCTCTTTTTGATGACATCACAGAGGGATTCCATTTTAGAACTCTGCACCACTCCCTGTCATTTTTTCCTTTTGTTTTTTTTATAAACTGCAGCTTCACGGCTGTAAAACTATAGAAACATGTACCACAGATGCCCTCCCACTAAACTAAACTAAGTCACAATTAGAGCGTCATGAGAACGTCACACAGACTTTAAGCCAGTGGTTCCCAAAGTGGGGGTCGCGAGATGATTTCAGGATCTAATTTGAATAAACATGACACTGTATTTGCTCTGTTTTTCAAATTAAAAACAGTATCTTTTAGTGAAATAGGGTCTAATAAGACAAAGTATTCAAATAACCAACATTAAACCTGATTTAACAGGCTTTGACACTTATTTTTATTTTTCATTTCACTTTGGGGTCCTGAGTCGATTGCACGGCTATTTTGGGGGTCCTGGCCAGAAAAGTTTGGGAACCCCTGCTCTAAGCAACTTATATTTACATTATAAACACAATATTTGCACTGTTTACTTTATAACAGACATTCATTTCTTGTTGATTTGTTAGAGGAAAGTAAAGGCAAAAGAAAAGGAACAAAAACAATCTACAAATATAAGAGATGGTTATGAGAGACAGAGGGACTTTACACAGAAAAAAATGTAAATCTATCCAAGCTTAAAATGGCTTGAATTTATCATTTTGATCTGGATTTGAGTAGTTTTGACTCGATGAGATTTAATGCTGATGTGATGCAGAATGTTTCACTGGTTTCAAGGTATTTCTGATGATCCTGCGAAAATGTATCTTAAAATAAGAAAATACATTTGTCAGTGGTTAAGTAAAATGATCTTAACCCACTGACGGATAATTTGGATTGAAATAAGAAATAATGCATTGAAACAAGTCAGAAACGGTTTGAAACAAGTGAAATAATCTAGTTCCATCAAATAAATCATCTCCACTGATCTTAACGAGTCAAAACGTCTGAAATTCAGATTAATATCCTGAAATCAAGACGTTTTAACTCATCCAGAACTTCATAATTTGCAGTGTAGACGTTGTGAATAAACTCGTTGCACATGTTGGTTGTTGTAGTTGCTTTCGTGTTTGTTAATTCTTTGTTATGACTCTCTAATTGTTTAATTCTTACACAATGCGCCGGACGCTTTAAGGACGTGGAACCAACACGTTTTTGCTCCGCATCGATCGTAAAGTCATCTGGTCTCTTATCGACGCACGTGTCCGCACCCTTCCCCCATCATGCCCCGCGCTCCCCCCGCTCTGCCCTGCGCTGCGGGCCCACGGCGCATGCGCGGAGCCGGCGGTGCTGATGCTGCGCCGGAGCGGAGGATGAGGAGGAGGAGGAGGAGGAGGGAGAGCTTTAAACCCGAAACAGATCGAAAAAAATGGATGTGCGTCTCTGTGGCGCAATGGAATAGCGCGCTGGACTTCTAATCCAGAGGCTCCGGGTTCGAGTCCCGGCAGAGATGACGCCGGCGCGGGATCGGCTTTTTGGAAAAACCCGGAGCGACGCGAGAGAACGACGTGATGATGGAGAAGAGAGGCGCAGGAGGAGGATTTAAGGAGGAAACGAGCGGCGGAAGAGGGTTTGTGTGAAGGAGGAGAGCACCGGACACGACAGATTTAAACCTCATCAAACTAAAGGAAGATAAGAGCAGCCTGAGAAGAAGAAAAAGAATGTCATCCCTCGTGCTCCCTTCATTTGAGCGGCGCACGTTTGAACAAAGAGCAGCACAAGTTTTCATATCAGAGAAAAAATACTGAAAAAATTGCAGCCATGAAAGTGTCAAAGCGATGAAATAAAACATAAAACTAAAAATCTAGATGAGTCAAATGGAGCTGAAGATAGTGGGAGAGTTAAATACTAAATACTATGATTACTTCTGCTACTAGTTAGTTAGTTTATTTTTCTTCGGTCCATAGAAATACAAAAACAAAGCAAACAAAAAAAGCAGATGAATAAAGAAAGAAAACATTTCACAGACTGAAAGGATTTAGGCTGAAGTTTAACACTTATTTTGCCAAACCCTAATAACATAATAATAATAATAATTTAAAGTATGTCGTGCCAGAGAGCGACAGATGAACATAATAGAAATCTATAAACACAGGCACAAATAACACTTTTATATACGTAAATATGTATAATATAAACAGACAAAAACAGTTACTGAGCTGCACAAACGCACTCACACACTCATTCTTTCGATTTCTTTATATATTTTTTATTACATTGGATCTAAATTTTGTCTTAAAAGTGTAAATACTTTTAGAGTCTTTTAATGTCTCCTCCAAATTGTTTCTATTACATACTACAATAATACTACACACTGATTCTGAAAACAACTAAAGGCTGAAATATTTATAATGAATGTTCAGATCAGACGTCGTGGCTTTTGAGTCATATTTGAATCACTTCAGATTTAATTTGATGATTCTCAAAAAACATTTTAATTTTAAAAGAACAAACTGAAACATTTGCTGCTCCATTTCTTTGTAATCAGAACTTGTATTTAATTTAATCTGTTGTTTTTGTTCATTGAGGGTAATTTACAAAAGTATATTACAAAAATATGAGCTGTGTTTAAAGACTTGAGGGGCGTTTGTCTCACTTTGACTAAACACTAACAATAATAATAATAATAACATAATAATGCACTTTATTTAGACTATCGTGCTTTTTTGGACAAAGACAATTCACAATTCAAGAATAAAACCGTTTTAATGGATGAAGATAAAAACAGTGAATCCCATAAAGAACATTAAAGATTAAAAGCAGATCTGAACATGAACGTCTTGATGTTTCTTTTCATAACAAGTGACAAAAGAGGATTTAAAAGTCTAATATGGCAGCGGATGTAATGATTAATCAAAGTCTAATAATAAATGATTCATCTTTGGCGTGAATGGATTTTCATATTTGTCGATTGAAATATATTTTACTGAAGATTTTCACAAATAATTAAAATGTAAAATGAAAGTATTGTCTGGAAAAAGGCAGAAAACATGAGTTTCCAGTCATTTTGTGCGTTTCACTTTGTCACACTGTTGTCGTCTTTGATATTTTATGAAAAAAAAATCTAATGACTTCAGACTATTCACCTTATTCCTGAAGTTGTCGTACGCGCCGCCGTCTTGTTTCCGTTGTAGTTCACACGGAGCAGACGAGCTCAACAGAAAATAAGTTCTACATGGACTAAAAAGACGTTTTCAGACTGACCAGGAAATCGTTGCGTTGTGACTTGTTGTTGCTCGTGTTCATTAAACATTTTACACAAATCAATCTACTTTATGTAACATTTTAGCGGCGAGACTTTTCCCTCGTTCGTCATTAGCTTTAACAGAGTTCTCGTCAAACGGAAGTGCGTTTACAACAAAAGTGCAAAAAACTGCAAAAGTGGGCGGAATAAGGTGAATAACTTTAGTCAACCGTTAGACTGATTGATAAATTGATGTAACAGACGTTGTACAAAGAGCCACAGTGTAATAGAACTGTGGTTTTTAAACTAGGGGTCGGGATCCCAAATGGGGGTCGTGAAATGATTTCCAGGGGTCTCCAGATGATGGGAAAAATGTATACAATAGTCTTAAACAAGGCTTGACACCTTCAAATGCAGCGGTGAATGTAGATTCCTATTTGTCGGCCAATCAAAGTCATTTTTCTAGATCTATATTCTCAAAATAAAATCAAACATTAGATATAAGGCTAATGTATCACTTTGCGTGTCGTCTGTTTTTTGTGTTTGGGGGTCATGAATGAGAACTATTGTTATTTTGGGGGTCGCGACTGAAAACGTTTAAGAACCACTGTAATAGAAAAACAAATAAAGGTAAACAAAAGGTCAATCCACATAAAAGATTAGAAGAAAATGGGGTGAATTATATTTGGACATTGATCTCGTCTTCGTTTGACTCTTAAAGACGCTCAGACGACTCATTTAGTTCTCAGTTACTCATCGTCTCAGTCTGGGCTTTATCTTCACATCTGACTCAAACATCTGACTCAAACTGTCCAAACGACCAAACGACGTGCTCTTTTCAAGTCCTTTCTTGCACATTCAGCAGATCTTTCTTCTCGTTTGTCTGATGTTTGTCTCTTCTCTTGGTGGAGCAGGTTTGGCTCGTCTCTTTTCTTTGCCGTGATGTGTTCATATCATCTCTGACGACTCCAGATGTTCAGCTCAACACAAAGACTCACTTTTCGTGAACGGGACACGAGGGCTTGGCTTTCAAAACACACACAGAAAAAGCTCTGTTCTTGTTCCAGTTTTTGAATGAGAAGACACACATTCTGATTTATTTGTTTGTTCAGTTGTTCAGTGTATTATTACTTATTGCACATAAAAAAAAAAATCTAGTTTTACACCAATCGAGTTGTAGTTTGTGGAGAAAAGTAGAAAAATCTGTTAAATTACAGGGAGAAGAACCAAATTGATGACGTCACACCAAAGACACTCGTTCCATCCAAAGGTTTTGCTTAATTTACTCAAAATAAATAACTTGTTTGACCATCTAAACATTAATTCAGCAAAATAAAGGTGTTCATGTGTATTTTGATTTGTCAAATTAAAAAAATCGGTGACATTCGCTGAGTTTTAGCCCGGTTTATAAAGAAATATCCTAGTGTGACGTCATCATTTACAACCAGGAAGTGATTTTACAAAACACAACAGTTTTAAACTTTACATTGGCGTCTTTTAGAACTTAAAATAATGTCTGCGATGAAAACCACAGTTGACTTTCTCTCAGTCAGGCGTTCCCTCATCAGGATTTGCGTTAGTGCTCCACCTACTGACAGCGGAGGGAGTTATCACGGCAAAATAAACAAAAGCTAGCTTGCCCCGGCTTGTTACTGTAAGCACACGGTTGTGATGATCGTGATGTGAGGCAGAAAGGCTCGATCTGAGATGATTTATGAATCAGCACGAGAGACTTCTGGAACGTCACAATGAGAGGAGCTTGAACTGGACAAAATGAATCCATCTGACAATCCCAGACAGTTTTGTTGGTCTTTTCTTTGTTAAAGTCCACGGCACTCCTTTTACTGTGACACTGAGAGAAAAGCAACGGTTGCAGAGACTTGAGTTTATTTCAGGGCTTTTTAACTTAAATGAGGCCCTAAACCCACCCGACAAAAATATAGAACAGCTCTTGTGACTGGGCTAGTCCTGACCTGCTTTAGACCTGGTTTAGTCCTGGTTTAGACCTGGTTTGGTCTTGGTTTAGTCTTGGTTTAGTCCTGGTTTAGTCCTGGTTTGGTAATGGGTTTAGTCCTTGTTTAGACCTGGTTTAGTCTTGGTTTAGTCCTGGTTAAGTCCTGGTTCAGTCCTGGTTTAGACCTGGTTCAGTTCTGGTTCAGTGTTGGTTTAGTCCTGGTTTAGTCCTGGTTCAGTCCTGGTTCAGTCCTGGTTTAGACCTGGTTCAGTTCTGGTTCAGTGTTGGTTCAGTCCTGGTTTAGTCCTTGTTCCAAGTTTCAGTCCTGATCTCGGTCCTGGTCTCAGTCCTGGTCTAGTCCTGGTTCAGTCCTGGTTCAGTCCTGGTTCAGTCCTGGTCTAGTCCTGGTTCAGTCCTGGTTGAGTCCTTGTTTAGTCCTGGTTTAGTCCTGGTTTAGTCTTGGTTTAGTCCTGGTTTAGTCCTGGTTTAGTCCTGGTTTGGTAATGGGTTTAGTCCTTGTTTAGACCTGGTTTAGTCTTGGTTTAGTCCTGGTTTAGTCCTGGTTTGGTAATGGGTTTAGTCCTTGTTTAGACCTGGTTTAGTCTTGGTTTAGTCCTGGTTTAGTCCTGGTTAAGTCCTGGTTCAGTCCTGGTTTAGACCTGTTTCAGTTCTGGTTCAGTGTTGGTTCAGTCCTGGTTTAGTCCTTGTTCCATCCCAAGTTCAGTCCTGATCTCGGTCCTGGTCTCAGTCCTGGTCTCAGTCCTGGTCTCAGTCCTGGTCTCAGTCCTGGTCTCAGTCCTGGTCTAGTCCTGGTTCAGTCCTGGTTCAGTCCTGGTTCAGTCCTGGTTCAGTCCTGGTTCAGTCCTGGTTCGGTCCTGGTTCAGTCCCGGTTCAGTCCCGGTTCGGTCCCGGTTCAGTCCTGGTTTAGTCCTGGGTCAGTTCTGCAGATCTTGTTAAAGTCTTGGACATGTTTCTTGCCTCGAGGACAAAACCATCTGAATAATCTGTCCTTCAGTAAAATAAAACTGAACCGCCCTGGTCTGTGGGGATCAGGGGCGTCTTATTGGGGCCCCTCAGGTTGGGGGCCCAAGGCAATTGTGTCCTGTTGCCTGATGGTGAGTCCGGCACTGACAGCCCTGGTTTTTGGCAAATCTGAGGAGCTCGTCCCACAGTTAGGACCCCACCATAGGAGCTCCTGTAGGAGCTGTGGGCCCCCTCTGTAGGAGCTGTGGGCCCCCCCTGTAGGAGCTGGGCCCCCCCTGTAGGAGCTGGGCCCCCTCTGTAGGAGCTGTGGGCCCCCCCTGTAGGAGCTGTGGGCCCCCCCCTGTTGGAGCTGTGGGCCCCCCCCTGTAGGAGCTGGGCCCCCTCTGTAGGAGCTGTGGGCCCCCCCTGTAGAAGCTGTGGGCCCCTGTAGGAGCTGGGCCCTCTGTAGGAGCTGTGGGCCCCCCCTGTAGGAGCTGTGGGCCCCCTGTGAGGCTGTGGCCCCCCTGTAGGTGCTGTGGGCCCCCCCTGTAGGAGCTGTGGGCCCCCCCTGTAGGAGCTGTGGGCCCCCCCTGTAGGAGCTGTGGGCCCCCCCTGTAGGAGCTGTGGGCCCCCCCTGTAGGAGCTGTGGGCCCCCCCTGTAGAAGCTGTGGGCCCCCCCTGTAGGAGCTGTGGGCCCCCCCTGTAGGAGCTGTGGGCCCCCCCTGTAGGAGCTGTGGGCCCCCCCTGTAGAAGCTGTGGGCCGCCCCGGTAGTAGCTGTGGGCCCCCTGTAGCTGTGGGCCCCTGTAGAAGCTGTGGGCCCCCTGTAGAGCTGTGGGCCCCCCCTGTAGAAGCTGTGGGCCCCCCCTGTAGAAGCTGTGGGCCCCCCCTGTAGGAGCTGTGGGCCCCCCCTGTAGAAGCTGTGGGCCCCCCCTGTAGGAGCTGTGCCCGTCTGGCCCCCCTTGGTAAAAGTTGCTCCGCCTCTGATGGAGGTTGTGTTTTATCTTTGTAGTTTCTTCACATAACAGTAAAAGCTGTTCTTGGTCTAAAGTGACTTGTCCCTGGTTTCACCCGCTCCCCCCTCAGTCCGGCCTAATCCAGACTCGACTAAGCCGTAATCCTCCGCGTGGATCGTACAGCCCCGAAGAGCGCCGGCAAAGTCTCTGCAGGTTTATCACACGAAATACACAAAACGTACACAAAATCACACACAAAACGCACACACAAAACACACACACAACACACACTGAGCAGACGAGGGACACAAACCTGACTCCAGCGACTGAAAGAAAGAAAAAGAACAGTTACATTAGACCCTCTGACTTTTGTCTTAAATAATACAAAACATCTTCAAATGTTGTGCTTTCAAAATAATCCCAAATGTTGTTTTCAGATTGTGAAAAGAAATGCAAACGTAAACTCTCCAAATGATGAAACTTCAATGATTGTACTTTATGATTAGTTATAATTGCACTATTAATAACAAATATATATTCATTAAGGCTGGACGCTGCAGATGAAAAGGAAACCTGCAAGAAAATATAATAACACACATTGTCCTATCACATTCTCAAACACTGGAGCGCCGAGGCCCAAAGATCCCCCGAGGCCCCCAGTAAAAATCTGCTTAAATTCTAAATAATATGCAATAGTTTTCCTTTAAAATTATTTACAAATAAAATACAAATGCTGTGGTTGCAGGTTTAAAACATTTAAAGCAGGGAATTAAAACAAAGAAATGAGGAGAAGGTGTTTTTTTTATGATAAAATGTCTTCATGTTTGTTGTGGACGAGCTTTGGGGCCCCCTGCTTTGCCTCTGAGGCCCCCAGGGGCCCCCGACCCCACCTGTGGAGCCACTGTCCTGTCAAATGAAGGCATTTTATATTTGGGACATTTAAATCTATTTAATTTGTCATTTCGTTGACATTCATTCATTTTTCATTCATTTTCTACCGCTTATTCCCGTTAGGGGTCGCGGGTGACTGGAGCCTATCCCAGTGACTTTGGGCCTTAGGCGGGGTACACCCTGGACAGTGGCCAACTCGTCGCAGGGCTGACACAGAGAGACAGACAAGGACAGACAACCATTCACTCTCACATTCATTCACTAGGGACAATTTAGAGTTCTCAATTAACCTCCACAGTCATGTCTTTGGACAGTGGGAGGAAGCCAGAGAACCTGGAGAGAACCCACGGTAACACGGGGAGGACATGCAGACTCCACCCAGAGAGATCGTGTGATGTTAGGGTGGAATTCGAGACCACGATGTTGGGGTGGTCTGGGATTCGAACCCCGATCTCCTTATTGAGAGGCAGAAGCTCTAGCCGCTCTGCCACCGTGCACCCCTCATTTCGTTGACATATTAGACAAAAAAAAAGACAAAAAAAGAAAAACATTGTATTTAGTGTTTGAGTAAACTAAACCAAAGTAAACAACTGACATAAACTTTGGACAAAATACCACGTTTACTTTGGGTTGGAGCTTCTTTAAGGCTGAGCTTGTGTCTCTGTGGCAGAAATATTACAAAATGGCTTTTTAAAGTTAAAACGTCCCAGAGAAATCTATGGATGAAGTGGATTCAGTTAAATATTTAAACATCTTTTGGACCCCCAAAAGATGTTTAAATATTTAAACATCTTTAGGAGTAAATTGGACGACATATTGTGCAGCTCTCTGGATTATCCGTCTGGAAGGTTCCAGTCGATAAAGTCTGTGAAGAGGCAGCAGTCGATTGACGCACTTTGATGTCAGAACAATATAGTTTTTCTGGCTAAATTCACGTGGAGCATCATATTTGCATTTCTTACACTTGTTCCCTTGTTAGAAAGTGTTCATAAAATGTTTTTTTGGTCAATTACACACTTTTTGCTTGTATCTCAAACAAATCATTATCTGTGGGTTATGTACTGCTAAAACTATGATTTGATCTGAAAACAAGACAAACTATCAGAACTTGGCCTGGGACTAAACCAGGTATAACAAGAGTAAACAATAAAACAACATCCTCTGAACCAAGAGTCGAACCTAAATAACAGACAAATCTTTAAGAAAACCAGAAAAACATCTGGACTATCAACGTTAAAATCAAGCGTCAAATTGAAGTCGAATTTGTCCTCCCAAGATCTGAAATAACTACATTAACTCAAAAGTATGTCGTCACACGAAGGTTAATGACTCCAGAAATGTTAAAACACAAAAAATGTCAAAGCATTAGGTTTTCAGGTAAACATTTTCACACAAACGCTCTAAACGCTGATGTTGTTTTGAGGAAACACTTTACTTTTTACTCTAAAGCTTTTCTGCTGTGCATTGATCCAAACCTCTTCTTCGTCGATGGCCGTGAGACATTTTTAAAGCTAAGACGATTATATTTACTGCTGTTGAAAATGCTAAAAGCTCATCACATTTTGGTCAGAAAATAAACGGTGATGATATAGTTTCAGCGCAGAACAAAAAGTGAAGAAAGTCAAGGATTTAAGCACGAATTTTGCAAAAATAACTTACAAAGAGATGACATTTAAATGGACTGAAAGAAACGCTGAACTGAAGCTTAAATGGCAAATGCTATTTTTGAAGAGAAAGAAAAATAACAAGGTTTCTTAAAAAAAAACTGGACACTCAAATGACAAAAAAGCAAATGTTTATCCATTAATAATGATCAATAGCCTAATATTAAACTATAATATATTTTCAAACAGACATCAAATCAATGCTAATGGTTTTAAATCGTTCTACCATAAAATAAGCAACAATTTTGAGTTTTCAGGGCGGAAATGTCACAAAAAAGGGGAAATTATTGCAAAATTGACACTCAAATGACACAACACCAAATGTAGATTAGTTTATACATTAGTTCTGATTGATAGTGTAGTGGACCAAACGTAAAAGGCAGGGACAGGTGTAAAAAATCAGGTTAATTTAATTAAGTCAAAAATATGAATTTAACAAAGGCTCCAAAAAATGATCAAAGCAATATAACAACATTTGGGCCCAACTGAAGTCAACTAAACCATAACTATAACAGAACAAAGAAAGAAAACCAACCAACAAAGAGGACCTCAAACACGGAGGGAGTTTAAATACAAAAAGGACTAACCCAAAATGAACTCATGGGGGAGACCGTACACTAAAGACAAAACCAAAACTGCAAACTTTACCAAAGTAACAATAGGGCAAATTACAATAACTAAACAGAATTAAATGAGTGATTAACAAACTTATTTGAAACCAAACTCGAAAATAGTAAAACTCTGTGCGCTTCCTCCTCCCCCACTGCCACGGTCCATGTGGGCTCTTCCAGCCTCTTGGTCTGGTCCTCTGATCTGGCAACTCCAAAGAAACAAGTCGAAGTAATAATCCAGACAAATATTAACTAATAAGTGTGCACCCAAATTAGAAAATATGTGTCTAAATAAATTAAAGGTCCCATAACATGCAAAATCGACTTTTCAGAGGTTTTAACCTTCCTCCAGTGCTATTTGGGCCTCGTATGTTGTGCCCAAAGTGGTTTTTTGATTGATTCCCTCATGTTTTCACTAGAGAACTGTCTTTTCCGTCCCCCTCGGCTGAGCAGCAGACGGGGGCTCCTCACTAAGATGACTCTGTGTTTAAGCCACGCCTCCAGGAAGCGCGCAGCCGCAAGAATAAAAACAGCTAATGCTAATGCTACACAGTAATTACACGATGGATACGACAGATCGAAGAGTTAGCTTGTTATTTACCAAACGGCAACGTCTGTCGTCGAGGCCCTGGAGCACGTCAAACTCCAGGTCAGATCCAGGACGTAGGACTCAGCACGACGCACCGTCAGGACGGATAAAAGGTTTATTCAGTGTTTGTGTATCGCTGTTTACCGGAGCACACGGCACATGCACAACATCTCCGCTCTAGGCTTCGAGTTGGGCGGGGGAGGCACGCGAGTTGGGCGGGGGAGGCAGCCTGCTCTCTGTTCGGGGGGGTCAGATCTCAGAGTGAGCCGTTTGCTTTTACAAGGAGGGGGGCCAGTCCAAGAAATGGGTGTTTTTTGTAAACTGTTATGTTATGGATATTACACAACGAGAAATTTTATCAACAAAGCCCTTAGAATAGACTGTGTAAAGGGCAAAATAGCAGAATATGGGACCTTTAAATTAAACTTTGCATAATGTGTTTTGTAATATAAACACTGTGGAGCGGTGGCAGAGGGATCCACCACAGATAGCCTCTTTAAATTTACAATAAAATAACAGATATCAGATTTTTCAGGTTTTAAATAATAAAAATCCTTTAAAATGTCATAAGATTTCCAGAATGGAGGCAAAATGAAGTAAACTATAATATTTTTTCAAAGATTAACATGGCATCATCTCTAAATGCCAATTGTTTTAAATCGTTCTAACCTAAAATAAGTAACCAGTTTGAGTTTTCAGAGTAGAATTGTCACAAAAATGGGGAAAATACTGTTCTCTGCTCTTAAAAATCGTCAGAAAAAGTATAATTTGTTGTAATTTATGTGATATTTCTGTAGATTAAATGGAAAAACTATTGTGTGTTCAACATTTCTGTGAGTATTTGTCCAGTAAAACCTTAAAATCTGGAATTTTCCTTCACCACAAATGTTAAATGTCCGTCACAATCTCCCATTAAATCAAGAAATGCAGTAAAACCCAAAGTTAAATGTGTTTAAAGCAGAATATGAGGGATTTTACTTTGACAAAACCACCTGGATTTTTCATTATTTGTCATATTCTGAGGTTAATCCCAGTTTCTCCACTTGTTCCACTTCACTTTTTTTCAGGAATTTAGAATATTTTTGTGCACTGTAAAGAAAACTACACATATTTTCGGCCTGTATTTTTTTCTTCTCAGTACCTACAGAGTTATCGCGTTGATATTTAAGATTCTTGTCCGTAAACTGCTCGGCTTCACGTTAATCTCACGTTCAGCTCAGTTCTTTGCCAAACGTGGGGTCCTTTTGAGCATCATTAGTCAGATAAAGTCTTAGAGGCGCGAGGAGGCCAGGGATACGAGGGAGATAAGGTCCAAACGGAGGATTATCATATTGTAAATGATCAGACCGACGGGACGAGGGAGAGTTTCTGCAGAAAGAGGCAGATAAGACGAAGAAGAAGAAGAAGAAGAAGAAGAAGAAGAAAACAGGAGCAGAGTCTGGACGCTGTGAAGGGGGGAATGATACTTAATGGAAAAGGTCCACGTTTAAACTGGTCTATGATTGTACTTCGTTATAAGTGAAAACAACATCGATCTACAGCAGGACGATTCAACTGAGGGCCCAGGGGCCAAATCAGGCCGTCCAAGAGACATGATCCGGCCCTCGACCATCTGGGTATTGATTTAGACCAGGTTTAGACCTGGTTTAGCCCTGGTTTAGCCCTGGTTTAGCCCTGGCTTAGTCCTGGTTTAGTCCTGGTTTAGTCCTGGTTTAGTCCTGGTTCAGTCCTGGTTCAGTCCTGGTTTAGACCTGGTTTAGTCCTGGTTTAGACCTGGTTCAGTCCTGGTTTAGACCTGGTTCAGTCCTGGTTTAGACCTGGTTCAGTCCTGGTTCAGTCCTGGTTCAGACCTGGTTCAGTCCTGGTTCAGTCCTGATTTAGTCCTGGTTTAGACCTGGTTCAGTCCTGGTTTAGTCCTGGTTCAGTCCTGGTTTAGTCCTGGTTTAGTCCTGGTTCAGTCCTGGTTCAGTCCTGGTTCAGTCCTGGTTTAGACCTGGTTTAGACCTGGTTCAGTCCTGGTTCAGTCTTGGTTTAGTCTTGGTTTAGACCTGGTTTAGTCCTGATTTAGACCTGGTTTAGTCCTGGTTTAGACCTGGTTTAGTCCTGGTTTAGTCTTGGTTTAGTCTTGGTTTAGACCTGGTTTAGTCCTGGTTTAGACCTGGTTTAGCCCTGGCTTTAGTCCTGGTTTAGCCCTGGCTTTAGTCCTGGTTTAGACCTGGTTTAGACCGGGTTCAGTCCTGGTTCTGTCCTGGTTCAGTCCTGGTTCAGTCCTGGTTCAGTCCTGGTTCAGTCCTGGTTCAGTCCTGGTTCAGTCCTGGTTTAGACCTGGTTTAGTCTTGGTTTAGTCTTGATTTAGACCTGGTTTAGTCCTGATTTAGACCTGGTTTAGTCCTGGTTTAGACCTGGTTTAGTCCTGGTTTAGTCTTGGTTTAGTCTTGGTTTAGACCTGGTTTAGTCCTGGTTTAGACCTGGTTTAGCCCTGGCTTTAGTCCTGGTTTAGACCTGGTTTAGTCCTGGTTTAGTCCTGGTTTAGCCCTGGCTTTAGTCCTGGTTTAGACCTGGTTTAGACCGGGTTCAGTCCTGGTTCAGTCCTGGTTCAGTCCTGGTTCAGACCTGGTTTAGTCCTGGTTTAGTCCTGGTTTAGACCTGGTTTAGTCCTGGTTTAGACCTGGTTCAGTCCTGGTTTAGTCCTGGTTTAGACCTGGTTCAGTCCTTATTTAGACCTGATTTAGACCTGGTTTAGTCCTGGTTTAGACCTGGTTCAGTCCTGGTTTAGTCCTGGTTTAGACCTGGTTCAGTCCTGGTTTAGTCCTGGTTTAGACCTGGTTCAGTCCTGGTTTAGTCCTGGTTCAGTCCTGATTTAGACCTGGTTTAGTTCTGGTTTAGACCTGGTTCAGTCCTGGTTTAGACCTGGTTCAGTCCTGATTTAGACCTGGTTTAGTTCTGGTTTAGACCTGGTTCAGTCCTGGTTTAGACCTGGTTCAGTCCTGATTTAGACCTGGTTCAGTCCTGGTTTAGTCCTGGTTTAGACCTGGTTCAGTCCTGGTTTAGTCCTGGTTCAGTCCTGATTTAGACCTGGTTTAGTTCTGGTTTAGACCTGGTTCAGTCCTGGTTTAGACCTGGTTCAGTCCTGGTTTAGTCCTGGTTTAGACCTGGTTCAGTCCTGGTTTAGTCCTGGTTTAGACCTGGTTCAGTCCTGGTTTAGTCCTGGTTCAGTCCTGGTTCAATCCTGGTTTAGTCCTGGTTTAGTCCTGGTTTAGTCCTGGTTTAGACCTGGTTTAGACCTGGTTTAGACCTGGCTTAGTCCTGGTTTAGACCTGGTTTAGTCCTGGTTTAGACCTGGTTTAGACCTGGTTTAGTCCTGGTTTAGTCCTGGTTTAGTCCTGGTTCAGTCCTGGTTCAGTCCTGGTTTAGACCTGGTTCAGTCCTGGTTTAGTCCTGGTTTAGTCCTGGTTTAGTCCTGGTTCAGTCCTGGTTTAGTCCTGGTTTAGACCTGGTTTAGACCTGGTTTAGTCCTGGTTTAGACCTGGTTTAGTCCTGGTTTAGTCCTGGTTCAGTCCTGGTTTAGTCCTGGTTTAGACCTGGTTTAGACCTGGTTTAGTCCTGGTTTAGACCTGGTTTAGTCCTGGTTTAGACCTGGTTTAGTCCTGGTTTAGTCCTGGTTTAGTCCTGGTTCAGTCCTGGTTTAGTCCTGGTTTAGACCTGGTTTAGACCTGGTTTAGTCCTGGTTTAGACCTGGTTTAGTCCTGGTTTAGACCTGGTTTAGTCCTGGTTTAGACCTGGTTTAGACCTGGTTCAGTCCTGGTTCAGTCCTGGTTCAGTCCTGGTTCAGTCCTGGTTTAGTCCTGGTTTAGTCCTGGTTTAGTCCTGGTTTAGACCTGGTTTAGACCTGGTTTAGACCTGGCTTAGTCCTGGTTTAGACCTGGTTTAGTCCTGGTTTAGACCTGGTTTAGACCTGGTTTAGACCTGGTTTAGACCTGGTTTAGTCCTGGTTTAGTCCTGGTTTAGTCCTGGTTCAGTCCTGGTTCAGTCCTGGTTTAGACCTGGCTCAGTCCTGGTTTAGTCCTGGTTTAGTCCTGGTTTAGTCCTGGTTCAGTCCTGGTTTAGTCCTGGTTTAGACCTGGTTTAGACCTGGTTTAGTCCTGGTTTAGACCTGGTTTAGTCCTGGTTTAGTCCTGGTTCAGTCCTGGTTTAGTCCTGGTTTAGACCTGGTTTAGACCTGGTTTAGTCCTGGTTTAGACCTGGTTTAGTCCTGGTTTAGACCTGGTTTAGACCTGGTTTAGTCCTGGTTTAGTCCTGGTTTAGTCCTGGTTCAGTCCTGGTTTAGTCCTGGTTTAGACCTGGTTTAGACCTGGTTTAGTCCTGGTTTAGACCTGGTTTAGTCCTGGTTTAGACCTGGTTTAGTCCTGGTTTAGACCTGGTTTAGACCTGGTTCAGTCCTGGTTCAGTCCTGGTTTAGACCTGGTTCAGTCCTGGTTTAGTCCTGGTTCAGACCTGGTTTAGTCCTGGTTTAGACCTGGTTTAGACCTGGTTCAGTCCTGGTTCAGTCCTGGTTTAGACCTGGTTCAGTCCTGGTTTAGTCCTGGTTTAGTCCTGGTTTAGTCCTGGTTTAGACCTGGTTTAGACCTGGTTTAGTCCTGGTTTAGACCTGGTTTAGTCCTGGTTTAGACCTGGTTTAGTCCTGGTTTAGACCTGGTTTAGACCTGGTTCAGTCCTGGTTCAGTCCTGGTTTAGACCTGGTTCAGTCCTGGTTTAGTCCTGGTTCAGACCTGGTTCAGTCCTGGTTTAGTCCTGGTTTAGTCCTGGTTTAGACCTGGTTTAGACCTGGTTTAGACCTGGTTTAGTCCTGGTTTAGTCCTGGTTTAGTCCTGGTTCAGTCCTGGTTCAGTCCTGGTTTAGACCTGGTTTAGACCTGGTTCAGTCCTGGTTCAGTCCTGGTTTAGACCTGGTTCAGTCCTGGTTTAGTCCTGGTTCAGACCTGGTTTAGACCTGGTTTAGTCCTGGTTCAGTCCTGGTTCAGACCTGGTTTAGACCTGGTTCAGTCCTGGTTTAGTCCTGGTTCAGACCTGGTTTAGACCTGGTTTAGTCCTGGTTCAGTCCTGGTTTAGTCCTGGTTTAGTCCTGGTTCAGTCCTGGTTCAGTCCTGGTTTACTTCAGAGTTTAAGTCTCTTTTAAGTCACTTTTTCCTGCTCATTCTGATGATAAAAGGTTGATTATTTCTGTGAACGATTCTCATAAAGAACAGAACTGTAGACTGGACTAAACCAGGACTCACGAGGACTAATCCAGAACTAACCAGGACCAGGACTTTCTCTGGACTCATAACTGGTTCAGGACTAAACCAGGATGAGAGCAGGACTTGCTGAAATCCAAAGCTAAACTGAAACTAAAGTGTAATCTGACTGATCACACCTTTGAAATGTAATTCCTTTATTTCAAAAGTCGATTTCTTGCACAATAATAAAAAATGCCGAGGGTTTGAGCCGCTCTGTTAAAATTCCTTCATGACAAGTTTCCACTCGCAGCGTCGTCTCCAGGACTCGTGCGCTCGCCTGCACTTCTTTATTTAGATTTCAGTTTTACTTTTTTCCTCAACGTTACTTTGAGAAAAAAAGAAATCGTAAACAGCACAGAAACAGATAAAAGCATGAAATCTCCACACGTTTTTACCCTCTTGTTACTGAACCTAATTTATTTTTTAGTGAGTTTTTTTCTTTTCTTTTTAATTTTTTTTTTATTCATAGGCTTTATTTGACTTGACAGTAAAACGTCAGTGAAAAGTGAAACGATATGAGCCGGAATCGAACTCGCGACTCTGTGAAACCTGCCCCTACAATTAATCGACTAATCGTAATGAATCGACTATAAAAAATAATCTACAACAAAAATTGATGATCGTCTAATAATTAACTGAACTATACAGACTGTAAAACACACGTCTGGAGACCTTTTATAACAAAGACAGCGACATTAACACTTCAAAATGTCAAAAAATAATATATTATTGCTAATTTTAATCAATAATACACTTTATTCATAAATATTCTTTATCTAGAAGCCTTCAGTCGTCATCTTTCTACATTTATTTGGCTGATTATGTATTTTAAAGTCTAAATATACCAGACTAGTCGACTACTAAAATAATCATAATAAACCCAGGGGCGTAGGACTGTGGGGGGGTGAAGGGCGCTGTTTCCCGGGGCCCAGGGCAGGGAGGGGCCCTCGAAAACACGCTATTTTTGTTATAATGAGTAAAGTCATTGAGAGACTAAATACAATTATGCGAGACATCAGGAATCCCCATCTGCCTTAAAAAAGAAAAAAAGAAAAGTCATTGATCATGAATTTGTAAAGTTGTTTATAAATAAAACTAGTGATTTTACTTTGCAGTTAGTATATTTTCTTACTTTCTTTCTAAATACTTTTTGAGTTTAGGGCTGTAGTCGACTAAAGACCTGCCCAGTCGACCGATTAATCGACTAAAAGGGGGTGTGGTAAAAATATATCAAAACTATGAAGTATTTCCCTGTGTCTGACCCAAACTGCACTTAAAAGACCTTAAAGGTGGAATGGAGGATTTCGGGCAACAAATCAGAATCTCATTTCCTCGTGGGTAGCACAAATAACTGGTCCGCTCAGGTGTCAATCATTCTCTGCGTGCTAGTGCCCGCCCACAGGCTCGTCCAGGGGAAACGCTCGCTCCCCTGGCCGCGCATGCGTGGTTGATATGCTAGTGTGTTTATGTAGCAGGAGGTTAGCGGCGAGTTCCGTCATTGTAAGTCTAAACTTTCATCCGCGAAGTACCGAAATGGGACGAAAGAGAAAGACTGTTTTCGAACTTTCACAGAAGAGACGAAAGTCTGCAGAGGAAAGAAACAAAATGTGTGTTATTCTGGGGGAATCGTTTACGGCTGGCGAGCATTGAAAGCGCAAAACAGGCTGATGCCTCCGCTGCAAACTTTCTGCTGGACAGGTAACTGTTTATCTGACTCTTTTTTTAGCTTATTGTATGTGGAGTGTATTATTAAATCTTCTTCGCGGAGGTTGTCGTGAGAAAGCTACACCAATCGTCTTGTAAACAAATGCGCATGGGCAGTGCTGCTGGACGTGCTCGTTCACGAGGTTTGCTAGGCGTTCAGTCAGGAGAAACGGGGCGAGAGGGAGGGGGAACCTGCGCATGCGCTTTTTCAAAAAAAGGACTAACAGTCGCAGATTTTCAAATCGGCGAGAAATCCTCCATTCCACCTTTAAGGGCCGAGGAATTAATGCAAAAACAACTATTTTTACAGATAAGTACAAGGTGTAACTGTGTATTTACATGTTGGACTCCAAAATCTTCAGCAAATTCACTCCATATCTTTGTTTTTTGCTGTTTTACCAAAGAAATCCTTTAAATCTAATTAGTCGACTAATAAAAATGTTGGTCGACTGAGACACCAATCGATTAATCGATCGATTAATCGACTAAACGACACGACAAGGCACACAGCTCTATTGGAGTTCTTTGTGAAATTGATCTGGTAGTTATTGAAAAAACAAAATCATCATAATTTAAACCAGTAGCTACACGGGATGTCTGTAAATGAGTGAGTTCTTCTTTAGTGTCTGTAAAAAACACAGTGTATATTCTAGCAATAATGAATGAAAAAAACAACAATAAAAACAACATTTGCTCTAATGAACAAACCATATAATATTAACATTTGGGGCCCACTGAGGTGGTTTGTACCCGGGGCCCAGAATGTGACGCTACGCCCCTGAACAAACCACACTTGACCACGAGCGGCAAACGGAGCATAATTAAACCAAAATCCTCCAAAATAAGAAAGGATTTCACTGTGGATCTGAGTCTGTCACTAAAAGATGACGTCCTGTGCTGCTTGTTCTTCTTTTTGTCCGATTTACAACAGTCGGATCACACTTTGGAAAGAAAGACCAACTAGAAGGCACGAGTTTAAATGAAATTGCAATGTGTGAGATTATTGTGCTGCTACAAAAATAATCTGAGGATCAAGACTAGAACAGGACCAAACCAAGTCTACATCGGCGCTAAAACTAGGCTCAAACCAGGACAAATGTGAAGGCTCCTGATTCCAATGTTTGAGGACTGAACCGGAACCAAACCAGCTCTCACCAGGACTATAATCTGGATTGAACCAAGAGGAATAACCCTCAAACAATCCAAGACTAGAACAAGTATCAGATGATGAACTGGACTTGCTCAAATCCAAATCTACTGTGTAAATAAACCAGGACCAAACTGGATCCAAACCAGCATTTACAGGACTATAATCTGGACTGAACTCTATGAGGACTAACCCACAAACGGTACAATCCAACACTAGATCAACACAGGACTTGGTCAAAAACTGATGTGTAAATAAACCAGGACTAAACTGGACCCAAACCATCACTCATGAGGACTATAATCTGGATTATGGAACCAAGAGAACGTACCCAAAAACAATCCAAGACTAGAACAAGTATCAGATGATGAACTGGTCTTGTTCAAATCCAAAACGTCTCTGTAAACCTGGATTAAACCGGAGCCAAACCAGCACTCACAAGGACCATAATCCGGATTGAACCAGGACTCTATGAGGACAAACACACAAACAATCCAAGACTAGATCAACACAGGACTTGGTCAAAAACTAATGTGTAAATAAACCAGGACTAAACTGAAACCAAACCATCTGGGACTCTTAACTAAACCAGGACTGAACCAGAACCCCTCACGAGTCCACTCATGAGGACTATAATCTGGACTGAACCAAGAGGAAACAACCCACAAACAATCCAAGACTAGAACAAGTATCAGCTGATGAACTGGACTTGCTCAAATCCAAAACTAATGTAAATAAACCAGAACTAAACTGAAACCAAACCATCTGGGACTCTTAACTAAACCAGTACTAAACCGGAACCAAACCATCACTCACCAGGACTATAATCCAGACTGAACCAAGAAGACTAACCCCCAAACAATCCAAGACTAGAGCAGGTATCAGATGATGGACAGGACTTGCTCGAATCCAGAACTTCTGTTTATGCACTACCACATTTGCACATTGCACTGTCTGCCAACTGTACATTTCTGTGTATAATCTTAGTCTATTTTATTTTATTCTTTTATATATTTTATTATATTTTATTCATTGTTTTATGTTGCATATTACGCCGAAGCAAGTTCCTTTGTTTGTGAATTTTGACACTGACAACCACAATAAACCGTTTCTGATTCTAATGCTAAACCAGGACTAAACCGGAACCAAACCATCTCTCACGAGGACTATAATCCAGACTGAACCAAGAGGACAAACCCCCAAACAATCCAAGACTAGAACAAGTATCAGATGATGAACTGGACTTGCTCAAATCCAAAACTAATGTAAATAAACCAGAACTAAACCGAAACCAAACCATCTGGGACTCTTAACTAAACCAGGACCGAACTCTGAGCAAACCCGGGACACCTCCACGTCCAGAGCTGTCCTGGACTCCGGACCGTGCCCCGCACCGACTGTAAACCCGGCCCAGACCGGACCCCGCGCCTCTAAAGCCTCCTCTCCGGCCGCCGCTCCGCTCTGCCTTCCCCGTTGTTATCCCTTTGGTTCGGGCTCAAATCGTATTAAACATCCCCCTCCCTCCCTCCCTCCTCTCCTCCTCCCTCCTCCCTCCGCTCTCACCCATCCCTCCCATCCCTCCCTCCCTCCCTCCCTCCCTCCCTCCCTCCTCCCTCCGCTCTCACCCATCCCTCCCATCCCTCCCTCCTCTCACACAGCCAGACTGTTTTGCTGCAGTGAGCGGTAGGTATCGCCGAGTGCGCGAGCGAACGAGGAGCGAGAAGCAGCTCGTCTTCGGCATCTTTCTCCAAAATACGCACAGCTTTTTCAACTTACGCGAGACGAACCCTGTGGAACTATACGCGCGGAGTGGACACGCACGGATATATACCTTTTTCTTCGGTCAGATCTGGACTAAACTCGACTGAGAGGAGGCTTCGGAGTCCGGGGACTACACCATCCATCCGCGGACTAAGAGTGTTTTCGTTTGGGAGCGGACAAAAGCCGACGCGGTGAGTGTTCGCGCGAGGGGACGCTGTGCGCGCTTTTGGTGATGTTTTGGCAGAGCTGGAGACACCTGTCACCCGTCTCCGAGCACGCGTGTGTGTGCGCGTCCGCGTGCGTGGCGACTGCGTGCGTGCGTGTGCGTTTAATCCCCTCGCGCAGAGGGAGAGAGAGGACGCGGCGAGCGCTCAAATCCCATGCGTTTAACTGTTTGCGCGCTTTTTCGCGTTATCGCCGCTCGTTCCTCATCCGCGCTCGCTCACACCGCTGCCCTCTCTCCGTCACACACGTATTTACGCGCGGCAGATGTTGTGGTAGTGGCTCCGGGACGATCGTCGCAGCGTTGCACCAGGTGAACGCCAAAAAAAAAAAAACAGAGGGAAAGAAAGCGTCGCGGCGCTTCTCCTCTTCTCCTTCGCGCGCAGTTGTTGAGGAACTTGTTTCGTGCGCACTACTTCTCTCATCCTCCGCCATCCCGTCACTCCGGCGCGGAAACACTAAAACAGCCCCTCCCGGTCCCCGCCGTATCCCATCCCGGCGCGCTCTCCCCCCTCTTCCCTCGCATCACATCACACCCACCATCGCCGTCCGCCGCGTGTCCCCGCCCTGGCAGCAAGCACCGCCCGTCCCGCAGGCGGCACGCACGCCATCCGCGGCTCCGTTTCCTCCGGAGCGTCGTCACAAACGGAGCGCAGAGGGACGGCCGGGCGAAAGAGGAAGAGGTCCGTGCTCAGATCGGCGCTGTGTGCGTAAAAGGAGATGCGTAAGGAGATGCGTAACGAGCGGTGGCTTTCGTGGTCTCTGTTTCAGTCGAGTTGATCGGAGCTGACGAGCGGTTGTCACTGTCGGTGCTCCTGGGACTGTAATATTCACATTTTACAAGACATAATAGCGTTTCGTTTCGTATTTGGTTTCGAGCTGTGGCTGTTATGCACCGACATTGCTTTATTCGAAAAATGCTTCTGTACTTTTCGACTTTCCTTCATCGAGAGCCAGAATTATGAGCCGCACAAACTGATAAAATGTGTTATTTTTTATCTGTTTAGCTTTTGTCTCACTGAAATGAACTTTATACGGCAAAATGGAAGCAAAAAGTAGTTTCTAGTTGTTGCTGCGACTGTGCAGAGCTTAGTTAGCTTGTTTGCTGATGGCAGGTGGAGATTTAGGACACTTTAACTGCCGCGCCACAATTATTTCCTCACAAACAAGCCGCAGAAATATCTTTTTATTTACTTTTAAGGAGAAAAATGCAATGAGTTCAACTGTGTGTCGTTCCAAAGTCTGTGTCAGTGCAGTGTTCCTGTTGTTTATCTGGTTTTCTACAACTGTTTTCATTGTATTTTCTTCTGTTAAATGTCAGGTACAAAGTAAATATTTAGCAGAGTTGTAGACTTTTATATTTATTATGAGACTGTAGCAGCTCTTTCACATTTTAGTTGTGTTTTGAGCTTTTACAGAAGAAAAAGTCACTACTGACCAGTGACTTGTGTTTTTGTCACTGATAAAATTCAGAATGCTGCGATGTTGGGCCTGTCACAACAACACATTTTTAAGTGCGATAAAATATCACGATAAACGATGATATTGAAAGTACTTTATGCCACTGACAGCAAGAGACTCCCCCAAAGAACAGTGCAGATTTGTTAAAAAACATGAGTTGCAATGAACAAAGAGCACAATAAAACACTTTTATAGTTCGTTGGTGTCGATAATGGGTCATAAAAGCTGTGTATTTCACCCTATACAACTCAAATCGTATCAAAAAAACTAAGAAAAGGTTCTCCTGAAATGCAAAGAAAACACACACGATAAATATTAAGCCCTAAATATATTGTTCTTTATATAATTTGTTGAACAATAAGTCGATATAGTTATTATCATGACAGACCTCTGTGATGTCACCTGCATAAACTCTATTATAAACCTTCAACTCTGCCATTTTAGTTCAGACTTAAAGGGGCTGTACCAGATTTTTACTGTTTTCAAACGTGGAAAACAGAACTAGTTGATGTTAAAGTCTTTACATCAGTCACATGTATGTTCACTTTCCTGATGCAGCCCCAGCATCAGAGACATTCAATTTATAAACACTTTTCACCAGTTTCTGAGCCCAGAGCGTCTCGGGTAAAGCTAACAAACATTAGCATGCTAACAGCGCACTTCCTGCTTCTCTCGTAGGATAAAACGCTCTATAAACAGATGCAGAGTACAGTTGTGGCCTCATTTTCACCCAAATAGATGTTCTTACAATATATCTGTTCAAGAGCAACACAGATTTTACTTTATTACATGCAAAAAAATCAGGAACGTGGACTAGTTCTCTTTTTCCCGTTTCACAAAAGTAAATATCAGGTACAGGCCCTTTAAAGCAAACAATATCGCCGGTTTAAAGCTTGCAGTAGGAAGTTGGTATTTAAACCTGTCTAACTTGTTCCTTACGCTCACAAACCCTTTGGCACGTCCCTCGTATTCACATGAGGATGGTTTAACCACGAGCACAGCTTTAGGACAGTTCTATGGACAGAAAAGTGAGTCAGGATGGACCACCGAAGAGCAGCCAATCCGCTCTCATCCCAGCGCTCCTCCTGACAGTGTTTAAAATGTGATGAACAGCTCACAGCAGACTCATTTTTGTCACAGAGTTGTGCTTTTACAGTACACTTTGTGAGGAAGGAAGCTGCTTTAGACTAATGTAGCGTTTGCGTCAAAGCTATTTCGACAAAACAGTTTGTCACCTCCATCTGGTTGGTTGATGATGAACCCGTTTTGTTTCTGTGATGTCCGGGCCACATTTGAGTTGATTACGTCGTCTTTCTTAGAGTTGAGTCCACAGATACAGTCAGCAACGCGTGGAACTGTCCATTGATTCAATACAAAAGCCATATTTTCACTCGTCAGAACAGAATCAGAAAGGCTTTTATTGCCATTGTCGGTGAACAACATGCACAGAGTAAGGTGTAACATATAACAATGAATAAAATAGTAATAGAAGGGTAAAAATAACAGACAAAAATAAGATAAAATAAGAAAATACAAAATAAAATATGTGTAGAATCAAAATTAAATTCAATAAATACAATGACACAAGATCAGAACCATAGTGCAAACAGTGGAATAGTATAAAAAAACAACAACCTTCAAATGTATTCAGTGAATTATGACTATTTTAAGCAGAATTAAATGTTAAAGTACATTGTGGTAGATATTTATATACATTTGGACCGTCGTTGGACCACTATGTCTCCATAGAAATGAGATGATTTGTAGCTGTTTTTAGGGACCTTATTGTCTAAATGTGTATTGATGTTATGACCGATCTGTGCTGGAGTCTTGGCCAGGACTCAATTAAGACTTTTCTGGTTAATTAAAGGTTAAATTAAAAAAAACACGTGTCTGCATTTGGCACAATAAAACCCTTGAACTCGACATTTGCCCCTGAAAGAGCAGCTCTGACACATTAAAATGAATGTGACTGTATCTTTTAGAGGGGAATCAATCTGACATTTATGTTGGTTTACATTTTTTATGCAGTTACATTCTACACGGTCCATAATTGTTTGCAGGTCAAATTCCCATTAGAAACCTTTAGTATTGGCCCGGTTCAAAAGGCCAGGAGTGTCCAAACTCTCTGAGAGAAGCATATTTAACGTAGACAGAATCATTCAGAGAGCTGCTTTGAGGTTATAATGGTATGAATCCAAAACCTGTTGTAAAAAGCAGCCTAATTATTGGGATAATGTGGGCCAGTTCACCAGGAGGCCTTAGTTTGGACGTCCTTGAAATAAGCAATCATTTAATGGAGAACTTTTTGAAAACCTACAAAGTTGACATCAACCAAACTTTTCTGTCAGTTTCTCATTTTGTCCTTTAGCTGTACATTTTTGGTGTCACTGTTATTCCCCAATTTGAGTGATTTGCTGACTTTGAGTCAATCGTTAGCTTGACTACATTCTCATCATTCAAATCTGCTGAAAGTTCAAATCTGTCAGTCGTAGCTTTTGTTCAGCTGTCATCTACGAGTTTGTCAAGAAAGTTTCATTTAAAGTTAAGTAACATATTTTTTCACAGAGTTTGAGCTTATATTTAAATTAAATATACTTGTTTCAAGGTAAAAGTCATATATATCATATCAGATGTAGTTTGTCCTTGCACATGTTGCCGTAGTAAAAGACCAGCTTTGGTGCTCGTCTGCAGAAGCATCTGCAGGTTTAAAGTTGACACAAATTCAGTACTGACTCAAACTGGGGAATCTTAGTCTCAGCCTAACTGTTTTGGGCACACGTCAGTTAAATTATAGGCTGTATGTCAGGGGGGCCCAAAGTGGGGCCCGCGAAGGAGTGTTAGATTTGTTGGGAGTATCTATTTAGTTTAGTTTAGTCTTTATTTGAAGGGACAGTGTACAGAGACATTATGCTCGTAAGACAGAGATGATCTGCACCAGATTCTAGCTAAACAGCTAATGTCCATCTGCATTTGATAACATTTTGTGCTAAAAAGACTGTCAGCGGTTGCAAAACAGACCAAATCAAGTCTATTGCCCTAAAACATGTCAATTAAAGACAATTTAATCAACATGTCTTTGCAACAAAAAAAAAAAACATATAAGGCAACACAAAATTATGGCACACTATATTACGTGCACATTTTGGCCCATAAAGGACTTTTTGTTTCTAATTTGCCCGCTGAGTTTGGGTACCCCTGTGGTATGAGACTTTACACAAACAATGGCTGCTTATGTTTTCTAATATTTTTACCCTGAAGCCAAATGATTCCTACTAAATACCGTTTACCTATTTCTCCAAAATTTGATCAAACTTTTGTTTGATTTCTGGAGTTGGCCTCATAACTACTGGCCGCACTGTTGCCATGGATATGACATTTACTCTTTGGAACAAGTTTAACACTGTTTAGGTGTTGCTTGCTATTTTTAAATTCTATACCGCCAAACTTTGAGGAAACGTGTTATTTTTCCTGGAAACGAAAAAGCATCAACTTAACTTGAGCAGGAATCACACTGTGAAAGTTACATCACAGTTTAAAGTATTTCAGGTTGTTTTTTTGTTTTATAGCCATCGGTAAAAGTGTTTTATCGTCATTCATTACTGATTATCTCTCAACAATAAGGTGCAAGATCTAACGGAGTTGTTCCACTGCTCTTTTGTTTGACTTTTTTTCATTGTTTTTGGCTAATTTGTCCTTGAGTTTTAACGCTTTACGTGAACATGTTGGATTTTGTTAATACCGAGCTTTAACGTTAGATTGTTTCGTTGCAAATCGTAGAATTTTCAGTCACTTGAAATTAGGGTTTTAAGACGCTAAATTCTAAACCTGTTCACCTTATTCTGCCCCGCCCTCTTTTGCCGCTTTTTGCCACAGATACTTTTGCACTTTTGTTGTAAACGCACTTCCGTTTGACGAGAACTCTGTTAAAGCTAATGATGAACGAGGGAAAAGTCTCACCGCTAAAATGTTACATAAAGTAGATTGATTTGTGTAAAATGTTTAATGAACACGAGCAACAACAAGTCACAACGCAACGATTTCCTGGTCAGTCTGAAAACGTCTTTTTAGTCCATGTAGAACTTATTTTCTGTTGAGCTCGTCTGCTCCGTGTGAACTACAACGGAAACAAGACGGCGGCGCGTACGACAACTTCAGGAATAAGGTGAATAAACTCTGTTGCTGTTAAGGCTCGTTTAGTCGGCTTTAGCGACATCAATCTTCGACTGATTGCTAGCTATAACCAATGGCAACAACGGAAGAACACATGATTTAATGGATCAGCTATCGAGCTCGGGATCGTGACGTCACACATCATTTTTAGTTTGCCCGATTTTAAATGAACTGAGATTTTAAGATGCTAAATGCTAAACTTAGCGTTAATTCAAAAGTATGCTAACTCTGTTTATTGATAAATGTATTTACCAGAAGTGACCAGCAGTTTACCAGGTTCTTCCAGGGATTTTTGTTCAGTTTTTTACATTGTTTTGGCTAATGTTTCTCAATGTAAGTTTAACGCGCCAGCCGCAAACATGGCAGGTTTCCATGGCAACGGCTGTCTTTTGACGTTCTATCCCGGGCGATTACAGGGGACATCACAGCATTCTGGACTTTAACAGTGAAAGACAAAAAAAACACAGTCAACGAAAGAGTGATGATAACAAATATTAAAGTCTAATACTCTGTTAAATATTCAGTTTGTGCTTGACGTCTAAGCAAAGAAAATCAAGTAAACAGTTGTAGAAAACCAGATAAACAACAGGAACTGGAGATTTGTGTAGTTTGTAGTCGGTTCATTGCTACGGAAAAACATCACGTTAAACCGTACGTCACAATAATTCTAAAGCAGGAAAACCCCGATAAATAATATTCTAAATTATATTGTTAGAAAACACAAGCTGTAGGAAATAAATGGCAGAATAAAGCTCAAATCTGATAATTACTAACCTTTTCTTGCCAGTGCAAAGAAAATGTACACACAATAAATACTGAGCCCAAAAAATACTGTCCCAGCCATTAATTATTGAACGATAAGTCAATATAGTATTATCATGACAGGCCTGAATGCACATGTTTTCTCCTGGTTTATGGTTAATATCTTTGTAATTACTTGAACCCATCCACATGAAACAAAAACTGGTACAAATGTCAACATCTTCTGTCAGTGCAGATGGATTAAGATTAAATTATTTGTTTGTAGCTTCAAGTGGTGGCATTAATCAATCACCAAGATGCAGAAAGGACTTAAAGAATAATAAAGGGATCAATATAAGGATAAGGATCAGCGTTTGTGGATTTTTGTCTGGTCCATGGAGCTCGAAACTGTCGTCTAATGTTAAACCAATGGATATTTTAACCTAAATACTAAATTCAGCATACCAGAGAGTGGAATTTGTGATTGATCTTACTAATCTTTTGTTGTTTGCACTGTACTATTTATTCTTGTATATCAGGGACTGCAGATGGAAACTAGCTATTTAGCTATAATCTGGTGCGGAATATCTCTGTTTTTTATGAGCTTAATGTCTCTGTACATTGTCCCTTCAAATAAAAACTAAACTAAACTAGCATGTATTAAAAAGTTAGTGACCCAGTAGTTTATCAGGTTGTTCCACTGCGCTTTTATTTAATTGAAGGACTCTGAAGGAAACGCAAAATTGACTTTTTTTTGAGCTTTTAACCATTTTATACAAATGTTCCTTCATCAGAAACATGCCTGCAGTTGTGTTAGCTTCATTCATATATGTTTTATTAATGTAGTTTACAAGATTGTCTTCACCAAATGCTCAGTTTCAAATTTCACAGATTTGTGTCGTCAAAGATAGAGATCTGGTGTAGGGCTGCAACTAACGATTATTTTGGTAATCGGTTAGTCTAGCGGTTATTCCTTCCTTAATCGATTAGTTGTTAGAGCACGAAAGAACCTTAAATATGAGAATTTAACTCAATTTTACCCCGACAAAACTGAAGTGAAGGCATTTGATGACGTCCTGGAGGGGAATATTTATAGAGGAACAAGGATTTTAATGAAAAACACACAATTTACATGTTTTCTGTGTGTTTTTGTGACATTCCTGCTCTGTCTTTCATCACATAAAATACTTTGGAGTCTGTGTATAGACCAGTTCATGATTATTCGATTATTGACAACCATTTCTATAATCTATTAGTTGCGATCAATTGATTAATCTGTAGATCTCCTGTGCTGTTTTTAAGTCCATGAAGCCTCACAAACTCGTTCTGAGCTTTTCTGCCTCAAATCACGTTAATTACAACTTTGTTCTTACATTAGCCTGCCTAGCTTTTGTTTATTTCCCCATGGTAATCCCCTCTGCTGTCAGTGGATGCAGCAAGAGCGAGTTTAAAGACCAGTAACCATGCAAACCATGCATCATATGTGTCCTCTATGGCGGGTGTATCTGTGGATAAAACGGCAGATCTGTCAATAACCGTCACGTTCTCGAGCACGAGATCGAGCGCCGTCCCATCGACACATCGATCCTCCCGCCCGGCGTCTGAAACGATGACATCAAACTCCTCAAACACGATAACCCGACTCGTTAGGGCATTTTATTAAAAGAAAAAGACGAAGGATTTAACCAGGCGTGCGTTTGAACTCCGCACCTGCCCCGCGCACGTCTGAAATCGTTGTCGTAACCTGTAATAACCAAAAAGAAAAGGATCCAAAGTCTTGGTCTTGGTTTAGTCCTGGTTCAATCCTGGTTCAGTCTTGGTTCGGTCCTGGTTTGGTCCTGGTTTGGTCCTGGTTCAGTCCCGGCTCAGTCCTGGTTTAGTCCTGGTTTGGTCCTGGTTTAGTCCTGGTTTGGTCCTGGTTTGGTCCTGGTTTGGTCCTGGTTTAGTCCTGGTTCAGTCCTGGTTCGGTCTTGGTTCGGTCCTGGTTTGGTCCTGGTTTAGTCCTGGTTCAGTCCTGGTTCAGTCTTGGTTCGATCCTGGTTTGGTCCTGGTTTGGTCCTGGTTTGGTCCTGGTTTAGTCCTGGTTCAGTCCTGGTTCAGTCTTGGTTCGGTCCTGGTTTAGTCCTGGTTTGGTCCTGGTTTAGTCCTGGTTTGGTCCTGGTTTAGTCCTGGTTTAGTCCTGGTTTAGTCCTGGTTCAGCCCTGGTTCAGCCCTGGTTCAGTCCTGGTTTAGTCCTGGTTTAGTCCTGGTTTAGTCCTGGTTCGGTCCTGGTTTAGTCCTGGTTCAGTCCTGGTTCAGTCCTGGTTTGGTCCTGGTTTAGTCCTGGTTTAGTCCTGGTTCAGCCCTGGTTCAGTCCTGGTTTAGTCCTGGCTCAGTCCTGGTTTAGTCCTGGTTTAGTCCTGGTTCGGTCCTGGTTCAGTCTTGGTTTGGTCCTGGTTTAGTCCTGGTTTAGTCCTGGTTTAGTCCTGGTTCAGCCCTGGTTCGGTCCTGTTTTGGTCCTGGTTTAGTCCCATCGACACATCAATCCTCCCGCCCTGCGTCTGAAACGATGTCTTCAAACACGATAACCCGACTCGTTAGGGCATTTATTAAAAGAAAAAGACGAAGACTTTAACCAGGCGTGCGATTGAACTCCACACCTGCCCCGCGCACGTCTGAAATCGTTGTCGTAACCCATAATAACCAAAAAAAAAGACTCCAAATCACGGCGCTTTGAACGGCTCGGCCCGCGGCTCCCCCTCTGCCTCTCCTCCTCGCCGTGGACGTCCCCTCTCATGTAAATTGTCAGCGAGCCAGCCTTGCCTTTTCCAATTAGCCGCAGTATCTGGCGCTGCTTGGCTTCAGCTTGTTAAGGCAGATGAATAAAGCCGGGGCCGTACAGCGGGACCACCCCCCTCCTCTCACGCTCTCCTGCCCCATCACGGCTCCTCTCTTCGGGGGGAAAACGACTGCACTGGCCTCCCCTCATTACTGGCTCTGCCCCGCCTCGCGCACACACGGACACAATCGGCTCGACGCACAGAGCCCCCCGCCGCGTGACACCAGCGAATCGATAAATAACCCGCCGCGCGATGGCTACTGCTTAGCTGGAGGAGAAGCGAGGTGGAGAGTTTTACGCCTCAAATTGATTCGGTGCATATTCATAGGGTTTTAATGGGAGTGGAAGCAGACTGAAAAACCTCAAATACAAACTAAAGTGCGCATGGTAGGGTTTTATGATTTACTACTTTTGACTTTATTTGGTGGAATAATACAGTATAAAGTATAGTTTTAAACCAATCGGGAGTCTGTTTGTGGAAGAAAAATCTGTAGAAAATTACAAGTGAACAGATTGATGACGTCGCACAAGGGCAGGGCTGTTCAACTGAAGGCCTGAGGGCCAAATCAGGCCCATCAGGGGATATGATCCGGCCCTCAACCATCTTCAATAATATGGAAAATATTTTATCTCTGGTTATTGGTTTAGACTTGGTATAGTCCCAGTTCAATCCTGGTTTAGTCCCGGTT
The DNA here is from genome assembly GCA_019453435.1 of Rhinogobius similis. NCBI lineage: Eukaryota > Metazoa > Chordata > Actinopteri > Gobiiformes > Gobiidae > Rhinogobius > Rhinogobius similis. The sequence goes on along the minus strand of CM033632.1, from coordinate 5,981,025 downwards.
AAATTCTGGTTTAGACCTGCTTTAGTCCCAGTTCAGTCCTGGTTTAGTCCCAGTTTAGTCCTGGTTAAGTCTTGGTTTAATTCTGTTTACTGTAGTCCTGGTTAAATTCTGGTTTAGTCCTGTTCAGTTCTGCAGATGTTGCTAAAGTCTTTCGAATTACTTTTTGTTTTTGTGTGTTTTGAGTGTTGGGCGTGTTTCTGGCCTCGAGTTTGGCCCTCAGTGAAATAAAGCTGAATTGGTTATAGTATAATTTACACTAACTTTTTTGACCCTTTAAACAAAAAAACAGAGGTTCACATACCTTTTTATTTGTCAACTTCTAAAACCTGTGACATTAGAGGAGTTTTGGCCCAGTGTACAGTGTGGTTTCTTAGTCATTTCCTTCTGTGATATCATCATTTACAACCCAGAAGTAAAATTAAAACCTAAAATGTTGCTAAAGTGGGATAAAATGTATAAAGAATCTTAGCAAAATGTGAAATATATTTATCTTGACTGCATTTTAGTGAAATGACTCGTCCAACCTGTCAGAGGCACTTTAACACTGTATTAGTGATTCTTTGATGGGGGAGTGTGGTGAAATTTCTCGATTTATTGAGCAGCTATTCTTTTTTTGTAATGGAAATAGAAAAACCATGAAGCTAAACATGTGGCTGTACATTTATATAATCAGTGGGGAAATTACAGAGTTGCAACGCACATTTCAAGAACCACAAGAGATTAGGAACATGCAATAAAGATCAAGATAAAAATAATCTCTCACAGTATTGGGCAAGAAGTATGTAATTATAGCATACTTTGGTAAATAATGGTGCTGTAGGCTTTTACTTAGTCCTTAAATGATAAATCAGTCAACGATTATTTGGTTGAACAGCATTTTCTTATTCTTTGACTACTTGTTTTATTAGTTGTTGTTTGTTATATTATTATTATTCGAGGGTGTATTCTTTGTCTCTGGCTTTTTTACATGTAAATTCTAGTTGTACCTTTCTGTAAATACTACTTATTTTGCTTGTGAAATCCTCTGAGCTTGTATTCTTGTGCAGTTTGTGTCAGATATTGGGTGCGATCATAGATATACTCAACAGTTTCAAGAGCTTTTGCCACCTTCCTTGCCCATTTTTGTCAACTTATTAACGACACACAAGATTTGTCTCTAGTCGACTACAGCTCTAAATTCAGAGGTTGTAAAATGTCAATTATTGGCCATATTGTATCGGCTGGAAAGAAAATCTATCCATCTTATTCCGGAAGTTGCCGTACACACCTCCATCTTGTTTCCGTTGTAATTTACACGAGGCAGACGAGCTCAACATAAGCTCTACACCGACTAAAAAGACGTTTTCAGGCCGCCCAGGAAATCTGTGCGTTGTGACTTGTGACTGCACATGTTCATTAAATATTTTACACAAATCTATCAACTACGTATTATTTTAGCGGCGACCGGAAGTATCTTTACACGAGAAGTGCACAGAACTATAATTATAACTGAAAGATGAACTCAAAATGGCGCCCTGTTCCTCCCTGTGGCGTGTGCTCAGTGGTGCATGTTCCCAAAAAATGTTTTTACGTCCACAATACTTCCTGATACGGAGGCTGCCATCTTTGCTTTAGGGGCAACACGTGACGACAATCCCCCATGATGCTTTGAGGGAGCGATCATGCAGCTTACAAGTTTTTGTGTTAGCGTTAGCTTGTGTGATTGTAATTGTGTTCTTCATGTTAGACCAAATGCGAAAGCGTCTGAAATGAAATAAAATACAACTTACAGGTGTCTCTAGTCTAGACATGTCCACGTGTTCTGTTTGTATCATCCGACGCTTCACGTGACTCACACATGTTTACTGTGACGTCACTTCATATAAAAACGGTAATTTCAGTGACTTTAGAAATGGTTAAAAATAACATTTCCTTCTATTTTATTGAAACACTGAAAATAATTCAGTCCTGTCTGCAATTATTAAATGTAATTATACAAACAGGCTGGGCCCAAGAGGCTGCAGTACCTCGCACGACCACTAATCAATCTGGGACACAGACAGAGGGGGCGTGTCTTATTCAGTTCATTTAACACATCCATGGTGAATTATAGATCTGTGGCAAAAAGAGGCAAAAGTGGGCGAGGAATAAGGTGAAAGTATGACAAATACAGAAAGACTTTGCTAACGTGCATTTCGTCTTCACTTTTCGAATTATGTTGCCTGATTTCCTCTCGTCAGACAACTTTGTGAGTGAGACGTGTTTACCTTGTGATGTTTGGTTTGGTAAGTGGTGAGCTGGAACATCACCAGGTAAACACATCTCACTCACAACGTTGTCTGACGAGAAGAAATTGGGTAATATAAAAAGATAATGGTCCTTAATTTCAATGACAAAGTTCAACGTTTGAATATTCTTTGTTAACCTCTTTGGCCTTCTCTTAACAGATATATTGTACTAACTCACAAATTCAGAGCTAAAACGATGTAATTTTATGCACAACAAATGATAAATCTAAACAAAAATCCAGCATTTGATGATAACTTTCACAAAACGCTTTCATTTAGCTGGAGAACGTGTTGCTGAAAAATAACGCGACGTCTATTATCCTGCACTGAATAGACTTTCTGCTTATATTTTTCCCACTTTTGTTGTTTGGCCAAAACACACATTTTCTCTTAGAGCAGATAATAATCTAATAAAACCACATCCTACCACTCAATTGCTGCATAACCATTAGCGAAGTATTTCACTTGAATCACGAAATAAAATGTAGATTATAAGATGCATTAAAAGCTATTTGACGCTGAATTAGAGTATAGCGACTCATTCAGTGTTTTCGTGTAACCCAAATCAACCCTGAAAAACACTGGCATCAGATTAATTAGCTGATCCTTTCTTTCTAAACCTGGTTGGCGACCTTTAGTGACACTGAACTGAAGCTAAATGAAACCAGACCGTCTGCGGTCGTCTGCCTTAATGTGCTTTTAGTCCTGTGCTTCTGCAGGGAAACATCTTCACATCCATTTATCTATTAAGTTTTCATCGAGACAAGAGAAGACTTTTGGAAAAAATGGGAGCTGCGATTTTCCGTCTGATGTTTTTTGTCGGAAAATGAAGTTTCAAAGGGAGACAAGCGCCGCGACAATTACAACCATCAACTACAACCAGTAAATAACAACAAACCAGCACAAAACAAACAACAAAGTCACACAAAATAAACAACCAACACCAATCAATACAAACCCCAATCAACACCAACTAATCAACACTAACCAATCAACACCACCCAACACTAACCAACACCAGTCAACACAACACAAACCCCAATCAACACCACCCAACACCAATCAACACAAACCCCAATCAATTAACACCACGCAACTCTAACCAACACCAATCAACACAAACCCAATCAACACCAATCAACAGCAGTCAACACTAACGCCAACCAATCAGTACCAACACACCGGCACCAATCGACACCAATCAACACCAATTAACAGCAACCAACACACACCAGTCAACACCAAACAATACCAACCAACACCAACCCACCAACAACAATTAACACCAACCAACATCAGCCAACCAGACCGACACCAATGAACACCAATTAAACACCAATCAACCAACCAACCAACCATTACCCACAATACCAACCAACACCAACCAACGATTACCAACCAACCAACCAACCCTAACCCACTATTACAAACACCAACCAACCCTAACCCACTATTACAAACACCAACCAACCCTAACCCACTATTACAAACACCAACCAACCCTAACCCACTATTACAAACACCAACCAACACCAACATCTGCATAAACTGCTCAAATATCAGAGCAGTCCTAATCGTTACTATAAGTGCTGTACTGTGCAGTAAAATGCAAATGTGTCTTTGTTGCAGCGGGTTTTGCATAAAAAGCTAGTCATCAATTAGTGATTCGCTTATTGGTCAAACACCATGGACTCTTAAGAAATGTTCTAGCAGCGGGAATATGTCTTGTAAATGGCTTGTTTGTATACTTACAGTGCTGCACTTCATGTTAATTATGATTAAAGTCATTTGAGCTTTTAGTGCTTACATTGATTAACGTTTGCCAGTTGAAAGTCGGTGTAAAAGCCTTTCAAAACCTCAGATATCTGCGCCGTCTGCTCCGTGAAACGCTAAATGACAAAAAACCGACACCTTTAAGGCAACATTTGTGAACTATTTTGCCATATATAAAAAGTATAAAGGCTAAACACACTAAACACCAGACGCAACTGAACTGAAATTGACGTACGTTGAATGGATATCAACCTTTGTGCGTTCCTATTCATGAGACATCTAATAATTGGACTCTTCGGGGAACAGCCAATACCTCAAAAACAGAGCCTGCACTAATGGTAATGATGTCTGACACCATTTTGCGGTCAATCGGACACTTCGGAGGGCCGTCTTCAGGATCCAGGTTCAGACCCGGCGAGGGTTTTTCTGCTGCGCCACCCGCTGCTCCTGACATTTTGACTGTGTGACACTGAAGGATGGCTCCAATCAACAGGACAATAGCCTAACCTTTCAAACATCTTAACTGTATGACTATTATCAGGGCTTGACATTGACGCCGGCAACGAGCAACATTTCAGCCACTTGCGACTGCTTTTTCTTGTCTATAGTTTGTTTTGAAGGCTTTTGCCCGTTCAAAAGATGCAATGTTTAGTTGGAATTGTTAATTTCTACGGCAGTGTTGTTCATTTTTGATCGCTGATGTAAACCCTCATTCGTCCAGGTGTGGGCCATCGTAGAAAGGGTTTCAGAGGTTGTCATCCGGACGCCTTTTAAAGATCGAATAACTTTTCCTTAAAGATCGAAACGTTTCGACTTTTATCCAAAAGTCATTGTCAATCAGAGAGCTGGTATGGGAACTTGGACTCGATCTTTAAAAGGCGTCCGGATGACAACCTCTGAAACCTTTTCTACGATTTTTCATCGCTCAAAAAAAAAAAGAGAGTGTAATTTGGATTTTATGCTTAGGCCGTACAGATACTTTAACTTCGAAAACAAGCAAGTATTGGTCCAAAAAAATACTGAAGTGTGAGTAAAATTGAACTAATTCTAAGCGCAACTGTCTGGACGTAACATCTGATTTATAATTTGAAGGTAATGAAATATAAATTAAAGCACAGAATCTGGTGTTTTTAAAGGCTAGACCACAGAAATGAGACAAACTAAATCATTTTTGAAGAAGTTATGCGAAGTTTTGCAAAGTAACACAAACAATACCAGGTGAGGAAGTGTTTAGCGAAGATTGTAAGCGTTTAGCAGCGATTGTTAGCGTTTAGCTGCGATATAGCATTCATGCTAACAACCGCGTAATAAACATTTCTTGAATTTGATGTTTTGCTGGAGAATAATGCACAAAAATCATTGCGGGTCACAAGAATTTTATGATGAAATTTTTCTGTTTTATTTATTAAGCATCACAACACTTTACTGTTTTTTTAGCAACTTATTCTTTTTAGCTAGCGTATTTCAATGTCAAAATGTTTCTTGATACTTTGTTTGGTTTATGTGGTTGTTTTTTAAGTTTTACTTTACAATAATTATGGTTTTGACTGATCGTTCTATAAATAAAAAATTAAACAATATTATTTATGACTTATTTACTGTTTAACTGCAAAAGTTGTTTTATTTTCAGCTTTTTGTATGTTGTCTTTTTGCATTAAGTAGTTTTAATATTATATATAATATATATATATAATGTATCACTTTTTTCTGAATCACGATGTTGCTTTTTCAACTAAAGCAAATCCTACCAACATAAGTGAACTTTAAAACTGGAGCTGGAAGTTAGATATTGACTCTTTTTACTCGTTGCCAAGTGTAATGAACATAAACAGCACCCATTTGTCTCTTCTGCTGCCTACAAATGTCAAAATTAATGTTTTTATCCTGCTGCCTCATTAAAATCAATGAGATAAAACATTTACTTCAGTACCAGGCTGTGTGCAACTATTAAAACCACTCCTGGTAATGTCCATATGATATCACACTTCCACTCAACCGCAACATTCGCTCGCTCGCACTTGTTTCGACCGATCTATATCGGCTCCTCCGCGGGGACCTAGCATGTTTTGAGTGACGCTAACAGAAGCTAACAGTGATATAATTGGGCCCTCGTAGCTTGTTTTCACCTCTTGCTAACAGCGTCGTTCTTGTGCAGGTGACACTCTAAAGCGCTCCTCCTGGGAATTCACCGATACCACTCCAATATGGCCGCCGCTTCTTCTGTCTGCGCCGTGTGGAGAGCTGGAGTACTGACTCTGCTGCTGGCTGCGGTCGTCCACTGCAACACCACGGACGGTAAGAAGGGATTTCAAATGTGTATCCATTGCAGTGTGGCGTTAACGCAGTGTGGTGATTTGCTGTGATGGCTCGTCATTGTTTTTGGAAGGATTTTGTCAGCGTTTTGGATTTGCGACGGGACAATGGTGATGAATTCTGATTGGATTGGTATTAATGGATTGATGTTGGGTTACAGTTGTATTTTCTGAGTTCTGACTTGCAAAATCACATTGGGACACACTCACATCTTGGAATTTCTTCGTGGAAACTTAAGCAGCATTTCAGAATACACAGTTTATCCAAGTTGGTCAATCCAACATGGCTGCTCCCTGTGTTGGACATCTGACAGTTATATATTGGTGGTCTTTGTGCTGTTTTACCTTTAGTTTCCTCCTGCTGTCTCTCTGTTGTTTGTGAATCTCCTCATGTGCTGTTGTTGAGCCTCTGCAGTTTTAAATGTGCTATGATGCTAATGTTGCTAACAATTAATGATGGCAAAAGCAAAAGAAAATCTCTCTCAGATGATGCTTTATAAACTTTAATGTTACAACACGGTCCGGGTTAATAAATTGACTTAAATGGATCCACGTTTTGGCTGATTTGAGCCCTTATCTGGTTTATATCACTTGTTTTCAGAATTCCGTTTTAGAACTCAGCTCCTCTTTAAACTTATTTTTCAACATTTCAGTACAAACTACAACTTCACAAATGTAAAACCGTGCTAAATATTTACCACAGGCGCCCTCCCATCAAACTAAGTCATAATTAGACGTAAAACAATAATCTGAGCCTTATATAGAAATGACCAAACTTGTAACTTTTACATTTGGACTTGCATAGTTGCAGTTGGATGTAAAATAATATAATTTTCTTTAAATTATCCTGATATGGGGTGCACGGTGGCAGAGCGGCTAGAGCTTCTGCCTCTCAATAAGGAGATCGTGGGTTCGAATCCCAGACCACCCCAACATCGTGGTCTTGAATTCCGAACCACCCTAACATCACACGATCTCTCTGGGTGGAGTCTGCATGTCCTCCCCGTGTTACCGTGGGTTCTCTCCGGGTTCTCCGGCTCCTCCCACCGTCCAAAGACATGACTGTACAGGTTAATTGACAACTCTAAATTGTCCCTAGTGAATGAATGTGAGAGTGAATGGTTGTCTGTCCTTGTCTCTGTCTCTCTGTGTTAGCCCTGTGACGAGTTGGCCACTGTCCAGGGTGTACCCCACCTAAGGCCCAAAGTCACTGGGATAGGCTCCAGTCACCCGCGACCCCTAACGGGAATAAGCGGTAGAAAATGAATGAATCCTGATATGCTCCGATTAGCAGTCGATAATAAAGAATCAAACAGGCCTTTTGAGAAATTTTGGACTGAACCGACAACATTTTCCACAAATATACAATATTTTCCTTGAATATTGATCAAAAGAAACCCCCCAACTGTGCAGTTAGTTGATAATACTTTCCAGGGTGTTATATATTTTTGTTATATATTTAGCAAGAAACTCGGGACCTAAATCAGAATCAGAATCAGAATTACTTTTATTTATCCCCAGGGGAAATTCTTTTTGTTACATGTGCAACCGACCAGTAGTGACAGTAAAGTATTATAAACAAAATAAGATATATATAAAATGAGAATAAAATACGAATAAAATAAGAATAAAATAAAGCTGGGGCACCTGACTTTCACACTCTGAAACCCTTTGGCACATTGTTAATATTCACATGCTTTCATTCTGCTTTTTTCAGACGGCAAAGTATAACTCGGGAGGTCCGCCCAAGCACAGCCAATCAGAGCCCTCTTCTTGGTCGATAAGAAATCAAAAGCTTTATTATGAACCAAAGACAATGCGCTGTGGTCTCATATTTTCACCATGTGCTGCTTTTACGACATACTCTTTGGTGGAAAATTCAAAAAGACTTAATTCACAACAGAAAAGTCACGAACAGCAGCTTTAACCCCGCTTTTGTGGGTCCTTGCTCGGGTCATGTTCGTTGCTTGTCCGATCGAGAAATGTTGGTGAACTTTTTCCTCCCCTGTAGCGCTTGTCATCCCTCGTATTGACCGTATTGTACCCCATTGTGCCCCGTGGTTTTGCTGTGACCGTTGTGGCGCCCCTGACCCCTGTGCCCTCTCCCTTCATGAGTCCTGAGCCCCCCTCGGTCCGTCCAGTGCGCGTCCGCTGTTTCCTGTATCGCACAAAGGGAAGCAGAGACGCGTGAATAAACCTATGGGACAATGGCACCTTGGACCCCACAGGAATCCAGCGCACTGAGACCGACGGGACATGTGTGGGACCAACATGTGTAGCCGGGCTTGGACCTGGTTTAGACTGGATTAGATCTGGTTTAGACCTGGTTTAAGGCTTGGTATTGTTCTGAATGTGAATGTTGTGATTCTTAGATGACCTGATTTGGTTTCAATCAAGATGAATTCCTGTTTAAGACCTTTTTAGACCTGGTTTAGGCTTGGATTAGACCTGGTATTGTTCTGAAAATGAACTTTATGATTCATAAATATCTAGTCATTCGTGTTTTGGACCATTTTCTAGACCTTTTTATTGTTTTTTAGACCTGGTTTAGCCTGGTTTGGACTGGTATTGTTCTGAATTTGACCAATAAGATTTATAGATCATCGGATTTGGTTTTGATCCTGGTTCATTCTGGATTTAGACCGTATTTAGTCTTGGTTCAGTTCTGGCAAATAGTCCTTTTTGAAATCCTGGTTCATACCTGGTTTAGACTTGGTTTAGACCTGGTTTGGACTGGTTTTGTTCTTAATTTGATTCTTACATTACCCTCATTGTTTTTTGGTTCAGTCCTGGTTTAGACCTGGTTTAATTCTATTTGAATAGTCTTTATATTAATCCTGGTTCAGTCCTGGTTTAGACCTAGTGCAGTCCTGGACTATTCTTAATTTACACCAATTTTTGTGTCCAATAACCGTTAAAGTCCTTTAGTTTTTGCCTGACCCAGATTTGGCACTGTTACAGTCCTGGTTTAGATCCGGTCATCAGGAATTCTCAGAACCTTAGTTACATAAGTTACTCTAATTCTGTCAGATTTAGACCTGGTTCAGTTCCAGGAGACCAGTTCAGTCTGAATCGATTGATATATTTGTTCTAGACCTGGTTGAGTTCTTGTTTTGTTTCTATGTGTCCGTTTCTATTCAGTATTTGTTTTTAAAAGTACTTTTCTATCCAGTTTTATGATGCACCTTTAATTGCGTAACCGCCCAGACTTACATCCTTAGTTAGAATTTGTTTGATTAAATGCAACCGCACACCTTTAGAATAAAATGCTTAAATCTTGTCCAAATGTGTGTTTCTGTGACGGAGGAATGCTGTGTGTTTTGGAGCTTCTGGTGTGTGTGACCTGCACGTGTTTGCAGCTTTACGCGCTCACACTTTACATTCCTGCTCGGCTCCTGATCGCACCACGTGGACGTCAGACGGAATTTACTACAAAAATACTCAACACTGAAATGAGCTCATGAGGATATTAGGGTTTTATGGAGAGGAGGCCTGATATTACGGTCTTTAATCCAGTCAAGATTTAGGTAAAGTTTTTATGATGTAATTGCAAAGCCTCGAATGTTGGCACTGAGCTTTATCTCGTGGAGGAAAAGCAGGTCTCATTTATAAAACTTTACGTGGCATTCTTGCTAAAAGTGTATGCACAGACAAAACACAATTTTACACAAACTTCTAGGCTAAATAAATTCTTGGTGGACTAAAGACCTGCCCCATCGACCAATTAATCAATTAAAAGGGGATGTGGCAAAAATATATCAAAACTATAAAATATCTCTATGTATTTCACCCAAACTGCAGTCAAAATACCACAACTGCAGAGGAATTCATGAAAAAAACAACAATTTATGCAGAAAAAAAAAACAAAAAAATTGTATCTATATGTCAGACTCTAAAATCTTAAGATAACTCTCTCCATAATTTCTTGTTGTCTCCATATACATCATTTTAATCTAAATAAAATGATTAGTCGACCAATAAAAATCTAGGTTGACAAAGACACCATCAAAAGATTAATCGACTAAAGGATTACAGCCCAACAAACTTCCTCAAAATTACTCACAGATCGCCTTCTGCCTCATGTCAGAGTTTTTGGATCAATTCCACGTCAGGATGTCAAAAGTATTGAAAATCTGAAACGGTACTCAATACTAAAGCTTGCATTTGAAGTATCGATACAAAAATAATGTTAACGAAACAGAAATTGCTCCACACTTAAGAAGTTCTTGGTCGACTAAACAGCTGCCCAATCGACCAACTCATGTTTTTAATGATACTGGACATTTTTGGATGGGATCCGTGTTGTCAGTGCCATAAAGTAGTTCAAATATTATCGTTTATTGTGATATTTTCGGTAGCAATTGATGCGCTTCATAATTGTTTATCGTGACAGACCGAGATAGACTCATCGATTACCAAAATACTCGTTAGTTGCAGCTCTAGTTTGTAACGCAAGCATCGCGACGACACAGTTTTCATGTCAAGGTGTCATTTTAGAGCTCACAAACTTCACATGGAAACAGTGGCGGACCTAAGAATTTGGGGGCCCACGGCAAAAATAAGTCCAGGCCGCCCCCTCATTCAACTGTGATTTTCTATAACTTTTAGATCACGTTTCTTGAGTTCTTCTTGAAGGACCCTTTTGGTTTTTTTGTTGTTTTTGTTTTGTTTTGTTTTTAGTGTGTGATGACAGGTTCGTAAATTTAGGATGTTAAGTGAACTTTTGGAAATGGGGGGATTTGGAGGCCCTTCCACAGGAGAATATTTAAGAAATCAGACTATATTTCCTGTTTGTTGGTGCATTTTAACACATGTTCATCTGATTTAAACACATTGTTTTCATTTGTAGTTTTATATTTTTATTACTATTTATCTTTATTAGGAGGATGACTTGGACAGAATTAATACATTTGACGATTCCAGACTATTTTGTTGGGTTTTTTCTTGTATAAAAGTTCACTGCATCACTTTATTATGATATTGAGAGAACTCTTTCAAAGCCTTGTGTCTGTGATGATCAGGAAGGGCATCTTATTGGGGGCCCCTTCAGGTTTGGGGCCCAAGACAATCGTGGCCTAACGGTGAATCCGCCACTGCATGGAAAGTCACGCATCGAACATTTTTGTATTTTCTACATGAGACTCCCAATTTGTAGAGACGTGACATTGTTTTTTTTGTTTTTCTTCAAAGTTGGTCACGTCCCTTTAAGACACTGCAGTGGAACAACTTCTGAGCGTTTCAAATTGCGGAATATCATCCCCTTTCAGTCCGACTCTGGCACTAATTCGGGCCGTAGTCGGGCTGGACCCCCCGCCGCTCCGGTCCACAGATAGTCCTGGATCAGAGCGCTCCTTCCCGCTGAGTCCGAGAGCTTGTGTTTCTTTTAACGTTTGCGTCGGCCGCGTGCTACCTGCAGATAACCGCCGATTGTCTGCTACAGCGGCGCGGCGGCAGAGCGGTTGGCCCCGTGGAGCGGCGGCAGAGCGGTTGGCCCTGTGAAGGTCGCCGGCTGACGGAGGACGAGGGCTTTGTGCAGAAAACCCGCTGTGAACAGGAAGTCGTTCTGCCCTTTGGAAAGTGAGGAGAGAGAGCAGAAGTGGACCTTTACAATTAAAATGTATCGCCATGGGAGACAGAGTATAAAAGGCAATGACATAACAAAGGCAAAAACTACTACAAATAAGAATAACGAGTACCACTTCATTAATTACACATCAATTAGCCTTAAAGGAGACATTATGCAACATTTTTAGCCATTTTGTACATTGTTCTCTCATCAAAATTGGACCTAGCGTTGTATTTAGCTTCATTCGCGCATGTTTTATTAATCCTGTTTACAAGGTAATCTTCTCCGAGCCTCAGTAAGAACTCGGTTTCAATTTTCCTTTGATTGTTGCGTCGCTGGTAAAAGTCTGCGAACTTCTGTGCAGTTTTTAAGTCCACAAACCATCACCGGAGTCTTCCTTTGGTCAAATTGTGTTCAAAACAAATGCCTGGCTCTGTTAGCGTAGCGGTCACGTTGCCTAATGGCTTCATTTATGTAATTGTTAAACCTCAAAATACCTAATTGGCAAGACATTTTTTTAAGTTGGAAAATGTGAAATACTAAAGATGAAAAGCATGTTTAAAACTCAATTAAAGCCAAAAGAATGAATATGTCCACTTCATTAAAGCATGAACAAAGACATTTGTAATGAATAAATAGTTATAACTACTAATTAAGGGGTTAGGAGTTATGGTGTTCATTAAGTAGTTACTAACTTAGTCATTCTTAATAAACTACTTGTCCATGCTTTATTCATGCTCAAAAAATCATGTAGTTATTATAAAGTGCCACAGAAAAAGGTTTAAAGTGACATTTTTAATGACCACAGTTAAATTAAACTACTTTCTTTCAGATTTGACTGTCACGATAATATCTACATCGCCTTATCCTTCAACAAAACATCCCTGGAACAACATCTTTTGAGCCGCAATATTTATCGTGTGGTTGTTATTTTCTTGCAGTACAACAAGATTTGAGCTGTTGTGTGTTGAATAAGTAGCTTCTATGACTAATTTTAGATACTTAGATAGATATAGATTCTTATATTTGTACATATTCTGCATTTATAACGAGGTTCACTGGTTCATCTGGCTTTTCGTTGTCTCAGCCGCACAAAGCAGTCTTCATATCGTTTATCATGATGCAATTCCAGTCATTTCCAATCGTTTCATTACTCCTGTGGCAACATATTTTTACCTCGGCGATCCAGAAGGCTGTGATTTGGCGTGGACTCATTACCATGTGCGATCTCCCATCAGGCCTTGCTCCTGCGCGCGCACCCACACGATCTGACAAGTCTAAATGCATTAGTGCTGCCGCATGCATATTTATGGGCATATGGACTCGACCGGCCCCATATGCAGCGCGGCCCCGTCGAGTGTGTGCGGGGGTTCAGCCCAGAGCCCGGGGTGAGGACGGGGGTGTCGGGTCCCTGTGGTCCTGGCGGGGAAAGCAGGGGAGTCGACACGGAAGAGAGCGTCGCCAAAATGAAGTCAAACACTATCGAGCCGGCAGAAAAAGTACTTAGAATGCATGGGCAAACTCGAAGCCGGAGTTCTGGCTTTGCTAAAGATAAGAAAACTGGGAAAATTGAGCGTCGAGTTGAAGGGTAGAGCTGTCAAACGTGTTCATGACCAGAGATTAAGCGATATTAAAGGGAAAATATTATGCAAAAATTGACGTTTTTTGACATTTTAACCCTGTTCTAACAATGTCCCATCATCAAAAACACACCTAGAGTTGCATTTAGCTCCATTCACGCTATTTTGATGAATCCTAGTTAGAAAAATGAACACATAAAGGACAAATATTTAGCTAAATTTACTTTTTTGAGCTTTTAACCCTGTTCTAACAATGTTCCGTCATCAAAAACATACCTAGAGTTGCATTTAGCTTCATTCAGAGTAGTTTTATACATCCTGGTTAGATAATCCTCTCCCTATGAACACATAAAGGACAAACATTATGCTAAATTGACCTTTTTACGCTTTTAATCATGTTCTAACAATGTTCCATCATCATAAACACACCTACAATTGCATTTTAGCTGCATTCATGCTATGTTTGATGAATGCTAATCAGAAAATCCTCTCCCTCCCACCGTCAAAAACACTTCCTGCTGAACTCTCTCAATGTGGGATGTTTTTTTCTGATTTTTAACGTCACTTATTCGAGAATCTTCTACTGTTTTAAGCCTTTCTGCCTCTAAACACGATCACTGCAATTGCTAGGCTATATTAGCATTTCACGCAGTCCCTTAAGTAATAACATGACTAAATTGTGTAAGCGTTTGGCGCCCTCTACTGGCTGCATGAACTCAGTAAGTACCAGGGCAAACAGCAGAGACACAGATGTTCATTTAGTTTGTAATATTAACCAGGAATTAACGCTATAAACGTCAAACTGTGGACAAATAGTCAAAATGTTTAGTAAAATCTTAAGAATTATCATGTTTAGTACGTTTTAATGAAAAGCGTCATCATGTGCGCTTTAAGGATGAAGTCGATTAAGGTCGTTATTGCTGATTATTCCACAACAATATGCTGCTGCCCGGCGCTTTGGCCCGGTGTGACCTAAATAGTTTGCCGCTGCCCTCTCGTTTTGAACCTGCCAGATGAGTTTGGCTTCGTTTCAGCTCCTGTCATCTTTGATTAAGGCTCTGCTCCTGGTTTTTTCCTGTCCACTCCTCACCTGGACGACTCCTCGCCGCCGCCCGCTCCATCAGCCGTAATTACACCCACAACGAGCCGGGCGCTTTCAAAGGGGGAGGAGAAATATGGCTGAAAGAGAGAGCGAGATGAGAAACGAGTGCTGAGGAAACAGGGCTCTGATTCTGCGCTGAAATCAGTCAATTTTGTGGAAAAACGGGCAAAATCCAAGTGGAAGTGACAAAAATGACCCTGCAATTTGTTCAAAAAGTTTCTACTAACTAAATGTAACTGATTTCTACGCATTTCTAAACAGGAAGTTGCGTTTTTGTGGTGCTATAAATAAATCTGTCACATGTATAGCTACATCAAAATATGACGATAATATTGAAACTACTTTATGCCACTGACAAAATAAATAAAGTCATAGAATCACAGTGATATCTTTTATAAATTTACAACATCTTTTGAAAAAACATAACCTGCAACAAGTACAAAACCAAATAACACACTTAAATCATTATAATTTGTCCTAAACGTAATTTATTTGACTCTGCACTACATAGAAATAACAAGCAAAAACGACTATTGAAAGGAAAATGTACGCACGCTCCAAAACTATTGTTCCAACTTTTATTTGTTGAACGATAAGAAGTCGATATAGTAGTTATTGTGACAGGCCTAGCTACAAATTCTCCTTAAATTGGAGAAAGCCTTGTGCACAGATACATAAACAGTAAACATTTGGATTATTTAACGCTTTATCTGAGGCTGTAACTCTATAACAGGATATTTATTTAATCAATTGTTCTGCCGGTGGTTTCTTGGTCGATCCGAGTTTTTAGTTGTCAAATGTTTTGGGGGGATTTTACAGGATAAGGCGAGTTCTGATCTGGGTTAGGGTTAGATTTACTAAAAATTGACTGGAGAAAATATGCTAACCCTGAAATGTTTCTATCGCAACAGCAGAAAAAGAAGATAAAACATTCTCACAAAAGTTCAAATTAAAACACAAAGAGACACTAATAATCGAAAAACTCGAGCTAAAATAAAAGACATTTCTTTTTTTTCCTGGTCTACATTTGTGAGTTTAAAGTGCCTCTGACAGATTTCTCTAAAACGTAAAGATTTTACAAAATATTTTGCCCATTTGTCCCAAGTTTGACAGTTTATAGTGTTACTTCCTGGTTGGACATGAGCGGCAACTGTTACCATAGCAACCAGACTGTAAACAAGAGCCAAAACCCATATAAATTACACAATAGTTATGATTTTGACAATAAATAATACCTGATAACACCTTTATTTTACTGAATGATGGTTTAAACTGTCAGAAAAAACATGTCAGTTGCTGTACATTGTTGCTGTATTTTCAGTGGTACGTCGCTTATTGATGACATCACAGAGAGAAGTCGTTTTTTGTATAAATATTTGTAATCGCGTGGTCTTTTAGCCCAGTTAAATGTCTCTCTTTTTACGTTTGTGAACACTTAACTATCTGTATTGTGTCATTTAATTCAAACTAAACGCGCATTCCTTCACTCACAAAGTAAACCGTTTCAAGCTGAATCAGAACTGACCGGAGAGCGTTCGATTTCTGTTCATTTGGAATATAGACTACCACACTTTTATGCCCCGCTCCAACCATGAAATTAATCGATGAAGAGCTTAAAATGTCAAAACCTTCGATGGTTAATGGACAGAGTCGACGCACTGCGCTTTTGTTCGATCGCCTCCTCTTTTCTCTCTGTTTGTTCTAACATTTCTGTCCTTCTCTAAACCCTCAATTTCTCCGTCACAAAGCCCATTTCTGCGTGCACTTTTTTATTTATTTCCTGCAAAGCTTTTGATGTCTGACAAATGGCTCCGTGTCCAATAAGCCTCGCCGCTCTCTGTAAGAACAGCTTTTTATTTTGGCAGATTTTTTTGGACACTTTTATTTTATCTTATATTGCGCTACCCTTTCATCATGACACATTCAGCGCCGCATATCAATGTAATCTACTCCTTTCACCGGGAAAAGCAAAGCGCACATCAGATAGTACGACTCGAATTCAGACGATAAGCAACATGTCAAATATTTTTCTTTCTTATTTTGAGCACAAATGTCGTCCAGTTGGAGAACATTTTAAAGGCCTTTTATTTTGCTAAATTGACTCTTTGAACATTTTTTTAGTCATTAAGAAACTTTCCTACTACATTTATAGTAATTCAAACATTTTTCCCTTCCTTCTTTGTCTCCTGAGCTCAGGACAGCCTGTTTCACCTTATGATGTCATTCGGTGGTAATCCAGGAAGTGCTCCTCTGTGTTTTTGAAGTACACTTGACTTATTTAGATCTTTTTGGCTGCTGTTATCGTTCCCTCATCAAAAAAAAAGAAAAAAAAAAGCTGTATTTAGCTTCATTCATGCCGTTTCGTTAATCCTGTTTACACGGTCTTCTCCTCCTGAGCCTCAGCAAACACTGAGTTTCAAATTTCCCTGTTTTGTGATGTCAAAGGTAGCGATCCGGAGGTCTCTTGTGCTTTTAAAAAAAATACATAAATCATCTCCAGACTCGACTTCGAACATTTCTCATCAACTCCGCGCTTACGTTAGCATCGGGCAAGCTAGCTTTTGTTTATTTCCCTGTGGTATTCCCGCCGCAGCCTGTTGATGGAGCGCTAAAACCAAACCCCGATGAAAACGCCTGACTGAAACTCCCAATACATACATCATTTGTAGTTCTAAACGTAAAGCACGTTTTAAAGGACAATAAAAATACAAAAAATACTGAATATTTGTTCTTTAATTTTAAACTAAATGTATGGCTTAATGTACAAATCAAAATCAAAAGCTTGAAATACTAAATCAAGATCAAAACAAGGCAAAAAATAGGATTTAATAAGAAAAATAATGCATAAAATCTGCCTTTTTTAACATTTCACTTTCAAAAAACACTGCTTTTCTGTCACACCGAAGCTTTTGTTGTTGCTATATATTAATTTCCCAACAATAACAAGAAAATAAACATATCTGAAAGCTACTATCTGTAAACAAGTTTATCCGAATCGAACAAGAAACCCACAAACACAATTTTGCAAGCGTCTTCAGCTCCGTCATCATCTGTTGTTGTTGTTTGTTGTCGAAAGCTGCTGCTGCTGCTGCTGCTGCTGCTGCTGCTGCTGCTGCTGCTGCTGCTGCTGCTGCTGCTGCTGCTGCTGCTGCTGCTGCTGCTGCTGCTGCTGCTGCTGTTGTTGATGTTGTTGATGTTGTTGTGGCGACAGTAAAAATGATTTGTTGCAGTGAGTTGAGTGCTGCACATAAAAAGGGGCGTGGCAGCGTGGGCCTAATGGCGTCATAATGGGAGTCCGGGTGGTAGCGTTAGCATTAGCATAAATAATTCACGGCGATGGATCAGAGAGAGGCAGCGATTAGCTCGGCGGATCGATAGCGGCCTTTCCCTCGACAGAAGGCCACACTGCGGTGCTCTGTGTTTGTTTGACGTTATTGTCGCATTTGTTTGGGTCAGAGCGGGTCATTATTTCAGTTTTAGTGTCAAGATCAGTGTGAAAGCGCTCCCTAACAACAAGTCGTCACCGTCTTGTTTCCGTTGTAGTTCACACGGAGCAGACGAGCCCAACAGAAAATAAGTTCTACATGGACTAAAAAGCCGTTTTCAGACTGACCAGGAAATCGGTGCGTTGTGACTTGTTGTTGCTCGTGTTCATTAAACATTTTACACAAATCAATCTACTTTATGTAACATTTTAGCGTCAGACTTTTCCCTCGTTCGTCATTAGCTTTAACAGAGTTCTCGTCAAACGGAAGCGCGTTTACAACAAAAGTGCAAAAAGCGGCAAAAGTGGGCGGGGCAGAATAAGGTCAATACGACAGGTCAGACGTCACATTTCACTCAAACATACTGAACATGATTATATTTAAGATATTTAAGTTTCTCCCCAGTTTGACAGTTTTTTGTAAAGTTTATAATGTTGCTTCCTGGTTAGACATGAGCTGCAGGTGATTCTACAACTGTTACCATAGCAACCAGACCGTAAACAAGGGCCAAAATCCATATAAATTACACAATAGTTATGATTTGACCAGTATTAATACCTGATAACACTTTTATTTTGCTGAATGACCGTTTAAACTGTCAAAATATGTCAGTTGCTGTAAATTGGCTTTGTGTTTTCAATGGTTTGTCGCCTTCTGATGACATCACTTCCTGTCATTTTAAAGTGAACCTGTCATATAGAAAAAGTAATTTACGTTAAGGTTTGTGTTTTTGGATTCAAGTTTGCGTTGAAATGATTTAATTCTGCATCTAAAACTCTCAAAATGATTATTGTTTTAGTTCTTGCTATTTTTTATGACCTGAAAAATCTCGTTTTATATATTTACATCCTGTTTTGTCACAATTGGAATCATGATTATTTGAAACAATTACTTTGGGGGAAAGAATACACATTATCAAAGAGTTAATTTGCAAAAACACAGATATTTTCCAAGTAAATTTGAGCGATGAAATATTTAGACTGCAGTAAAACGTATGTATATTTTGCTTATGTAAAAAAAAATCTATATACAAGTATTAAACTGTGAGCAGCAAATCACTTTTTCAAACGTTCGTCTGTTTTTGTAAATGAACGCTAATGTTTAGTGATTCATGATTTTAAAACTGTTGCTGTGCTTCAGATTTTGAGACCGTCATTCAAAACTGAACTTAAAGGGCCTATGACAGGTTGAAATACACATTTGACTAAAATGCAGTAAAGATACATATAATCAAATTTCTACTAAAATCTTTACAAATTTTACCCCAGTTTAGCTATTTTTTTAGGTTTTAAATTTTACTTCCTGGTTGTAAAGTATGACATCACACTAGGAAATTACCATAGCAACCACACTGTGCATTGGTCAAAACTCATCTAATGTCACAGATTTGTTCATTTGACAAAGAGAAATGCATGTGATCATCTTTATTTTGTTGAATTAATGCTTACAGGGTCAAAAAAGTTTTGTGTAAATTATACATAACCTTTGTCTCCCCAGTGTGATGTCATCAGTTTGTTTGTTTGTCTGTAATTGTCAACAGATTTTTCAACATTTCTCCACAAACAGTGACCTGAATTGGTGTAAAACTACAATTTATATTTACAAGAGGCATTAATGCATTGAAGAAAGTCAAAACTTATAAAAACCCGTCATACGCACTTTAATAGATTCATTTTTACCGCATTATTTCGACTGTAATTCACTGGAGCACTAATGGTATTCATGGTTGGATTTTGATTAATTGCAGAGTTCTGTCAGAATGAATGGACTTGTACCGTGTGAAAAATGAACGTCTGAAATACTGAAACGACTTTGATTCAGAACATCGAGTAAGTTTGATTAGATAATATTGCATGCATTGAAAAGCACACACAACTTTTTCACAGTCAGGCAATGTCTTCTGCGGGATTTAATGAGAGAATTAGCATGGGGAAATAAACTAAAGCTAGCTTGACCCGACATACGTTTAAAGAACAGGATTCAAGGCAGAAATGCTCAGAATTATCAGATTTATAACAACACATTTTATTTATAAGCGCCTTTCAAAACACCCAAGGACACTGTACATGACAAGAAATAAAAACAACAGAATAAAACCCACAAACAGAACTGGATGATGGTGTTGGAGTGACTGAGTTCTGTGGTGTAGGATTGTCTGAACAGGTGAGTTTTGAGTCTGGATTTGAAAAGTGGAAGGGTGTCTATGTTATGGAGGTCAAGAGGGAGAGAGTTCCAGAGCTGAGGAGCAGAGCGAGGGGACAGAGAGCTGGAGAGAGGAGGACCGGAGGGAGCGAGAGGGAGTGGAGATGTGGAGGAGGTCAGAGATGTACGGTGGAGCCAGGTCATGGACAGCTTTGAAAGTGTTTAGGAGAATTTTGAAGTGAATCAGTTGTTTTATGAGGAGCCAGTGAAGTTGTTGGAGGATGGGGGTGATGTGATGGTGGGAGGGCGTCCTGGTGATGGTGCGGGCTGCACAGTTTTGGAGAAGCTGCAGTTTCTGGAGGGATTTATTGGGGAGACCAAAGAGGAGAGAGTTACAATAATCGATCCGGGAGGTGACTAGACTGAGGACAAGTATGGCTGTGGTGTGAGGAGTGAGAGAAGGGCGGAGACGAGAGATGTTGCGAAGGTGGAAGTAGGCAGAACGGGTGATGTTGTTGATGTGGGAGTGGAAAGAAAGGGTGCTGTCGAGGATGACACCCAGACTCTTGAATTGAGGGGAGGGGAGGACGGTGGAGTCATTGATAGAAAATTGTGAAACTGTTTGATTTTGAGAGAGTGGAAGGGGTGCCTACCGGTAGATTTATGGACTTAAAAATCGCTTCGGAGCTCTACCTTTGACCTCACAAAGTTTGAAACTGACTTTTTGGAGAGGACCTCGTAAACAAGATTAATAAAACTAGCGAAAATGAAGCTAAACACAACTCCGGGTGCGTTTTTTGATGAGAAAACAATGTTATGATACGATTAAAAGCTCAAAAAAGCCAATTTGCATAATATGTGTCCTTCTAAATCTACATTTTTCTCGGTTTAAATGACCACATACTTTTCATTGATGGTAAAAATAAGCGGTAGACGTAGCTGGCCTGTAAAGACTTTTAATGATCTGTGACATGGCCGGTTTCTGTGGACTTTACACATACTCGAACGAGGGCAGCAGCTCGGAGACTCTGATCTGCTCTGCGTCTATAAGGTCCTCATTAGTTAATTAAGAAACTCGCCGTAACGAGCCACGTGTCATCGCCGTTTTATCCGCACATCCCGCACCGCTGCGTCTGGTCCGGGAACGGTGTAGAGATAAATGTGGAATACTGATGAATGATTAACTAGGTAAATAAATGAACGAGTGAGTTAATGAGTGTTTTCTGGGATCTGGTCCAAAATGGCACCAAATGTGGATTTAATAATGTAAAGATGGACATATGAGCTAACGCGGCTAACGTCTCGACTGCGAAATGGGTAGCAAGACTCTTCGAAATGTAAAGATTCTTCCAAAATGTTCAGCGCTTTGAGTCGTAGTGTCTGATTATGTTAAAGGAGACGTATTGTGCAGTCAACTTAATGAGCTTTTAACCACGTCATAATGGTTTCTTCTCATCATTAATGCACTGGAAGTATTTAGAGGGATTCATGCATGTTTGAAAGATCTCAGATAAATGATAGTGCCCTCTTGCCTCTCGTACGTGCACACTGCTTTGTACTTTGCTCTTCTTTTTAAAAAATTTGTTCTACATTTACAAAAACAAAACACAAACAAAAAAATAAATAAACAAATAAAACATTGAGCAGCTGTTGTCAGGCAGGATTAGTGTTCCATGTTCCAAAGCTCAAACCTTAACCAAATTAACTTTTTCCATCCCTAATCCAGGCCCAACCTTTCCCTGATTATGAAATAATACAAGGAAAAACAACAAAGACAAAAACATGACAAAAACATGACTAAAAGTGACAAAAACGCAAGAAAAACATGACAAAAACATGACTAAAAGTGACAAAAACACAAGAAAAACATGACAAAAACATGACTAAAAGTGACAAAAACTCAAGAAAAACATGACAAAAACATGACTAAAAGTGACAAAAACGCAAGAAAAACATGACAAAAACATGACTAAAAGTGACAAAAACACAAGAAAAACATGACAAAAACATGACTAAAAGTGACAAAAACACAAGAAAAACATGACAAAAACATGACTAAAAGCGACAAAAACGTGACTAAAAACAACAAAGACGCGTTTAAATATGACAAACACAACTGAACGTGATAAAAATGCGATTAAAGTGACAACATTGTGTTAAAAAATCACCTAAATTGTGCAGCTGTATTAAAGGCAATAGAAAAATACAAAATGAACACTTATGTGATCGAATCGAAATCATGATGAACATTTTTCTTGCCATACCGCCCAGGCCTAACCACAACCATGTGTTCGAGCTGTTTGCAAACATCAATTGATTTATTTTTTCGCCTCATTAAAATGAACGGGATAGATCGTTTGCATGAGTACCAGTGTGAGCAGCTGCTCCAAACACGTCAGTCCTGGAAGCTTCTATGACATAGTCCTCCCCAGTCGCACTAAATGTGATCCCATGGGCCCTTAATTACTGACACTCTGCTCCGGCTGATGTGTCATGACCACTTTAACCGAATCACGGCGGCTCTGATAGTTTGCCGTCCGTCGTGCCGTTTCCCGCGCTGGACGGCTGGATGTGACGGCGGCGTTAAAGGGGAGACGCTACGCTAGCTCCGAGGGCGACGCGGATCAGGCGGGCTCCGGCTCTGTCCCGCTCCTCTGTCCCGCCTCTGTGCACCGCGACCCACTTGTACGTCCAGGAACAAGAAGGCTCTGTGCGCGGGCAGCCACCTGGGCCACAGAGAGAGGGAGGGGGGGGGGGGAGAAGAGGGAGGGAGAGAGAGACTGGAGAGAGGGGGAGAGAGAGAGAGAGGGAGGAAAGAGGAGAGATAGAGAAGAGGGAGGAAAGAGGAAAGACAAGAGAGAGGGGGGTGAAAGAGGGAGAAGAGGGAGAGAGAGAGAGACAGGAGAGGGGGAGGAGAGAGGGAGAAGAGGGAGAGAGAGAGACAGGAGAGGGGGAGGAGAGAGAGAGAGGGAGGGAAGAGAAGAGACAGGAGAGAAGGAAGAGAGAGGGAGGAAAGAGGAGAGACTGGAGAGAGGGGGAGAGAGAGAGAGAGGGAGGGAGGAGAGAGAGAGAGGAGCGAGAGAGAGGTAGGAAAGAGATAAGAGAGGTGGTAGAGAGAGAGGGAGGAGAGAGAGGAGAGACAGGAGAGAGCGAAGAGAGAGGGAGAGGAGAGCGGGAAGAGAGGGAGTGGAAGGAAGAGGAAACAGGAGAGAGGTAGAGGTGAGAGAGAGGAGGAGGAGGGAGAGAGCGGGAGAGGGGGAGGAAGAGGAGAGACAGAAAAGAGAGAAAGGAGGGCGAAGACAGGGAGGTAGAGAGAGAGGATGAGAGAGAGGCAAGAGGATAAAGAGGGAGGAGGAGTAGTTGTGGAAAAAGAGGAGGGTGAAAGAGGAGATGGTGGTGCTGGGAGGGGCTGAGTGAGGGGCGGGGGAGATCGATAGAGTGAGAGGAGAGAGAGAAATGGCAAGGAAGGAGGAGAAAGAAAGAAGGGGGGAGGAAGGGAGGAGGGAAAGGGAGGAAGAGTGCAAGAGGAAAAGAAAAAAATGAGGAGAAAAGGAGCGAGGGAGAGAAAAAGCAAGAGTAGAGAGCGAGGGGAGAGAGAAAGGGAAAGAAGGGGAGGGTTTGAAGGTATCGAGAGAGAGATGAGAGGAGAGAGGGAGGAAGACGAGGGAGAGAAAGTCCAAGGAGGACCATAAAGAGAGAAAAAGGCGAGAGAGAGAGGGGGAAAATGATGAAGTAAGAGGAGAGAAGATGGAATAAAAAAGAGATAGACAAAATGGGTTAGAAAAGAGAGCAGGGGAGGAAGGGAGGACGGAAAAGGGAGGAAGATAAGCTTGAGAGAGAGACAGAGGTATATTTAAAGAGAGCAAGAGGAAAGGAGAACGATGAGGAGCGAGGGAACGAGTGAGAGCGAAAGTAAGAGTTGTGGAAAAATAGAGAGGGAAGAACAACCGAGAGAGGGAAAGAAAGAGAGGGTTTGAAGGTATCGAGAGAGAGAGGAGAGAGGGAGGAAGACCAAGGAGGACTGTAAAGAGAGAAAAAGGCAAGCAAGAGAAAGAGGAAAATGATGAGAAGTAAGAGGAGAGAAGATGGAATAAAAAAGAGATAAAGAAAATGGGTTAGAAAAGAAAGGAAGGAGGAAGGAAGATGAGCTTGAGAGAGAGACAGAGAGGAATATTTACAGAGAGCAAGAGGAAAGGAAAACATTGTGTAAAAATAGAGAAAGAGGGGAGGGAAGAACAAGCGAGAGAGAAGGGGAGAGTTTGAAGGTATCGAGAGAGAGAGGGAGGAAGATGAAGAAGAGGAAGTCCAAGGAGGAACAGATCAAGAGAGAAAAAGACGAGAGAGAGGGGAAAATGACGAGAAGCAAGAGGAGAAAAGATAGAATAAAAAAGAGATAAACAAATGGTTTCGAAAAGAGAGGGAGGAGGGAAAAGAGAGGAAAGGAGCGAGGGAACGAGTGAGAGCGAAAGCAAGAAATGTGGAAAAAGAGAGAAAGGGAGGAAGAGAGAGAAGAGAAAGTCCAAGGAGGAACAGATAAAGATAGAAAAAGGTGAGCGAGAAAGAGAGAGGGGATAACGAGAAGTAAGAGGAGAGAGGATGGAATAAAATAGAAATAAACAAAATTGGTTAGAAAAGAGAGGGAGGAGAGAAAAGGGAGGAAGGTGAGCTTGAGAGAAAGACTGAGAGAAATAGAGGAAAGGAAAACATTGTGGAAAAATAGAGAGAGAGGAGGGTAGAACAAGCGAGAGAGAAGGGGAGAGTTTGAAGGTATCGAGAGAGAGAGGCACGAAGATGAAGGAGAGAAAGTCCAAGGAGGAACAGATAAAGAGAGAAAAAGGTGAGCAAGAGAGAGGAAAATGACGACAAGTAAGAGGAGAGAAGAGAAGATGGAATAAAAAAGAGATAAACAAAATGAAATAGCAAAGAGAGAGAGGGAAGACATAAAGCAAGAGAAAGAAGACGGAGAGACAGAGAAAAGCCGCCCTGGAGGAGAGAACGGCAGCTAATAGTTTCCAATAGTGCTGTTTGTTCAGAGATACAAAGGCCCAGGTTTATTTGCACAGATTTGTCCCATAAGTCATCTCTCCCTCTCTGTGTTTACTCCGGGGATCACACAGAAAAGACTCTCGCTCGTTTTTAAAGGGACAGTGTGGCCCTCTGTGGTTTGGCTCGGTGAACAGATGGTTTCTGCTGTGATGATTTCCATATTGATTTGAAAGGTTTGGCACTGGTTCCCGGTTCAGGTTATCCACCGGTCTGAGCTCTACTGACCTCTGTTGGTGGAAGAACTGGGCGAAATGGCGAAAAATGATGATGGTTTTGTCATGATTTGTGTTCACTTTGTGTTTTTCTACAATAACAGAGCTGTAATGGAGCTGCACGATTTAGGAAAAATGGCTAATTGTGATTTTTCGAACACAATTTGGTCGCTTTTAGTCGCGTTTTTGTCACGTTCGGTTGTGTTTGTCATTTTTAAATGCGTCTTTGTCACTTTTAGTCGCGTTTTTGTCACGTTCGGTTGTGTTTGTCATTTTTAAACGCGTCTTTGTCACTTTTAGTCGCATCTTTGTCATTTTTAGCCATGTTTTTCTTGCCTTTTTGTCACGTTCAGTTGTGTTTGTCATTTTTAAACGCGTCTTTGTCACTTATAGTCGTGTCTTTGTCGTTTTTAATTGCGTCTTTGTGGCTTTTAGCTGCGTTTTTCTTACTTTTTGTCACATTCAGTTGTATGTGTCATTTTTAAAAGCATCTTTGTCACTTTTAGTCATATCTTTGTTGATGTTAGGCACGTTTTTGTTGCTTTTGAATGCATTTTTTTGCTAATTACATCCATTAAAATTGCAATTTTGTGTGGATTTGGTTTAATTGTGCAGCTCTGGTCTTTAAGAGGTAAATAAAGTCATCTGCTCAGAGGCTTCAGAGGCTAAACAACAGGAGAAAAAGTGTGTTTGAACAGACAGCTGCATTAAAGAGACAAACAGTCAATCACAATACGACGATTTCACAAAAATAGCAATAATTTTATCATCATATCGCCCAGACCTAACTAGTGGTGTTTGTTTAGCATTTTTAAACATCTTTTTAGTTCACGTCTCCAGTTGTTCTGATTTGAAAAGCTGAACAGTGAATATGCAGATCCTTCCATACAGAATACATTGACCTTTTCAATACTTTACAATATGGCTATTCAAGTGGCGGCCCGTGGGCAAAATCCAGCCCGTCCAGCAATTTGGTGCGGCCCAAGATGTAGTTTACGGCAGTTGTAATCCAAATCTAGACCTTAGCGAGGTTTGGTCTTGGTTTAAACACGGTCTAGTCCTGTTTAAACTAATTTTGCTGGTTTAATTCTGTTGGTTAACGATCGACACGGCGTTTGTCTTTGCTTCGTCCTGTTTTAGCTCTTTGTGAATCAGATTTTGTTGTAACTTTGATTGACAGGCAGAGTAACCAATCTGAGAAACACATGGTGCGTTCATTTCAAAATAAACCTTTTTATTTATTAATTTTCACTTTGTACCCGGGAGCCCAGACTGGAGCCTGTACCAGTGACTTTGGGCCTTTGGTTACACACGTTACACAAATCCCTTTGCTTTCCGTATGCAAATTATTTCCCCCAAACAAGGAAATGGTGTTGAGGAAATGTTAAAAAAAAGACACACACATTGCACATCCAAAAATGTTATAAACCTGAGCTAAGAATCAATCAATGAAGTTAGAAAACAAACCAAAAAATAAGGATTTTCGCAACAGTTAGAGCTTCTGTTTGCTCTGTTTCACACCACAAATGATGTTTCGGGCCAAAGACAAGAAAAAGGGCTTGCGAAATAAAAAATTGGGAGCTCTATTTGTTGTATTTTTTATTTATTTAACTTTAATTTAACCATTGAGATTCAAAACCTCAGGCAGCAAAGTTTGACACAGTTACAATGAACAGACAGCATTAAAATAACAGACTGTGAAAAACAAAGACGTCTTACGAGTAAAAAAGAACGAATTAAATGACAGAGAAAGTGAAACGGCGTGGATTTCTGCAGGATTAACAAACAAAGCTCTAAACTCTGTAAATCTGAGGTAAAAGAAGTGGTATATTTTGTTTTGTGCTGCAAATAAGTGGCTGTGATTGAACGTTTCAGAATTGGTTTGTGAACGCCATTGTCGCCACATTGTAATGTAAAAAAAGAAAGAAAAATCACATTGTCGACGTGGAGCTGATTGTCAAGATTCAGTTCTGTCCACAATGGCTCAGATTGTTGTCCATAATCTTTATCCTTTTGTTACAAACTCCATTTTCATATATCAACAGTTTTTGTAAAGAGCAATGCATTCAAAGTGCTTCACAGACACAACACAACGTCAACTAAAATACAAACAAATAAAAGCACGAACCAGGACTATTCAGCTTTAAAACCAGGACTGAACCAGGACTGAACCAGGACTGAACCAGGACTGAACCAGGACTGAACCAGGACTGAACCAGGTCTAAACCAGGTCTAAACTAGGTCTAAACCAGGACTGAACCAGGTCTAAACCTGTTCTAAAACAGGACTACACCGAGGCTGAACCAGGACTAAACCAAGACATATACCAGAACTATACCAGGGCTACAACAACCCTAACCCTAAACCAGGTTTAATCCGGGTCTAAACCAGGTCTAAACCAGGTCTAAACCAGGAATAAACCAGGTCTAAACCAGGTCTAAACTAGGTCTAAACCAGGACTGAACCAGGTCTAAACCTGTTCTAAAACAGGACTACACCGAGGCTGAACCAGGACTAAACCAAGACATATACCAGAACTATACCAGGGCTACAACAACCCTAACCCTAAACCAGGTTTAATCCGGGTCTAAACCAGGTCTAAACCAGGTCTAAACCAGGAATAAACCAGGTCTAAACCAGGTCTAAACCAGGTCTAAACCAGGACTAAACCAGGACTAAACCAGGTCTAAACCAGGAATAAACCAAGGCTAAATCAATAACAAGAGATACAATATTATCTATATTTTTGAAGTTGTGTTGAGGGCCGGAGCATGTCCCTTGGAGGGCCTGATTTGGCTCCCGGGCCCTCAGTTGAATAGCCCTGGCATAAATAGTTGTTTACAAAGTATTTAAAGTTCACATGACACGGCACATTTTACTAAAACGCTGTGAACATGATTATATTTGAGATTTTACTAAACATTTTGCCTCATTTTCCACAGTTTGACAGTTTTTGTAAAGTTCATAATGTTACTTCCTGTTTGAACACGAGCAGCAACTGTTACCTAGCAACCATACTGTAAACAGGAGCCAAAATCCATAAAAAATACACAATAGTTGATGATTTGACCATAAATAACACCTTTATTTTGTTGAATGATGGTTCAAACTGTCAGAAAAATGTGTCCGTTGCTGTAAATTGTCTCTGTATTTTCGATGAAACGTCACTTATTGATGACATCACAGAGGGGAGAGTTCAGCTTTTGAACTCAGCTCTACTTCCTGTCATTTTAAACTCTCCATTTCTCCACAATCTGCAGCTTCACGGATGTAAAACTATGATAAACATTCAGCACGTGTTCTACCCACCAAACTAAGTCATAATTACTAAAACATAAGACTCTTTCAGGTTCACTTTAATAGATGGTTTAAATCCTTCTGAGCGTGATACAGTCTGCCTCCGCTGAAAACCCATGCATCTTTCACGACACAAAACACCACTAATAGTTTGACTGGCCACGTTTGCTGTTTGCTGTCGGCTCCCGGTTTATTTGCGCAGATTTGTCCCCGCGATAAACTCATCTCTGTCTGTTTGCTCGCGGAATAAGACGACAACAGAGCAATCCAATCCGAGCGCTCGGCAGCACACAGTACAGTTCTCTTTGCTTACACTGCACTCTCGCCTGTTGTAATCACTCAGGAGTCGCGTGTGAGTCGGACAGTGCCTCGTCTTTGCACGAACGCTCAGCAGGGGGCGCTCTTCGTGTCGGAGCACAGCGGGAGGCACTCGTTTTTCACACAGCCGCGTTGTTGAAACTCAAATTAAATGCTATTTCTCTGGCAACTGAATGGACAGTATAGTGTTTCGTTGTTGTAGAGATAAAACAATGATCATAAAAGAGATTAGATTGAACGTTTGGCAGGTAATTACTTCTACGCTGATATTTGTAATATTAAAAGGATACTTTAATATAGATTTGATTAAAGGTAGGAATGCACAATTAATCGAATCGAAATCGTCAGTGCAAATGCCATAATTTCCTCCACAAACTACAAAATATTCAGTTTTATTCTGCAAAAAAACTACTAACCTTGTAGTTTAGATTGTTGTTAAAACATGTTCTGAAACAAGTGAGAAAAAACGTGACTAAACAACAAAGAACAAAAACGCAATCAAAAAGCGTCAAAGGGGTGACAAAAAGTATCAAAACATGACCTAAAGCAACTGAAGGCAAAAAAAGTTTGACTACAAGCGACAAAAGTGAGATTAAAAGAGACAAAAGCACAACTAAAAGCAATAAAAGTGCAGCTACAAGCAACAAAAATGCAACAAAAACGCAATTAAAAGGAACTAAAAGTGTCAAAAAGGGACAAAAAGTGACAAAAGCACGACTAAAGGCAACAAAACGGTAAATAAAAGTCACAAAAGCGCAACTCAAAGTGACTTAAAGCGACAAAAATGAGATTAAAAGCAACAAACACGTGCACATAGAAGGGCTTTGTGCATTTGAGGACGAGGAAGAAGTCGGTGCTTTTCTCTCAACTGGATTTCTTGATTTCTCGGCTTGTTCCGCAGGCGAGAGCCTGTCCAGATTGATAAAGTGTAGAACTAAGAACTAGAGTGATACACACATCAATCTATCATGAGCAGGTTATTCAAAACACCCACACGATAGAAAAGTATTATCCTTTTTTCATATTCTGAATGAAAAGTCGATTATGTAATTATCGTGACAGGCTTAATCATAAAACCTGTACTTTAACCGTATACACAACAGGGAGAACAAGCAAAATGTACTCGGAAACGCCTTGTTATTGTGAATGTCCAGTCCTGCACCACCAGGTCAGACACGTGTAAACAAATCAACACCCTCACCATTCAGCCAGTACAATCCACCTTTACCCATTCAGTCTTTCCTCCGTCCGTGCCAGAGATCGGACAAAAACCTCGTCCCTCCGGAGCCGCCCTTTTCTCTGGCTCTTTTCCCACTTCCTGTTTTTGTTTACCGCCACTTCCTGTGTGCCAAGACGACCGAACACGTTCCTCTTTAGCCAAAAAAAGGGGTGGGAAAAAATAAAAACCCGCACACAAAGCGTCCGCGCAGATAATGGCGCTGGGCGTTTTGGACGGAGCGAGCGCCGCAGTTAACGAGGCCCGGCTGATGGACTCGGAGTCATTAGACGAGGTGCGCCGCCCGAGGGGAATCAACGCCGTTTTAATAAGAGCGCCGTCGTTTCTCCTGCCAGCTCCACGCCATTCCGCTGGGCCGGGCCTCAGTGCCTTCTCATTTGTTTAAGATTTGTTAAAACGTAACTAAAAGCAAAACTAAAACGCAACCAAAAATGCAACCAAAAAGTGTCAAAAGGGTGATAAAAAGCATCAAAACATAACTTAAAACAACTGAAGGCAAAAGTGTGATTAAAAGAGACAAAAACACAACTAAAAGCAATAATAGTGTGGCTACAAGCAACAAAAATGCAACTTAAAGTGTCAAAAAGTGACAAAAGTACGACTGAAGACAACAAAAAGGTCAATAAAAGCGACAAAAACGTGGATAAAAGCACAAATAAAAGCGTCCAAAAATGCCATTCTGCCGGGCCTCGCTGCCTTCTCATTTGGTTGAGATTTGTTAAAACATATTCTGAAACAAGTGAGGAAAAACGTGACTAAAAGCAACAAAAATGCAACAAAAATACAACCAAAAAGTGTCAAAATGGTGACAAAAAGCATCAAAACATGACTTAAAGCAACCAAAGGCAAAAAAAGTTTGACTACAAGCGACAAAAGTGTGATTAAAAGAGACAAAAACACAACTAAAAGCAATAAAATTGTGGCTGCAAGCAACAAAAATGCAACTAAAAGTGTCAAAAAGTGACAAAAGTACGACTAAAGACAACAAAAAGGTGAATAAAAGCGTCAAAAAAGTGGCTAAAAGCAACAAAAGCACAAATAAAAGCGTCAAAAAATGCCATTCCGCCGGGCCTCGCTGCCTTCTCATTTGTTTCGGCCGATGCCTCTTTACCTTTTTACCGGCCCGGGTCGGACTCGGCGCCGTAACATCCTCCGGGCGCGTGTTTTTCGAAGGGATGCGGGGAGTAAATTGTTGCTGTTACTTGTTAATATGCTAATTTTGTGCTGCGGTTGGAGGAAAGCAGCGGGATAATGGACCTTGTCGTTAATATAAATGAGCGGGGGCGACATGTGCAGAGTGTGCTTATGACGGGCATTACACTATCGTTTTGTAATTTACTATATATCATCGACGTGGATTTTCTTAAAACACTGTCGAAAATATAGACCTGAGAAGAAGCTCTGGCTCTTTCAATTTATCGAGTGTTTGACCTGTGCACAAGTAAGAGTGATCTGCCCCTGACAAAAATGACCTTTCCTTTAACATTTTTAACCAAATAATTGTTGAAATATTTTGAATTAAGCTTTCTAGATACAGAATATTTATGAATAAAGTGAGGAAAATCAGAAATTGTCTGATTTTTTTGCCATTTTTCTTTAATGATGTCACTGTGTTTGTTATAAAAGTCTTTAAGTTTGTGTTTTAGAGTCTGTTTAGTCCAAAGAACAACGACATCATCAAAATACAACTGACATTATTGTTTAGTCGACTTCATGATTATTCTACTGATTGTTGATGCTATAATGTCTGTTCTATTAAAATAAAAACAACAAATACAAAACCGAGCCTAATAAGTTTGAAAGTTTTCTCTTTTTTTCATTTTAAAAACAGAACATTTGTATCAGATGAAGACGTTGCTGTTACTGTGATGTATTTTGTTTGTGGCGACATCAATACTTTTGAGATATTTTCTGCCGCCCCTCCATGTTTCCATAAAGCAAGAAGATAATGAACAGTAATAAAACACGTCCTTCTAAACCCTGCACCTTTCAGATCAGTCAGGACCAGTTCAGTTTGCAGAAATTAAAGGACCTTAAACCGTAAGATCAACAGGAAAGGTTTATGGAGCCAATTAGCCTATCAAATTATGATAGGATTTTTTCCCCCTTCACTCATCACAATTTTGATTAGATTAGATTTTGTCTCATAAAATAACAAATAAAAATGTCTTTCACTATTAATTCTCTTTTTTCAATGTCCACTCCCCACTTCATCCATAGATTTCTGTGACATTGTAACTTCAAAAGTCATTTTCGTTAAATGCATTTTTCTCCCTCAGAGACATAAAGATCAGCCTTAAAGTAGATCCTACACCAAACTGTACAATCTGGACTCAACAAGATTATGACCGAACAGAAGAGACAGAAGTATTTGACTAAAAGTGACAAAAACGTGACAAAAAGCGACAGAAACGTGACTAAAAGCAGCAAAAACATGACTAAAAGCAACAAAAATGTGACTAAAAGCAACAGAAACGTGACTAAAAGCAGCAAAAACATGACTTAAAGCAGCAAAAGCGTGACTAAAAGCGACAAAAACGTGACTAAAAGCAGCAAAAACGTGACTAAAAGCAGCAAAAACATGACTAAAAGCAATAAAAACGTGACTAAAAGCAACAAAAACTTGACTAAAAGCAGCAAAACCGTGACTTAAAGCAGCAAAAACGTGACTAAAAGCAACAAACACATGACTTAAAGCAGCAAAAACATGACTAAAAGCGACAAAAATGTGACTTAAAGCAACAAAAACATGACTAAAAGCAACAAAACGTGACTAAAAGCGACAAAAACATGACTTAAAGCGACAAAAACGTGACTAAAAGCAGCAAAAACATGACTAAAAGCAGCAAAAACATGACTTAAAGCAGCAAAAACATGACTTAAAGCAGCAAAAACATGACTAAAAGCAGCAAAAACGTGACTAAAAGCGACAAAAACGTGACTAAAAGCGACAAAAACTTGACTAAAAGCAGCAAAAACATGACTAAAAGCAGCAAAAACGTGACTAAAAGCAGCAAAACCGTGACTTAAAGCAGCAAAAACGTGACTAAGAGCATCAAAAACTTGACTAAAAGCAACAAACACATGACTTAAAGCAGCAAAAACGTGACTAAAAGCGACAGAAACGTGACTTAAAGCAACAAAAACATGACTAAAAGCAGCAAAAACATGACTTAAAGAAGCAAAAACGTGACTAAAAGCGACAAAAATGTGACTTAAAGCGACAAAAACGTGACTAAAAGCAGCAAAAACATGACTAAAAGCAACAAAAACGTGACTAAAAGCAGCAAAAACATGACTAAAAGCAACAAAAACGTAACTAAAAGCACCAAAAACAATACTAAAAGCGACAAAAACGTGACTAAAAGCAACAAAAACATGACTAAAAGCAGCAAAACATGACTTAAAGCAGCAAAACATGACTTAAAGCAGCAAAAACATGACTAAAAGCAGCAAAAACGTGACTAAAAGCGACAAAAACATGACTAAAAGCAGCAAAAACATGACTTAAAGCAGCAAAAACATGACTAAAAGCAGCAAAAACGTGACTAAAAGCGACAAAAACGTGACTTAAAGCGACAAAAACTTGACTAAAAGCAGCAAAAACATGACTAAAAGCAGCAAAAACGTGACTAAAAGCAGCAAAACCGTGACTTAAAGCAGCAAAAACGTGACTAAAAGCAGCAAAACCGTGACTTAAAGCAGCAAAAACGTGACTAAAAGCAACAAAAACGTGACTTAAAGCAGCAAAAACGTGACTAAGAGCATCAAAAACTTGACTAAAAGCAACAAACACATGACTTAAAGCAGCAAAAACGTGACTAAAAGCGACAGAAACGTGACTAAAAGCAACAAAAACATGACTTAAAGCATCAAAAACGTGACTACAAGCGACAAAAGCGCAGATAAAAAGTGACAAAAACATGACTAAAAGTGGGCAAAATGTGACCAAAAGTGACAAAAACACAACTTAAAGCAATAAATGTGACTTAAAATATATGTTCACCGACGACTAGAAACGACTACACCTCGCTCTCGACTGGCGCTTGTCTAAATGCCGTTTTGCCGTCATTACAGTGCGGTCTTATCTCTGAGTGGATCCTGATCAGATCCGTGTCGATGGACGTGGCCTAATAAAGCGCTGCCGTGTGCGCTCGCCATCGCTCCGACAGATTCACCCGAACTCGCTTAATTCCGCCGCCGGCTCCTTATCTCCGCCGGCGCGCTCTTGTCTTCCTCGCACGCGCCGATGTCGTGCAGATTTACTCCGATAAAATCAAGATATACAAATGAACCGGAGGGCGGAGACGGCAGAGTTTCTAATCAGTCGGGCGTCGCGCATTAATTACCCGCGGTGACGAACGGGAGGAATAATTGCTTTTTCTCCGAGATGCGGATCAAACTGGGGAATCGGCCAATCGGAGCGCGGTTTGCCATCTTCAGAATCTGGCCCCGGACCCCGGAACGTGAGGAGAAAGAGGCCCAGGCGGACGAGCGGGATTAAAACGGAGATTATGAAATGAAGGTCTGTAATTGTGCTGCAAATGGTGATTGTTTTAGTCGTTCACTTGTTGGCGATCGATTATTTTTTCGATTGGTCGACTTGTCAAGCGAGTATTTCTGTTGTGAGACTCTTTAAACACATTCTTAAAGGTCCCATATCATGCAAAATGGACTTTTCAGAGGTTTTAACCTTCCTACAGTGCTATTTGGGCCTCGTATGTTGTGCCCAAAGTGGTTTTTTGATTGATTCCCTCATGTTTTCACTAGAGAACTGTCTTTTTTGTCCCCCTCGGCTGAGCAGCAGACGGGGGCTCCTCACTAAGATGACGCGCTTCACCAGGATGACGCGGTGTTTAAGCCACGCCTCCAGGAAGTGCGCAGCCGCAGAATAAAAACAGCTAATGCTAATGCTACACAGTAATTACACGATGGATACGACAGATCGAAGAGTTAGCTTGTTATTTACCAAACGGCAACGTCCGTCGTCGAGGCCCTGGAGCACGTCAAACTCCAGGTTGAAAAATGGCGACTGAAGGCTTAAGGAAAGAGGATATTTACAGATAAAGTGTATTTTTTGATGAAAATCCCAAATAATTGATTATTTTTTAACATTTTGATTTAATAATGCCACTGTCTTCTTTATAAAATATGTATCTGGTATGTGTTTTAGAGTCTTTACAGTCCAGATAAATATGTATTTGATTTATTTCAAAAGGGGCACATTAATCAACATCCAACAATGTAAATGTTTAATTAATTTGAGCTCATTTGCATCAGTTGTCCCTTTGCCAGATGACAGAAAAGTGAACTAAAAAATCTCGCAGAATACCACAGTTTATGCAGGTGACGTCACAACATCTGATTTTTAGCAGCGAGTGTCGAAAATGCACGAGAGTCGATGGTGAGTGATGACATTTTCTGCTGTAAAAGCTCAAAACACGACTAAAAAAGCTGCTAACACGACCAAATCACAGCATTCAGTTAAAGTGTGCATGACAGGTTTTTATGATTTTCTAATTTTGACTTTATTCAGTGCATTAATACTTGTTGTAAATATAAATGATAGTTTTACACCAATCAGGTCGCTGTTTGTGGAGAAAAGTTGAAAAGTATGTTGAAAATTACAGGAAGTAAACAAACTGATGACATCACACTGGGGAGACAAAGTTTATGCATAATTTACACAAAAGAAACTACTATTTTTGATCCTTTAAACATCGATTCAACAAAATAAAGGCTTTCACACGTATTTTTAGTTGTAAAATGAAAAAATCTGTGACATTAAATTAGTTTTTTCCCCGTGTACAGGATGGTTGCTATGGTGTGATGTCATAATTTACAACCAGGAAGTCAAACTAAAAATGAAAAAAATGCTAAACCGTGATAAAATTGTTAAAGACTTTAAAGACTTTAACAAAATTTGAAATATATTTATCTTAACTGCATTTTAGTCAAACGAGTGGTCCGACCTGTCATGGGCCCTTTAACTCAAACTGACCATTATAAGGCACGCCCGGCAAAACCTGAAGGCGCACCAGTGTTCCCCGGCACTCTGGAGGAAAATCAATGGACTAATCGGTGGATGGGGCAGGTCTTTAGTCGACCACAGCCCTAGACACTGTCCCACTTTGGTCCTGTTTGAGCCCAGTTTAGTCGACCACAGCCCTAGACACAGTCCCACTTTGGTCCTGTTTGAGCCCAGTTTAGTCGACCACAGCCCTAGACTCAGTCCCACTTTGGTCCTGTTTGAGCCCAGTTTAGCGCTGATGCACACTTGAGTTTCCTGGTTTCGATGGGAGCTGAGTGTGAACCCGTGTGGTCCTCTGTACAAATGAGTGCCTGGTTAGTCTTTAGTGCGAGCTGTCACTTCAGACCACAACAAAACAAACAGCAGCAGCAGCTCAGAGTCATAATTATGTTTGTGGTTGAACACGAGCCTTGTTTGGATCAGAGGCTTTGATCAGCTCCTCTGGTCCGTGGTTCGACAGGACGCACCTGCCGAGGAGGAGGAGGAGGACCGTCCCGAGGCTGACCATACAAGTTGAATATGTCAGGGCTATGCAACTGAGGGCCCGGGGGCCAAATCAGGCCCTCCAAGGGACATGATCCGGCCCTTAACCATCTGACAAAATATAGAAAATATTTGATCTGTTGTTGTTGCTTTAGTCCTGGTTTAGTTCTGGTTTTGACCTGGTTTAGTCTTTGTTTAGACCGGGTTTAGACCTGGTTTAGACCAGCTTTAGACAAGGTTTAGAACGGATTTAGTCCTGATTTAGTCCTTGTTTAGCCCAGGCTTAGACTGGGTTTAGACCTGGTATGAGAACTGGTTTAATCCTGATTTAGTCCTGGTTTAGACCGGGTTTCGACCTGGTTTAGTCTTTGTTTAGACTGGGTTTAGATCTGGTTTGGACATGGTTTTGTTCTGGTTTAGTTCTGGATTCGACCAAGTTTAGAACTGATTTAATCCTGGTTTAGTCCTATTTTAGACCTGGTTTAGACCTGATTTAGTCCTTGTTTAGTCCTGTATTAGTCCTTGTTTAGACCAAACTTAGACTGGGTTTAGACCTTGTCAACACCTGGTTTAGACCTGGTTTAGAACTGGTTTAATCCTGATTTAATTCTGTCTTTTGAAAAATAAAAGTCTGTAATGACAGGAAGTAGTGCAGAGTACTAAAACGGAATCCCTCTGTGATGTCATCAAAACGCGACGTACAGTTGAAAATAAACAGAC
The DNA here is from genome assembly GCA_019453435.1 of Rhinogobius similis. NCBI lineage: Eukaryota > Metazoa > Chordata > Actinopteri > Gobiiformes > Gobiidae > Rhinogobius > Rhinogobius similis. The sequence goes on along the minus strand of CM033632.1, from coordinate 5,943,454 downwards.
AGTTAACACTCAACTGACACATCTTTTTGACAGTTTAAACGATTATTCAACAAAATAAAGGTGTTACCAGGTGTTATTATTTGTCAAATCATAACTATTGTGTAATTTATTTCGGTCCTTGTTTACAGTCTGGTTGCTATGGTAACAGTTGTAGAATTACCTCTAAATGTGTCATATTTGTGCTCATGTTCAACCAGGAAGTGACATTATAAACTTTACGAAAACTGTCAAACTGGGGACACATAGAAAAAATGTTTAGTAAAACCTTAAATATAATCACATTTACAACGTTTTAGTGAAATGTGTGGTTGAACCCGTCAGACAGACTTTAAATATGCTCCATTAATATGTTTAAGTGGTTGGTTGATTTGATTGAGCCGAATCCCAATTTTTAAACCAAAAATCGCAAATGAGGAAAGTGGCATTACATTTCTTTCTAAACTCGAGCAGCGCCATCACCCACACTCCCCTCTCCTCTCTCTCCCCTCCCCTCTCTCCTCTCTTCTCTTCTCCCCCCCTCTCCTCTCTTCTTTTCTCTTCTATCTCCTCTCTCCTCTCTCTTCTCTCTCCTCCCCCCTCTCCTCTCTCTTCTATCTCCTCCCCCCTCTCCTCTCTCTTCTATCTCCTCTCCCCCCTCCCCTCTCCTCTCTCTTCTTTTCTCTTCTCTCTCTCCTCTCCTCTCCCCTCTCTCTCTCTCTCTCTCCCCCCCTCTCTCTCTCTCTCTCTCCTCTCTCTCTCTCTCCTCTCCCTCTCTCCCCTCCCCTCTCTCTCCTCCCTCCTCTCCCCCCTCCCCTCCCCTCTCCTCTCTCTTCTCTCTCCTCTCTCTTTCTTTTCTCTTCTCTTCTCTCTCTCCTCTCCCCTCTCTCTCTCTCTCTCTCTCCTCTCTCTCCTCCCCCCTCTCTCTCTCTCCTCTCTCTCTCTCTCTCTCCCCCCCTCCTCTCCCTCTCTCTCTCCTCCCCTCTCCTCTCTCTCTCCCCCCCTCCCTCCTCCCCCCTCTCTCTCCTCTCTCCTCTCCCCTCTCTCCCCTCCTCTCCCCTCTCTTCTCTCCCCTCTCCTCTCTCCTCTCTCCCCCCTCTCCTCCCCTCTCTCTCTCCTCTCTCCTCTCCCCTCTCTCCCCTCCTCTCCCCCTCTCTCTCACTCTCTCTCTCCCCTCTCTCCTCTCTCCTCTCTCCTCTCTCTCCCCTCTCTCTCCCCTCTCTCTCTCTCTCTCTCTCTCTCTCCTCTCTCCCCCTCTCCTCTCTCCTCCCCCCTCTCCTCTCTCCTATCCTCCCCCCTCCTCTCTCTCCCCTCCTCCCTCTCTCTCTCCTCTCTCTCTCTCCTCCTCTCTCCTCCCCCCCCCCTCTCTCCCCTCTCCTCCTCTCTCCCCTCTCTCTCTCCCCCCCTCTCTCTCTCTCTCTCCTCTCCTCTCTTCTCTCCCCTCCTCTCTCTCTCTCTCTCTCTCTCTCTCCCTCCCCTCCCCCCTCCTCCCCCCCCCTCTCTCCCTCTCTCTCTCTCTCCTCCCTCCCCTCTCTTCTCTCCTCTCCCCTCCTCTCCTCCCCCCTCCCCTCTCTTCTCTCCCCCCCTCTCTCCTCTCTGCCCTCTCTCTTCTTTCCTGTTTCCTCTCTCCCCTCCCCACTGTCTTTCTTCTCTCCTCCCTTCCCCTCTCTCCTCTCTCTCCCTCTCTCTCTCTCTCCCCCTCTCCTCTCCCCTCTCTCCCCCCTCCCCTCTCCTCTCTCCTCTCCCGTCCCCTCTCTACTCTCTGTCCTCTCTCTTCTCTCCTGTTTCCTCTCTCTCCTCTTTTCTCTTCTCTCCTCCCCTCCCTCTCTCTTCTCTCTCCTCTCTTCTCCCTCTCCTCCCCTCTCTCCCCTCTCCCCTCCCCCCTCTCTCTCCTCTCTCTGTGTGGTATTACTCAGCACAAAACTGAGGCTGCACTGACGGAAAATCCAGCGCTGGTGTGTTTACTGCGGCGGGGCAGGCCTTTCCAGCTCTGACTCGGCTTTTCTCCGTTCAGACGCATCGATTTTGGCTTAACATCCACCAAACGAAATCGTAAAAACGCCGTATTTCCTGCTGCGTTTGCCTCTCAGCCAATCACATCCCGGCCCCGCACTCCGCACTCCGCCTCCATCACATCACGGGCGCCTGCTGAGGAAGCATCAAAAGTCATCTCAGTTTAGTCAAAAATACGGCCTTCAAAAGCATTACATTCAATCCCCGCAGGCACTGAATCTAAAAACGAATTAGAAAAAGTGTTTATCCATCAGAAAAATAACGTCATTTAAATAAGACTCGATAACAAAGTAAAGTTCCCGTCCATAACATTCAAATTGATCCCAGATGGACTGCATTTATTGTAGCTACATGTTAATAGCTCAGATCTAATCATCAAAAAAGCATGGTTTAAATGTAAATGTTTCATGTAAATGAGCTTTTTGAATGTTATAAAGTATATTCTGGTCACTCTGCTGCCCAATGCAATGGTTATAATCCACTAGTTTGACATGATGAAAGTGTAAATGTCTTGTTTTGACGTTGATTATGGCGTTAAAAATCTAGAATTGTGGCATTAAAACACATTAAACTTGTTTGACTTAAACCTGCACAAACCCTGTTGTATAATTTAGACAAAAAAGTGTGTCGTCATGTCGTGTTTTCATCTAAGAATAAGGCATTTTTGGTGTAAAAGGCAGAGTATTGTGTCCTGCTCCACCTGGACTTTTGTTCTGAGGGCTGTGACTCACCTCAGGCTGACTCCACTTGACAAACCCTGCTGCTGAAGCCTTTGACTGAGACACAAAGGCGACCGAGAAATGAAGTGGAAATGTTTCTGAAACTGGAACTGGAAAAAAAGACATATTGCACAGTGTATGTTGCATATAGTATGTTATTCTTGACTAGATTTTGCCCTAAAACTTGACTAAATCAGTTTTAGAATCAGATATCAACAAATCCTTCTGTACATTTAGTCAAAAATCTTGAGTCCAGATTGTACAGTTTGGTGTGGGATCTACTTTAAGGCTGATCTTTATGTCTCGAGGGAGAAAAATGCATTTTAAGAAAACGGCCTTTGAATTTACAATGTCCCAGAGAAATCTATGGATGAAGTGGATTCAATGAAACAATAAAACATGGGCCTTTAGGTTCAGACAAGACAATGTTGTTGTTTCCAGGTGAAAGTGTTTGTGAAACACTGAAAACTGAACTGAAAACCAAACAGTAGTTCCTGTAAAACAAGCAAACCGTAGCCTTTACTTTACTTACTTTACATGCTGCTGTTAGGTGTGACCAGTGGGCGAGGCTACCGCGCTCAAATTGAGCCGCCGACTGTAGGCTTCCATGTTTGCAATCTGCTGCTGACCTCTAGGGGCCGCTGCGGAAGTAGAATTATTCAATGCAAGTCAATGGGGAGTTGGACGTTTCCAAACCTACTTTAGAGCCTGAGGCTCAAAATACGGCTTTGGTCTCAAACGTTAGCTTACGGCTCTGTGACAACGCTGAGGGGGGTGAATTTTTTTGAACCAGGCTGGTTTAGCCGCTGTGATTTTTTAAAGTTCCTGCATATCTAATGAGGAAGGCGGGCTTTACGCGCCGGAAATGTCAGGACGCAGCCATTCACCTACGAGTGGGCGGTAACCATAGAGACAACGACGGCAGTACGTCAGCAAAAGGCCGCCCCAAAGTCGGCCTCCCCCCGCCTCCCCACCGAGGGGGGAGTGGTGGGGGCTAATCCGCGGCCATTTTGAATTCTCCATGACTGAGCCGCATTTTCATGAATGGGGCGGAGCGACGATGTCCACTATTTTTATGTCTATGGGTGTGACATGTAAAGTCATATCTGTAAACCTGAATGAATGATTGTCACTGTCTCTCAGGACTATTTCGTGTGCTCTGTAGCTGTAACATGTCACTTATGACTGATTTAATAGTGAAAAGCTAAACTGATGGGTCCTCTGTGTTCTATAAGACAGATGTAGTGCTCACGTCTGATGGAGCGGCGCTTGGATTGTTCATTGTTCAGCTATTTAGCCATAATCTGGTGTTTTATGAGTTTAAAGTCCATATGAAGGTTCTCAAAATGTTCTAATTATGACTTAGTTTGGTGGGAGGGCACCTGTGGCAATTATTTACTATAGTTTTGCATCAGTGAAATCGCAGTTTATGCAGAAATTTAGAAAAACAAAAGTTTAAAATGACAGGAAGTGACTGTGATTTAAAACTATGTCATCGAAAAGTGACGTGTCGTGAAAAATACAGATACAGTTTACACACAACTGACACGACTTTTTGATACTTTCAACAAAAAAGCTGTTATTGGGTGTTATTATTTGTAGAATCATAACTATTGTGTCATTTATATGGGTTTTGTCCCTTATTTTGAAAATGGTTGCTAGGTAACAGCTGTAGAATTACCTCTATCTATGTCATATTTGCTGCTCATGTCCAACCAGGAAGTGACATTATAAACTTTACAAAAACAGACAAACTGGGAATAAATGGGCCAAATGTTTAGTAAAATCTTAAATATAACCATGTTCACCACCTTTTACTAAAATGTGTCGTCTAACCATATCGTCATATCGACTTTAATGTCTCTGTACATTGTCTCTTCAAATAAAAACTAAACTAAACAAACTAAACAAGAACTTACCCTCCCCAAAATAAAATAAAAAACATCTGTCTTCTAAGTGTGTCCCCTTACTTTAAAATCAAACCCCACACACGACTCTTTAAGCCGGTTCTGGACTCGTGTTTTTCCGTCTCGGAGCGTCCAAACAGGCCCATAAACGCGCCCCTCTGTGCTGCGCTCTGATTGGTCGAGGCGTGGTGCTTTTAGGGCCGGCTCAGCACTCAGCTCTGGATCGATGCTAACGCTAAAGCGCTAGCCTCATTTCCTGCTCCTCGAGCGAGACACAAACATGAGACTCTCCCCAAACAAGTGCAATCCAAACATGAGCAAAGTGTAGACCACATTTTAAGGATATTTGCTTATTTCACTCACCAAACTTAGACAATTTGTTTTAGTTTAAATGTGTGTTTTGGTTTTTTTTTGCATTGTTTTGTGTTTGCTTTTTATATCCTTTGCTTTGTTTCTTTTTCTTTTTTATGGTTTTTGTTTGGGTTTCTTTTTCACTTTATTTTCAATGTTTTGGTTTGGTTTTTTGAGGTGTTTTTTGTGTGTTTTCTTTGCTTTTGCTTTTTTTGCTTAGTTTTTTTTAGCAGTTTTGTTTTTGTTTGCATTCTGTTTTTGTTTTTGGCTGGATTTAGTTTTTTTTCTACTTTTTTGTTTTGTTTTTTTATATCTCTTTTGTTTTGTTTTGTTTCTTTTGTGTTTGTTTGCTTTCCTCTTTTTTTTCCTTTTTGCTAGGATTTTTTTTATTGCTGTTTTTGTTTTGTTTTTTATGTCTTTTGTCTTGTTTTTGGCTTTGTTTTTCTTATAACTTTTGTTTTTTGAACAGAAAAACACGCTCTGCAAAGAAATAGACACAATAAAGAACAGAAAACACGATTAAAAACACAACTAATCGGTAAATTCAGTCAACAACAACAACAGCTCTGCACCAAACGGCTTTCTCTCGTGGATTATTCACTGTTTTTTATTTATGCATTACATTTTTTCATAACGAGCTATTTATATTCAGGAAATGACAACACAATTACACTTAATGCATGTTTTCTGTTGTTCACCGACTTAGACAAAGACAAGCGTTAATTGGAAAAATCTATATACAGTACATTTTCTAACAGCTGCGTTTATGTTTTTTTGCGCTTTAGCTTTGACGGGCGTCTGAAAGGCCGCTATTATCCCCTCACTCTCGCACTCGGAGGCAAAGTGCGCGGAGTGTCTTGCCTCGTGACACAACAACAGCGTGTAAATATAGACGGGAACGGCGACATTCTGGTTCTGAGACGACAGCTTCACGATCTAAGCTGCGTCTGTGTTTTCTTCAAGTGCGTTTTCTCCCACAGAGACGTAAACATCAGCCTTAAAGGAGCTACTACGCCAAACTGGGACTCATCGAGATTTTGACGGAAAGTACAGACGGATTTGCTGATGTCTAACTCTAAAGCTAGTTTATAAATGTTCAGCTAACTCACTCCATATCTTCACTTTTTCACTTGTTTTTGTCGTATAAATCCTTTTAATTGAAATAAAATAATAATAAAAACTAATGAAACTGTTGGTCGACTACAACACCATCAACCGATTAAATGACTAAAAGCGGAACGTGGAATTCTTACCAAAAAAAAAGGACTAAACATGCTCTCATGTTTTGTCTCTCTGGGCTCTTATTGTTTTCTCCCTTGTCGCACAAAGTTCAGAGTTTTTGGACGGAACAGCTAATTTCCTCGTCAAGTTTCTTTTCATAGATCACAAACTTAACGTTGAAAGTCACATTTTTGTAGATACGCAAGCTTTACAAATAAGACTCCTGCCTTAGTCGAAAAATACATACATACAAAAAACTATGAAATATCCCTATGTATCTGACCCAAACTGCACAGGAGTAAAATGTAAGACGTAAAAAGAACTATTTACAGCAAAGTATTACACACTGTACTATTATTTTGGATATATAGGCTATACATTGGATTGAACTCATGATTCACTCCAAAATCTGCAGCTAACTCCCTCCATATCTTCTTGTTTTCGTCATATAAATCCTTTTAATCCTTAATTAATAAAATAATTAGTCAACAAATAAAAATGTTGGTCTGATTAAAGGATTATAGCTCTTAACATTAGATGTTTGGAGCTAAAAATGTCTAGTAAAAAATCGAATTATATAGATTATAATCCAATTTAACAGTGTTTTGACAATCAAGACCAGTATTGTTGATGGTGCATCCTTAAAGCTGTGGTAGCCAACTTTTTTAGTTTTAGATTTGTACATTTTTTCTTTTCCTCCAAAGTGTATCCTGTAAAAGCAACACTTTGTGACAAAATTAGACCTCTGCATATTTTCTGCAAATCATGATAAAGCATTTTAACCCGGAATTGTGCGCCGAAAGCAGCGCTCTGATTGGCTGTGCTCGGGCGGACCACTCCAGTTTCACTTTGACTTCTAAAAAAAGCAGTTCTGAAGCCACACATTGGCCTTAAAATGAATTTATGTGAATATTAACAATGCGCCAAAGATGGGAAATAGTTAGATAGATTGTAATGTCTGCTTTTGGATTTGTGAAAACGAGGAACCCCAGCTTTAAGACAGACGAAGTAATAGAAGAGCGAGAGAAAAGGGAAACGTGTTTAGAGAAAAAGAGGGAAAAGAGAGTGGAAAAAGCGAAAGGAAGAAACACCGAGATGGGAACGAAGGAGAAAAAAGTAGACGGCGAGGCATGGAACAGAAAGATAAAGAGCGAGCAATAATGAGGGAGTGAGAAACTGGCGAGTGTGAGAGCAGGGAGTAGGAGAAGAGCGAGGGAGAGTTTGAGAGCGTTCTTCTTCTTCTTTGGCGCAGCTGTCAGAGGCGTTCACAAAGAGCCTCTGATTGGACCGAGTCTGAGCTTCTCCCACAAAAACAACAACAACAGCAGCAGCAGCGCTCCGAGGACACGCATGTACTTCTGCTTCAGGATCTGTGGGGTTTGTGGGAGATTTGAATTCACTTTGACTGTTTTGTTTTGTGACGCACCAAACCGAGCCGTAAACAGACCACGGCCGACTACTGCTGCCGTTTATACCGTATTTATTCTGTCACGGGGAAGAAATATCTATATCACCGAGTACTTCTGCTGTTCAGTTCAGTTTAGTTTGTGGAGCAAACAGCTGTCGCCTCTCAAGCTTCACAAAATTGTTGATTAAATTGACTTTAATGTAAGATGAGTATTGCATTATGAGTTTAATGTCTGTACAGCACAGTAAGCAACACAAAATGTGACTAAAAGCAACAAAAATGCGACTAAATGTGACAAAAACACGACTAAAAAGTGACAAAAACACGACTCAAAGTGGAAAAACACGACTAAAGTGACAAACATACAACTGAAAGCAACAAAAACGTGTCCAAAACTGACAAAAATTAGACTGAAAGCAACCAAAAAGTGACAAAGCAACAAAAACATTGTGAAACCTGATTCTTTTACTCATTTGTCAGCTCATATTTCAGTCTTTTGTCAATTCTCCTGGTTGTGTTTAAAATGTGAACATCAATTAGAATCCCATTTATAAATATACAAATCTATTATTGCAATTGCTGTACTGGTCAGAAAATATTGCAATTCTCCCAAAAAATACATATTTAAGGCTAGAATTTTGTATTTTGCTCATCATTTGTTATAAAAGAAAGCAAACTAACTTCATATTTCTACTCTGGAAATCCAAATGTGTTGCTTTTTTTTCCAACACAAACACTTAAAATCAGTAGAATTTAGATCTAATGTGAGAGAATCATTGAAAAATGTACTCAACTTCATTTGCCTCCAGTCGCCTCCATTTTTATGTCATATTTTAAAGGGTCTATGTCCCTTCGTCCCTGAGACCAAGTTGTCAGTAGTGTTTTAATATTATTCATCGCTCAAACTTTTCCAAACCTCCATTGGTCAGCTTTTGTACGGCTCTTGAATCACAGAAAAAAGTGAACTTTACAAGGTACCATGGATACAAGAACATGAATCATGATTCTAATTATCGAGGATATCACTCACCTTCATAATAATCTCATTTATTTCACATTTTTACAGTGTGTTTAATAAATGGACTAATGTGATTTTGTTAGAATTACTTTTCTTCGTCCCCAAGTCAAAATGTCTTAAACAATTGCTTTATACAATATCTTTATGCAGTTTTTAATCAGAAAATTAACTCTGAATTAAGTGGTTTTGAGGCTTCAGAAACTCTGCGCAAACTTTTATTGTTTTAGTTTATTGTCGAATTCATGTTTATTTTGCTAATTGTTGCAGCCCTTTTTTGATGCAATTATGTCTGTTATATTCAAATAAAAACTAACAAATACAAAACCGAGGCTGTTTAGTTTGTTGTTTGTTGTTGTTTAGTTGTTTTAGTTTGAAAAAAAACTAGATTGTATTCATGATTTTCCATTTTAAAAACAGAACATTTCTATCAGATGACGACTTGAAGGCTACTGCGATTCATTTTGTTTGTTGTGATATCGACACTTTTGCGATATATTGTGCAGCTCCACCAGGAAAGTTACATAATGCCCCTTTTAGCCCAAAAACTCCCAGTGACAACCTTTTCCTCCGAGCGTTAATGTAGCGCAGCAGATGTGTTATGAGCCTCTGCCTCTTTAAACCCGGTGCAGTGGATTTCCGTCCCTCTGCATTGAATCGCTGCGTTTTGATCACATCTGCAGACGTACATTTATCTGTGCGCGGCCTTTAGCCCCGTCTCTTTACACATTTCTCTGATAGCGTGAGCCTGCGCCGGGGTTTACTTCGGGTACGCCTCTGAAATGTTACCCTTTCAAAGATGCATGAGCTCCTCGCGCCGCGAAGCCAAGGACCGGCGCTGCAGACGAGCCGGAGCGGTTTTATGGTCCAGACCTGTCGCACAAAATACTGGCTTTAGAAATGTGCCAGAGTTATATGTTATGTGATATTTTATGAAGTGAACGGAGCTGTTTTCCTGCCTGTTTGGGTTATTTCCTCGCGCCTTTAGCTCGTAGTTTGAGCAGAGTTTGTGAGCAACGACTCTGTACACTGCAAAAAGTTTCTTAATTTACTGCTCACCATCAAGAACTGCGTTTCAATTGTCTCACCGCTGAGCAAATTAGTAAATAAGGTAGGGCCGTAGTCGACTAAAAACATGCCCTGTACCTTGAGTAATACCTTGATTTTCAAGCCATTATTATTATTATTATTGTGCCTAAACAACAGGAGGTATTGATAAAAAAACACAATTTTGGAGTGACCTGAACATACTTCTAAACCAAAAAAGAAAGCTGTGCTGTCATCCATATCAATCCTTATATTTCTAATACAATAAGTCAACAAATGAAAATGTTGGTGGACGAGGACCGTGGTTCTCAAACTTTTTCAGTCGCGACCCCCAAAATAACAATAGTTCACATTGGCGACCCCCAAACACAAAAAATAGGCGACATGCAAAGTAATAAATCAGCCTTATATCTAATGTTTGATTTTATTTTGAGAATATAGACCTAGAAAAATGACTTTGATTGGCCGACAAATAGGAATCTACATTCACCAAGGTGTAAAGCCTTGTTTAAGATTATTGTAGCAATTTTTCCCATCATCTGGGGACCCCCAGAAATCATTTCGCGACCCGACCCCTAGTTTGAGAACCACTGGACTTGGACACCGTTGACCAAACAATTAAAGAACTACAACCCCTAAATAAATAAACTTTCTAGAGCATTTTTTGTTGTCTTCTTTGATCCTGCACAGTTACTTTAGGCTGGATGTAGTGACCCTTTCTTCACTGAATATTCATCCCGTTTACATTATTATTATTATTATTATTATTATTATTATTATTATTATTTTGGAAACGTTTTCATTGGAGAAATGACTTGGGTTCCTACAGGAATTAAATAGACAAATATTATACAAAATTGGCCTTGTTCCCTCATCATAAACATACAAACTGGAGTTGCATTCTACTTAATTCACGCTTGTTTTATTAATCCTGTTTACACCGTGAGCCTCACAAAACGCTCAGTTTCAAATTTCCCAAAACTATGACGTCAAAGGTATACTGTCCTGCTGTTTTTAAGTCCATAAATCGTCTTCAGGCTGGTTCTTAGCATTCCTGTCTCAAATCGTGTTCATCAGCTGTGTGCTTATGTTAGCATGAGCGTCAAACACACGTCCTGCTGAACGTCCGGGATTTTCTGATGTATTTTCAGACTCCATACGTCATTTATCAGAGAATCCTCCGCTGTTTTTAGTTCTTAAATCATCACTAAACTCGTTCTGAGCATTTCTGCCTCTAAACACAATCACTGCTGCAGCAAATCCGCACAATGACGTCTTTTCAGCGCTAACTTCACAAGATTGTATATAGCGCTGGCGCCAACTGCTGGCTGAATGTACTCAGTAAGTGTCATTTCATAGTGACTGATAACACAGATCATAGAATGTTTTAAAACATGAAATGGCAAATTGAAGGCGCTCGAGCATGTTTAAAGGCTAACAACAACATGAAAAATGCTGAATATTTTTCCTTTAAAGCATGAGAAACTAAAATTACTCAGGAGCAAGTTGAAAGTAATAATGCAGTTTAACGTGTCTTTTAAACGATGTGCCCGGTCTTTTCAGAACAAAACTCACCTTCACATTTGGACTGCTAACTATTCGAATATGAGCCCCGGTCTTTGAGCTGCCGCCGGCCCATTCAGATCGTCCACAATACGCCGCAATGTCCGCGCCGCGACCTTCTCACTCTCTGCCATTAGAGCCATTGTCAAAAAGTGCAACCGGCGGAACAATAAAAGCACTTCTTTCAAACCTCTCATCGACGCGGCATCAGTGTCTGCACTCGAGACCGGAACAAGAGGCTCGGCGGCACTTGACATAAACGCTAAATGATTCCTATTGTGGCTCGGAAACCATATTTTCGCCTAAGTGTAATAAACCTGTTCAAACAACGAGCGCCGCCCAACAAACGGCACACGAGATGGAATCAGGAGCAAATTGAAGGAGGTTAAATGGGAGAAACGCAACGGCGACGCTTCCTGCGGATGTAATGAGCTCGAATGCTGTTTTTTTTAAAATGTTAGACGAATAAAATGAAGCCTTTAAACGGTTTGGAAAGAGACGAAAAGACACCATTGTTTTGGTTCGACAATTTGATCACATTTTTAGCTCGAATGGTAGTTTTTTTTAACGTTTGACGACTAAAATGTAGTGTTTAAACTGTTTGGAAACAAGAAAAGCTGAAACCACAACGGCGATGCTTTCTGCGGATGTAATGAGCTCGAATGCCGTTGTTTAAATGTTTGACGAATAAAATGTAGCGTTTAAACGGTTTGGAAACAGAAGAAAAGACACCATTGTTTTGATTCGACAATTTGATCACATTTTGAGCTCGAATGGCGTTTTTTTTTTATGTTCGACGAATAAAATGTAGCGTTTAAACTGTTTGGAAACAAGAAAAGATACCATTGGGGTTTTTTTCGACAATTTGATCACATTTTGAGCTCAAATGGTCTTTTTTTTAACGTTTGACGAATAAAATGTAGTGTTTAAACGGTTTGGATACAAGAAAAGACACAATTGGGGTTTTTTTTCGACAATTTGATCACATATTGAGCTCGAATGGCGTTTTTAAAAAATGTTCGACGAATAAAATGTAGCCTTTAAACGTTTTGGAAACACAAGAAAAGACACCATTGTTTTGGATCGACAATTTGATCACATTTTGAGCTTGAATTGAGTTTTTTTTTTTATGTTCGACGAATGAAATGTAGCGTTTAAACGTTTTGGAAACAAGAAAAGATACCTTTTTTTTTTCCGACAATTTTATCACATTTTGAGCTCGAATGGCGAATAAAATTTAGCATTTAAATGGACAATTTGATCACATTTTAAGAAACGATTGCTGTTTGGGGAAGTTGTTTAGTTGAACGATTTGTAGAGCTGCAACTAAGGATTATTTGGTAATCGATTAGTCTAGCGATTATTCCTGCGATAAGTTGTTAAGAGATTTTTACTACATTTTTTATTTTTAAGTGAAGCCTTTTGACGACGTCGTGGTGGAAAACATTTATAGATGAGCAAGTATTCTAATCAAAAACACACAATTTACATGTTTTTGGTGTCATTTTTGTGTCATTCTCGCTCTGTCTGAGTCGCCTTAAAGTGCGTATGACAGGTTTTTATGATTTTCTAATTCAGTGTGTTAATATCTCTTGTTAATCTAAATAATAGTTTTACACCAATCAGGTCGCTGTTTGTGGAGAAAAGTTGAACAATCTGTTGAAAATCACAGGAAGTAAACAAACTGATGACATCACACTGTGGAGACGCACAGTTTAGACAAAATAAACTACTTTTTTGACCCTTTAAACATTGATTCAACAAAATAAAGGTGTTCACATTTGAGCTGTAATCCTTTAGTCGTTTGGCCGATTAATCGGTCGATGGTCGATTTTTTAACTTTTCGATTAAATGGATTTATATGACCAAAAAAGCAAAAACCGTAAGATATGGAGTGAGTTAGCCAAAGATTTTGAAGTCCAACATATAAATACCATGTTTCCTAATACTTATTATATCTACAACTATTTATACAGTGTGTAAATAGTTGCTTTTCCATGTTTTTCCTGTGCATTTTTGTTTTTTTTGAGCGCAGTTTGGGTCAGATACTTGGCGATACTGCAAAGTTTTGATATATTTTTGCCACGCCCCCTTTTAGTCGACTAATCGGTCGATGGGGCAGGTCTTTAGTCGACTACAGCCCTTGTTCACATGTATTTTTTCTTTGACAAATCGAAAAATCTGTGACATTGAAGGAGTTTTGGCGCACTGTACGGCATGTTTAATTTCCCAGTGTGATGTCATCATTTACAACCAGGAAGTACAATCGAAAACTTAAAAAAATTGCTAAACTGGGGTAAGATTTGTAAAGATTTTAGCAGAATTTGAAATATATTTATCTTAAAGTGCATGTGACAGGTTTTTATGATTTTCTAGTTTTGACTTTATTTGGTGGAATAAAACCTGTTGTGAATATAAATGATAGTTTTACACCAATCGGGTGTCAGTTTGTGAAGAAAAGTTGAAAAATCTGTTGAACTTTACAGGAAGTAGAGCAGAGTTCCAAAACACGATGACATCACACTAGGGAGACTCACACAAGGGACAATTTACAAACAAGGAACACATTTATCTGATCCTTTAAACATTAATTCACCAAATTAAAGGCATTCCTATATGTTTTTGTTCATAAAATAATAATTTCTGTGACATTAGAGAAGTTTTCACCCGGTGTACAACATGGTTTTTAGGCAACAGTTACAGAATTCCCCAGTGTGATGTCATTATTTACAACCAGGAAGTAAACATTTAAACCTAAAAAACTGCCAAACTGGGATAAAAATTGTTTTGTTTTTAGCAGAATCTTGGATATAATGATCTCGACTGTGTTTTAGTAAAATGAGTACTTCAACCTGTCGTGGGCCCTTTAACCGACCTGTCACTCAAATTGCCGAAGCGTCCTCCTTTTCGTGTCATTTGTCCTGCGTTTGACCGAGCCTTGCGTCTTTGGGGTCAAGCGCAGATGAGACGGGAGGATGCCGGTCAGGGTTTACCTACAGCGGGACGATCAGTGCAGTGTTTGTTTACAGGCCCCTCCCTCCTGGTTGACGAGCCCCTTCGGGTGTTTGCCTCACGCTCCACTCGCTCCTCCATTACCAGACCTTTTTTTTTTTCTCGCTTACATTATGGATTTCTCGACTTCACTGCTCCCTTTTCTCTCCTCCTCCTCCTCTTTTTAGGGCCGTGCAATTAATGGACTTTTATGGTGAGACGCTGCAGGTGAACAGGAAAAGGTCTTACATTTAAAGATATCAGTTTGAAACTTCTCCTGTTGTTTACTCACATAGACATAATATGCAAAAATAAAGTTAAGAATAAATTAAAGTGCGTCTGATAGGTTGGACTACTCGTTAAATACAGTTAAGATAAATATATTTCAGATTCTACTAAAATCTGTACAAATTTTACCCCAATTTATCCATTTTAGGTTTTTATTCTACTTCCTGGTTGTAAATGATGACATCACACTGGGAAATTACCATAGCAACCACACTGTACACTGGGCCAAATTAATGTAATGTCACAGATGTTTTTTAAATTTACAAACAAAAATACACATGAACACCTTTTTTGGTTGAATTAATGAATAAAGGTGAAAAAAAGTAATCTCTTTTGTGTAAATTATGCATGACCTTTGTCTCCACAGTGTGATGTCATTGATTTGTTTGCTTCCTGTAATTTTCAACATATTCTTCAACTTTTCACCTCAAACCGCGACCTGATTGGTGTAAAACTATAATTTATATTATCTAAATTGTACTGGTTTCAAATTTGACACATTTGAATTTCCAGGGTAGAAAGGTCAGTTAATTGGATAAAATACAATATTCTAGCCTTAAAATTGTATTTTAGCTTAAAAAAAAATCTAATTTATGGAATAGTATCTAATATATCTCTAGATAAAATGAAAAATTATTGTGGGTTCAACATTTCTGAGTATTTTTCCAGTAAAACCCATAAATCTGGATTGTTCCTTCATCAAAAATGCAAAGAGTTGATCATATTTTCCTAAAACATGATGTAAAATACAATAATAAATGTGTTTAAAGCAGCTCTGATGTCACTCACATGTGTCTGAGGCTTTTACTGACACTAAATCATCTACATTTGTCATATTTTGTGATATTCTGAGGTTAATCCCAGTTTCTCACATTATGTCGCGCTTCACTTTTGCCTCCATTCTGAATTTAGAATGTTTTTCTTCACAAACTTTTAAAGGGTCCATTAAACAGTGGTTCCCAACCTTTTCTGTCTGGAGTTCCCCCTAAGCTTTGTCTCACACACAGAGTACCCTTTTATTTGAGTTTCAGGCAAATAAATGGGTTTAACTAGTCACATATTGTCAATTATTACAATTACATTTTTGTTTTAATTATATTTATGGTCCAAGATGCTCCAAAAAATTTACAACCATGACTAATCTTTATTTAGATAAAGTTTATTTTTCTTTTAAAACCTGAAACCATTCTAAGCAATGCTCACGTACCCCTAGGGGTCCCCGTACCCCTGGTTGGGAAACTGTATTAATAAACAGAACAAAGTCATAATTAGAATATCACAAAAACCTGTCACTTTAATGAACTTTTAATCACTACAGCGTTTCCAGTAATGCTTTAGACCAGGGGTGTCCAAACTTTTTCCATCGAGGGCCACATATTGAAATATAGACCAAGCGGAGGGCCACAAATCAATAGTGAAACGTTAAAAAAGCTGCATTTATCTGCTGTTTTAAGCTCCGCCACGTCTACATTCAGTCTCAGTGCCTTAATATCAGGTCTGTATTGCACCAAAATGTTAGTTATTTAGGTTGGAATTGAAGAAAATCTGAAATGTGCTGTAAATAGTACTTATCAGGACAATGTGAGCCAGTTCACCAGGAAGCCTAAGGGACAAGAAAAATTGGTCTGAGGGCCGCATTTGGGCCCCGGGCCTGAGTTTGGACATGCCTGCTTTAGATTAAGTTAACTATTCCTTAGTTAACTCTTTATAAGATGTTAATAAGCTCTAATAGTTTGTTTATGCACTTATAACGCCTCATACATGTTTATAACCATTAACCAAAACATGTTTGAGTGAATAAACCACATGTACAGAGCATCAATGAGCTGCATATCACATTATTTTCAATTATCACGATAATAAATGCTTGTAAATGCCTTATAAGTGCTTTTAAACACATAACAAGTGCTTATTAATGCATTATAAATAGTTTACTAATAAACCTTAATCTAAAGCGTTAGTGTTTCCTTATTTGTTCACTCTGAGTTGTGTTTCGATTGCTTCCTGCGTGTTTGAATCGCTCCTGTATTTCTCGGTCACAGCGCCCAGCCCTCGTCCTATCTTCCCTCTCTCCTTCCCCCTCTCCCCCTCTCCCCCGCTCCCTCGTAATCAGCTTATCCCATGTGTGTCCGAGCCCAGTGTCTGCGCCGCGCCTTCTCTTTGTCTCCTGTTCATTCGGCGCGCACAGATTAGCGACGCCTGTTTCGCGCCGCCTTTGTCTCGCCGCAGACGTGTTACACCAGCCCTCCGCGGCGCACGGGGGGGACGCAGAGACCCCCGAAAAAAACCAAAACACAACCCAAACCCGGCCCTCGAGGCACGGCCGGCACCTGGTGATGACGAACGGTGACGAAGCAGCGAACTCTGCGACCCGGTAATCCTCTGGTTAAGTCCGGCCGAGCACGCACTGTCCTTCAAGTGCACAGTCAGCACGGCATGTCTCACCGCCAGGTTTAAAGCTGCACTGCGGGGCTTTTCAGGTAGATTAGGGGCTGGCATATGGAGCGTTATTGCACAGTGACAGGTTTAAGTGCTCACTTGACTAAAACACAGTTAAGATCGTTGTATTTAAGATTCTGCTGACTATTTTTAACCAAGTTTGGCAGTTTTTTCAGGTTTAAATTGTACTTCCTGGTTGTAAATCATGACATCACACTGAAATTCTGCAACTCTTACCCAGCAACCCTGTCTTAAACTGGGCCAAAACTCCTCTAATCTCACAGAAATTATGATTTGACAAATAAAAATACATGTTAACGCCTGTATTTTGTTGAATTTCTGTCTCCTCACAGACTCGTCGTGAGCATTTCTGCATCAAATCACGTTAATTACCGCCGCGCGCTAACGTTAGCATGTCGTGACAAGTTAGCTTTAGTTTGTTTCCCCATTGTAATTCCCCCTGATGCCAGTAGATGGAGCGCTAACACCAAATCCTGATGGTGGAACGCTTGATTTAGAGAAAGTCGTGTCGTTTTCAATGGACCCTTTAAAAGTTTGTAAAGAAGAACATTCTAAAGTTCACTGAGAAACTGGGATTAACCTCAGAATATCACAAAATATGAAAAACTGAGATGATTTTGTCAAAGTAAAAGCCTCAGACACATGTGAGTGACATCAGAGCTGCTTTAAACACATTTATTATTGTATTTTACATTATGGTTTAGTAAATTATGATCAACTCTTTGCATTTTTGATGAAGGAACAATCCAGATTTATGGGTTTTACTGGAAAAATACTCACAGAAATGTTGAGCCTACAATCATTTTT
This sequence comes from Rhinogobius similis, assembly GCA_019453435.1. NCBI lineage: Eukaryota > Metazoa > Chordata > Actinopteri > Gobiiformes > Gobiidae > Rhinogobius > Rhinogobius similis. Next base: position 5,925,688 of record CM033632.1, on the reverse strand, counting down.
CATTTTATCGAGCGATATATTAGATACTATTCCATAAATTAGATTCTTTTGAAGCTAAAATACAATTTTAAGGCTAGAAAAGTGTATTTTGTCCATTGTTTGTTATAGAAACGCAAACTAACTGACATTTCTACTCTGGAAATTCAAATGTGTTGCTTTTTTTCCAACACAAACACTTAAAACCAGTAGAATTTAGATCTAATGTGAGAGAATCATTCAAACATTTACAGTCAAATTCTGATGACATCACATTTAAAGGGTCTATACATTATTTAAGTTCTAAAAATCAAAAATACAGGACAAGTGTAACAGAACGACGTGTCCTTTAATGATCCACACTCCTGTCCGTGTGGAATCAGCTCTCGGAGGTTCATGTTTGTGTCTCTGAATTGAGCCGAGTGTAGAGTGTGTGCCGCTCGATCTGAAGAGCCGCTCCACATTTAGAGCTCACATTATGCAAATGAAGGTGTGCACATAATGACCAGCTTCAGCCCATTCACTGGCCCGGCCCGCGGCCCTGTCCCGGCCCACGGTGATGGCCCACGGTCCTGTTCCGGCCCACAGTCCTGTCCCGGCCCAGGGTCCCGTCCCGGCCCACAGCGCTGTCCCGGCCCACGGCGCTGTCCCGGCCCACAGTCCTGTCCCGGCTCGTGGTCCTGTCCTGGCCCACGGCCCTGTCCCGGCCCACAGTCCTGTCCTGGCTCGTCCAGGTGTAGCCAGCGCGCGGCTAATCTCAATTAATGAGATTTACCCGGGAAAGAATAGGCTGCTAAGAGGCTTACCCACACACGAGGAAGCAGCCGGTTTGATTCACTCTTCTACCCAACGCCTCTTCTCTCTCTTCTCCTCTTCTTTCTCTTCTCTTCTTTCTCCTCTTCTTTCTTTTCTCTTCTTATTTTACCTTTTTGTGTTGGCTTTTATCCTTCCCTTTTCTTACTTTTTCTCCTTGCCTTTTTTCTTTCTCCTTCTCTTTTCTTCTTTCTTATAGTGTGACTATATGTCACGTCATTCTTGTACATTTAAAGCCTGTGTGTAAAAAAATGTGAAAAAATGGCGTTCGATGTTAATTTCGTGAGCATTAATTGAATGATTAACAAGAAAAAAAACAAAGTCAAGTTTCATAAAACACAGTCTGAACTCTGCTCTTGACCCAGACCCAACTTTACCTCCTCTCCTCACCTCCTCTCTTCACCTCTCCTCCTCTCCTCACCTCCTCTCTTCCTCTCCTTTCTTTCTCTCCTCACCTCCTCTCCTTGCTTCCTCTTCTCTTCTCCTTGCCTCTTCACCTCCTCTCCTTACCTTCTCTCCTCACACCCTCTCTCCCTCTCCTCTCCTCCCTCTCCCCCTCTCGCTCCGCTGCCTCTCTTAAACTTAAACACTCTCCTCTCCTCCTCTCCCCCTCTCCCTCCCCCTGCTGCCTCTCTTAAACACTCTCCTCCTCTCCTCTCCCCCTGCTGCCTCTCTTAAACACTCTCCTCTCCTCCTCTCTCCCTCTCCTCTCCCCCTCTCCCCCTGCTGCCTCTCTTAAACACTCTCGTCTCTGGATGGGCAGGACGTTTCCAAAGTGTGGCTCACGCGGCGCTGCACAATCAGGTGCCGCCGTCGTTGGGGCGAGCACTGGACTGTGAAGGGCCCGGACCAAGAGCCTCGTCTGGAGCACACATTTACAGCTCTGGACTGTGAAGGGCCCGGACCAGGAGCCTCGTCTGGAGCACACATTTACAGCTCTGGACTGTGAAGGGCCCGGACCAGGAGCCTCGTCTGGAGCACACATTTACAGCTCTGGAGTGTGAAGGGCCCGGATCAGGAGCCTCGTCTGGAGCACACATTTACAGCGCTGGGCTGTGAAGGGCCCGGATCAGGAGCCTCATCTGGAGCACAGATCTACAGCTCTGGACTGTGAAGGGCCCGGACCAGGAGCCTCGTCTGGAGCACACATTTACAGCTCTGGACTGTGAAGGGCCCGGACCAGGAGCCTCGTCTGGAGCACACATTTACAGCTCTGGACTGTGAAGGGCCCGGACCAGGAGCCTCGTCTGGAGCACACATTTACAGCGCTGGGCTGTGAAGGGCCCGGATCAGGAGCCTCATCTGGAGCACAGATCTACAGCGCTGGACTGTGAAGGGCACCGACCAGGAGCCTCGTCTGGAGCACACATTTACAGCGCTGGAGTGTGAAGGGCCCGGATCAGGAGCCTCGTCTGGAGCACACATTTACAGCTCTGGACTGTGAAGGGCCCGGAACAGGAGCCTCGTCTGGAGCACACATTTACAGCTCTGGACTGTGAAGGGCCCGGACCAGGAGCCTCGTCTGGAGCACACATTTACAGCGCTGGGCTGTGAAGGGCCCGGATCAGGAGCCTCATCTGGAGCACAGATCTACAGCGCTGGACTGTGAAGGGCCCGGACCAGGAGCCTCGTCTGGAGCACACATTTACAGCGCTGGAGTGTGAAGGGCCCGGACCAGGAGCCTCGTCTGGAGCACACATTTACAGCGCTGGACTGTGAATGGCCCGGATCAGGAGCCTCATCTGGAGCACAGATCTACAGCGCTGGACTGTGAAGGGCCCGGACCAGGAGCCTCGTCTGGAGCACACATTTACAGCTCTGGACTGTGAAGGGCCCGGACCAGGAGCCTCGTCTGGAGCACACATCTACAGCTCTTCACTCGTGTCAGAAGCACACAGTTTGTTGAAAAATGTCTCCTCTGCATTTGGCGCGTCCTTCAAAGCCACAGGGATTTCAGGCTCTTTTTTTAGACACTAATTTCTCAACATCAACCTGAAGCTGGGCCTGGGTGATGTGGCACAAATATTATTAGGATTTTCTCAAAGTCAGATCATGATTTAGATTTTATCACGATTCATGTTCACTTTGTATTTTTCTATTGACTTTAATAGAGCTGCACGGTTTAGGAAAAATATCTAATTGTGATTTTTCTGACCAGAGCCATTGAGATTAGATTTTGATTTAGTTTTAATGATAGGATACTGTTCAAATTCACATTTTAAACACAATTTTGTCATGTTTTTGTCACGTTCAGTTGTGCTTGTCATATTTAAACACGTCTATGTTGTTTTTAGTTGCATTTTTGTCCTTTTTAGTCGCGCTTTGGTGCCTTGTGTCATGTTTGTTGGTGCGGTTTTGTTGCTTTTGAACACATTTTTATCACTTTGCTGTAACCTTTTGTCGCTTGTTTCAGAACATGTTTACACAAATCCAAACTACAGTGTTAGTTTTTATTCAAATCAAAGCAAGACATTTTGTTGTTTGTGGGAGAAAGGATTGCTAATCACATCCATTAAAATAGCGATTGTGCGTCGATTTAGTTCGGACCGCAGATGGAAATGAACTTCCAAACTGCCGTATAATCTGTGAAGGGCCCGGACCAGGAGCCTCGTCTGGAGCACACATCTACAGCTCTTCACTCGTGTCAGAAGCACACAGTTTGTTGAAAAATGTCTCCTCTGCATTTGGCGCGTCCTTCAAAGCCACAGGGATTTCAGGCTCTTTTTTTAGACACTAATTTCTCAACATCAACCTGAAGCTGGGCCTGGGTGATGTGGCACAAATATTATTAGGATTTTCTCAAAGTCAGATCATGATTTAGATTTTATCACGATTCATGTTCACTTTGTATTTTTCTATTGTCTTTAACAGAGCTGCACGGTTTAAGAAAAATATCTAATTGTGATTTTTCTGACCAGAGCCATTGAGATTAGATTTTGATTTAGTTTTAATGATAGGATTCTGTTCAAATTCACATTTTAAACACAATTTTGTCATGTTTTTGTCACGTTCAGTTGTGCTTGTCATATTTAAACACGTCTATGTTGTTTTTAGTTGCATTTTTGTCCTTTTTAGTCGCGCTTTGGTGCCTTGTGTCATGTTTGTTGGTGCGGTTTTGTTGCTTTTGAACACATTTTTATCACTTTGCTGTAACCTTTTGTCGCTTGTTTCAGAACATGTTTACACAAATCCAAACTACAGTGTTAGTTTTTATTCAAATCAAAGCAAGACATTTTGTTGTTTGTGGGAGAAAGGATTGCTAATCACATCCATTAAAATAGCGATTGTGCGTCGATTTAGTTCGGACCGCAGATGGAAATGAACTTCCAAACTGCCGTATAATCTGTGAAGGGCCCGGACCAGGAGCCTCGTCTGGAGCACACATTTACAGCTCTGGAGTGTACAAGCATCTTTGTCCTTTGTCCTTTGTCCTGTTCAATAAATAACTAAATGAAATGAAAGATAATGCAGAAGAATGTCCAGTTTTGATTCATCGTCCATGATCCAGACACAGGGCTTCATACTCTGTGATTTGTGCTTTGTAATGAGAGTGCTGACCCGTTCAAAACAAATCAAGGCTAAATCTTTGAAGAACAGGTTTCTGAAGTTCACTTGATGAAAATATGGAGTGAAACATGGATTTTGTCGTCGTGGCAGTTGCAGTGACCATCTTATAAGTGCAGAAAGACCTCAATTGTGATACAGAGACTGTATCTGTGTCTGTCAGGACATGTTTCTCTGAATATATTTTATGCAGAATTATAACATTATAGCACTGACACACAAATAATACAAGTTATGTTTGTGTCAATGCACCGTATGGACACAGCCATTGATAATTATTCAGCCGTTACTATAAAAGTAGAATCTAAAACCTGAAACCTAAAATAAGAATAAAAAATGTATGTGTATGTGTATTTTTATTTTATTTTTTTTACATGAGCGCATGTTAGTACAAAGACAAAATATCAACAAATTATTTACAAACTTCTGATTATAAAGTCTTTCTCCCTGTTGGTTTGTGTATTTGACTCTCAAGATGGCTGCCGGAGCTGGACACTGGTTACTACTGGTTACTATGGCGACCTTCTCTCCAGCTCTTATTGTTACTCAATGTATGGCGATGATTCATCCTTTATGCAACCAGAAAAGTCCCACTGACATTTGGAGGTTTATTTCCAGGGCAGTCCTGACTCCAGAGGTTTTTAAAGCAGAACCAGGTAACTATAGCAACGGAGCTCCCCCTGCAGCTCGCCACTAAAACTACAAGTGCCAGTGAAAAGACGCAAAAGCTTCTCTTTTTTCCTTCTTTTTTATTGAAATAAGGAAGCACAATGACATACAGAAGTAAATCATGTCACCAAATATAAAAAGAGAGCCAGTGTTTCTCAGGAGAGTTGTCGTTGTGTCGATGTCGGTATATGCTGCAGCAGGTTTTCCGCCCAGAGACAGCAGGGGGCGACAGCTGCTTCAAACGCCCCGAAAATACAGACATACAAAGATGTTTAATGAGGTAAAAATTTTACTTAGTTCTGCTTTAATTACCCACTTACCTACAGTTTTTCCCAATAAAGACAAAAAAATGACTTTAAAGCAGAACTCAATAGCTTCAGTGACAGAGCTCCCCCTGCAGGTCTCTTGTGAAAATACACTGCCAGTGAAAAGACGCCAAAAAGCTTCTTTTTTTTTTTTTTTTTTCCCCAAGGAAATTTAATCACATACAAAAACATTTATTGTTGCCAAATATAAAAAAGAGTTCCAAGGTTTCTCAGGAGAGTTGTCTTCGTGTCAGTAAATTTTGCTCATGATTTCCCACAAAGAGACAGCAGGGGGCGACGACGGGAGCATCAAACGCCCCGAAAATACATTTACAACCACCACATGGACTTACAAAGACGTTTAATGAGATAAAAATATTGTTTAGTTCTGTTTTAATTACCCACTTACTGACAGTTTTTCCAGTACAGTACAGTAGGTCTCTTATGGAAATACACTGCCAGTAAAATGACACCAAAAAGCTTTTTTTTTCTTTTTTCGCCCTTTCTTTTTATTGAAATAAGGAAGTTTAATCACATACAAAAAGAGTGCCAGTGTTTCTCAGTAGAGTTGTCTTCAGGTCGATGTCGATGGTCAATGTTGCTGTTGGTTTTCTGCCCAGTGACAGCAGGGGGCGACGACGGGAGCTTCAAACGCCCCGAAAACACATTTACAACCACCACACGGGCTTATGAAGACGTTTAAAAAGGTAAAAATACTACTTAGTTCTGCTTTAATTACCCACTCACTTACAGTTTTTCCAATACAGTTAAAAAAACGACTTTATTATTACCAAATGAATCATCCCAGGGGCTCTTTCCACCGTCTGGTATTTGCTAAAACATCACACGACACACAGAACAACCTCGCCCAATATAATCCAACCAATTCCAGCCTCTCTCCCGCCTGCGCCGTCGCTCACTTCGCTCATTTCTCTGGTCCTTTATGGAGACGGAGCGAGTCTATAACGCGCCCGTCCCCGAGCCCCTTAATGGAAAAGCGCGCAGCCCGACTCGTAAACATGTAAACAAACAGCGCGCCCGGCTGTGGACTTTAGCGAGAAGCCCCCGGAGAGCGCCTGGTGTCTGCCGGCGCTCCTGACGTACCTGCGCCAATGCTAATCGCCGCTCTTACTTACTCCTCTCCAACTGCAGCCCGGAGCTCGGAGAGGTTTAATGGAGAGTTTAACATCTGCGGCAGCTCGGGCGATGTCGGGGGGAAGGTTTTCTGCTTTTTCATGGAAACGGGACGCGTCTGACGAGTTTGATTTCATGGCGAACAAGACGATTCTTTCAGGTTTTCGGTCGGTTTGAGTTGAAGCGCTTACGTTTTTGACTCTTTTCCAGCTCCTTTGGCATTTGAAGAATAGTTTGTCTGACTTTTTTGTTCTCCTGTTGAAGAATTGCTCTTGTTAGAACTTGATAATGTCATAATTTAAGATAAAGAGCAAGGAAACTGTGACGCATCATCAGAGAATAAGGCTGCAGTGATTAATGGACTAATCAGGACTAGACGACTTTTAAAGCATTCTTATAGTTGTCTTTTGATAATCATAATTGTTATCTGCACTGTAGAGACTCTGATACACTTAAGAAAATAACTTTTTACAAACAAAACTGTGGCATTATTAAATCAAAATGTCAAAAAAACATTAAACAATTTCAGATTTTCCTCAACAGTGCACTTTATTTGTAATATTTTCTGTCTAGAAGCCTTCAATCGCCATTTTTTAACTTTTATTTGGTGAAAATGTATTTGAAAAGTCTCTCTGTACAATAAAAATTATCATTTGCCAAGTCGACGACTAAAATAATCGTTAGTTTCTGTCAGGGATTCAGACTTTTTAAAAGAAATATCCAAACTAACGATTCACAATTGTTGAAGTCAAGACGTCTCTGGACTCGAATAAGTGCACCTTTCTCTGAAGCTATTGTGAAAACCTAATTTCACCTCTGATTATTTCTGCGAGAACACTTTGAACTTTGTGTCGGTGTTTGTTTCTCGTGGTTAGGCCCAGAGATTACACAGATATTAGCTTGATTTATTGATGTTGACTTCCCTTTTAGTGCTCGGAGGTTTTAGGTGTCTCTGATTTAAAGGACTATTCGTGGTTGTCATATTTCCTTTTCACGCTCCTTTATGCAAAAAATCTGAAATGTGACACTTTTTATTATTCGTTTGTGCCTCGAGTGCGACAGATTTGGGGACGCCAGCGCTCTGTTATGCTGCACCCACAGCTTGGAACGCTTTTCAAACTGAACTGAAACTTTGTGCGCTGGTTACTTTAAGTTTCTTTTACTCTATTCTGAAAAGAAACAGCAAGAAGTGTAGTCCTGCTTTAATCTCTCACAGTGTTTTGTTTTGTTTTGTTTTGTTTTGTTTTGTTTTGTTTTGAATGCAAATGTGAGTGTTTTTATGACATGGGCTGCACTTTTAGCCCAAATTACCCTTAAAAAAGAGATTTCCACCAGGGACATGCTTTTTTTACCTGGTTATTTGAAGGTTAAGAAATAAATAAAACCAGGGTTGCAAGATTAATCGCAATCAAATCAATGCAACGTGATTGGACTAAGTTTTTTAGAACTGCCATTTTTGAAATACCGTAATTTCTTCCTCAAACCTTCTTCTTTCTTCCTTATTCTGTGTACATAAAGACATTTTGATCTGGGGTATGGGTTTTTTGTTTGGTTAATTCAAGGTTAATACATAACATTGCAAGATTAATCGCAATCTAATGGATGTCGCAATTTTTATGGACGCAATTAGCAAAGACTGAAAATATCTGAAGTTTAGCGCAATTTCTTCCACAAACCTTCTTCTTTCTTCTGCGTTAAAACTGTTAAGTCTTTAGTTTTGCACATTCAACACATGATTCTTTTATTAGTTTGACATTTCACAGACCTATTTCAGTCTTTTGTCAGTTCTCCTGGACGCGCTTCGAACATGAACTTTGAACAGAACCCGACTGTTAAAACGACAAATCGCAAAACGGATCGCAATCAGACGTTTTCCTCAAATTGCGCGGCCCCAACGACGTCAACAAATCTGCGATCTGACAAAATTCTACCATCGTTTTCAGACCTGAACCTAAACTACAGAATTTCCCTTCACGATGCACATTTTACCCGCTCCGTTTCCCCTCGAGCATGTAAATATGTCCCCACTTGCGCCCTCTCGAGCTCCTCCTCGGCGCTAAACATATCCATCATTGACTCTCACTTATCCCGAGAGCCGTCCCAAACCTCCGCGTTTGCCTTCGCCTCTCGATGGGCCCCCGGTGAGACAAGAGCCGCCTGATTAAACCCCACTTGAGCCGCCGCTCTTCACGGAATCTGCCAAACGAATCCAGATCTGCCGCCGCGCTCCGGTTTGAACCTCGACTCGCGCCGATGTCGTGGTTCGGGAGGTTTTGAGCGACGCCGGGCTGTTAATTTGAGCGCCGGTGATTGTCGAGCGGTTATTTGACGAGTGTGAAAGTCTGTCGTTCTCCGTCCTCCCTCGCTGAGCGCTTGAATGCCATTATCCTTGGCTTTCTTTCTCTCCGTCGGGCGCCTCTTTGCCACAGCGAGTCGGGGCCTGTGTCGATTGTCGCCGTCTTTCTTGAACAAATGGTCAAAGTCAATGACGAGCCTCCTCTGGATTTCACGTCCTCCAGTTCAAATCTGTTACGCGATAAAAGTAATGGTGTATGGTCTCGATTTTGAACTGGTGTGCCTTGAAAAAATGTCTTTGAGTTTGATTCAAACTCAGTTAATTGAGTTAATCGATTCAAAAATGCAGATGTAATAGTTTCATTTACCTTTTTGGAGAGTTCTGAGCAACTTTAGCGCCAATTTAAAGGACACATTTTCTGCTACTGTGACCTTTTTGAGCTTTTAATCCTGTTCTAACAATGTTCCGTCATCAAAAACACACCTGGAGTAGCATTCAGTTGCATTCACGCTGTTTTGAGGAATGTTTAAAAGAAAATCTTCTCCCTCCGACCGTCAGACACACTTTCTGCTGAACTCCTTCTATCCGGGACCTATTTTCGGCTCATCTACGTCATTTATCAGAGAATATTCCATTGTTTTAAGTCGTTCTGAGAATTTCTACAGTCAAAACACAGTAATTACTGCAGAAGATCCGCATCATAACTTCTTTTCACTAGATTGTATATTGCATTGGCGCCATCTAGGCAAGGCAAGTTTATTTGTAGAGCACAATTCGTACATAAGGCAATTCAAAGTGCTTTACATAACAGGAAAAGTTGCATTAAAATCACAAAACACAAAAAGACACACAGAATCATTTTAAAATAAAGCGCTTTAAAAGAGAAGAGTGCAGATCTTTCAGTCGTTTGCACATGTAAACAGAACTGTTTTTCAGAGTGGAGGCCTGTCTCACTGTTCCAGATTTTAGCTGCAAAAAACTGGCTGGATGCACTCAGTAAGTGTCATTTGACTGATAACACAGGGCAGGAATGAATAAGAATAAGAAGAACATGAGATGGCAAATTTAAGGCACTGAAGAGCATGTTTAAAGGCTATATGAATATATGAAAAATGTAGAATATTGTTCCTTTAAAGAATTTGACAGTGGCACAGAGATTTACCACATATTCTTTTACTAAATGATCTGATTTGGTGATGTTTTAGTAGTATGTGGTGTGCCTTGCTATCTTTTAAACCCAAAAAGGTTGAAAAACTCTAGCGTATGGTTTAACATAAACAGTCAGAATGTCACGCTGTTTTTATTGCAGCTATAAAACATACAGTTCTTCCTACTTTACCATTTTAATGGAGACGAGGCTCAGTCGTTATTGCTCCAGACTAACATGTACAATCAATTGTGAAAGACATTTTAGTTGTTTCTAAGGAGAATTACGATCAAATAAAAACAGTGATTCATCTTCATTGATTCCTTTCATTGTAAAGACATTTTTTGGTTCTTGGCTCATCTAATGTCACCATGTTTTTTACTTGACAAACAGAATAGATTTGTTGAATTCTTTTAAAGAGTCAAAAAAGTTGTTTCTTTTTTTGTAAATCATGCAATAACCTTTGTGCGATGTCATCAATCTGTGTCATTTTCAACACATTTTTCAACTTTTCTCCACAAGCTGGTACCTTTTTGGTTTAAAACTATAATTTACATTTACAAAAGGTATTAATGCACTGAATAAAGTCAAAAGTAGAAAATCATAAAAACCTGTCATATGCACTTTAACGATCTTGTGCTTGTATCATCTTAAAGTGCGTTTGACAGGTTTGTACGATTTTCTACTTTTGACTTTATTCAATGCTTTAGTACCTCATGTAAATATAAATTCTAGTTTTACACCAATCAGGTCGCTGTTTGTGGAGAAAAGTTGAAAAATCTGTTGAAAATGACATGAAGTAAACAAATTGATGACATCAGACTGGGGAGACAAAAATTATACATAATTTACACAAAATACATAACTTTTTTGACCCTTTAAACTAGGGCTGTATTATTTTGGTTTTGGATTAGTCCAGTGATTATTCTTTCAATTAATCGATTTGTTGTTTAGAACGTGAAAGGCTGTGAATATAACATTTTACTCAGTTTGACACAAACTAAGCTGAAATGAAGTGTCCGATGATGTCCTGCCGGAGAATAGTCCCAGACAAAATAGTATTTTCATCAAAAACACAACATTTACACAATTCCCAAGTCATTTTTGTGACATGGGAGTGATTCTTGCTCTGTCTGAGTAACAAAACCTCTTCTTTCAGCTCTTGGCATGTTTTAGAGTCTGTGTATAGACCAGGTAACGATTATTTGATTACTTAATTAGTTGACGACTATTTATATCATTGATTAGTTGCGATCAATCAATTAACCTGTTACAGCCCTAGTTTAAACATGAATTCAACAAAATAAAGATGTTCACATGTATTTTCCTTTGTCAAATCAAAAAAACATCTGACATTAGATGAGTTTCGGTGTAGTGTACAGGATGATACAGCTAATTGCTAATTTCCCAGTGTGATGTCATCATTTACAACCAGGAAGTACAATTAAAGGGCCCATGACAGATTGGACGACTCATTTGACAAAAATGCAGTCAAGATAAATATATTTCAAATTTTGTTAAAGTACTTTTCACATTTTATCACGGTTTAGCAATTTTTTCGTTTTTAGTTTGACTTCCTGGTTGTAAATGATGACATCACGCTAGGAAATTACCATAGCAACCATCCTGTACACGGGGCCAAAACTCATTTAATGTTACAGATTTTTTTATTTTACAAATAAAAATATCTGTGAAAGCCTTTATTTTGTTGAATCAATGTTTAAAGGATCAAAAAAGTCATTTATTTTGTGTAAATTATGCGTAACCTTTGTCTCTCCAGTGTGATGTCATCAGTCTGTTTACTTCCTGTTATTTTCAACATATTTTTCAACTTTTCTCCACAAATAGCTGCTTGATTGGTGTAAAACTAAAATGTATTTGTACAAGCGGTATTAATACACCAAATAAAGTTAAAATTAGAAAATCATGAAAACCTGTCATACGCACTTTAAACACCTCAAAAATAGCTAAACTGGGCTCAATTTGTTAAGATTTTAGCAGAATTCAAAATATACTCCTCTTAATTACATTTTCAGTCAAACGCTCGTAGCCCGACCTCTCACGGACGCTCACGCACAGGCCCCGCCCTCCTGTCCCCGCACGTTTCCCGCCGCCGACTCCCACTTTCCCTATTTACCAGCCGGCTAATCCTGGCGCTCCTCTGCCTCCGTGTCCACCGGCAAATCCAATCGCTCCTAATGCATTGACACACGGCGCGATATAATTGAATTAACAAGCTACACATCCTTATCTGCCGCTCGTTCACTCACTCAGCCTCCAGCGCGACCACTATCTGCGCCTCTCCCCGACGCTCCTCTATGTTTGATGAGGACCTTCGAGCGCCGTTTGATATATTCCTACCTCAAGGCGAGCTGTTTTTTTTTTTGTTTTTTTAACCCCCCGTGCGTGAAGCGAGCGAGCTGTACTTCCACTCTCGCTCTCTCGTTCCGCGATGAATATTTAAATACAATTGTGATTTATTCATTTCGTGGCCGTGTCGGGCTTGATTGAGCTGTTTTCAGGTGGATTTACGGCGAAAGTTTTTAGACAACTTTTGATTTCTTGGGTTTTCATTGCGTTGAATCCACTAGAGCTGCACGGTATTGGAAATGATTGTGATGCGGCTATTAAGATCTGCGATGTCGATATTATTGTGATATTTAAATACACTTTTTAACTAAAGCTGAAACTAACCATTATTTTAGTCGTCAAATAGTCAGTGATTTCTATTGTAGATTGAGATTAAGAATAAACTAACTTTTTAACCAAATAAATGTTGAAATATTGTGAATGAAGAGAGAGAGAATATTTATGAATAAAGAGTATAATTAAAGAACATCAGAAACGGTCTATTCTTTTTTGCCATTTTTCTTCAATAATGTCACTGTTTTTGTTATAAAAAGTTTGTGTTTTAGAGTCTGTTTAGTCCAAAGAACATCGACCATCATCAAAATACGACTGACATTATTGTTTATAGTCGACTTTGTGATTATTCTACTATTTTTTGATGCAATAATGTCTGTTATATTAAAATAAAAACCAACAAATGTAAAACCGAGTCTAATTTAGTTTGAAAAAGCTAAATTCTATTCATGATTTTCACTGTTTTCATTTTAAAAACAGAACATTTCTATCAGATGAAGACTTTGGTGTCACTGTGATATATTTAGTTTGTTTTTATATCGTTATTACGTCAAAGACAATACTGCGATATCGATACTTTGGCGATATATTGTGCAGCCATAGTATCCACTACTAAAACTGATTAAATTTATTTTTATTGTTAAAACAATTCAACACTGATCATGTAAGAAGAAACCAAAAACAGAATCGTAAAATGTAAAAAAGAAAAATCTATATAATGTTGACAGTAATAAAAGAACAAAATCGTTACATTTATTAGAAGCGTCACCTTTATTACCACCTATTATTATTATTATTATTATTATTATTATGTATAGTTTTCATTTTCGTTTGACATTTTTCTGTTGTTCAGTCGTATAATCTGTGTTGAATTTAAGAAATAAAAATACATTTGTGCAGATGTATTTGCTTGCATTATAATACATTTGAATATATTATGCAAAATTGTCTTTTTTGAGCTTTTAACCATATTATGTAACATATTTCCCTCTTCAGAAACACGCCTGGAGTTGTATTTAGCTCAATTCAGGCTTGTTTCATCATATCTGTTGACGAGGCTCACTTTTCCGCTCCCCCTCTACGCCTCAGAAAATACTCCATTTCAAATTTCCCAGATTTGTGACATCCGGAGGTCTTCTTTAATGTTTCTAAGTCTTTAAATCATCACTAGACTCTGAATTTATGCCTAAAATCTAGGGCTGTAGTCGATTAAAGACCTTCCCAATCGACTGATTAATAGACTAAAAAGGGGCGTGGCAAATGTATGTAAGTATCTCTGTGTATCTGACACAAACTGCACTCCTGGGAAACGTTGTATTTATGTTAGAGATATATAAATCAGAAACTCAAACCAAAATCTTAAGCAAACTCACTCCATATTGTCACTTTTTTGCAGTTTTTGTCGTATAAATCCTTTTAATTGAAATAAAAATAATAAAACCAATTAAAATGTTGGTCGACTAAAACACCATCGACCGATTAATTGACTAAACCCTTGTTTTTTAACCAGTGCCGGGGAACACTTGTGTGCCTTTCGGAGTTGCCAGGTGTGCCTTAAAATATCCAATTTGAGGTAACGGAATCACACATAGTTTTAATTGCGTTATTTAATGTTTTGCATTGCTCTTACTCAACTTTTGGACCAAAAAACTAAAGCAAAACAATCACCAGTGCCAAATTCAAAGAACCAGACAGCGCCACGGACATTATTTATCACATTATTATGCCACAATTTTTACTTAAAGGTCTGATTTGATAAAAGATGGTGTGCCGTTGTATCTTGTCAACCAAAAAAGTGTGCCAAGACTCAAAAAGGTTGAAAAACACTGGACTAAATGACCAAAAGACCCACTAAAATCGCATTCGTTCCAACTACTTACATTAGCATGTCGGGGCAGGCTAGCTTTTTTGTTTGTTTCCTCTGCTGCCAGTAGATGGAGTCCAAACACAAATCCTAACGAGGGAACGTCTAACAGATAAAACACTGTGCCTTTCAACACATTATTTCTAAAATGTGACACGCCAAAGTAAAGGTAGAGCGCGTCGTTAAAAGCGGTTTGAAAACTCACCGACGCGACAAGGAAGAAGTGTCATGGCCGACGGTGACAGCGAGCCTGACGGAGCTCTGTGTTTCGTCGTCGTTGCTGTGGCATTTCTCGCGGCTTTTCCCTCGAGGCTCCAAATGTCGGGGCGAGCCGGTCTTTTTCATCAAGTCTCGGAAAAAAAGACCAAAGATGAAGCCGGCCTGTCGTTGACATTTTCAGACGGACGCGCAGAAGTGGACAAATGTAAAAGGCTGGGACAAGTTAATCGATTGGTTGGGGCAGATAAATACCTCGATAAAAGACAATGTTGACGCTACTTTTTGTACTGATACAACAACATTAAAGCCACACAACTCAGGTAAACCTTTTTAAAACATTCGGAATCAATAAACGGCATGAGCTGCATCGAATAAACACATAATTAACCAATAATTAAGGTGAGACACTGCAGGGAAACAGGAAAAAAATCTGAAATTTAAAGATATCAACTTGAAACTTCTCCTGTAGTTTACTCACATAAATGTTAGAAAATAATATACAGTGATCCCTCGCTCCATCGCGTTTCATCTTTCACGGCTTCGCTGCTTCACGGATTTTTTTTACAGTGCGGATATTTTTACAGTGCATCCACTGAACTTCAGCGCACGCACAAGAACGGGACCCTTTGACGAGTCGTTCATTTCAGTTCTCAAATATAATCGAAGGTGGCATATCCGTTTATAAAAAGAGCGCCAACAACTGCCCATAACAATGTTCTTCTCTCGGAGAAAGACTCCGAGACTGCGTCTTCAGTAGAAACAGAGGCTACAGCGGAGCGGAGTCAGGACGAAGAGGCACAGACTGTGAAATACGCCAGTGACAATGTTTACAACCTTGTATTACTATATTAAAATTATTGTTTTAAACAAATTTTGGGCTTTAAAACAGGTTTTGATTTTTGGTTTCATTCTATAGTTCAGTATTGCATTGTAAAATAATAAAAAATAAAGCTGTGACTACTTCACGGATTTCACTTTTCGCGTGTTATTTTTGGAACGCAACTCCCGCGATAAACGAGGGATCACTGTATTACAAGTTTTTCATCATTTAATGGAAATTAGGCATTTTAGGTGTAAAAATTGACAAAATTACACGTCTTTGGGACATTTAAATCCGACAGAACCAGGTTTAAATTTCTCAGTTCATTTTGTAACATATTAGTTACAAAAAAATTTACAGAAGGGATTTTGGATTTCTTATTTAGTTTTTGTGTAAATTAGATTGGACTGAAAATGGTCCTAAAAATTCAAATTTCGCCTCATTTTTTTTACTTAAAACTTCAATAAATCACTTTTAGAATCAGATATCATTAAATCCTTGTGTTCGTTTGGTCTAAATCTCATTGAGTCCAGATTGTACAGTTTGGTGTAGGATCTACTTTAAGGCTGATCTTTATGTCTCGAGGGAGAAAAATGCATTTTAAGAAAACGTCCTTTGAAGTTACAATGTCCCAGAGAAATCTATGGATGAAGTGGATTCAATGAAGCAATAAAACATCTTTAGGAGCAGACTGGACAAGCGTTTAGTTTCCACTTGAAAGCCAATATGTTGAGAGAGAAAACAATTAATTGGTTTTACCTGTAGTGCCATAAACTATTATTTAATTAATTATCGTAGTCGCAGCTGGTTATTGACACGATTTTCAAGTAATTTAGTCACTGAATAATCGTTATTTGAGGTTTTATTAATGCGTAAAGCAGGGAAATATCTCAAATCTTGTGTTTATAATTGTATTTTGTCTTTTTTCCTAGTAAATCCAGTGTAATTTTAGCTTTATCCATCTCAAACTTTGTAAAGCATCTCTCAAACTTCGCGATTAATCCGAAGAACAGTAGCGCTGGATCGTTCGATTAGCAAAATAATCGTTCTCTGATCGGATGTCGGACAGAAAGTTCAGCTGATCATTTACCAAAAAACGTCGCCCAGTCTCACGCCATCAATAACGACATCGCGAGCCAGACGTAAAAGTTAATTTGCCCGTCTGCAACGTTCTTGAAAGCAAAGGTTTTTTTTTTGGTCCGATATTTCCCGGCCACATAAATCTTAGTCTAATTTGCGGGGTTGCCGGTGTCGTTGTATTCATTAGCGACTGGAGCGGGGGAGAAGTTTTCCATCACGGCAGAGTCCTTGAGCCAAAGTCAGGAGACAGGACTTCATCAGCGATCTCTGCCTTTCACACTTGGACGCTCCCAATTAGCACGTCCCGGATATTAGCGCTAGCCCTTCATATTCTTCTCGGCCGAAAGCGCGACGCTACTTTTGAACGAGCGCTTGTTGTTAGCGATAAGGACGGATTTTTCAAGACCGCGTCCAGGCGGCTGCCCTTGAAACCTTTTCTGAAACCGAAACTACGGACTACGGTGCTGTGTGTTGTTTTCCCATTCTCCAGGAAAATCTGCTTGTGACAGTTATGCTATATGGAACTTTTCAGGTGGACTGTGTTTCTGTTTTGTCTGGAACATAGATTTTGTGCAGGTGACATTCTGAATTTTAGCAGTGAGCGGCGAAAACACATGAAAGTCAGTGAAGATTAGTGATGTTTTCGCCTGCAAAAGCTCAAAACACAACAGAAATGTGAAAAAAGCTGCTAAAGTCTGATAACAACAACTCTGCTGAATATTTAGTTTGTACTTGACATTTAAAAAAGGAAAATCAAGTAAACAGTTGTAGAAAACCAGATAAACAACAGGAACACTGCAGTTAAACTCACATTCAGACTTTGGAATACACACAGTTGAACTCATTACATTTCTCTCCTTAAATAAGATGTTTTGAGGAAATGAATTGTTATGCGGTAGCTGAAGTGTCCTTTATCACCAACCATTGTCAGCAAAGAAGCTAGCTAAGTAACAGCTGATTCAAGAAATGTTTATTCTCCTTATTCCTGAAGTTGCCGTACGCGCCGCCGTCTTGTTTCCGTTGTAGTTTACATGGAGCAGATGAGCTCAACAGAAAATAAGTTCTATTCGGACTAAAAAGCCATTTTCAGACCGACCAGGAAATCGTTACGTTGTTGACTTGTTGTGTCTCGTGTTCATTAAACATTTTACACAAATCAATCTACTTTATGTAACATTTTAGCGGCGAAACTTTTCCCTCGTTCGTCATTAGCTTTAACAGAGTCCTCGTCAAAAGGAAGTGCGTTTACAACAGAAGTGCGTATCTGTGGCAAAAAGAGGCAAAAGTGGGCGGAATAAGGTGAATAGAGCTTAGGATAGAACGTCAAAAAACAGGCGTTGCCATGGAAATCCGCCATGTTTGCAGCTGTTGTGTTAAACTTACATAGACAAACATTAGTCAAAACAATACAAAAAAATCTGTGGAAGAACCTGATAAACTGCTGGTCACTTCTGGTAAATACATTTATCAATATGCAGTGTTAGCATACTTTTGAATTAACGCTAACTATAGTATTTAGCATCTTAAA
The DNA here is from genome assembly GCA_019453435.1 of Rhinogobius similis. NCBI lineage: Eukaryota > Metazoa > Chordata > Actinopteri > Gobiiformes > Gobiidae > Rhinogobius > Rhinogobius similis. The sequence continues at coordinate 5,907,630 of CM033632.1, read as the reverse complement.
ATGTCCATTGATTTAACTCTGGGCTAACTGAAAATTCTGTTATGTGTGATGTAAGGATCCCAAGGTTGTTAGCATGTACGCACTTTTCGGCGAAACTGTAAAAAACGACACAAAACAAAACATTTCTACGTGCGGTAATATTTTCTACCTCTGCTCTGGTTTTACTCACGTCCAGTGGTTTCAGTCGCCAAAACAGCCCTGATTTTTCATAGTTTGTGACGTTTGGAGGCTAATGCTAGCTAACTCTTCCACTGAAAATGCATTAGAGCAAAACATGAAGTGGTACCAGGCTACGGCACGCGGTGTTTTGTGAACAAATAGTAGAAGGGTCAATAGCCGTCACAAAGGGAATTCTTTCACCACGACAGTCCGACTTATCCATCTCTTAGGCATCTCCATGGAGACCAGCAGGTGACTCAGTGGTGTTCATTACCAACTGTCTCAAATTATACCTGGTTTAGTGCTGGTTTAGTTTAGCGCTGCAACAAGTTAATCGATTAATCGCAACTAACCGATTATAGAAATGGATAAGTAATTGAATAATCGTTCAATAGTCTATAAACAGACTCCAGAACATGCCATGAGCGAAAAGACGAGGTTTTATGACTCAGACAGAGCAGGAATGACACAAAAATTACACCGAAAATGAGTAAATTTAGCGTTTTTGATGAAATCACCTTTTGTCTGTAAATATTCTCCACCAGGACGTCCTCAAATGGCTTCAGATCAGCTTCATTTGAGTAAAATTGTGTAAAATCTGACATTCATTTCATTCAATTACATTCATTACATTCAATTTCACACTCTAAACCAGTGGTTCCCAACCTTTTTTGTCTCGAGTTCCCCCACAAGCTTTGTCTCACACTCAGAGTACCCCTTAACTTGAGTTTCAGGCAAATAATTGGGTTTATTTGTCGAATATAGTCAATTATTACTACTATGTTTTTTTGTTTTTATTATATTTATGGTCCAAGATACATCAAAAATGTACAACTAATCACACTTTTTCTTCAGATACATGTACATTTCATCTTCATTTAAAACCTGAAACCATTCCAAGTGCCCCCTGGTAATACTTCACGTACCCCTTGGGGTCCCCGTACCCCTGGTTGGGAAACACTGCTCTAAACAACTAATCGATTAATCTGAGGAATAATCGAAAGACTAGATTACCAAAATGTTCATTAGTTGCAGCTCTAGTTTAGTTCTTACTTAAACCACTAAATAGTTTTCCTTCTTAGCCCTAAATTGGTTCCGTTGTTGTTTCGTCAAATCTTCGATGCTATTTCTTAATGATTTTTATTGATAAAGACGGCGCTGGTAAATAATAGGCTCTGATTTGTGGTTATGTTGTACAAATGAATGCGCCGCAAGCCAAAAGGAGATGTATTTTTCATGAGAGCGGTGCATTAGTTTTCGCAAGTAAAAACCTGGGCAAAATTGTATTACATAAGGAATTTTAAATGAAGTCATCAATTATTACTCGCCGGGTGCAAACCTTTTTTCTCCTTTGACTTTACGAGCGCGGATGAATTCAAGCGTGAGGACCTCCGACTTCACCGGGCCAACAGGGGGCGGCAGTAAGTGGTGCACTGACCCGGTTAAATGTAGGAAAGGAACAGCAAGCTTCAGGTGAAGGTTTGTAACGTCGTCTTCAGTCGAATGATTCTAGCAGAAGTAGCATAATCGACAATTTGGATAAAGATGGAAAACTTTAATGTTTGAGAGATTTTCTTCTTGTTGTTAGCCAGATAGACCCTTCCAGTGTTGGTAAACAGAGCACCTGCATTCTAAAGGCTGGCACAGGTCCATGAAATTAGTCTGAAAGCGTTTTCAAAGGGAGAGTTAGCGATAGCCTCCAAAAAACCAAGTCTGTTTTGGCAACCGACAACCGCTCGAGCACATGAGCGACGGAAACAGAAGGATTTAGCATAGATTACTTTTCAAGATGTTGTCAAAGTGTCCTAAAACTTCAAGAGTTGTAATAATAATTGCTAATACAAATGTCAGTTTAGAGTTCTGTGCATTCTGAGCTTTAAAATGAGGTTCACGTGTCAATATTTATTGTGCTGAAGTTGGTGTCTGTGCTCTAAAAGTGGCGAATTGGAGAATCGTATTGGAACAAAGGTAATCAAAACCTGTCTATTACATTTTTCTAGTCTGAACACACATGTTTTTATTTTGCTGCCTCATTAAAATGTTTGGGATAGAAAGTTAACACGAGTACCAGGCTGTGTGATTATCTGTTCTAGACATGACAGAAGGGCTGGGGTTCAAAAGCCCTTTATGAACAGTACAACAACAAGGTCGTTTACGTCGCCCGGATCGGCGTTACCGGGGCCCCACCCTGGAGCCAGGCCTGGGGTGGCGCCGACGGCGGCGTCTGGTGGCGGGCCTTTCCCCCGCGGGGCCGGTTGGGCACAGCCGAAGGAGCGGCGTGGGGCCGTCCTCCCGTGGGCCCACCACCTGCGGGAGGATTCATAAGGGGCGGTCTTGAAGTGATCCGGGCAGCAGTCGAAGGCGGGGGCCTCGACGACCGGATCTCCGGATGCAGAAACTGGCTCTAGGGACATGGAATGTCACCTCGCTGGGGGGGAAGGAGCCTGAGCTTGTGCGGGAGGTTGAGCGCTACCGACTAGATATAGTCGGCCTCACCTCCACGCACAGCCTGGGCTCTGGAACCCGTCTCCTCGAGAGGGGCTGGACGCTCCATTTCTCTGGCGTTGCCCGCGGGGAGAGGCGGCGGGCTGGTGTGGGCTTGCTCATAGCCCCACAGCTCAGCCGTCACGTGTTGGAGTTCACCCGGTGAACGAGGGTCGCGTCCCTCCGCCTTAGGGTGGGGACAGGTCTCTCATCGTTGTGTCGGCCTACGGGCCGAGCAGCGGTGCAGAGTACCAGACCTTCTTGGAGTCCCTGGGAGGTACTGGACAGTGCACCGCCCGGGGACTCGTTGTTCTACTGGGGACTTCAACGCCCACGGGCAACGACAGTGACACCTGGAGAGGGTAATCGGGAGGAATGGCCCCCGATCTGAACCCGAGTGGTGTTCAGTTATTGGACTTCTGTGCTAGTCACAGTTTGTCCATAACTTGAACACCATGTTCAAGCACAAGGGTGTCCATCAGTGCATCGTGGCACCAGGACACCTAGGCCGAGGTCGATGATCGACTTTGTTGTCGTGTCATCTGACCTTCGCCGCGTGTCTTGGACACTCGGGTGAAGAGAGAGCGGAGCTGTCAACCGATCACCACCTGGTGGTGAGTTGGATCCGCTGGCGGGGAGGAAGCCGGACAGACTTCGGCAGGCCCAAGCGTATCGTGAGGGTCTGCTGGGAACGGCTGGCAGAGCCCTCTGTCGGCAGGGTCTTCAACTCACACCTCCGGGAGAACTTCTCCCAGATCCCGGGGGAGGCTGGAGACATGGAGTCCGAGTGGACCATGTTCTCCACCTCCATTGTCAATGCGGCAGCTCGTAGCTGTGGTCGCAAGGTCTCTGGTGCCTGTCGCGCGGCAATCCCGAACCCGGTGGTGGACACCGGAGTAAGGGATGCCGTCAGGCTGAAGAAGGAGTCCTATCGGGCCTTGCTGGCTTGTGGGACTCCTGAAGCAGCTGACAGGTACCCGGCAGGCCAGCGTACTGCAGCCGGCGCGGTGCAGAGGCAAAAACTTCCGGGCTGGGAGGAGTTCGGGAGGCCATGGAGGAGGACTATCGGTCGGCCTCAAAGAAATTCTGGCAAACCGTCCGGCGCCTCAGGAGGGGGAAGCAGTGCTTCACCAACACCGTTCTGATGCGGGTGGAGAGCTGCTGACCTCGACTGGGATGTTGTCGGACGGTGGAAGGAATACTTTGAGGATCTCCTCAATCCCACTGTCACGTCTTCCGAGGAGGAAGCAGAGGCTGAGATCTTGGCGGTGGACTCATCCATCACCCTGGCTGAAGTCACTGAGGTGGTAGGCAAGCTCCTTGGTGGCAAGGCTCCGGGGGTGGATGAGATCCGTCCCGAGTATCTTAAGTCTCTGGATGTTGTTGTGAGACTTGGGTCTTGGCTGACACGTCTCTGCAACATCGGCGTGGCGGTCGGGGACAGTGCCTCTGGACTGGCAGACCGGGGTGGTGGTCCCTCTGTATAAGAAGGGGGACCGGAGGGTGTGTTCCAACCACAGGGGGATCACACTCCTCAGCCTCCCCGGTAAGGTCTATTCCAGGGTACTGGAGAGGAGAATCCGACCGATAGTCGAACCTCGGATTCAGGAGGAGCAGTGTGGTTTCGTCCCGGTCGCGGAACACTGGACCAGCTCTATACTCTCCATCGGGTGCTCGAGGGTTCATGGAGTTTGCCCAACCAGTCCACATGTGTTTTGTGGATCTGGAGAAGGCATTCGACCGTGTGCCCCAGGCGCCTTGTGGGGAGTGCTCCGGGAGTATGGGGTCCGGGGCCCTTTGCTAAGAGGCTGTCCTGTCCCTGTATGACCGAGCAGGAGCTGTGTTCGCATTGCCGGCAGTAAGTCAGACCTGTTCCCAGTGCATGTTGGACTCCGCCAGGGCTGCCCTTTGTCACCGGTTCTGTTCATAGTTTTTATGGACAGAATTTCTAGGCGCAGTCAGGGCGTGGAGGGCGTCTGGTTTGGGGACCACAGGATCTCATCTCTGCTGTTCGCAGATGATGTCGCCCTGATGGCTTCTTCAAGCCAGGACCTGCAGCATGCACTGGGACGGTTTGCAGCCGAGTGTGAAGCGGCTGGGATGAAGATCAGCACCTCCAAATCCGAGGCCATGGTTCTCGAACCGGAAAAAAGGTGGATTGCCCTCTCCGGTGGGTGGAGAGTCCTGCCTCAAGTGGAGGAGTTCAAGTATCTCGGGTCTTGTTCACGAGTGAGGGAAGGATGGAGCGTGAGATTGACCGGCGGTTGGGTGCAGCGTCTGCTGGGATGCGGGCGGTGGATCGGACACGTTGTGGTGAAGAGAGAGCTGAGTCGAAGGCGGCTCTCGATTTAGGTCAATCTCGTTCCTACCCTCACCTATGGTCATGAGCTTTGGGTAATGACCGAAAGGACAAGATCGCGGATACAAGCGTCGAAATGAGCTTCCTCCGCCGGGTGGCTGGGCGCCCTTAGAGATAGGGTGAGGAGCTCAGTCACACGGGAGCTCAGAGTAGAGCCGCTGCTCCTCCACGTCGAGAGGAGCCAGCTGAGGTGGCTCGGGCATCTGTTCAGGATGCCTCCTGGGCGCCTCCTCGGGAGGTGTTCTGGGCATGTCCCACCGGAGGCGGCCGGGGAAGACCCAGGTGACACGCTGGAGGGACTACGTCTCTCGGCTGGCCTGGGAACGCCTCGGGATCCCCCCGGAGGAGCTGGAGGAAGTGTCTGGGGTGAGGGAAGTCTGGGAGTCCCTGCTCAGACTGCTGCCCCCGCGACCCGGCCCCGGATAAGCGGAAGAAAATGGATGGATGGATGGATGGACATGACAGAAGGATCTAAAGCCTGACAATTCAATTTAAGGCCTAGGGGCTAAATCGGGCCCTTCAAACGCTCTGATACGACCCATCTTTGAAATATAACAAAGTCTATTTCCCCTGTTTGATTGGTTTAGTTAGTTTATAGGTTTTTGGTCCTTGTTTAGTCCAGTTTTAGACCTGGTTTGATCCTGGTTTAGACCTGGTTTGATTCTGAGTTAGTTAGGGCTGTCGTCGACTAAAGACCTGCCCTATCGACCGATTAATCGACTAAAAGGGGCTGTGGCAAAATATATCAAAAGTGTAAAGTATTTCCATGTGTCTGACCCAAACTGCACTCAAAAAAATACAACTGCAGAGGATTTCATGCAAAAACAACATTTTTTTTACAAATAAGTGCAAGGAAACTGTGTATTTATATGTTAGACTCCAAAATCTTCAACAAACTCACTCTATTGTCGTGTTTTTGCCATAACAATCCTTTAAATATAGATAAAATAATTACTCGACCAATCAAACTGTTGGTCGACTAAGACACCATCGACCGACTAATCGACTAAACGATGAAAGGTGTACGGCTCTGGAGTTAGTCCTGGTTCAGACCTGGTTGTTGTCTAGTCCTAGAATTCTGGTTTAGTCCTGGATTGGAAACTTGTAGAGAAATTTGTTAAAGCCAAATTGTTGTGTAATTTTTCCCACAAAAGTCCAATAAAGCAGAATGTATTTTATCACCATTGAAACAGATCAAGTGTTGTGAATATTTTGTGTGACCCAGAGGTAATAGCCCTTCAGAAAAATCTGGCCCTTGAGAAAATGAAGTTGGATAGCTCTGTTCTGTTGTTTTCTGTGAGGATTTGCTTGTTTTTAGCCAATAAATGGATGTGTTTTACCTTTAAAGTCTGTTGATGTTTAAGGAGGCTAATGGTCCTGCTCTTCTGTTGTCGCCTTTGATCATTTAAAGTGAGATTCAACCACCCGCCTGTCTCCGCGATGTTCCCTCTTTGTCTCGAATGTTCCACAGTGCGGCATTCGCGTCGTCTGCTCTTATCGCGGCGTCCAAATGTGCAGAATTCCTGGAACGTGCGCGGAATCCAAGCGCGCTGTCAGTTTGGCATAACGCGACCCCTTTAAGGCGGCAGAACACATTTTTGTGACAGTGAAAAGTGGCAGAAGTCCCAGCGGCTGCCGTGCTCACTGGCCTTTGCCGCCTCTGCATAAACTCTTGGCTGCCGGTGGTGTGGATAAATCTGCGGTGTAGTGTGTCACAGTGAAATGAGTCCCCCCCGGGCCCACCGTGTCTGTTCCTCTGCCGCTGCACTGCAAAAACAAACATCTACACGGGTTAAAGCCACCCAAACCCGTGTCAGTGTAGGACGGCTCCGTTATGGCACGATTATGGAACTTTACGGAGTGTTTTGCTTCAGGACAGTGGCGCACACAGGCTGGTACTTATGTAAACACGCTATCCCAGGGTTTCTCAAACGGTGGTACGCAAACGTCTTCTGGTGACACCTCTTCCGTTGTAATGTTTACTTCATTTTGAGTGCATTTTGTTCACATTTTTTGTTCTTCCTTTAGTAAATTTCAAGTAAAACTACTGTGACAATGGTGTATTTCTACTAAATACCTGGTTTATCGCTAATTTAGACATGAAATCGTCCTGTTATAAACTAAATTTATATTCTTTGGTGGTACTTGGGATAAAATGTTTGAGATGCACTGCTCTAGCAAATAAAAACTGTAATTTGTCCTTTGTTGACAGTATTTCACAGCCAGTAATAACTATCAATATCTAACTAGTTTCTAAAGTTAATTTATTACTTAACAAGTAGTGACCATGACCATGCCAACTTACTGTAGAAAAACATTAAAAAGTGGTAAAAAAAAGTCTGAGGCATTCTGTTTTGTAGAAAAGTAAAAGTCCTTTCTTTTTCTGTCGTCGTCAGGGCATTTATTTGTCGAAGAAGAAGAAGAATTTTTATTTATAGAGCGCTTTTCCACCTAATAAGCACCCAAAGCGCTTTACAAACCGTTGAAACTACAGTTGCCGTTACAACATAACATACAATTACATTTATAGACAATAAACAATGAGCAGACACACAGTTGTAACTACAGTTGCAGTCACAACAAAACATACAATAAACAAGACATAAACAAGACATAGCAGGTAGCTGTATTCTGTAAGTAATCCATACAAAAGATGCAAGTAGCTGTTTAAGTAGCTGTCAAACGCACTGATTCGTCTGTAAGAAATAAAGGACTTTTAGTTTCTTACAAAATAGACTGCCTCAAACTTTTTTGCTTTTTCCACCAACAGTAAGTTTTATAGCACTAGCATGGTCATGTTCACTACTTGCTAAGCTACGATACCTACTTTTCTTGTCCTTCCCTCATTACTGTTGGGTTTGTGGCTCTTGGTGAAACAAAACTAACATTTTCTTGTCAAACTGTTGTGTCCCGCTATGTTTTTGGTGCATTGTTGTTCGAAATAAGGCTAGATTTGATGTTTTTTACCAGTTTGTTAGCATGTTCGCTCATTTCAGTGCTACATTTGGTCATGTTTTCTAACTCTGCTCTGGTGTTACTCGTGTGTGGTCGAGTGGTCGTCAGTCACTAAAACAGCCCTGGTTTTTCATAGTTTGCGATGTTTGGAGGCTAATGCTAACTCTACTTTTGAAGCTGCATTAGTGCAAACTCATGCAATGGTACCAGTCAATGGAATGCAGGTGTTTGGTTTACAAATACTGGAAAGGTCTATTTGTGACTCTTTTTGTTTTGCCAAAGGTAAAAACCGCAAGAATTGAGTCATTTCCAGTACAATTTTGTCATGTTTTGTGATTCATGTTTGAAAAGTCACTGTAGATTTGACGAGTGGCTTTTTTATCCAGGTTTTGAAACGTAGAATGAGCACTTACTATTTTATTACACCATTTATATAACACCATTCATTTTTGTAAGAAAGATATTTGAGAAACCAATTGAATGAATGTCAAAAGTCACTCACTCTTAAAAGTTTTGTCCACTTGAAAGAATTCCATTTTTATCGGCGAATTTATAATAATAATGAAGGAATTTGAGTCATTGTAAATCCTTTCAATTTATTTCTGACTGGTTTCAATGTGTGTGTCTTCCTCATAGTTGCTAAATGAATCTGATATTGCAGCAAATTGTGAGCACTTATGGCTAGAAAAGTATTAAAAATCAATGTTGAGGCGAGAAGTGGAAGCAAATGTATAACTATTGAACTCATTAAATCTCCTTAAATGTTCTACGCTCTATAATTGCACACAGACAGCACACAGCACGATAATTTTGACCCAATATATACTTTTACAACATATCTGTGCTGAGGCGGAGCTGATTTTACTTTCTCACATGAAAACAATGGGTAAAGCACCTTAAACACGTCAAATATTGGTCCCGTTTGTACAGACTTTTTAAAGTGCTGTGTCATCAAAATTCCAGAATGGAGGAAAAAAATGAAGCAGACTAATATATTTTCAATAATTCGCGCACATCAGATCTAAATGCTAATGGTTTTGTGTCATTGTGTGGGGGAAAAAACCTACAAACTACAATTTCCAGGATAGAAATGCCACATAGTTTGCTTTTCCATTACAGAGGAAAGACAATACACTATTTTGTAGCTTTAAAATAGCATTTGAGCTTCACAAAAAGTCTAATTTATCTAAAAGTATATACTATATCTGTGGGCTATTGCGGGCTCAACATTTCTGTGAGTATTTGTCCAGTAAAACCTACAAATCTTGATTTTTCCTTAATCAAAAATGCCAAGAATGTATCATTATCTCCTGTAACACAAACAAATCATGTAAAATACAATTGTAAATGTGTTTAAAGCAGTCACTCACATGTGTCTGAGGCTTTCCATTCTTAAAAATCATCTACATTTTTCATATTTTGTGATATTCTGAAGTTAATCTCTGTTTCCCCATTGAAATCACATTATGTTCCACTTCACTTTTCCGAAAATTCTGAATGTTTTTGTTTCAAACTTTCAATTTAGTCTAGTGTCATTTACATCGTCAATTATACCGTTATCGCACATTTTCTCTTTTACATCACGATAAAAACGTTTGGCCATATTCCCTGCCCTGATGTACATAACGTTTTTCCATCTGAATTGGAGAAAACTGTCGAAATTATGCCAAGACGAGCCCAAACGTCCAGAGAATCGAGCTGAATCAGTCTGGATTATATTATTATTATTATTCCTTTTATTCCTTTCTAGCCTTTTAAACTCCTGCAGGTCTGTTTTTTCGCAGTGTACCATCCGAGTTGCATCACTTTCTGGCAGGTTTACGTCGGGAGGAGGAGGAAAGGCAGAGGCGTTTTGAAAACATCTGTAGCGCGGCGTACATTATCACTCCCTCTGTCACGTCTGCCACCGCGGATTATAGGAACAAACATCTGAGAAACGTCTGAGCGCCGCTTTAAAACCCGCAATTTGGAGTGTTTTAGGCTGAAGAGAAAATTAATGTTTTTGTCCCTTTTCGCGGCTGTATAAACACGAGATTGTAATAGTGCAGCGGTTGTTCGTCTTCGTGCGTCGCGCTGTGACTCGTGCTTCTTCTGGTGGAGTTTGAAGAGCAGAAAGGACCAGGAAATTCCACAGTCTGCCTTGCATTTTTACCTGAGAACTGGTGTTTGGATTTATAAAATATTACACTGGAAACTAGGGCTGCACAATATCTCGCCAAAGCATCGATATCACAGTATTGTCTGATGCAATAACGATATCGCAACAAACTAAATATATCACAGTGACAGCAAAGTCTTCATCTGATAGAAATGTTCTGTTTTTAAAATGAAAACAGTGAAAAGGGAAAATCCTGAATAAAATTTTGCTTTTTCAAACTAAATTAGCTTTGGTTTTGTATTTGTTGGTTTTTATTTTAATATAATAGACATTATTCGATCAACAATTAGTAGAATAATAGTGAAGTCGACTATAAACAATAATGTCTGTTGTATTTTGATGATGTCGTCGTTCTTTGGACTAAACAGACTCTAAAACACAAACTTAAAGACTTTTAGAACAAAAACAGTGACATTATTAAAGAAAAATGGCAAAAAAGAATAGACCATTTCTGATTTTCCTCAATTATACACTTTATTCATAAATATTCTCTCTCTAGAAGCTTCATTCACAATATTTCAACATTTATTTGGTTAAAAATGTTAGTTTATTCTACGTCTCAATCTACAATAGAAATAATTACTGACTAGTGACGACTAAAATAATTGTTCGTTTCAGCCTCAGTCAAAAAGTGTATTTAAATATAACATCAATATCACAGATCTTTATAGCCGTATAGCTATTTTTTTTTTTTTTTAACAATACATTTTTTCACAATTAGGGTAAGATTAGGGTTAGGATTGGGTTTAGGAACAAGGGTTAGGGTTAGTATCAGTGTATTTATAGCCTAACACAGTGTTTTTCAACCTTTCTTGACTCATTTTTAGTTGAAATGATTCTGTGGCACACTATCTACTGAAAATAATAATAAATTGCACCTTTTAGAGCAAAAAAATAAATAAAAATAAAGAAGCTAATGTAGTTCATGACACTAAATTTGGCAATGGTGACTGTTTTGCTTTCTATTTTTTGGATTAGAAGTCAGCTCAGAACTCCCCAAAATGGTAAATATTCAATGCATGCATGAATTTAGCTTAAACTGGACATATTTTCAAGGCACACCTGGCAGTACCTGAAGGCACACCAGTGTTCCCCGGCGCACTGGTTGAAAATCAAGGGCCTAATATATAAATACACTGTTTCCTAGTACTTTTCTTTCTAAATTGTTATTTTTTTGCATGAACTCTTGTTTTTTTGATGCAGTTTGGGTCAGATACAGAGATACTTCATATTTTTGCCACAGCCCTTTTTAGTCGACTCATCGGTCAACCAGGAATTCCTTTAGTCGACCACGGCCCTAATGACACCGGTTCTATTTCTCCGTCGCTCTGAAACCCATGTGTGTTTGGGTTAAACGTCCAGCGGCGCATCATTAGCCCTGAGTGCCCCGAGTGACAAATCAAAACCATTTCATTCTCCGTCCGTCGCGTCTCTAAATAACCCTTTTACGCTCCTTCGTGCTGGCATTATTCGATAGTGTCTTCGGGATAATTGCCGCTCCTAGGTGTTTGTTGAGTGAAATTGAATATGTCAAATCTCCTCCGCGTCGCAGGGTTCTCATCTCGGGCCCCGGCGCTTTGACGGGGCAGTTCCACAAAGAGCCGCGCTGACAGGAAATCTGACGTCCAGGCAATTTGCGGCCGTGACAATGGACTAAAAGCTTTGCCTGTCACTTTCCCGGCGCGCTTTAAACGTCGCTGGTAAAGTCTGGCGCGCGTCGGCGAAGGGAGCGCCGTTCGGTCGAGGGGGGCGGGTTAACGCCGGCGGTTGTTACTCCGCGGGACGATGGAGCTGTTGGAAACGGGATTACTGTACGTCAAAAGATCAGCCGTCCAAGCTTATGTCGACGCGAGGAAGACGGACGGACGCAAATGTATTCCTGGCAATTGTGCTGTTTTTGTTGTCGCTGTTTTTACTAAAAATTTTGTGCAGCGCCCCCTACGTTTCAGAGTGTAGCAATGTAGTATCCAAGCCACTTCAGTGTTTTCTTTCTTTTTTCAAAATGTATAAAACAAAAAACACAAAGAAAAAAACAGCAAGACCAGGGCTAGCACATGATTTGAAAGTAAAATTTAAAAATAATGCGGCTACTTTTGATTTTGGGCTACTTTTAGTCAGTTTGGGCTACTTTTGATCAGTTTGGATTACTTTACCAGTGTATTTTATGCTACTTTTTGTCAGTTTGGGCTACTTTTCATTTAGTGCTGCTTTTTGTCAGTTTGGGCTACTTTACCAGTGTATTTTATGCTACTTTTGATCAGTTTGGATTACTTTACCAGTGTATTTTATGCTACTTTTAGTCAGTTTGGACTTCTTTTGATCAGTTTGGGCTACTTTACCAGTGTATTTTATGCTACTTTTTGTCAGTTTGGGCTACTTTTCATTTAGTGTTGGGAAAGTGCTTTAATTTCAGAAAAAGGGCTTGAAAATGCTTGAAATTTAAACTTGCCAATCTGTAGCACGTATTTTATAGTAACAAACGCTAATAGTCTTCAGTTTGTTGTTTTGAAGTATTATAAAACAGCAAACAAAAACTATCCATAACATTGAGTTGCGTGCTAGACTGTGCCTCTTTATGAAATGCCCTAAAATACAGGAAATTCCTTCTGATTTTCCCAAAATTTCCAACAAAGCACGCCTCACCAAGCCTTGTGATACTTTTGATCACGTTCTCAAAGTTCATATTGAGAGAGATAAATTTGGCACTCATAAACAGAACTGAAAAGAGAAAATATGGCTGTGTGCAGGGACCAAGTTAATTATAAAGGCGCTGGAAAAAACAGAAGAAACTGGAAAAAACCTGCAAGTCTGCCTTGAAAGTGCTTGAAAAGTGCTTGAATTTGATCTCTGCGAAAGAAACCCATTCCATTCTGTACTTCACGCTTAAACACTGACAGGTTTTTATGATTTTCTAATTTTGACTTTATTTGGTGGAATAAAACCTGTTGTAAATATAAATGACAGTTTTACACCAATCAAGAGTCAGTTTGTCAAGAAAAGTTGAAAAATCAGTTGAAATTTACAGGAAGTAGAGCAGCGTTCCAAAACATGACGGGACAATTTTACAACCAAGAAACACATTTTTCTGGTGCTTTAAACATTAATTCAACAAAATACAGGTGTTCCCATATATTTTTTTATCATATTTTTGTCAGATAATAATTTCTGTGACATTAGAGAAGCAAAATGTACAGAATTTTCTTGTGTGATGTCATGATTTACAACCAGGAAGTAAAAATTTAAACCTAAAAAATGGCTTAACTTGGATAAAAATTGTTAAATCTTTAGTAGAATCTTAAATATAATCATCTTAACTGTGTGTTGGTAAAATTAGTACACCAACCTGTCATAGACGCTTTAATTCAGAGTCTGTTTATGTTTTTCCTGTGATCACATCGCTATATTTCAGTCCTAGCACATTTGACATTTCCGCCGACGGTCCGTACGACGTCTGGACGCCTCTCACTCGTTGCTCCGGATCGACGTCCGTAATGATTTATCGATCGCAGACGCCTGGAAATAGCAGCCGCAGAAGTGATGGAGGTCGTCCTTCGCGCGGCTCTCCCCAAGGTGACTGACCGACGGGGGGCCGCTCCTGCCTCGCTCCGGCCCCGGGATGAGCCTGTCCTGGGGGCTCCGAGGGGCGAGAGGGGGTCACACCTGGAGCCCAGAGGGACGCTCGGTCGGACGACAAGCGCGCGACGATTACAGGGAAAGTGTAATTAAGATCTGGAGGATGAAGCTGAGCGGTTTGATTTAGAGCTGCAGTTGTAAGGGATTATTGGAGTCTGTGCAAAGAAAACGCGCTTTCAAATTAACCTTCCTCTGAATAAATGTTGTTAGAAATCCAGACAAGATGGGTTTTTTTCTAGGCCTGTCGCAATAACAAAATTTGAAGTAGGGCTGGGCGATATGGCAGAAAATTGATATTGCGATTTCTTGGGGCCAGATCATGATTTTGATTTTTATCACAATTCGTGTTCTCTTTGTATTTTTCTATTGTATATAATTGAGTTGAAATATATGTATAAAAATATCTAATTGTGAGTTTTCTGACCAGTGCGATTGCGATATTTAGATTTGGATTCATTCAAATTCACATTTTAAACGCAATTTTGTCGCTTTTTGAGGCATGTTTGTCACGTTCAAGTTGTCTTTGTCACATTTAAACGCGTCTTTGTCACACTTAGTGACGTCTTTGTCATTTTTAGTCGTGTTTTTGTCACTTTTAGTCACGTTTTGGTGCATTGAGTCGTGTTTCTGTCGCTTGTGAATGCATTTTTATCGCTTTTGATCGCACTTTTGTCACTTGTTTCAGAACATGTTTGTACAAATTCAAACTACAGTGTTAGTTTTTATTCAAATCAAAACAAGACATTTTGTTGTTTGTGAAAGAAATTATTGCACCTCAAAAACTGCAGCCTTTGCATTTTGCTAAGTGCATCCATTAAAATTGATTTTGTGTGGATTTGGTTTAATTGTGCAGCTCTGGTCTTTAAGAGGTAAATAAAGTCATCTGCTCAGAGGCTTCAGAGGTTAAACAACAGGAGAAAAAGTGTGTTTGAACAGACGGCTGCATTAAAGACACAAACAGTGAATCACGACACAACGACTTCACCAAAATAGCGGATTCATGATTCGATCTTTATCACCGTGTCACCCCGCCCTAGGATCAGTACCAGGATGAACACGTTTGTCCTGCAAGAGTCTATATTCTGTAAAACAAATTAGTTGCCGCTGGTTGTCAAAAGTATCGACACTAACTGATACTAAAACTATATCAAAACTAGATCCTCATTTGAGCAAGTATCAATACAAAAACATCAGATAAACTGGACAAAACGTTAACTTTCCTGAACAGTTATAGAATAATCTTGAGCTTTATCAGAGCGTGCACAAGACCACTCTGTTTAATAAAGAAAGAACTATTATTTTGTCTTGAAAATTTCAGTCTTTAGTCTAAAACCTTGACCGAAATAAGATTATTATTATCGTTTTATCAAAATTGAGTTGAGAATGTTGAGAATTGCGTATATTCCTTAGTTTGGGAATTGAGTTTGCAATTTTAGCATCGTGACAACTCCTTTTCTCGCTTTTAAACACGATTCATCATCCAAAACATACCTGGACGTGCGCTTTGTTTCATTTGAGTTTACGACTTTCACTGCGCACATTTCCTTCACTGAAACAGCCCGGCGACTTCAATCTCAGCCGCCACAATTCCCCGCCTTATAAATGTTGCTTTTCGAACGCCGGATGAAGTCTTCGGTATTAAATTTGACCGTGAAAAGTGTACATTTGAACCGGAAGAACCTGGAGGCGCCGTGATAAACTTCTTCATCCCAAAAGTCGCCTGAGCGCAGCCGAAATCCCCTCTTATTGTCCCATTTTTTAACTTTTATTTTCCTGCCCTGTCACTCCCAGCTCCTCTTCGCCCAATCGTCCGACGACAAATCGCCATCCTGGCCCCGAACCTTTGCTCTAATGCGATTGGGCTTGGCTCGGATTTCCATTGAATAAACTGTCTCTTCTCTCTCTCTTTCACCTCTGTGCGGCTTCCGAGCGGAAAAAGATTAGATACGGGAAGAAAGCGACAGTAAAAGTAAAAAATACAGAGCAAGGGAGGCACTGACGGCTGTTTAAAAACACCAAAATAAACCTTGAAAGGCGTGAGGAAGTGTGAAATGTCTATATTAGAAGTCCTTTTTTCCCGTCGACTTTGTGATAGCGCGCTGAGGTTAGCGACGACGCACACACGGCATGTTTTATTCATCGGCCGCGCTTTGGTAAACAAAATAGGACTATGTGTTCCTTAACAAATAATCCAGGGTGTTTTATTGCAAGGCCAATTCCTAATCTATGCATTTTTATGAGCTATTTCTACCAATATCTTCAGCTGCTGGCAGTTTTATAGCTGGAGTGAAAGTAATTACGATAAACAAATACGATTATTAGGAAGACATGGAGCCTATGGGGCTTTTTTCGTGCTTAAATGTTGTGTTGTTTGTCATTGGTGAAATAATACAGTCATTTAGGACGATTATCTAAACGGGAAGACGGTGTTTATTGTCTTGGTGATTCAGCGTCCTTCGTTCGACGTATTAGCTCGGCTTGTCAAAGAGTTGTTTTGCATTTACTGACGAGCTGGAGAGTTATGTGATGGTTTTTTGAATGTCGAAGCGCTTGTTTTTTCTTGATATGAACAGAATGTGACTGTTAACTGTCCATTAATCTGTTAAAAATGACTTTTCGGAGCATTTAAGTGAAGTTATGATGTTATTTCCTCACCAAAACATGTTATATATTGTTTAAAGATGTTACCATGATTAAAGTTAAGTGATAATCGCGACTGTTTAGGTCGAAATATGTAAAACAGTCCCGATCAAAAGTTAAAGACCAGTTGAATAAATGGCAAAAGTCACATTTTGCGAGATGGATCTTGGTCGGGGCTTCACTATGCGACAAGAAATGGGACTGAGACAAAAAAAGAAGAATTTGGATTTAGCATTTTATTGAAAACAACAATTAGTGAAATAGTCTGTTTTGCAGCTGATCAAAAGTTTGGAGCACATGCCTTTAAAGCCCAAATCTGTGCAAAAATTTTTTGATTCAGTGTCATTTTCTAACAAGTATTCACAGTCGTAATGTTCTGATGACAAAGGCAAAAAAACGTTCTCTTTTATAGACCAGTGTTTCCCAACCAGGGGTACAGGGACCCCAAGGGTACTTGAGGAATTACCAGGGGGTCCTTGGAATGGTTTCAGGTTTTAAATGAAGATGAAATGTACTTTTATCTGTAAAAATGTGTGATTAGTTGTCTTAAAATGTGTGATTAGTTGTCTTTTTGGAGCATCTTGGACCATAAACATAACTAAAACAATACATATAGTAGTAATAACTGACTATATTGGTCTAGTAAACCCATTTCTTTGCCTGAAAATTAAGTGGTACTCTGTATGTGAAACAAAAGGAACTCGAGACACAAAAGGTTGGGAGCGCTGCATATAGACAAAGTAAATGAAACTAAATTAAGGATTTCACTCTGATAGTCGATCGTTGAAGTGTGATTTTTCTTCTGGCAATAACTGTAACACAAAATCCCAAATTTAGTTTCATCAGACTGTGTGTATTTTGACTGGTTTAGACGCTTCAGGTGATTGCCTTGGTCTGAGCTGCAGGCCTCGTGACGCAAGATTGATTTTCAGCTGAAGATGATCGAAAAAATCAATACCCACATGCTATTGGAGACCGAAATCTATTCTCATTTGAACAGGTATTGCATCTAAAAAGACAAAAAAGACACAAATAGGACAAAATGTGACCTTTCCTGAACAGTCGTCTAATGGTTTTATCTTTATCAGAGTTTTTTAAAGACCATGTAGCTCTAGATTGGTTGAAAATGACCTTCTGTTCAATAAAAAATGATTGTTTTTCATCATTATACTGGAATCGACTGCCGTTTAGTTGATTAACTTGTTGATTGTGTCTTAGTCAACCAAGATTTTTTATAGTCGGCCGATTATTTGATTAAGATTATGAAGATTTATTATGAAGAATTAGACAAGAGAGGTGTATAGTGAGATTTGGGTTTGAATTCTGAGTTTTATTTGCCATTTTTCAGATAAATACAATGTTTACCAGTAGTTTTCTCTACATATATTCGCATTTACTTGAACTTTTGCCGTGTCGCGCTCTCTTTGGGCCGACTAATTGGCGCAGGGGACAGGTTTTTAGCAGAACAGGGCCTTCCTCACCCCCATTTCACGCTTTACCGTCCTGTCAAATAAAGACGAGAAAAACAAAACGTCTTGCCATTAACTTGTGTCGATACGTGAAGCTCCTCTGCGTTTTTTAAATCAATAACCTTTGCTCAGACCCGACCGCGCAGCCAACCAAATCTGACGCCCACAAATCCATTAGGAGCCCAAACCGACGACGCAACATTTGTTTAACTTACGCAACGAGAAAGAACGAGGCTCCGGACGGACAATACATTCTGTGTCGGTTGCATCATGTGTTTTTCCCGCACAAATTCGCCGTAGCCAAAGGCGTCGGTGTAAGAGTAAATTGTTAAAACTCCGCGTTGCTTTCGCCTTGTACAGCCCGAGGCGAGGTTTGAGGAGGCAGCTGTCCGGGCTCCACCTCCCCAGACACTTCCTCCTGCTCGTCCGCGGCAGAACTGCAAGGACGGCTGTTTCATGTTCCATACGCGGGACTTCAACGATCAGCGCTCGGACATCGCTGTTTATAGTTACGGCTGCAACTGCACTGCAAAAACTGGAGTCCTAGATGAGTTAATGTGTTGATTTCAGGATGTTAATCTGAATTTCAGACGTTTTGACGATTTATGTGATGGAACTATATTATTTCACTTGTTTAAATCTGTTTCTGACTTGTTTCAGTACATTATTTCTTACTTCAAGCCAAATTGGGTTAGTGTGTTAAGACAATTTTACTGACCCACTGACAAATGTATTTTCTTATTTTAAGTAAAATTATGGTACGATCAGTCAAAAATACCTTGAAACCAGTGGAATATTCTGCATCACATCAGCAATTAAACCTCATCGAAGCAAAACTCCAGATAAAAATGATAAATTCAAGCCATTTTAAGCTTGGATCGATTAACATTTTTTGCTGTGCAGGAGATCATTTGGATTGAAGTAAAGTGAAACAAGTAAAATAATCTAGTTCCATCAAATAAATAGTCTCCACTGATCTTAACGAGTCAAAACGTCTGAAATTCAGATTAATATCCTCAAATCAAGACATTTTAACTCATCTAGAAATGCGTTTTGACAGTGTAACAATTATTTTGGTAATTGGTTAGTCTACACTGCAAAAAATGAACTTCTCGATGAGTTAAAATGTCTTGTTTTCAGGATTTTAATCTTAATTTCCAACGTTTTGACTAGTTAAAATAAGTTAAGAGTATTTATTTGATGGAACTCGATCATTTTGCGTTTCTGACTCGTTTCAATACATTACTTTCTTACTTCACGCCAAATTATCTGTCAGTGGGTTAAGATTATTGTACTTACCCCACTGACAAATCTATTTTCTTATTTTAAGATAAATTATCGCATAATCAGGCAGAAATACCTTGAAACTAGTGAAATATTCTGCATCACATAAGAAATTAAAGTCAAATCTACTCAAATCCAGATAAAAATGGTAAATTCAAGTTATTTTAAGGTAGGTTAGATATACATTTTTGCTGTGTAGCGATTATTATTTCTATTAATCCATTAGTTGTTTAGAGCACAAAATACCTGTCAATATGAGATTTTTAGTCAATTTTACTCAAATAAAACTGAAGTGAAGCCTTTTGATGACGTCCTGGTGGAGAATGTTTAAAGATTAACAAGTATCACTGTAACTGTTAGCTTAACTCGCACACTTCACAAAGGCTCGAGTAATTACATGTTTGTATTTGTGTAACTGCTATGCAGCCAGTAGATGGCGTCTAAACTCTATACGTGCCAGGGCAAACACAACCAGATACAGATGTTCATTTTGTTTTTATAATTTTTCAGGAAAAAGATGCTTTTTTCCCCCCTTTTTTGTGAAATAAGGAAGTACAATCACATACAATATAATTTCATGTCTCCAAATATAAAAAAGAGAGCCAAGGTTTCTCAGGAGAGTTAAAGGGCCCCTGACAGGTTGAAATACACATTTAACCAAAATGCAGAATAAGATAAATTTCCACTAAAATCTTTACAAATTTAACCCCAGTTTAGCTGTTTTTTTGGTTTTAAAATTTACTCCCGTTTGTAAAGTATGACATCACACTAGGAAATTACCATGGCAACCGCACTGTACATTGGCCAAAACTCATCTAATGTCACAGATTTTGTTCATTTGACAAAGAAAAACACACGTGAACACCTTTATTTTGTGGAATCAAAGTTTAAAGGGTCAAAAAAGTACTTTATTTTGTGTAAATTATGCTTAACCTTTGTCTCCCCAGCGTGAAGTCATCAGTTTGTTTACTTCCTGTAATTGTCAACAGATTTTTGAACTTTTCTCCACAAATAGTGACCCGATTGGTGTAAAACAATAATTTTTATGTACAATACGTATTAATACACCAAATGAAACCTAAATTAGAAAATCGTAAAAACCCGTCATACGCACTTTAAGGTAAAAATGTTACTTAGTTCTACTTTAACTCACTTGAGCACGTTTAAAGGCTAATAACAAAAGAAAAAGCATAATATTTTTTCTTTAGAGTATCAGTGGCATAAAGTAGCTTCAAAATTATCGAATGTCAAGATAGTCTGTTGTAGCAATAAATCACGCTTCAAAATTTGCGGCGTGACAGACGTAGCAGCGGCGTTCTTGGCTCAACAGATGTAACGATTGGCCGTCTTCTGTTACATTTGCATAGAAATTAGTGCTTTTGTTGGTGACGGAGGCTCGGAGAAAGAGTCGTCAATATCGTCGATGGCGTTCAGGGCGAAATGCTTCACTGATCCTGACTTTTAGAGACACGAGCCACTGACCCGGGCCGACCGCCATCGACACCACGACGAATGAGCCCAATCTGAATAAAAGACGCGCTCGGACTGTTTGAGGGATGTCAATAAAACTGCAATTTGTCACTTTTGTTTTGTAAAGTCGTATATTTAAGGAGGTTAATGTTTCAACTAAGGATCAATTATGTGATTTATGTTCTGACAACCGCTCACTGGATAAAAAAAAAAAAACTGATAAAAAAAGACAAAAAACAACAGAAAATGAATAGAATAATTGAAAAAAAAGAATTAATGCATTTATGAATAATTCAAGTAATACAGTAATTAATAGATTAACAAAAATAATCAATTAATGTGTAATTAAATAAATATTTTTGTAAAAGGAATAAAGAAAAACTCACTTGCCCACAATAACCAATCAATCAAGGGATAGATAATAAAGTAAATAAACAAAAAACAAATAAATAGATGAGTGATTAAATGAATGAATAAGAAGGCGAGATAAAATAGATAAATAAAAATATCAGTTTTAAATTTTTTTAAAAGGAAAAAAAAACACACACACTTAAAAAAATAAATAAATGAATAAATACAAAAAATTTAACTAAATAATAAGCAAATAAATTAATAATCAAATGCATAAATGAATTAATACATATATATTTATTTTGTGTTTTGTAAAATAAATGCTCAAAAAATTAGTAAATAAAATAAAATATGCTGGAAATAAAAATGCTGAATACACAAAGCTTAAATGTGCATTATAGATATGTTTAGAATCCAATTTAAAGGTGCTGCTGTTATCGATGACAATTCTAACTCATTTATTGTCTATTAGTCCAGTGTTTTCTAAATTAGAGCAAATAACCCTCTGGCTCTAATGCAGGTCCATCTCTCACTCACTGTTACTTCACACATGCACAGACCGCCACAAATTGACCTGTGGCTAAATTACTTTTAAGGATTTCACGTTTTGACCTTTTGTGCAATAAACCACCGACCCGACGATCGCTCGTACCACGGTGGACCCAACGGGGCCGTGTTAGCTCTGCGCGTACGCTAATCACTCTGCGCCGTTATGACATTTGTCTCAATCTGTGACGGTTTACTCCATCCCTCGACCCGAACCATCCGTCAGCGACCGGCGCGGCGTCTGCTCGTGTCGATGCGACCGGAGCGGCGTCTGCTCGTGTCGATGCGACCGGAGCGGCGTCTGCTCGTGTCGATGCGACCGGAGCGGCGTCTGCTCGTGTCGATGCGACCGGAGCGGCGTCTGCTCGTGTCGATGCGACCGGAGCGGCGTCGGGCGAACTCCGAGTGGCAGCGGCGGGATGCATGAGCTCATTAGGACGGGCCGGGATACGCCGACGTGTGAAGAACAGCGCTAACGAGTGAAGGAGGGTCGGCTACCAGTGCAACGCGGGTGGGAGCTAGCAGTACCCTCCACCCTCTTCCACGTAGCTCCCCGTAAGATTTAGGAATTATTGACATACATTGAAAACTCTTTACTTTAATTCCTCGTGTGTTTGTGTAAATCAGGGCTATTCAACTGAAGGCCCGGGGGCCAAATCAGGCCCTCCAAGGGTTAGGATCCGGCCCTCAACACATCTTCAAAAATATTCACTTTATTCCGGAAGTTGTCGTGGGCGCCGCCGTCTTGTTTCCGTTGTAGTTTACATGGAGCAGACAAGCTCAACAGAAAATAAGTTCTACATGGACTAAAAAGACGTTTTCAGACGCTCAGGAAATCGTTGCGACTTGTTGTTGCTCGTGTTCATTAAACATTTTACACAAATCAATCTACTTTATGTAACATTTTAGCGGCGAGACTTTTCCCTCGTTCGTCATTAGCTTTAACGGAGTTCTCGTCAAACGGAAGTGCGTTTACAACAAAAGTGCATATCTGTGGTATAAAGCGGCAAAAGTGGGCGGGGCAGAATAAGGTCAATAGAAACTATTTTATCTGTTGTTAGTGGTTTGGTTCTGCTTTAGTCCTGGTTTAGTTCTGGATTTGACTTGGTTTAGTCATGGTTTTAGACTTGGTTTGTACCTGGTTTAGTCCAGGTTTAGTTCTGGTTTTAGTTCTTGTTTAGACCTGGTTTAGTCCTGGTTTTAGTTCTTGTTTAAATCTGATTGAGTCCTGCTTTTAGTCCTGGTTTTAGCTCTTGTTTAGACCCGGTTTAGTCCTGGTTTAGAGCTGGTTTAGTCCTGGTTTTAGTTCTTGTTTAGTCCTGGTTTAGTCCTGGTTTTAGTTCTTGTTTAGTCATGGTTTTAGTCCTGTTTTTAGTCCTGGTTTATCCCTGGTTTTAGTCTTGGTTTAGTCTTGGTTTAGTCCTGGTTTAGTCCTGGTTTAGTCCTGACCTGAAAACATGCTCCCAAATATGTTTTCTAAGTCGTGTTTGTGTTTTCTAAGTTGGGTACATGTTGCATTAATGTGTGTGTTTTTTTTACTCTTCGGGGCCACCGTCATTTTAAAAACCAAAACAAAAATGAGACAAACTAAATCATATCTAAAGGAGCAGTGCAAGAAACACAAATGCACAAATCATAAACTGTCAAAATAAAGCTTTTGGAAATGAAACTCAAATAAGAAACTGTCACGTTGCACAAAATATCAGGCAAGTATGTTGTCTGGACCCCGAGAAGCACAATTTGAAACATTATTCCCGTCTGGATTTGCTAAACCACAGACTCTTAAGAAGTCAATCCGCACACAATCTCGTCTTTTTCATCCACGAGGAGCCGAACACAAGGCAGAGAAACGGGGCCGTCACGTGCACCGGAGCAATCAGAGCCGGCGTCCATCGACATCCACTCCGGGCCCATCCCGCCGTCTATCTTTCCCTGACGAGACGAGGCCGAAACACCTGCCCGAAATAACCTCCTCGGACGGCTTCAAACGAATATTTCTGCGGTTAAGGGCGAGATTTTAATGGAAAAAGTGGTCTCTTATCGGGGCTAAATTGCAGATGAGGCTTCAGAGGGAGATGGTCTAATTGGAAAGCTGAATGGGAGCCGGGATTGGACTTGTCAGATGTGGATGGCTTTTGGCTAACGACCCGACAGAGCTCCTCGCGTATGTTCCACGTGAAGAGAACGGCACGTGTTGCAGGTGCATCGTGGGAGTTTTGTGTTTGTGTTGGGTGTTAGTCGGGGTTGTCACAATTAGTGCTTGATGAGGGAAAGGTTTGATTCTCCAAAACAAGGGCTGTTGGGTTTTATTTAATCGAGGGACAGGTTCTTCGGATGGGTTTGTCCTCGAGGCCAGAAACGAGTCCAACGCTTTGGAAAAATGAAAAACATGTAACAAGACTTAAACAACATCTGCAGAAGTGAACCAGGACTAAACCAGGTCTAAACTAAGACTAAACCACGACGAAACCAGGACTAAACAAGGTCTAAACAGAACGAAACCAGGTCTAAACCAGGACGAAACCAAAACAAAACCAGGACTAAACAAGGTCTAAACCAGAACTAAACCAGGACGAAAGTAGGAGGAATCCAGGTCTAAACTAGCTCTAAACCAGGATTAAACCAGGTCAAAACCAGATCTAAGCCAGGACTAAACCAGGACTGAACCAAGTCTAAACAAAGTCTAAACCAGATCTAAACCAAGACAAAACCAGGTCTAAACTAGGACCAAACCAGGTCTAAACCAAGTCTAAACCAGGTCTAAACCAAGTCTAAACAAAGTCTAAACCAGATCTAAACCAAGACAAAACCAGGTCTAAACTAGGGCTAAACCAGGTCTAAACCAAGTCTAAACCAGGTCTAAACCAAGTCTAAACAAAGTCTAAACCAGATCTAAACCAAGACAAAACCAGGTCTAAACTAGGACTAAACCAGGCCTAAACCAGAACTAAACCAGGTCTAAACTAGGACTAAACCAAGTCTAAACCAATAACAAGAGATACATATTTTCTGTAATTTTTCAAACGGTTGAGGGCCGGGTCAAGTCCGGTTTAGGGCCTGATTTTGCCCGCGGGCCTTCAGTTGAATAGCCCTGCTCTAAACCCATTTTGATACCGCAATGAAAATAACAAAAACAATAAAACAACAGCTTCCTTTAGACAACAGACTGTCATTTTCAACACAAAATGATAGTTTTGACTTAAGGTTATACTCTTTCTGAGAAAAGCTCAAGCTCTTTCCATAACCGTCCACAAAAGTCCCAGTTTAGTCATAATTTTGATGAGGCGATGGCGCACCCCGACACTCAAACAAAGAACTGATAAACGCTTGTGTTGGAACATTTTTTCCCAATTTCCCAGAACAGGAAATCAACAACATAACAAAGTCTTCTGTGAAAACACTTAACCGACACGCGCAGATATTTTTCTCAACATTGTGCCCGTTTTACCGCACACTGATACCGTAAGTGTATTTTTAGTCCCTTGTCGTTCTTTTGCCAATTTGCAAACCGTTGACAGGCTGAGCGATCAAATGAAGCAATTTCAGAGCCAAATTGGACAGTGTTTTCCTGGAATAACAATTGTGTTTTTGATGGTAATTGTCTAAAATGATAACAAATTTCCTCGTGATTTGAGAACGCTCAGAGCTGAGGACCTGCTTTAAACGAGACGCCTTGGATTTGTCTTAATTACTTCTCACGTTTGAGTCCCGAGTAATTGTGTCAGTGTTTGTGTGTTTGGGTAAAGGACGGCAACACCACCTGGACAAACGTGAGCACTTTTTGTCGTTATTTGCCGACATTTGAAGTCTGTTTTTGTTGTTGGAGTTGGAAGTTTGAGTTATCAGTCAATCCACAGACTTTATAACGAGCACGTACTGCACTTTGTTAACCTCAGCTGTTGATGTTCGTTTTATGAAGCTTGTTGTAAATGTTTCTGTGTAAATACAGAAGGGTAATATATCAACATTTAGATAATATCCTTGGTGTCGTTTTAAACACAGACTCTATCGTTTATCATAAAAAATGCAGCAAAAAACCTGATTAAATATAAAAAGTTATGTTGTTAACCTTTGATCCTTTTATGTACGGCTGCAACGATAATAATAATAATCAATCAATATTTATTTGTACAGCACGATTCATACAAAAGTAACACAAGTGCTTTACAATCATAAAAACATCATTAAAGTGCGCATGACAAGTTTTTTATAGTTTTCTAATTTGGAATTTTTTGATGTATTAAATGACAGGAAGTGACAGAAATGACCCCCTCTGTGATGTCATCAAAAAGCGACGCACAGTTGAAAATACAAGAACAATTTAAACACAACTGACACATTTTTCTGCCAGTTTCAACCATCATTCATCAAAATAAAGGTGTTCTCCAGCATTATTTATTGTAAATTCTTAACTATTGTGCAATTTATGGTTGCTATAGCAACAGTTGTAGAATTACCTCTATGTCATATTTGCTGCTCATGTCCAACCAGGAAGTGACATTATAAACTTCACAAAAAATGTCAAACTGGGGTCAAATGGGCAAAATGTTTAGTAAAATCTTAAATATAATCATGTTCACTACGTTTTAGCGAAATGTGTTGTCGAACCCATCATTTAGACTTTAAGTTCAATAGCCCTGAACTAATCGATTAATAGAAACTAGACCAGTCCATTACCAAAATAATGGTTCGTTGCAGCACCATCAGGACACATTTGAATCTACTATATTCACTTATATTTGGGTTAAGTTTGGACAAATGAACACCTGAAAATCTTAAATTAATCCACACATTACATTACAGATTTATACAGATACAGATTTGACAGTCGACATTGTTTGCGAGCGATATTCCCAAGAGTTTGCCGCCGTCCGATCTGAAACTACGTCGTTTGCAAAGAGCAGAACCGAAGCCAATCAGAACGAGACACGCTCAACTTCAACTCCAACAAGCAAATCCTTCGGTCAGAAACGGGCGAAATCGAAGCTCGATATTTGTCTGTGAAACTGCAATCAGACGTCTTTTTTCCGTCGGTACCCGGGCTGGTTGCGGCGCGGTTTGTCGTCTCGTCGGGGCCAGATGGATGAGCGGCTCTGGCCCGAGTGGCGGCTGCTGCGGCGGGATGGATGTGCTCTGGGTGTCTGGGCGCCGGTGTCATCCCTCTGCCTCGTTTTCTCCTCGTGGCTCGCGTCTCCGCTTGTCATCTCGTGCCGCTCGCCGTCTCCCTTTTTCTTAATTGTGTTGGTTTGCTGTTTTTTTCTTCTCGTTTACGCTCGACTCTTTGCAAATGAATGGAGTCGTGTCCAAAAGATTCTTGCGGCGCTTCGTTTTCTACGTCGTTTTCGAAGGATTGTTTTCTTAAGGCGAGACACTGCAGGCAAAAGTCGTTTTTTGGTTTGTTTTTTGGTCAGTTTTCGCTCTCAATATGTCGGCTTTCATGTGGAAACAACAAACTTGTCCTAAAGATTTTTTACCATTTCATTTTATCCACTTCATCCATAGATTTCTGTATGACTCAATAACATTTTGACAAAACATACAGAAGTATTTGTTGATGTCTGATTCCAATCCTGATTTATTAAAGAACAAAAATAAGTACACACATTTTGTACACTTTATGTGGATCTTTTTTCTTTTGTTTTTTTGACGGCAATACTTGTTCAAATGAGTATCTAATTTCAAGGCTCGTTCTAGCATCATTTAGTCTGTGATTTTCAATGTTTTGAAGTTTTTTTGAGCAAATGTACAACAGACAAATGGTACATCTGTGTCCCTGCTGTTCAAGGGATACGATCTGCCCACAACACCATCCAAAGATATAGAAAATATACTATACTCTCGTTATTGACTTGGTCCTGTATTAGCCCCATTTTAGTCCTGGATTAGTTTAGTTCTGATTTAGCCCTGGTTTAGTCTTTGTTTAGTCCTGGTTTAGCTCTGGTTAAGACCTGGTTTAGACCTGGTTTAGTCTTGGTTTAACCCTGTTTTAGTCCTGGTTTAGCCCTAGTTTAGATCTGTTTTAGACCTGTTTTAGTCTCGTTTTAGTCTTAGTTTAGACCTGTTTTAGTCCTAGTTTAGACCTGGTTTAGTCCTGTTTTAGACCTGGTTTAGACCTGTTTTAGTCCTGGTTTAGCCCTAGTTTAGTTTTAGTCCTGGTTTAGCCCTAGTTTAGTCCTGGTTTAGATCTGTTTTAGACCTGGTTTAGTCCTGTTTTAGACCTGGTTTAGACCTGTTTTAGTCCTGGTTTAGCACTAGTTTAGTTTTAGTCCTGGTTTAGCCCTAGTTTAGTCCTGGTTTAGACCTGTTTTAGACCTAGTTTAGTCGTGTTTTAGTCCTGGTTTAGCCCTAGTTTAGACCAGTTTTAGTCCTGGTTTAGCCCTAGTTTAGACCAGTTTTAGTCCTGGTTTAGCCCTAGTTTAGACCAGTTTTAGTCCTGGTTTAGCCCTAGTTTAGATCTGTTTTAGTCCTGGTTCAGTTCTACAGATGTTGTCAAAGCCTTTTATCATTCTTCTAAAGTGTTGGACGTGTTTCTGACCTCGACGACCAAACCCTCTGTAAAATCTGGCCTTGGGTGAACTTGAACGGCCTGTTGTGCGCCCTCCTGTGCTTACCCCGCCTCCCCCTCTCAGCGGGTCGTGGGTTCGACTCTCCCCCTCTCTGCTGTCATCTGTCTCTCCCCTCGCTGCCGTCCAAAGTCACCGTGTTCCGACAAACCGGATAATACGTGTAAAACAGACTTAGCGCGGCGCAGGATTTGGCCACGTTTTTTTTTTTTTTTCCCGCCGCACACAACTTTCTCCCTCGTGGGAATTGGCAGCTGGGGCTAACCACTCTGCCAGGACGCTCCACTTTGAGGCTTTTTGTGCCATAATCCACCGCCGGCAATCCGGGGACAGACGATTCCGCTGAGTCGCGCTTGTTTCTTCCTCTCTTTTGTGTCTCCTAAACGCCGCCGCCCTCCACCTCGGCATTATCTCCGTTCCCCGCTCCTTTCATCCTCGGCGCTCGCTCCTTCTCGTTCCTCGTCGGCTCCTCTTTTGTCCCCGGTTCTCTCCCGCCGCCCCGTCCTCCGTGCTTTTGCATACTCTGTGGGGAACTCTCCAATTATGTCGACGGAAGAAAAGGCGGAGAGGCGGGAGGGCGGCGAGGGGGAGAAAAGGTGACGAGAGGCGACAGATATTGACGATAATGAACACCTCTGTGTGTTTTGGATTACCTCGGCGTCGGTGTCTTCGCCGTCCGCGACAAATGTGCGCGAGAGTGTCCCATTGTTCTGCCGTTGGTGCTGTGGTTTGTGGGGGAAGGTGAGGGCCAAAGCGGAGAGGAAGGAACAGAACAACATTTCACTTGGGAGTTGGTTTGCTTGTGTTGTAGGTGTCGTTTTTTTACAACTGTTTGGTGTCACAGGATGGTTTCACAGAAGGTTTGCCGTAAGGTTAGATGTTCTAATGTTGTTTTCCCCACATTTGTCACTACAGTATAGACCCTTTAAAAGTTCTAGATTCAGAACGGAGGCAAAAGTGAAGTGGAACATAATGGGATTTCACTGGAGAAACTGGGATTAACCTCAGAATATCACAAAATATGAAGAATGTAGATGATTTAGTGTCAGTAAAAGCCTCAGACACATGTGAGTGACATCAGAGCTGCTTTAAACACATTTATTATTGTATTTTACATTATGGTTTAGTAAATTATGATCAACTCTTTGCATTTTTGATGAAGAACAATCCAGATTTATGGGTTTTACTGGAAAAATACTCACAGAAATATTGAGCCCACAATCATTTTTCATTTTATCTAGAGATATATTAGATACTGTTCCATAAATTAAATATTTCTGAAGCCAAAATACAATTTTAAGGCTAGAAAGTTGTGTTTTGTCCATCGTTTGTTATAGAAAAGCAAACTAACTTCATATTTCTACTTTGGCAATTCAAATGTGTTGCTTTTTTCCAACACAGACATTTAAAACCAGTAGAATTTAGATCTGATATGAGATCCATTCATGAATTAAACGAAATCCAAGCTAAAACTAAATACAACTCCAGATGTGTTTTTGATGAAGGAACAATGTTATAATACAGTTAAAATGTCAAAAAAGTAAACTTTGTCGATACGACCAATGTTTACAGATATATTAACCGTTAATCAGGTCAACAAATCTGTAATCTGACAGTTAAATCATCATTTTATCATCTTCTGACTCGTCCTCAAGCTCAGTTTTAAGTTTAAGAGATATAAAAGTTGTGATTTAAGTCTTTTTATTTTTAAAGTAATTTATTGGCAAAAGTTTATAAACTACACTTATTCCTGCGTTTGTAAAGCATGAACAAAGATTCATTCATAATGAACACATATATTAAGAATGATTCAGGATTAACTAATACTCTAACCCAATTTAAAGTCTCTGACAGGTTCAAAGACACATTTTGCTAAAATATAGTGAACAGGATTAGATTTAAGATTTGACTAAACATTTTACCCATTTGTCTGCAGTTTGACAGTTTTTGGGAAGTTTAAAATCGCACTTCCTGCTTGAACTTGAGCACAAATATGACACAGAGGTAATTCCAAAACTGTTACCATAGCAACCATTTTGAAAACAAGGGCTAAAGTCCATATAGATGACACAATAGTTATGACTTGACAAATAATTATACCTGATAACACCTTTAGTTAAACTGTCAGAAAAATGTGTCCGTTGACTGTGAACTGTCTCTGTCTCTTTTCAACAGTACGTCACTTTTTGATGATATCACACCGGGATTCCGTTTTAGAACTCAGCTCTACTTGTATTTTCCAAAATTTCTCAACAAACTGCAGCTTGACCAATGTAAAACTATAGGGACTAATTGCCACAGATGCCCTCCCACCAGACACAATGTGATTACAAACTTTTGAGAACCATAATAGACTTTAAACTAAGCCTGAATCCTGCTCAATAAACCATATGTTCATTATGAATTAAATCACACTTTAGGGCAGTGTTTCTCAAACTATGGTGCACAAACTTCTTCTGTTGGTGCGTGGATATCTCTTCAGTTGTAATGTTTACTTTGTTTAGAGCACATTTTATTCACATTTTTGCTCTTCCTTTGGTACATTTGTGGTTAAAACTATTGTGGCGATGATGTATTCCTATAATTTATCCCTAATTTAGACTTTTATAATCCAGTTTAGATTTGGTGGCACTCAGAAAGCCAAATCTTGTGGGTAAATAGTTTGAGAACCACAGCTTTAAGGCAAATTAAGGTGCAGTTATGTTACACACTGTAATCTCCTCACAGCGAGACAAATCAAGCTTCTCTGGTCGTGTCTTGTGTAACGTGAGCCTCCTCTTCATCACGCCGTGGATACTTCTCCGTCAGTTCATTTCTAATGTTACCGGCTCACGGTCACATTACGTCTGTGGAGGTGAAGCTGGGAGAGCACTCAGGCTGAGGAGAGGAGCGCTTCAATCACAGAGCGCCGGAGGGAGGGAGGGAGGGGCGCAAACCAGAGGAGAAGAAGAAGAAGAAGAGGAGGAGGAGAAATGTGAAAAACAGAACATGTTCATTTTAACCCCTTAAGGCAGTGGTTACCAATCGTTTTTGTCTAGAGTTCCCCCTGAGCTTTGTCTCACACTCAGAGTACCCTTTAACTTGAGTTTCAGGCAAATGAGTGAGTTTAGAAGTCGAATATAGTCAATTATTACCATTATATTCTTTAGTTTTAATGATATTTATGGTCCAAAATACTCTAAATACTGCTAAATTTACAACTAATGACACTTTTTATTCAGTAAATCTCTTCATCATTTAAAATCTGAAACCATTCCAAGTACCATTCTCTGGTATTTCCTCACGTACCCCTTGTGGTCCCCGTACCCCTGGTTGAGAAACACTGCCTTAAGGTACAGCTGAGCCATACGGCAAAAAATATTATCACGATATACTTAAGGCCAGAGCATGATTTCTATTTAATCGTGATTCATGTTCACTTTGTATTTTTCTGTTGCCTTTAATGGAGCTTCACATTTCAAAATTCACATTTTAAACACAATTTTGCCGCTTTTAGTCGCGGTTTTGTCACGTTCAGTTGTGTTTGTCATGTTTAAACGCATCTTTGTTGTTTTTAGTCACGTTTTGGTGTATTGAGTCGCGTTTGTTGTTTGTAGGTGCGTTTTTGTCACTTTTTTATTGCGCTTTAGAAAATATGCGCGGTAGAAAATGAATGAATGGATGAATGGTTGCAGCTTTGTCGCAGGTTTATATAAATCCAAACTACGGTTAGCAGTTTTTATTCAAATCAAAGCAACACATTTTGTTGTTTGTGGAAGAAATGATTGCACTTCAAACATTGCAGTCTTTGTGATTTGTTAATTGCATCCATTAAAATTGTGATTTTGTGTGGATTTGGTTTAATTGTGCAGCTATGGCCTTTAAGAGGTAAATAAAGTCATCTGCTCAGAGGCTTCAGAGGCTAAACATCAGGAGAAAAAGTGTGTTTGAACAGACAGCTGCATTAAAGACACAAACAGTGAATCACAAAACAGCAATTTCACAAAAATAGAAGATTGTCACAGGGACCAGGTCACAGTTCCATTTTTATCACTGTATCACCCAGACCTACTTTAAGCTGAAGTTGTCCCACCGGTGCTACATTGGATTTATTTCATTCTGTCCACAACTGATAAAAGGAAACTATCAGCTGCAACAAATGTTAGACATGAAAAGACAGCTGTATCCCTCTCATTTCTGGTCAAATCAAACATTCTGGGATGAATCAGGCCCAGTTTGTTCTCCAAAAGCACAAACAAAAAAAAGTATTCAAAAATAAAACTAAATTTAATAGAACTTTGATATGGATTCTGCATTTTTTACTTCATTATAAGTCCCTCAAACTAATTTTTTGCCTAATTAAATTGTTAAAATCCAACAAACGTTTCAGAATGTTTTTGTCACTTTTTGTTGTGGGTTTTTTTTCCCGTTTGTTTTAAATAATAGAATTCTGTTCAAATTCACATTTTAAACACAATTTTCCCGTTTTTGTCACATTCAGTTGTTTTTTAAATGCGTCTTTGTTGTTTTTAGTCGTGTTTTTGTCACTTTTAGTCACATTTTTGTTCCAGAACCTGCTTAACTAATCCAAACTACAGGATCTGCAGTGTTTATGCAGAGTAAAACCACTCCAGACTCCACTCCAGACAAACGCCGCTGAATAAGCCCCGCGCTTCTCACAACACAACAAAACTAAATTTAATAGAACTTTCATATGGATTCCCCCTTTTTTACTTCATTATAAGTCCCGAAAACTAATTTTTAGTCACATTAAATGGTTAAAATCCAACAAACGTTTCAGAATGTTTTTGTCACTTTTTGTTGTGTTGTTTTTTGTGTTTGTTTTAATAATAGGATTCTGTTCAAATCCACATTTTAAACACAATTTTGCCGCTTTTAGTCGCGTTTTTGTCACATTCAGTTGTTTTTTAAATGCGGCTTTGTCGTTTTTAGTCGTGTTTGTGTCACTTTTGGTTACATTTTTGTTCCAGAACCTACTTAACTAATCAAAACTACAGGATCTGCAGTGTTTATGCACTTTCATAACTTTCATATGGATTCCGCCTTTTTTTACTTCATTATAAGTCCCTAAAACTCATTTTTAGTCACATTAAATTGTTAAAATCCAACAAATGTCTCAGAACGTTTTTGTCACTTTTTGTTGTGTTTTTTTTTTTTTTCCGTTTGTTTTAATAATAGGATTCTGTTCAAATTCACATTTTAAACACAATTTTGCCGCTTTTAGTCGCGTTTCTGTCACATTGAGTTGTTTTCTAAATGCGTCTTTGTCGTTTTTAGTTATGTTTGTGTCACTTTTAGTCACATTTTTGTTCCAGAACCTGCTCAAAACAACAGGATCTGCAGTGTTTATGCAGAGTACACCAGATCTTTTTTTATTTGTGGAAGGAATTATTGCAGCCCTTGCGATTTGCTAATTGCGATTTCGATCCGATTAGTCGTGCATCCCCAGCGCACTCCAATACTGTTGTTTTTCTCGTGAGGGAGCGTAAAAGACCGATGAAGACGAGGGACAGAGCGTCAGAAGAGGAGCAGGAGGCGCAGAGACATTAAGCACCAAAAGAAAGAAATACGTCCCCTGATCTCCTGGCTGTACAGCTCCACTCCAGACAAACGCCGCTGAATAAGCCCCGCGCTTCCCACAACACGGCGGACGCACCGAACCCCGGCGCTCCATCATGGTAATGTGGCAGGTTAGCGCGCGGATGCTAATGGCGTTCTCCGGCTGGAAGCTCCTCTCCTCTTCGGGGGGGCGTCCCGGTTTGTGCTGACTGCGCCGGACCGCCTGGATAAATCTACGCGCCCGGACAGGACGAGGGCCGGGAGCGCAGGCCCCGGGCGCCAACGCGAGACGGAGCGTCCCGCGCTCGATTCGTTTGCGGTTTAAAGACAGTGCGGCGCTGATGAAGTGATACGGCGCTGGGCTGTCGTGGGGGGCGGAGCTCGGGGCGCGTGCAGAGGCTCCGGGCAGCGGCGCAGAGTGCAGACCTCAGCAGGATTTGGAGGCTATAAAGGGCCGGGGCTATTTATAAATCCAAGAGGCAGATGGGTTCCACGGCGCTCCGTCTAAACTTGTGAAAACGTGTCATTGTGCCGGCGAGAATTTGTGGTTTGTGGTGGGTAAAGTGTTCTATAACTTACTTTCTGCGTCTGAAACCTGTCAAGATCTTAAAGTCTGTGTGACAGATTAGACTCATTTCACTAAAACATAGTTAAAACGATTATATTCAAGATTTGTTTAAACATGTCGCCTGTTTGTCCCCAGTTTGACAGTTTTTGTTAAGTTTATAATGTTACTTCCTGGTTGAACACGAGCAGCAAATATGACACAGAGGTAATTCTACAACTGTTACCATAGCAACCATTTTGAAAAAAGAACCAAAATCCACATAAATTACACAATAGTTATGATTTGACAAACAATAATACCTGATAACACCTTTATTTTGTTGAATGACTGTTTAAACTGTCAGAAAAATGTGTCTTTTGTGTGTGAATTGTCTCCGTATTTACACCGGCGCGTCGCTTTTTGATGACATCACAGAGGGATTCCATGATAGAACTCAGCACTACTTCCTGGCATTTTCAACTTTTTTTTATTGTTTTTATTCTTTACAAACTGCATCTTCACATAACAAATATTTATTACAGGTGCCCTCCCACCAAACTAAGTCAATTAGACAATTTTGAGAACCTTCATGAAGACTAAACGATAAACCGTCCTGAAATGTGTTACTTCTAAATAGTTTTAGCTTTTAGCCTGTAATATTGTTGCTCCCTGATCAAAAACACACCTGGAGTTGTCTTTAGCTTCTTTTTCCCATTAACCCTGGTTGTCTTCACTGTGCCTCAGAAAGCGCTCCGTTTGAACTGTTGCGTCACGTCAAGTAAAAATCCAGACTTCATGACGTCAATGTTGAATGATTAATGTTAGAAGAATCATCACAATTTTAACAATGATTAATGAGCATTAGCACGAACAACTGTGAGATCCAAGCTGATTTCACAGTTATGCCTGTGGATATTGACCAAAACGTCTCTGAGAACTAGGAAGTTAGATAGTTTTAGACACCTACTTCCTCCTTTTGTGATGTGAAAATCAGGCACCCCATCTTTAAATATAAAATCACGGTGTAAAGTCGCTAATGTTAGCCGTTTACTTTAGCTTGACTTGTTGTAAAATCTATTGTTCCCAAAAAGTGAAAATAATCCAGTCTACATTAACGTGAGATCCAAGTTAAATTAACAATGTTTGCTCAGTTTTTATGCAATATTTGTCTTATTATTATTGTTTGTAATGGGTTTTGGTGCCACTATGTAATAACTACACGTTGATTAGCATTAACAAAGCATGAACAAAGACTCAATTCTGAATTATTAAGCATGATTGAGGCTTAGTAACTACTTAATTAAGGTTAGGGTGAGGTAAGGAGGAGTTAAGGAAAGGAATTAGTGTTTTAGAGTATTAGTTAATTAGTATCTAAGCCTAAATTATTTTTAATAAAAAAAAATTTCCCCATAAATGAAGCCTTTGTTCGTGCTTTATTAAGACAGGAATAAGAGCAGTTATTATAAAGTGTTACCGGAGTTTCAGCAAACTTTTTTTACACCCAGAAGCGTCACAGTTGTATGAGGACGCTTAGACGCTCTCTGGTGGTGCGATGGTGTATTACAAGTACATAACACAAGCTGAATAAAACGTGGCAAAATTGTTTCACTTGGTTGAGCATTTAAAGACGGTTAATCTGTTGGTTGGCAGGTTTCTTTGAGCTTTTGTTAGCCCCATGTTAGCTTGGTTTGGTCCTGTTCTGGTCCTGGTTTACAGCTCAGTCCCTGTTTTAGAGATCAGTGTGTGCCTATGTGTGCTTTTGAACGTGAAAGCATGATATTCTGTCGTTAGCTGAGAACAAAATCCTCGAAATGAAGGGGAAACTTCAGCGAGACTCGCTCAATTGCCGCTCCTGAGCCGTGTGTCGTCTGCAGCAGAAAATGAGATTCTCCTGACAGTCTGAAGTGTACCTCGTCTCCGCTCGAGATGCCGTGGAGGAGTGTTTCGTGTTGGTAACTGTCAGTCACTGTGTCAAAGTCACTGCTCTCACTTCAATGTCATTCACTCACGGCTCACAACTGACTCCAGCTAGAACTCACTGGTTTGCAGCGTTCACAGCGTCCACTTACAGGCACGAACACCGATGTAAATAAACGGCACAACTAAATGTAGACCAGGGCTATTCACCAGGACTAAACCAGGACTAAACCAAGTCTGAATCATGTCTAAACCAGATCTAAACAATGTCTAAACCAAGGTCTAGACCAGGTCTAAACCATGTCTAAACCAGATCTAAACGAGGTCTAAACCAAGGTCTAGACCAGGACTAAAGCAGGTCTAAACGAGGTCTAAAACTAGGTCTAAACCAGGACTAAAGCAAGTCTGAATCATGTCTAAACCAGATCTAAACGAGGTCTAAACCAAGGTCTAGACCAGGACTAAAGCAGGTCTAAACGAGGTCTAAAACTAGGTCTAAACGAGGACTAAACCAGGTCTAAACCAGGACTAAAGCAAGTCTGAATCATGTCTAAACCAGGTCTAAACAATGTCTAAACCAAGGTCTAGACCAGGTCTAAACCATGTCTAAACCAGATCTAAACGAGGTCTAAACCAAGGTCTAAACCAGGACTACTAGCAGGTCTAAACGAGGTCTAAAACTAGGTCTAAACCAGGACTAAACCAGGTCTAAACCAGGACTAAAGCAAGTCTGAATCATGTCTAAACCAGATCTAAACGAGGTCTAAACCAAGGTCTAAAACTAGGTTTAAACCATGTCTAAACCAAGGTCTAAATCAAGGTCTAAGCCAAGGTCTAAACCAGGTCTAAACCAAGGCCTAAAACTAGATCTAAACCATGTCTACACCAGGTCTAACCCAATGTCTAAAACTCGGTCTAAACCATGTCCAAACCAAGGTCTAAGCCAAGGTCTACACCTGGTCTTAACCATGTCTTAACCAGGACTAAACCAGGGCTAAACCAGGACTAAACCAATAACAAGATATAAAACATTCTCTCTATTTTTTCAGGATGTGTTGTGTTGATCTTAACCCTAGGACGGCCTGATTTGGTCCTTAGGCCTTAAGTTGAATGACCTTGATTCAGTGCTCCTCCAATTTATCATCTGAACAGACTCAAGAGTAAAAAATATGTTTCACAATCATACCACATCATTGTATCCCCCAGATAAATACATTCCATTATCAAAGGCGCTGTACCTGATTTGAAACCTGAAAATGTTATGTTTTTACTTTTCCTGCTCCATTAAGATGAACGGGACAGATCGTTTCTACGAGTATCAGCTTGATTGACACATAAGAGTCAATTATCTCTCACAAACGGCATCACACACTCTTCTTTTCAAGACCTTGCCTCGTTCCTTTTGAGTTTCTGACAGACACTGACACGGCATGAAACTGTCAAGTCCACTTTTGCAAACTTTCAGCTCTTCGTGTCGTCTTTGCACAACATTTCTCATGTATTTCGCCTCTTTAAGCCGTGCTCGCCGACGTGTGCAGGAATGTTTTTCCCAGCCGCGCCCAAGCGTGTCCGTCGCTCCTCCGGGGACCACTTTGGAGCGTCCGCAGACCCCCCCCTCGGTCGCCCCCTCCCCCCGTCCCGAGCGCTCTCCGTAACGAGCCGCGGCAGATAACGAACGCAACCTTTGAGCCGAACCCCACGCCCCGTCCGTCCCAATCAGCGCCGAGCGGATCGATGGAGAGGGAAAGCCACGCGGGACAATTGGGAATCGGGGGGAGAAAATAAAAGACGTGGGGCGTGGGGTTTGGGGAACAACGGGGGTTTAAATGTTGAAACAAAAGATGACGGACAGTGGCGGTTTTATCATGCGGAGGAGAGGGGGGAGAGAGGGAGGGAAGGGCGCGGTATGTGCAGGATGATGTGAAGTGTGGGACGAGAAAAGGCGGGAGACGGAGGGAGGGAGAGAGGAAAGAGAGGGAAGGGAAGAGAGAGAGTGTAGAGAGAGGGAAAGAGAAGGAGAGAGAGAAGAAGAGGGAGTGGGATAAGAGGAGAGAGAGAGTAGAAAGGGAGGTAAGGTAAGAGAGAGAGACTGTAGGGAGAGAAAGATGGAGCGAGGGAGAAAAAGAGGGGGGGATAAGAGCAGAGAAAGCAGGAAGGAGAGTAGAAAGGGAGGGAAGGTAAGAGAGAGGGAGAAAAGAAGAGGGAGTGGGATAAGAGGAGAGAAAGGAGAGAGAGAGTAGAAAAGGAGGTAAGGTAAGAGAGAGTATAGAGGGAAAGAGAAGGAATGATAGAGGGAGAAAAGAGGGAGTGGGTTAAGAGGAGAGAAAGAGGAAAGGAGAGTAGAAAGGGAGGGAAGGTAAGAGAGAGAGAGTGTAGAGAGAGAAAGATGGAGAGAGAGAGAGAGAGAGAAAAAGAGGGGTGGAGGGAGAAGAGGAGAGAAAGAGGAAAGGAGAGTAGAAAGGGAGGGAAGATAAGAGAGAGTATAGAGGGAAAGAGAATGAATGATAGAGGGAGAGAAGAAGAGGGAGTGGGATAAGAGGAGAGAAAGAGGAAAGGAGAGTAGAAAGGGAGGGAAGGTAAGAGAGAGAGAGTGTAGAGAGGGAAAGAGAAGGAGGGAGAGGGAAAGAAGAGAGAAAGAGAGGAAAGGAGAGTAGAAAGGGAGTGAAGGGAAGAGAGAGGGGGAGTATAGAGGGAAAGAAAAGGAGAGGCAGAGGGAGAAAAGGAGGGAAAGAGGGAGGGGAGGTAAGAGAGTGCAGAGAGGGAAAGAGAAGGAGAGATGGAGGGGGAGAGGGATAACAAAAGAGAAAGAGGGAAGGAGAGTAGAAATGGAGGGAAGGTAAGAGAATATAGAGAGATATAGGGGGATATAGGGAGAAAAGGAGGGGAAGAGGGGTGGGGGAGTGGGAGAAGATGAGAGAAAGAGGGAAGGAGAGAAGAAGGGGAGTGAGGGGAACAGAGGTAGTAGAGAGAGATAAAAGGAAGAGAGGGTGAAGGAGGAAAAGGTGAGAGACGGGGAAGAGAGAAGGCATAAAATGATAGGAGGAAGAATGGGAGAGGAGAGAGGGAGAGAAAGAGGGAATAGAGAGAGAGAGAGGAAGGGTAAAAGAGAGGAAAAGAGGGTGGAAAGTAAGTAAAGGATGAGGAAAGAAGAAAAGGAAGCTAAAGAGAGGGAAGAGGGGAGAGAAGGGGAAAAGAGGAGAAGGGAGGGAGGGAAAGAAAGGAGGAGGAGGAGAGAGTGGACATAGGAAAGAGTGGGGCAAAGGGAGGAAGGGGAAGAGCAGAGAGGGAAGAAGAGGACAGGAACCGAGCAGAAGAGTGGGTTAGAGAAGGGGAGAGGTGCGGTGAGAGGGTGAGGAGAGAGAGAGGGGGGAGGAGGAAAAGTTGGCGCGATACTGTGTCCATCTGGTGTCCCCCACGACCCGAGTGTATGTGAGCGCTGATGCACATGAGACGCACCGACACACGGGCCCCAGGGACAGGGGCCCGAAACTAAACACGAGGGGAATGTGATTAAAATATGTGTATTTCACTTTTATTTCGTGCAGGTCGTGGTTTAACAAAGAAATACTGTCGTTAAAATGTCACTGGATCTAAAAAAAATTGTGAAAACTTTGCAGAATCTCACGCGCAATACATCGATTATCAATTATTGAACTGCGTCGTATCGAATTGTGAGGGACAGTGTGACTCTTTGCCCCAGTATTGATTATTTATAAGAAACTTGGCACGAGAAAATCCACAAATGTTAAAGTACTACATCATTTATGGTTGTATTATAGATGAAGCAGATCAACAGCAGTAGTTATTTCAGCGGGCTATGGATGTGAAATGTTAAATTTGCAGCAGCAGAGCACGTCAAGATCGATTTTTTTGGGGAGCTGTTCAGGCCAAGTTCACGTTTGAAGTTGGGTAAATGTGTTTTTTGATTGTGATTATGCTGTAGCTCTGTGGAAAGGTCAGACTGAACGGCTAAATTACACCTGTTCAAAGCAGGGTCTGTTCTAAATACGGCCATTTGAATAAGCGGCAGTTTGACTTTTATTATTACCGTTGAGCTAAAATAATTCATTTCTCCGCCTGTTTCTTTTGCAGTTGTAAAGTGTGTCTGCGTGGGCTTTACTTTTGTAACTTTACATTTTATAATTATAATCTTTACCTTTTATAGAAATAAGTGACATAACATCTAAACCAGGGGGCACCAGCTTAAAGCAGAACTAAGTCAAACGTCCCTGTGGTGGTTGTAAATGTATTTTCGGAGCCCTCACTGTCGCCCCCTGCTGTCTCTGCGCGGAAAACTAGCTTCAAATTTTGCCGAAACCGACTTGAAAACAACTCTCCAGTGAAACCTTGCCTCTCTTTTTCATATTTGGAGACATGAAATGTTTTTGTATATGATTGTACTTATTATTTCAATAATATGGAAACGCCATATTAACTTAGCTTTGACTCCATCTACTGGCTGCAGACGTAATTACACACATTTGCGCTTAATGTTTTGTAATGTGGCAGTGCAGAGCTGTGACGCCGTTGAAATGATGGTGTTTAGAGACAGAAATGCTCAGTCTGGCGATGATTTGAGGACTTAAAACAGCAGTAGGTTCTCAGATAAGTGACGTCAATTATCGGAAAAACCTCACACATCGAAGGAATTCAGAACGGAATGTTTTTAACGGTCGGAGGGAAAGGATTTTCAAAGCAGGATCCATCAAACAAGCGAGAATTAAGGCGAGACACAACAGGCAAAACTCATTTTTTGTTTTTTTTGGTCAGTTTTCTCTCTCCACATATCGACTTTCATGTGGAAACAACAAACCAATCTGTCCAAGCTGCTCCAGGATGTTTTATTACTTCATTGAATCCACTTCACCCATAGATTTCTCTGGGACATTGTAACTTCAAAGGCCGTTTTTGTCAAATGCATTTTTCTCCCTCGAGACATAAAGATCAGCCTTAAAGTAGATCCTACACCAAACGGTACAATCTGGACTCAACAAGATTTCGATGGACCGTACAGAAAGATTATTTTTTGCCTTATTTCTACATGAAAACATGACATGATCAAAAATGTGTAATACATTTTTTTCTTACATTTATGTGAGTAAACTACAGGAGAAGTGTCAAATCTATGTTTAAATTTAAGCTTTTTTCCCATTCACCTGCAGCGTCTCACCTTAAGCTAAATGGTATGTTTTTAATGACAGAACATTGTCAGAACGTGGCTAAAATGTCAGAAAAAGTCAATTTTGCATAATATTTGTCCTTTAAACAATGTAACACAATATACCTCTAACTTCTGGAGCGTTCTGCGGTACTCTACTGAAAATGATCTTTCTCGTTTTCAGTTCTGGGCGTTTCGATATCACAGTATTCAATAAACCAAACGACCATAATAAGCGTTTCAAGTTCTTGCACAGAGAAAATAACGTTTGTGCATCTTTATTTAGCCGTTTCTACCGTGTTTTCCTCCATCCTCTGCACAGCAGTTTCTCACTCACAGCTGAAACCTACCGCCGCTCTGTATTCGCTGCTCCGTGTTCGCGCTTGTTAATTATACCCTGCGCTAATTATGAGTGAACCGGAGACGTCCCTCTGAGACCTGAGACCCAAAAGAGTTTGAAGATTCACACGCACCTACTCAATGATAAAAATAAAACCCGGAGGAGACGCTGCTAAATTTAAACCTTCCAGTGCCGTGCAGCGCCTTATCGTTCAGTCAGAGGGCCCTCGACCAGTGAAGAAACGAGTTTGGACAACGGCGGAGTAGACCAAAACGAAACGGATTCCAATCGAAATGGAAGATATATTGGATGCATCGCAGTTGTTGTTTTGGAGATATGCAAATGGAAGTCAAACTGTTGTTCTCTTTGACTCCAAAACAAACACAAAGAAAACACTTGGTTCAACCCTTGCACTAGTCTTTCTGTCGTTCTGGTTAATACACTTGGCCGATTGATTGTGATCGGAAGAGAATCTGGCTTAATAAACCTGACGATTCGTTTTACAATTAAAAACGGAAGCTATTTAAAGCAAAGGAACAACTTCTGCTACTTTTTAAACTAGGTCAGGAAGGGCCAAGGTAGAAAAGGTTTCGATAGAAGTCTCTGCATTGGGCTGGGCATTGTTGACAAAAATCAAAAAAAAATCTCACTATTGTTCTCGATAACGATATCCAGATGATATTATGTGAACAGAAATGTGTAAACTTGACTTTAAACGTATTAGTTGAGGTTTCGTTATCAGAGAAATGTGAAATGTCTGTCACGTGAATCCCCAAAGTGCAGACCGATCACCTTTAACTACAATAACTACACCTTAATTAGCCTTAAAGGTCACATATTCTGCTACAGCGACTTTTTTGAGCTTCTAACCCTGTTCTAACAATGTTCCATCATCAAAAACACATAGCATTCAGTCGCATTCACGCTGTTTTGAAGAACGTTTATTAGAAAAGCCTCCTCCCTCCGAGCGTCAAACACAATTCCTGCTGAACTCCCGGGTTTGTCGGACTTATTGTCAGACTTCATACGTCATTTATCCGAGAATGTTCTGTTGTTTTAAGTCCTTAAGTCATTGGCAAACTCGTTCTGAGCAAAATAAGACCTCTGCATGCTGTTTGCGTTTGATTTTATATTATATAGTAGTATTTTGTCTCGAAGTGAGATCTAAAAGCAGCTCTCTCTGATTGTGCTTGGGTGGTCCTCCCCAGTTTCACTTTGTCGTCTGTAAAAAAGCGTCGGTAAAGCTCTGCACAGGACCGAAAATGAATCCATGTGACTTTTAACGATGTCCCAAAGGGTTTGTGAAAGTTAAAAACTACTGGGTCCACAGTGTGAAAATCAGGTACTCCAGCTTTTTAAACTCAAAGTAGCTACAAAATCCACTCACAAAATGCTCCTAACACTCATTTACTCCAGCGGTTAGTCTTTGAACGACTTAATCTTTTGTGACATCCATTTCTCGCTGCTGACATCACCGTTCTCCGACACTGTATTTTGGTCAGATTTGTCAAAGCTTTCCATTTTCCTCCCGGTTTGAGAAGTGTATTCCAGTCAGGTCGAGCTGTACTTAAAGTCTTTGGGCTAATCGCGGAGATAAGATGACCCCGCACTCGGATTCAGCAGAACAATGTTGGGAATATAATGTGTAAAAATAGCCCTGTTTCAAAAGCGTGTGATGATGAGAAGAGCGCTCGAAAATACTCAGAGCAGACTCTTGTGAAAGGCTAAATCTGCAACGGACTTTCTGGGAATTCAGTCAAAGGAGCTGAATCTTTTGAAACGTCTGCGCTGATTTAGTAAGATGTCTGTGTTGTCGAGCTTGTTTTTAAGGCGTATAACGTTAGAAAAAATGTACAAAACAATTATTTCAGTGCACAGATCGTCTTTATTACACCGCAAACTCATTCCCAGCAACTAGTTTGACGAAAGTTTTGCT
Organism: Rhinogobius similis; assembly: GCA_019453435.1. Lineage (NCBI taxonomy): Eukaryota > Metazoa > Chordata > Actinopteri > Gobiiformes > Gobiidae > Rhinogobius > Rhinogobius similis. The sequence continues at coordinate 5,864,102 of CM033632.1, read as the reverse complement.
TGCATTTCCAAGTTTCTTTCGCCCAGAGCTCCCAGAACACACTCCGCGCCATCACAAATCTATTTTAGTATCCCAAAAAATCGCTATCACAGTTCATTTTTGCGTCGCCGTACACTTCTCTACAGGAGTAAACAAGGCTCCTGAACTCCTCATATATCATCTGTTCTCTCAAATAAAGAAGTTAAATGCCAGTGTGCGACCGTCCTGTCCCTGTGTAGGTTTATATTAGATTTATATTCATATGTCACCGGAAATGCCACGCACACACTACACTCTCTAAAGCGCAGCTCGCTTTTTTGAACGCTTTGTGAACTTTAAGCACAAGAAAAGGGCTTCTTGCTCTGATCTCTTTGGCGAGTGTGTAACCCAGCTGGCAGATATGTATTTCTATCCATATATTACCACTTTATTGTTAGATTAGACTTAGAAAAGTAGGAACAAAGACTTGGGTTAGTGTTTCTCAAACTCTTGTTGGGTTGTCTCCGGTGGTACGTGGGGTGCTCTACAGTTTGATTTGTTTTATTTAGAGACATATTGATTCATGTTTGTGTTTTCCTTTGGATTAATCATTGTTTAGAATGACTTTATCCGTGATTTAGTCTAGTTTTAGACCATGTTTTGCCTTAAAATCGTCCGGTTTTAGATCTGGTGGTACTCAGAAATGTAAATGTGATGTTAGGTGTTACTTAGTGTGAAAAGTTTAAGAACCACTGACTCAATTCATGAAGACAAATAGTATATTAAGAATAATTCAGGCTTAGTAATGACGCAATTAAGGATGTCAGGGTATTAAAGGAGACATATCTTGCTTTTTTAGGTAACTTAAAGGGCCCATGACAGGTTGAAATACACGTTTGACTAAAATGCAGTTAAGATAAATATATTCAAATTTCTACTAAAATCTTTACAAATTCAACCCCAGTTTAGCTGTTTTTTTAGGTTTTAAATTTGACTTCCTGGTTGTAAAGTATGACATCACGCTAGGAAATTACCATAGCAACCACACTGTATACTGGCCAAAACTCATCTAATGTCACAGATTTTGTTTATATGACAAAGAAAAACACACGTGAACGCCTTTATTTTGTTGAATCAAAGTTTAAAGGGTCAAAAAGTAGTTTATTTTGTGTAAATTATGCGTAACCTTTGTCTCCCCAGTGTGATGTCATCAGTTTGTTTACTTCCTGTAGTTGTCGACAGATTTCTCAACTTTTCTCCTCAAACAGCAACTTGATTGGTGTAAAACTATTATTTGTATTTACACAAGGTATTAATGCACTGAATAAAGTCAAAATTAGAAAATCATGAAAACCCGTCGTACGCACTTTAAGAACTGTAACATAAGTACATCATAAATCGACATTTTGTTCATTGATAACAGCAATATTAATCTAAAATGGCTTATAAATTGTAAAATTAGAAACTAAAAATTAGAAATACAGGTCCTTTGACGTCCTGTTAAACTGCAGAACTGAAATCTCGCCTCTTCATGGTGACATTTCACTGTAACACGCATCAGATTGTCATTTACATGTTTTTATTTTTGAAAAGTGTCTTCGTGACATTTAAGAACTCTTTGTGAGTCTTAATTTGTCAAATAATCTCACTGAAGAGCAGGGGGGGGAGATGAAAACAGGACTTTTTGAGCATTCAAGCCTCAGTTCCTGGACAATAACTCAAACATGCAGGAGTCAATCAAAGTACAACTCTGAGTAAACGCTGTTGTGATAAGGTTTAATTAAATAAGCTAATTAAAGTTGATTTTGCTAAATATGTCCCCTTTAATGAAGTACTTATTAAGCCTGAATCATTCTAGGCAAACTGCAGCATTTGCCCATGATGAATAAAGCCTTTGTTCATGCTTTATTAAGGCAATTAAAAGTGGATTCATCGTAAAGTGTTACCTTCCCATCTGTTAATCTCGCTGTATTCTGATGTCGTCTTTCTATCCCGTTCCAAACACTGTTAAAAGGACCAGCGTGTGAAGCCAATGTGCAGAAATTTGGCCCCGGCGGCGAGCTGAAGTAGCAGGCCTTGTGCCCGGAGTCTACTGGAAATTACTCCTGACGATCCGGAAGGGTGCGCTTTGCAGTCCACGGCGCTCTCTTTCCCCACTCACTCATATTGCCCATTACCCACCAATCCACGCTCGCTTCCCCTCACTAACTCTTGCCGCACTTGACTCCCCCTGGACTAACGGTCAGACCCAGAAGAAGGTTCAAGTGCGCCGAGCTGGTCACGTTATTGATGTGGGAGTGGAAAGAAAGTGCACTGTCGAGGATGACACGCAGACTCTTGACCCGAGAGGGGAAAGGACGCTGGAATCGTTGACGGAAATTGATGAGAGTGGAAGAGGTGTGTACAAGGAGGACTCGAGTTTCAGTGCTGTTCAGTTTGAGAAAGTTAGAAGAGGAGCAGGAGTTGATTTCTTGTCGACAGAGAGTAAAAAAGTAATTAAAAAGGCCTTGTGAAGATGTAGAGCTCGGTGTCGTCCAATGAAACCAAGTGGAAGACTGTTGACGATGAATAGAAGGGATCCAAAGACAGACCCCTGGGGCAAACCATTGGAAACAGAGTCATATTTGTGAGAATTTAATTTCATGAATGGACTGTGACCTGAGAGACACAAAGTCAACCTGGAGAGAGGATTTTGGGAGATGCCAATAGCTGTTTGAGTCTGTGAACGAGAGCGCGGAGTCAAAGGCTGCTGTTAAATCGAAGAAGGTGAAGGCAGAGAGTAAACCGGAGTCAGATGCTTTGAGCATATCATTTGTGATTTTTAGAAGTGCAAGGGCTGTGCTATGGAGCGGGCCAAAAAAAAAAGATGAGAGGTGACGGTCTTTCCAAGAACGGACGGTAGAGCGGTTATAACAAGAAATCTGGTGGTGTTGACGACTGAGTGTGTCCTTTGGCAAACACTTAACATATCCAGCCTAAAAAACATGAATTTGGTGCAAGATTATTGATTGTCAGTAAAGTTTGGGTTCAGCTGTGTCATGTTACTTTGGTCCAGTGCAAATGTGGCTACAGAAGTATATGTTAAAGGTGCTGCGACAGATTTTTAAAGCTTAAATAAACATTAAAAACAGAGATAGTTCATTTTAAACTGTCAGTTGCCCAAAGAAATTCTTCACTTTCTCACACATTCTGAGTATCCAAATTATTCACTGCGATGAGTTTCTAAATGCTTTTCACAACTTTCAGAGACCAAAGCTGTCACAGTGAAGCTAGTAACAACTAGCATGCTAATAGTGCACATTCTGTTTCACATTCACACTCAGTGGTCTCTAAGAACACACTAAGAACTGCTTTTACATCATGTTTGGAGCAAAAGTAATTTTGCGCAACTACATAAAAACAATTGCATAAAACCTCTTTAAAGGGGCTGTACCTGATTTTTGAAACGTGAAAAACAGAACTAGTTCATTTTACAGTCTCGGCATCCTAAATATTCACTGCCAGGAATTTATAAACACTTTTCTATGAGCCACTTTTGCCATAAAGCTAATAAACATTAGCATGCTAACAACACACTTCCTGCTTCTCGTAGAATAAAACGCTCTATAAATATGTGGTCTTATTTTCACCTGAATAAATGCTTTTCTGCGCTGGGGCAACACAGATTTGACTTTATTATATGCAAAAAATGTGAAGTAGTCCTGCTTTTTCATGTTTGAAAACAGCAAAAATCAGGTGTAGCCCCTTTAACACAGCGAGTGATTGAGTCATGCAATATAACATTTGTGGCATTCTCCAGAAATAGTTCAATTTTATCCAAAAACACCACTCACTTTGACTCCCCACGATTAAAAAGATGAATTTGTTTGATAAAGTACAAAAGTAAACACTCAACTTGTCCGGAATATGCACAAAAACACCATTTCTAGCTTGGATTCATTTTACAGATTTGTGGTTATTATTGGCCCGCGTTGAACACCGTGATTGCCTCGTGTCACATCGAGAAGACTTAAGCTCGTACGGTGAGGCGTGAACCCCCTCGTGCAGGTATGAGGAGCAGACCTGTTTGTCGGTAAATGTTGTGCCGCCGCGTGAAGGATCGTCGACATTTCGTTTCACAACAGGCACTTCGGGTTTCAATTTCACACATCAGCTACACAAATGAGAGAACATGCCTCAGTCGTAGGAGCGCTGATACGTCGCCGTTTCCGTTTTTGTTGTTGGCGCATATTGAATTTTCACTGGGAGATTTTTACGTTGAAGAATCATAATCGTTGGGGCTTGTGAAGTGTTTTAAAAGCTACTCCGCTCTCTGTTACTGCATCAGCGTCCTTGAAGAATCGCAGAGAAAGTTGTTATTGGTTTTCATATTTGAAGGGTTTGGATGTTGAAGGTTTGGTCCTGGGGCATGGGTTTGTTCCTGTTTTAGATCTGTTTTTTATTTTGAACTTATCCTTGTTTAGTTCTTGGTTTTGTCGTGGTTTAGACTTGATTTTGTCAAAGTTTAGTTCTTAGTTTGTCCCCAGGTTTTGACTTGGTTTTGTGTTGGTTTTAGTAATGTTTTTGTCTTAGTTTGGTCCCGCTTTAGTTCTGCTTCAGACCTGTTTTCGTTTAGCCCTTTGTTCCTGATTTAGTCCTTGATTTAGATTTGGTTTCTTGGTTTTATAATATTTTTTCCTAGGTTTAGTCTTGGCCTAGTTTAGTTCTGATTCAGTTTTAGTTTAGTCCTGGTTTGTCCTGGATTTAATCCTGATTTTGACTAGATTCTGTCACACAGGTCACATGGTTTAAACTTGGTTTAGTCCCATATTTAATCCTAGTTTTGTTGTGGTTTAGACCCTTGTTTCTCACTGATAATGTCCTGGATTAGTCCTGATTTATTCTCTGGTTTAACCCTAGTTTTGTCCCGGTTTAATCCCTGGTTTAACCCTAGTTTTGTCCTGATAATGTCCTGGATTAGTTCTCGTTCAGACCCTAGTTTAACCCATAGTATTGTACTGTTAATGGCTTGGTTTAGTCCCTAATTTACTCCTTGTTTTGTCCTGGTTTAACCTTAGTTTTGTACAGATAATATCCTGGATAGTTTTGTCCTGGTTTAATCCATGGTTTAACCCTAGTACTCTTTGTGAAGTGACTGGTTTAACCCCAGTTTTGCACAGATAATGTCCTGGATTTGTCCTGGTTTAGTCCCTGGTTTAACTTGACCTTTGTACAGATAATGTCCTGGATTAGCCCTGGTTTAGTCCCTGGTTTAACCCTAGTTTTGTACAGATTATGTCCTGGTTTAGTCCCTGGTTTAACCCATTCTTTGTACTAATAATGTCCTGGATTAGTCCTGGTTTAGTCCCTGGTTTAACCCTAGTTTTGCACAGATAATGTCCTGGATTAGTCCTGGTTTAGTCCCTGGTTTAACCCATTCTTTGTACAGATAATGTCCTGGATTAGTCCTGGTTTAGTCCCTGGTTTAACCCTAGTTTTGCTCTGATAATGTTCTGGATTAGCCCTGGTTTAGTCCCTGGTTTAACCCTAGTTTTGTACTGATAATGTCCTGGATTAGCCCTGGTTTAGTCCCTGGTTTAACCCTAGTTTTGTACTGATAATGTCCTGGATTAGTCCTGGTTTAGTCCCTGGTTTAACCCTGGTTTTGCACAGATAATGTCCTGGATTAGCCCTGGTTTAGTCCCTGGTTCAACCCATTCTTTGTACTAATAATGTCCTGGATTAGCCCTGGTTTAGTCCCTGGTTTAACCCTAGTTTTGCTCTGATAATGTCCTGGATTAGCCTTGGTTTAGTCTTTGTTTAGTCCATGAACCGCTGCTGGAGAACGACACACGTTAATTGAGTCTCTGGGTCAAACAGTCCCTCCATCGACACCACACATTATTTTTATTATTGTGTTTTCCACTCTCACTGAGGCAGACCCTGTCCATCGAGACCAGATTACAAACGCGCCTTATAACAGCCCTGCATATATTCATGGTTTCGTTTATGTATAATTCCTGGTGTTGTCCTGGCGCCGGGCCGTTTTAGTGCGCACAGTTACGGGCGGTGACGGGAGAGCATTAAACTTTAAACACCGCGCGGTTATAAGAGGACAGCGGAGGAAAGTTGTTGTTGAAGTGATCGAGTCTGGCACCGGCGCGCGACAACACTTCGGATAAAAGCGTCGGGGGAAACGGCGGAGGTGACACACGCTAAGCTCGCCGCGAAGTTAGCCGCGACAAGAACAACTGTGTTAGAGTGGATTGCGTCAGATTTGTGGAAGTCGAGAGGAGGAAAGAGGCGTTTGTTTTGAACCGGTCACTTAAAGTTGAACTGCGACTTTATTAAAGCGTGGTCTGCGGCGCGTTTGCCTTGAATGTTCCGCAGTATGGCATTTATCTTATATCAAGGCCTGTCACGATACACAGACATTGGAGTGCGATGTATTGTCATAGAAAGTTTTACGATAATAACACAATAAAAAACCTGAAAGTTCTTAAAGGGGCGTATGACAGGATTTTATTATTTTCAAATTTTTAACTTTATTCAGTGTATTAATATCTGTTGTAAATATAAATTATAGTTTTACATCAATCAGGTCGCTGTTTGTGGAGAAAAGTTGAAAAATGTTTTGAAAATTACAGGAAGGAAGGAACAAACTGATGACATCACACTGTGGAGACAAATGTAATGCATAATTTACACAAAATAAACTACTCTTTTGACCCTTTAAACATTGATTCAACAAAATGAAGGTGTTAACATCGATTTTTTTCTTTGACAAATCGAAAAATCTGTGACATTAGATGAGTTTTGGCCCAGTGTACAGGAGGTTTCTTGGCAATTTCCCAGTGTGATGTCATCATTTACAACCAGGAAGTAAAATTAAAACCTTTAAAAACCCGGTAAACTGGGGTCAAATGTGTAAAGATTTAGCAGAATTTTAAATATATTTATCTTAACTGCATTTTAGTGAAATGAGTCGTCCAACCTGTTTCTTGCGCTTTAAAAACCATAAGGTGCTTTACATAAACAGCAGCATAAAACACTTGCAGTCTTGTTTTTTTGTATCATTTCTGTGTCATAAAAGTTACTTATTCAGATCTCTTCAGCTCAAATTTCATTGCATTATGACAAAAATAACAAAAATTCTCCACTGGCGCACAGAACAGTAACCCCTGATCTGTAAATACTGTGTTTGCGCTCCCTGTTGTTTGGAACAGGGAGTAATCTTGTTGATAAAATAATATATAAAGTTGATAGATTTGTGTAAAACGCTCGTTGTACTTGTGCAGCAGCAGGTCAGCAGTGCATCGATTCTTTGGGGCGCCTGAACGCAGCTTTGTAGAACTTATTTGCCGTTGAGATCGGCTTCCTCGTGTGAACGAATACAACCGCGTCACAGCAGACGGTATCGCCCACGGCAACGACTGGAGGAAGGACAATACCTACTTTATCTGAGTGTTTGTGTCACTATCATTACTCTTTAGTTTAATTTCATAAAGCTGGACTGCTAAAAGCTTAAAAGCAGCGGGCACAGCTCTAGAACGACATTTTTATTTTATTTCATCTTATTCTTAATCTTATACATGCCTCTTTTATATATTTTATTATATTTTGTTCATTGTTTTATGTTGCACTTTATGCCAAAGAAAGTTCCTATGTTGAATTTTGATCACGGACAACGGCAATACACCTTATTCTGCCCCGCCCACTTTTGCCGTTTTTTGCACTTTTGTTGTAAATGCACTTCTGTTTGACGAGAACTTCGTTAAAGCTAATGACGAACGAGGGAAAAGTCTCACCGCTAAAATGTTACATAAAGTAGATTGATTTGTGTAAAATGTTTAATGAACACGAGCAGCAACAACAAGTCACAACGCACCGGTTTCCTGGTCAGTCTGAAAACGTCTTTTTAGTCCATGTAGAACTTATTTTCTGTTGAGCTCGTCTGCTCCGTGTGAACTACAACGGAAACAAGACGGCGGCGCAGACGGCAACTTCAGGAATAAGGTGAATAAACCCATTCTGATCAAAACTGAAAGCATCCAATCATAGCCAATCAGAGCACAGCTTTCAGCAAATAAAAAAAACCTAAGACATTTAAATATTGCATTAACAGAATGAGTTTGACCGCTAAAGGCTTCAATTAACAGTTAAAGAAAATTCAGTAAACCCCGCACTTTAGATCTGGACAATCGTAATAAAACGTGAACCTTGTGTTAGTTTTGCCGTTTCTATTTCTCTCAAACGCTGCTGAACCTTTTCAAAACGTGCCATGAACTGAATCTTAAGTTTAAAACAGTCCAAAACTAAACCAATCACAATGTTTTTCTGGAAAAAATGGCGTTCAAAATCTCTCCAAAAGAAAAGCACTAAGGTCTTTCCTTCACTCAAAACACCACGAAATTAATAAACGCGTGTGGTCCGTTCAGCGACCAGAAAACGACGAAACCCGATTAGCGAGCTGCGGTTTTTGATTTTGAGAAGTGGATGAGGAGCATTTGTGACACGACAGAAGAGCGCTACGAAAGTGAAGAGGAGCGATCTTCAAAAACGGACAGATGGACTTTTCCGAGTTTGTTGCAAAGTCATAAAATCCCCCACAGCATTCGAATCGGCAAAACGGTGGGCAGGCTTTTGTTCTGTTTGTTTTGTTTATTGAAGATACTTTTATATCGTGGGCGGCGTGTGCGAGCTGGCAATGGGAATTTAGCAGGACATTAAATACTTGAAAGGACATTATCACTTTTAAGGTGCCAAATCATGCCTTTTTTATTAATTTTGAACATTTTAAGGCACAGATACAATCAAATTCTAGACTTTTTTTGGTCCAATCTGCGTCCAGAGATGATTTTTTCCCCTTTTCAATCGCCGTTTCTCTTGCCATTTCTCTTAAACTTTTGTATATTTTTACTGTGTGAATTCAAAATGGTGAAAATGCTGTCTTTTTTTCTGATTCTGGAGGATTCGTGCCGACGTCTTGAACTTTCCTGAGGTCAGTGTGCAGGACATAAAATACTTGAAAGGACATTATCACTTTTTTTAAAATTAATTTTGAACATTTTAAGCCACAAATATAATCAATCTTGACTTTTTTTGGTCCAATCTGCGTCCAAAGATGATTTTTTTCCCCATTTCTCGCTTTAAAACTCTGACATTTCTCTTAAACTCTTGCATATTTTTACTGTGTGAATTCAAAATGGTGAAAAGTCTTTTTTTCTGATTCTGGAGGATTTGTGCCGACGTCTTGAACTTTCCTGAGGTCAGTGTGGGTTGTTTACGCGAGCGCTAAATTAAGTCGTGGCTAATTAGCGCCGCTGTCAGCAGTGATTGTGTTATCGCCCGATCATTTCAGCTGCTCATCGTCACTCGCTGCATTTATGTGAGAGCTTCAGGAACGAGCCGTGTTTGTGGAGGAAAGAGTAAAGATCAAGGACAACGGCTTGAGCACATAAAATGAACACTGATTCTCTCACAGATTTGTCACAGGTTTAGTTTTTACTGATAAAGCCTTTGATATATTTATTATTTATTTTATTTTATTTATATATATTTTTTTAATATTTTTTCTTATTTATATATATTCTTTTTATATTTTTTTCTTTTTATATATATTTTATTGTATTTATTTTTATTTATACATGTTTGTATTTATATATTTTTTTTATTGCTATATATATTTTCATTTACATATATTAATTTATTTATTTGTGTAATTAATTCATTTTTATTTCTTTTTTTCCTGTTTGACTGTTTTTCTTCCCATCCCTCTGTGATGTCATCATAGAGCGACGTACAGTTGAAAATAAAGAGACAGTTAACGCTCAACTGAAACATTTTTCTGACAGTTTAAACAGTCATTCAACAAAATAAAGGCGTTATCAGGTATTATAATTTGTCAAATCATTACTATTGTGTCATTTATATGGATTTTGGCCCTTTTTTTCCAAAATGGTTGCTATGGTAACAGTTGTGGAATTACCTTAACTATGTCATTTGTGCTCATGTCCAACCAGGAAGTGACATTATAAGCTTTACGAAAACTGTCAAACTGCGGACAAAAAGGGAAAATGTTTAGTAAAATTCATTCATTCATTCATTCATTTTCTACCGCTTATTCCCGTTAGGGGTCGCGGGTGACTGGAGCCTATCCCTGTGACTTTGGGCCTTAGGCGGGGTACACCCTGGACAGTGGCCAACTCGTCGCAGGGCTGACACAGAGAGACAGACAAGGACAGACAACCATTCACTCTCACATTCATTCACTAGGGGCAATTTTTTTTTTTAGAGTTCTCAATTAACCTACACAGTCATGTCTTTGGACGGTGGGAGGAGCCGGAGAACCCGGAGAGAACCCACGGTAACACGGGGAGGACATGCAGACTCCACCCAGAGAGATCGTGTGATGTTAGGGTGGTTCAGAATTCGAAACCACGATGTTGGGGTGGTGCGGGATTCGAACCCACGATCTCCTTATTGAGAGGCAGAAGCTCTAGCCGCTCTGCCACCGTGCACCCTGTTTAGTAAAATCTTAAATATAATCATCTTTACTAAGTTTTAGTGAATTGTGACGTCTAACGTGTCACATAGACTTTAATGTGTAAAAATGTAAACTGAAAGTAGTTTCTCGTTGTTGTTCCGATTGTGCTGAGCTTAGCCATCTTGTTTCTTTATGGCTGTTGGAGATAAAGGACACTTCAACTATTCATTTCCTCAGAAACTCAGACTCAGAAACATGTTTAAGAAGAGAAAGATAATGAGTTCAACTGTGTGTGATCCAAAGTGATAAATGTGAGTTTAACTGCAGTGTTCCTGTTGTTTATCTGGTTTTCTACAACTGTTTACTAGATTTTCTTCTTTTAAATGTCCGGTACAAAGTAAATATTAAGCAGAGTTGTAGACTTTTATATTTGTTGTCAGACGGCATCAGCTTTTGCACATTTCAGTCGTGTTTTGAGCTTTTACAGGACAAAATGTCACACTCTTTGTTGCCGCTCTGTTTTTGCCGCTCACTGCTGATGTTTATCTTCATAACCTCTGCTCCGTGTCTTTTTTTGCAAGACGGCAGTTTTCATACCAGTTTTTGGTTGTGACTTTAAACATTTCTTATCCCTTAATCTTATGAAAATAAAAAAGGCAAACTACTCATGTCAAATATTCTGAACTCAAGTAACTTCATGTGATGCGTTCAGGTTCAGGTTTATGTAACTTTATTTATTCTCACAGGTACAATCGGTTTGCAGTTTAAGATGGATTTAATAAATTATACAAGCAATAAAAGCAGACATAAGATAACTTTTTTTAAAGTTATATTGGACCAATAGTAGACCTGCTCTGTTCATAATTGTTTATTTTGAAGTGTATGCTTTAGAAAACAAGACTTAATTAATCATGAACAAATAGTTTATTAAGCATGATTCAGGGTTAGTAATGACTTAATTAAGGTTAGTGTTAGGAATTTGGGTTAGAGCAGAGGGGGGCAAACTAAGGCCCGGGGGCCACATGCGGCCCTTTTGGCATTTTGATCCGGCCCGCAAAGCATTCAATAAAAAATTGTATGAGTTAGGTGTGGTGCATTTGTCATTTTATAGTTTCCTGAGCAGCTGCTTGTTCATTAAAAATCAGTTTTGAGAACAGCCACCACTAGAATAACACCAAACTTTGATGCATTGGATAAAAGGAGTGATCAACCGCACTGTTCCCACTAAATAAAGGTAATGATTTTTGCTATTCTGTAGTAAGTTTTTGTGTATTTTAGGCATTAAGTCTATGTGTAGTAGTATGTGTGTAAAATGGTCCGGCCCCCAGGTAAGTGTAAAAATCCAATGTGGCCCTTGCGTCAAAATAATTGCCCACCCCTGGGTTAGAGCATCAGTTAAGTAGTGAATAAGCCTGAATCATTCTTAATAAATTCTTTGTTCACTATTAATTAAGTCTTTATTCATGCTTTACTACAGCAGGAATACTACGGAAGGACTAAACTAGGAACAAACAAGGACTAAACCAGGAACAAACAAGGACTAAACCAGGAACAAACAAGGACTAAACCAGGAACAAACAAGGACTAAACCAGGAACAAACAAGGACTAAACCAGGAACAAACAAGGACTAAACCAGGAACAAACAAGGACTAAACCAGGACTAAACCAGGAACAAACAAGGACTAAACCAGGACTAAACCAGAAACAAACAAGGACTAAACCAGGAACAAACAAGGACTAAACCAGGAACAAACAAGGACTAAACCAGGAACAAACAAGGACTAAACCAGGACTAAACCAGAAACAAACAAGGACTAAACCAGGAACAAACAAGGACTAAACCAGGACTAAACCAGAAACAAACAAGGACTAAACCAGGAACAAACAAGGACTAAACCAGAAACAAACAAGGACTAAACCAGGAACAAACAAGGACTAAACCAGGTCTAAACCAGAAACAAACAAGGACTAAACCAGGATTAAACCAGAAACAAACAAGGACTAAACCAGGAACAAACAAGGACTAAACCAGGACTAAACCAGAAACAAACAAGGACTAAACCAGGAACAAACAAGGACTAAACCAGAAACAAACAAGGACTAAACCAGGAACAAACAAGGACTAAACCAGGTCTAAACCAGAAACAAACAAGGACTAAACCAGGATTAAACCAGGAACAAACAAGGACTAAACCAGGACTAAACCAGAAACAAACAAGGACTAAACCAGAAACAAACAAGGACTAAACCAGGGATTTAACTAGGAACAAACAAGGACTAAACCAGGAACAAACAAGGACTAAACTAGGAACAAACAAGGACTAAACCAGGACTAAACCAGGAACAAACAAGGACTAAACCAGGAACAAACGAGGACTAAACCAGAATCAAACAAGGACTAAACTAGGACTAAACCAGGAACTAAACTAGGAACAAACAAGGACTAAACCATGACTAAAGGGGAGTTATTCTAAAGTGTTTCCGAAATCTTTTGTGCTGTTTTCCAGTGAAATGGAGCGTACGACGTGCTCCACTTCACTGTCTCATCCGTAAAAGATAACCGCGAGTGTGTTTTACTCAAACACGTCGACCCCGGAGCCCGTCGGCCCCGTGCGAGCGAGGTGCGCCGCCGCCCTCTGCCTCGGCTCTTTCGTCGGCGCAGGTAATGGCCTTCTGCGGCTCCGGTCCGTTTAAACGAGCGTGACGGGGCAGACGTGACGCTCGGGCTCTAATGGCGTCTAAAAGGGCCTTCGCCGCGCCGCTCCTCGCTCATCCATCATCGCGGAGTGTCAGAGCGAGTGCCACTCCCGCCTCGTCCTGCCAGAGCACACACTCACTTAGGGGCGGCTGTCGAGGAGGCAGAGCGGGCCGTTAGCTCTACAGCGAGGATTCAGAGTGAGGAGGCACGCGGTCAAGTTTGTACGGCAGGTTTGTTTGAAGAGCGCTTTACAAAACACTTTACAATCAGAAAACATGTAAAGACATAAGAGGAAATCAAAATCTTTCAGTTGTTTGCACGGCTAACACAACTGTTTACTGTTACTGGACTAAACCATGTCTGAACCAAGGACTAAACCAGGAACAAACAAGGACTAAACCAGGGACTAAACCAGGGACTAAACCAGGAAGAAACAAGGACTAAACCAGGTCTTAACCAGGTCTAAACTATGACTCTAACTATGACTAAACAAGGACGAAACCAGGTTTAAAAACATGACTAATCCAGGACCAAACCAGGACTAAACCAGGTCTGAACTATGATCAAACCAGGACTAAACCAGGTCTAAAAAACATGACTAAACCGAGACAAAACTATGACCTAAACTATGATTAAACCAGATCTTAAGCAAGGACTAAACCAGGTCTAAACCATGAGTTAAATAGGACCACACTAGGACTAAAGCATGACCAAACCAGGACTAAATCAGGACTAAACAAGGACCAAATGAGGACCCAACAAGGACTAAACCAGGACCAAACATATGACTTAACTGGGACTGAACCAGGACCAAACATAGGACTAAACCAGGACCAAACATAGGAATAAAGCAGGATCCAACAAGGACTAAACCAGTACCAAACTTGGACTAAAGCAGGATCCAACAAGGTCTAAACCAGGACCAAACATAGGACTAAACCAGGACTAAACCAGGACCAAACATAGGACTGAAAAGGACCAAACATAGGACTAAACCAGTACCAAACTTGGACTAAAGCAGGATCCAACAAGGTCTAAACCAGGACCAAACAAAGGCTAACCAAGAGTGACCCATGACAATACCAGGACTAAACCAAGTCTAAAACCTATGACTAAAAAAGGACCAAACACATACAAAACCAGGTCTAAACCAGGTCTAAACCAGGGACTAAAAGATGACCAAACCAGATCATAACTAGGGTCTAATCCAGGACTAAACCAGGACTAAACGCCGGCTCTGTCCTGGCGCCGGTGCTTTGTCCCGCTCTTGTTTTCTCTTGCTCTGAGCGGCACTTCTCTCCCCTTCACCTGAGAAAGCGCGTGTTCTTGGTCAGGCCTTGGGAGAAAAACATGGCGGACCGCTCCATTCCAGGGGTCAAGCTCGGGGTCACCGTCGCCGTTGCTCCGGTTACCCTGTTGCTAGGAGACGGGCCCCTCTTTTGTTCCAAATGATTTAATTTGGAGCGGATCGCGCAATGGTCACCTCTGGCGCTGCCCCCGAAGAGCCCGGCGTTATGAGGCCGAGCGGCTCCAAACGTGATACGCGCACACACACACACACACACACACACACACACACACACACACACACACACACACACACACACACACACACACACACACACACACACACACACACACACACACACACACACACACACACACACACACACACACACACACACACACACACACACACACACACACACACACACACACACACACACACACACACACACACACACACACACACACACACACACACACACACACACACACACACACACACACACACACACACACACACACATAACACACACACAACACACACACACCTCAGACGTCTGGAGTCACTGCTCTCCATCACATTATCAGCTTCAACATATATATATAGATCGTATAAATATAGAAGTGACATGGGTTTTCTTTCATTTTAACTTTTATTATTACTAATATTTAAAGCGCACATGACAGGTTTGACTGCACATTTCACTAAAATGGAGTGAACATGATTAGATTTGAGATTTGGCTTAACATTTTACCCATTTGTCGACAGTTTTTGTAAAGTTTTTAATGTTACTTTCTGGTTGAACATGAGTAGCAGGTACCAACTTGGAGGACCAACCCAGGACTAAACCAGGACCAAACCAGGACCAAACTAGGACTAAAGCAGGACCAAACTAGGACTAAAGAAGGATCAAATAAGTCCTGAACCAGGACCAAACCAGGACTAAACCAGGACCAAACCAGGACTGAACCAGGACCAAACCAGGACTAAACCAGGACCAAACTAGGACTAAAGAAGGACCAGGACCAAACCAAGACAAAAGCAGGACCAAACCAGGACTTAAACAGGACAAAACCAGGACCAAACTAGGACTAAATCAGGACTAAACCAGGACCAAACTAGGACTAAACCAGGACCAAACCAGGACTGAACCAGGACCAAACCAGGACTAAAGCAGGACCAAACTAAGGCACTAAAGCAGGACCAAACCAGGACTTAAACAGGACCAAATAAGGGCTAAACCAGGACCAAACGAGGACTTAAACAGGACCAAATAAGGACAAAATCAGGACCAAACGAGGATTAAAGCAGGAACAAAGTAGGACTAAACCAGAACCAAATAAGGATTAAACCAGGACCAAACCAAGACCAAAGCAGGACTAAACCAGGACCAAATAAGGACTAAACCAGGACCAAAAACTGTACCTCATTTCTACTGTTTTGAAACATGAAAAACAGAGCTAGTTCAGGTGCCTGTAATAAAGTCCCACAGCGCTCTCTCTGCATCTGTTTATGGAGCGTTTTATTCTACGACAAGCAGGAAGTGCTCCGTTAGCATGCTAATGTTTGTTAGCTTTACCCGTGACGGCAAAACTCAATCTGAGACTCGTGAAAAGTGCTTATAAACTCATATTAAAGATGCTGGGACTGAGTTAGGAAAGTTACTGGTTCTAGTTCTGTTTTTCACTGATTTGAGTCCAAGTCTTGAGCGCGAACTAACCATAAATATAAAACAATTGCGCGTTTTCCCTGTCGTCCTGTCGAAAAGCACATCGATATTGTCAGATTTCTTTCCAGCGTCTCCTCCTGATCAAGAGGCAGTCGACAGCACGACTCCGACAGCGACAATAAAACAGAAAATACAAAAACTTCATAGACTAGTTTGCATTTCAAGGCCCTTCGGAGCGACACGCAGACATGATCCGGAAAGTTCTTGACCCGGGGAGACCTTTATTTCTGTGATTTTTTTCCGTGTCGCAGCGGCAGTTCACGGCTCCAGCTTTTGTCGGCGAGGGAATAAAAAGACTCACTTTGCGAACACGAGTGCAAAATATCACACGTCGTTATTCATCCGTCGCTGCTCAGTTTCATTCTTAACACAGCTTTATGCTTCAATGTTGGTCTCGGTTTTGCTAATTAGATCGTCTCATTAGCAGAACATGCTGATCGCAGTCAAAATCATGCTTTGTACACTTGGTTTTACAGTCAAGACGAACAAAACCATAAACCTTCCTAGTTTTTTGAGCATTTTAGTGAATTAAAGGACACATTTTGTTTTATTTGGGTTGTTTTTCATCCTTTACACTTGCTTTTCATTAGCTTTACTTTAGCATCTCATGTTTTAGAGCTAAAAAGTAACATATAGATTGAAAACCACACCTCTTTCTCCCAATCAGGCGCTCCCTCGTCAGGATTTGGTGTTAGCGCTCCATCTGCAGGCAACAGAGGCAGGAAATAAACAAAAGCTAGCTTGCCCATGCTAATCTAAGCATGCAGTTTTAATGAAAGTAGATCTTTTGTTTAGCTCAAATGAGTAGTTTCTTTGTTTGCTAATGGCAGGGGGAGATAAAGGATTGAAAAGTGACAAAGACATGTTTAAATATGACAAAGAGAACTGAAAGGGACAAAAACGTGACTAAAAGTGACAAATGTGTGTTTAAAATGTGAATTTGAACTGAATCCTATTATTTAAATGATTTTTTAAAATTGCGTTTTGCATTGGTCAGAAAAATCACATACATTTTTTTTCCTAAATGGTGCAGCTCTATTAATGGCAGAAAAATACAAAGTGGACATGAATCATGATAAAATCGAAATCATGATCTGGCCCCAAGAATATATGATAATATTTTTTTGCCTCATCGCCCAGCCCTAGATGGAACATTGTTATAACATGGTTTAATTCTCAAAAAATTTCATTTTGCACACTACAAATCCTTTAAAAATCCAAGCAAATAAAACACTTGAAAAGTTTGACAAGTGAAAGCTGCTTTTTTCCCGGCGGCTGTGAAGTCGTCTAAGCTCCTCTCAGCCGTGTTGTGCCGTTACAGCAGGGACCAAAAGCCAGCGGCCAAAAGTGTAATTTTTACAAACCGCCGTGCATTCACTGACCCCGAAAAATAAAATAAAAAATCTGACTGGTGTGGAGCCCTGACCTGTGCTCCGCGGGGACGCACTCCAACACGACCAAACAACAAACAGCTGAGCGGCGGCAGAGCGGTGTGCACCAGAGGCGTTCAGGGTGTCTGCAGAGCTCGGGAAAAGGAGCACGAGAGCGAGCGCGTTTAAAAGGCACGGGGTCGTGTTTGTGGAGCTTCTGCGTTTAATTATGATTTAATGAGGCAATAATAGTTTTACAGCTGTTGTTATGTTCACAGTGTGGTTTTTCTGTTGGAGCTCAGAGTTTAATGGAACTTGTTGTTGTGTTTTTTTAGAGACGTTTGGTTCAGATAAAGGACGACCTCGACTGCCAAAACCCATATCTCATTTTTTTGTTACGATCTTTCACAGATGTAATTGTTGTCGAGTGGATTTTATCAAGAAAGGATAGAATTTGGATTGACAGAAAGTAATATCTCTCGTTTTTTGTTCTTTGTTGAGGTTTAAGTATCGCAGAAAATATGAATGAAGCATAAAATCAACATGAAAATTTTAGAAATACTAATGGTAAAAAATACTGTAGTTGTATTTTGATCATCTTAATATTTAATTCAAAACAAGAAAATATATTTTTATTACAAACGCAGTGGGATTATTAAATCAAAAAGACCAAAACAAATAACAAATAAGGAATTTAAATTTTTCTTAAAGAATACACTTTATTTTGTAAATATTCTCCATCTACAAACCTTCAGTCACTGTAAATAAACCTTAAAGTGCGTATAACAAGTTTTTATTATTTTCAAATTATTACTGTGTTGAGTGTATTAATGCCTCTTGTGAATATAAATTATACTTTTACACCAATCAGGTCGCTGTTTGTGGGGAAAAGTTGAAATATCTGTGGAAAATTACTGAAAGTAAACAAATCAATGACACCACACTGTAGAGACAAAGGTTATGCATAATTTACACAAAATAAACTACTTTTTTGACCCTTTAAAACTTGATTCAACAAAATAAAGGTGTTTTTCTTTGTCAAATAAAGTAATCTGTGACCTTAGATGAGTTTTGGTGCACTGTACAGGATATTTCTTGGTCATTTCCCAGTGTGACGTCATCATTTACAACCAGGAAGTAGAGTTAAAAACCTTCAAAATGGCTAAACTGGGGTAAAATGTGTAAAGATTTTAGCAGAATTTGAAATATATTTATCTTAACTGCATTTTAGTGAAGTCCAACTTATCCGAGGCACTTTAATTCGGTTGATAATCTATTTCAAAATAAATAAATGTTAGTTGCACTCGTTTACACCGTCGTTTTGGAGATCTCACTTGAAGTTTCTGTCTCTTTTTTTAGCTCATTTTTAATCGTTCTTTAATTACAGACGATACACTTGACCTTCTCCTTTTACATAACTCCAAAAACTACTCCGTCATCATCTGCTTTTCGACCATTTCCGACCAAAACTGAGCAGCATCCGTCAAACCAAAGAAGCCGACGCGGAGCACATTCCCACAGATTCTCCTCGAGCGCGGACAGGCTTTAGCGGATGATTTAATGATGTAATTAGAGTTTAGGGGCCGGACTTTAGCGTGGCGGCGCTGTGTGGAGGCCGGGGCCAGATGGAAACATATTCTGCGGTTATAAACAGCGAGGGCCGCGTGCCAGAGCCGGCCGAATGTGCACTTTACAACGCGCCTCGTTATGAGCTCATTAATATCTGCGGCACACGGTAATGCAGTGGGAGATTTATGCTTGTTTACACATACAATATTGCACGGCGTTTGGAAATGTGCCGTCGCCGAGATTGTGCAACGGACGGCGACGGCGAGAGACGGGTTTGAGCAAGAGACGACTTAAGCAACAGTTGTTTATCGCAATGTGACGCGGTTTGAGTCGAAAGTTTGTCGTTATTTTCTCTCTGTGGATTTATTAAACCCTTCAACTGTTTGTGATCCAAGTCTGTGTCGGTGATAAATGTGAGAGTAGCTGCAGTGTTCCTGTTGTTTATCTGGTTTTACACAATTGTTTACTTGATTTTCTTCTCTTAAATGTCGGGACCAAACTAAATATTTTGCAGAGTTGTTGAGTTTTACTGTATATCTGTTATCAGCTCGTTCACATATTAGTTCTGTTTTGAGCTTTTATTTCATTGCCGCTCACTGCTAAAATTCAAAATCCTGTGATGTCACCTGCTTAAACTAAAAAAAGAGCAGATTAAATAAAAAAGAAGAAAAGAAAAGGTGAATATTTGTGTACGTTTGTGATTCATTTGACAATTAAACCTGTTTAAAAGCAGGTTTTATCTCAGTTCTGTTGGATCGACATAATATCGTCCGACTATTGTGAGCGGGATTCTAAAAAATATTGATGTTTATTTTGACCCATGTTGTCCAGCCTCTCTACCTTTGACATCACGGACCTGAAATCTGAAACTGGCTATTTTCTGAGGCTTATAAGGGACAGGAGCTCATAAACAGGATTAGTTAAACAAGCGTGAATTGTTATGACATGGTTTAAATTGATAAAAAGATAAAAATCGTTTACCATCTTTTGATAGTAACGCAGTGTTTGAGTCGAATGTTTGTCGTTATTATTATTATTCTCTCTCTGTGTGGATTTATTAAACCCTTGTGTTTCAGACGGATGGAGTTCAACTGTTTGTGATCAAAGTCTGTGTCGGTGATAAATGTGAGAGTAGCTGCAGTGTTCCTGTTGTTTATCTGGTTTTACACAACTGTTTACATGATTTTCTTTCTTAAATGTCAGGAACAAACTAAATATTTTGCGGAGTTGTAGACTTTCACTGTATATTTGTTATCAGCTTGTTCACATATTAGTTCTATTTTGAGCTTGTACGGGAGAAAATTTCATTGCCGCTCACTGCTATAATTCAAAATGCTGTGATGTCACCTGCTTAAACTCAAAAAAGAGCAGATTAAATACAAAAGAAGAAAAGAAAGTCAATATTTCTGTATGTTTGTGATTCATTTGACAGACATTTCGTATTTGTTAGACAATTAAACCTCAACGTTTATGTTTAAAAGCAGGTTTTATCTCAGTTCTGTTGGATTGACATAATATCGTCCGACTATTGTGAGTGGGATTCTAAAAAATATTGATGTTTATTTTGACCCATGTGGTCCAGCCTCTCTACCTTTGACATCACGGACCTGAAATCTGAAACTGGCTATTTTCCGAGGCTTATAAGGGACAGGAGCTCATAAACAGGATTAATGAGATCAATCAAGATGAATGAAGAATGAATTCAACTCAAATATTGTTATGACATGGTTTAAATTGATAAAAAGTTATTTTTAAGCAACAATCGTTTACCATCTTTTGATATTAACGCAATGTTTGAGTCGAATGTTTGTCGTTATTATTTTCTCTCTGTGTGGATTTATTAAACCCTTGTGTTTCAGACGGATGGAGTTCAACTGTGTGTGATCAAAGTCTGTGTCGGTGATAAATGTGAGAGTAGCTGCAGTGTTCCTGTTGTTTATCTGGTTTTACACAACTGTTTACTTGATTTTCTTCTTTTAAATGTCAAGAACAAACTAAATATTTAGCAGAGTTGTAGATGTTTATATTTATCAGACTTTGGTTGGATGTTATCACACTTTGGTTTTGTTTTGAGCTTTTACAGGAGACATTTTTTGCTAAAAATTCAGAATGAGCTGGTCCCTGTGACAATCTGCTATTTTTGTGAAATCGTCGTGTCATGATTGACTGTTTGTGTCTTTAATGCAGCTGTCTGTTCAAACACACTTTTTCTCCTGATGTTTAGCCTCTGAAGCCTCTGAGCAGATGACTTTATTTACCTCTTAAAGGCCAGAGCTGCACAATTAAACCAAATCCACACAAAATCACAATTTTAATGGATGCAATTAGCAAATCATAAAGGCTACACTTTTTGAAGTGCAAGTATTTCTTCCACAAACAACAAAATGTCTTGCTTTGATTAGAATAAAAAACTGATAACACAATTTGTACAAACATGTTCTGAAACAAGTGACAAAAGCAGTAAAAATGTGTTCAAAAGTGACAAGAACACGCTTACAAACAACAAACACGACTCAATGCACCAAAATGTGACTAAAAGAGTCAAAAATGTGACTAAAAACGAGAAAAACACGACTAAAAGCAACAAATTTGTGTTTAAAATGTTACTTTGAACAGAATCCTAATGAAAAAAAAGTTATAAAACTGTGCACAGGACCAAACATGAATGCTTAATAAACTCACTTCTGGTTCCGCAGTGTGAAAATCAGGTACCCCTGCTTAAATACTGACATTTTTTCAAAGTCAATGGAACAAATTTATGAGAATTTCTCTTCAAAAACCACAGCAGGTTTTGACGTCTGTTCAACTCCTTTAGGACCAAAACAAGAAGCTGAAACCCATAATTCATTCAGTTTGTATGTTTTCCATTTCGCCGATAAACGTACTATAATAAAACACATGCACTTCACACCCGTGTTTCAGTTGCTCGTCTCCATGGAGATGTTATTGTTCCGCCTGAATGTTACACAGTGTGGCATTGTGACAGAACCGTACGTACTGTTGCCTTTGTAGTCTTTGTGATTCTCCGGCGGGAATCAGAACATCCATAAACATGTGAAGAAACACACGACACGCTCTCACACCGAGCCTTTGTTCATCTGCATCTGCCGTCAAAACGTAATGCCGATTTGCACACGGACGTGAACAAAAGTCGCTCTGCTTTTATGTGTTTTGAAGCTTTGTTCTCGTCGTATGAAATGGTCTCAGGAGTTTCAGACTCGGGTTTGAAGCCGACGGTCCACGGTCCACATTCTGCGACCAAGAATGAACCTGTTTCAATTAAAATTTCACCAATAATTCAGAAATTGACTATTATTTTATGAAGCTTTGTTCGTATGAAATGGTCTCAAGAGTTTCAGACTCGGGTTTGAAGCCCACGGTCCACAGTCCACATTCTGCGACCAAGAATAAACCTGTTTCAATCAAAATTTTACCAATAATTCAGAAATGTACTATGATTTTATGAAGCTTTGTTCTCGTCATATGAAATAGTCTCAAGAGTTTCAGTCTTGGGTTTGAAGCCCACGGTCCACATTCTGCGACCAAGAATAAACCTATTTCCATTAAAATTTCACCAATAATTCAGAAATTTACTATTATTTTATATATTTTTTTCAGTCCAGCTTTATTTTACAATCAAACCATCACCATGACACATTTTCCTGTGACTCTGGGCAGATTTTCCTCTCCGTGTGAACCTTCACTGCTTCGGCGGGTCACATATTTGTAAGAAAGCGACCCTCCTTCTGCGCCGCGGCCCCAGAGTTCGCGGCGGCTCTAATTGACTAGTCATTTCCTTAAGTGTCCCGTTGGCAGACACCCGTGGGTGCTGTGCCAAGCCGCTCCCCGACTCCCTCCTTTATCTCGTCTAGTCTGTGCGTTTTGTAGATGGAGGATACAGCCAGCTCCCTCTGTTCTCTTATCAATTAACGCTAACGGGTGGGCGACTTCACAGCCACTGTCGCGCTAATGGGCCTTTGTTTTCTTTTGTTTTCCCCGCTTTTAAGAACCGAAAAATCCTCCCCTCCCTCTCCCCTCCTTCCGCTCCTGCCTCTACGTCCCTTCTCCGATTGTTTTTCTTTCCCTTCGCAGCGGCTTAGCGCTGTCAAGGAAGAGACGGTGTCGCCGAAGTGCTTCGCAAACGCTTAACAATGCCGCAAATGCCACCGAAATGAGAAGATAATTATGTAACAAACAACGGGCGTCTAATGGGTTTAATGTAAGCTTTTGTGTCATCGCCGGGTGACAGTTGGGGAAAAAGTGACGCTGTGTTAAAGAGTATCCTTATCCCAAACAGATGTCCAGAGTAAACTGCGGCAGGGTCAGATTTGAAGCTGACGTGACGCGTTGGACGGGCTCCAGACGCGGCTAGCTCATTTGGCTAACTGTAGCGCAGGATTAGATTGGCACGCGCTTGATGTTTTCATTCACTTAGGATTTTTTATTTTTCAAGTGGTTCGCGGCGATAGGATTAATGCTTAATTAATGCTCAAAGATGGAGAGAAAAAAAGTGCTGAGTCGTTGGCTCTGACGTGCGTTTTAAAGCTGCGGTACCTGATTTTCACTCTGTGGAACCAGAAGTAGGTTTTTAAATCTACTTAACTCGTCCCTCGCTCTCACAAACCCTTTGGCACATCACATGCATTCATTTTTGGTCCTGTGCACAGCTTTAAAACAGCTTTTTCAGACGACAAAGTGAAACTGTGGAGGACCACCCGAGCACAGCCAATCAGAGCGCTGCTTTTAGCTCTTATGTCAAGACAAAATACTTTATTATTAGATGCAGACAGTGCACAGAGGTCTGATTTTTGTCACAAAGTGCAGTTCATACAAGATACTCTTGGATGGAAAACAAAAAATGCCATGATTTACACCAAAAAAAGTCAGGTACCTCAGCTTTAAAGAAGTTGAGTGCTATTTGTTAAGTAGAAGTGGACAGCATATTGAAAGTTATATAGTATTTTGAAGGTTGTTTTAAAAATATTCCAAAGTTGAATGTCAAATATGCCTTTTTATGATAAAATAAACTACAAAAAGAGTTGATTAAAAATATAAAACGAAAAAGTTGTGTTGTAAACGTTGAAATAAGGTTATAAGATGATAATTCTGCGTTTTTATGTTTAATTTGACAGACTTTCACATTTACCTGATAATTAAACCTCAGCTAACACGTTAAATATGGAGGAAGTAGTGCGCCAAACTGAATTAATTAAAAGTAAAACTCATAATTAATTATACGTGTCATTAATTCATTAAAAGTTTACACTGAATTAATGAAATATACGTTTTAAAAATTTAATGTTCAATGATGTGCAATAAAGTCATTAAAGGTGTCATTTCATAATTTAAAGAAATATTTAAAGCTTAAAGTGCGTATGACAGGTTTTTATGTTTTTCTAGTTTTACTGTATGTGGTAGAATAAAACCTGTTGTGAATATATATGTGATATTTTTACACCAGAGAGAGTTTGTGAAGAAAAGTTGAAAAATATCACACTAGGGAGACACACTAAGGACAATTTACAACCAAAAAACACATGTCTCTGATCATTTAAACATTAATTCAACAATATAAAACTGTTCTGGTATATTTTTTTATATATTTTTATTTGTCAAATAATCCTTTCTGTGACATTAGAGGAGTTTCCACCCAGCGTACGACAAGGTTGCTAAGTTACAGTTACAGGTTTTCCTAGTGTGATGTCATGATTTTACAACCAGGAAGTGAAATTTTAAACCTAAAAAGACGGCAAACTGGGACAAAAAAGGTAAATTCTTGAACAGAATCAATACAATATATATATATCAATTAAATATGATTATCTTAACTGTGTTTTAGTAAAATGAGTACTTCAACCTGTCATGGGCACTTTAATTAATTCAGGATTTCATGAAGTGGTTCGACATTAAAACAATCTGTCAGACTCACTTGTCAAACTCAGCGACAGAGCTGCTGTTCTACATTGAAATGAATGGACTGTCTGCCCACAGAGGTCAGTTTGTGGGCGTTCCCTCAGATGCCGACTGTATGTTTAATGTTTTAATACGTTTCCATAAACCATAGTTGGTAAAGTGTTGTTTTATTTCCAGAAAATAAGTCAATGTCACGGTTATGTTACCTTCAGATTAACCAACTTTTAATAATCCCTGTACAATTGTTTAGTTTGATAATTGATTTTGAGAATTGGTGATGCCCTATTCTAATCCCTAATAAAAAATAAAAAGAATACATAAATAACTTACCCACGCACTCACCAATGCTTTACATTTTAATCCAGTTCCTTAAGCAATATCAACATTTCCTCTCCTCATGTTTGGAGTGATGAGATTAAGAAATATTTAAAAAGTTATTACATTTTCATGCTCATTCTGTCCATATTCTTTACAGTTTGACTTTATTTACACCGTGATTCGTTTTTAATCTTAGTTTTTCCTCATTATTTATTGCAAACGTCATATTCTTTAAACCGTTTCCGTCACAGTTCCATCTCAACATTTAAACAGTCCCATGAATCTCTCCGACTGAATGCGATTTGCTCGGATGACTTAACAATTCCCATCTCCAAACATCGCGCACTCATTTTCAGGTCCCTGAAGTAAAACCATTTAAGTCTAATAGAGAATATAGAGTTGCGTTCGGAGTTGCGCTGATGGAGTGCAGCCTCTCCTCCCGGCCGTCTCCGCGTGAACTCGTCTCGGCGGCAGTTCCGAGTCCGTTCCCTTCGCGCTGATATCGGATTCCGGCTTTAGGAGATGGAGCGTCTCTGTAATGCGATTGCGAGGCTCAGATAGACTTATTATCCTGGAACTGAAGCACCTTCGACAAACTGACTTCCTGTGGAGCTGCGGCTGAAAGAAGAACGTGCCTGAGAGTGTTTACCAGGGGCGTCGGACCAGGGGGGAGAGGGGGGACAGTGACCCGGGGCCCAGGGCAGGAAGGGCCCTCAAAAGCATGTCAGGGGTTTCTCTAAGTTCCATTTTTCTGTACCACTTTATAATAACTACACTTTATTTTGCCTGAATAAAGCATTAACAAAGACTTAATTAATAATGAATATATAGTTTATTAAACATGATTCAGGCTCAGTAACTACTTAATTAAGGTAATGGTTAGTGTAATTAGGTGACGTGCAGTACAAAGGACCAGGACTCAGGTAGAAGTTATAAAAGGCCTTTACTGATCGATCAGGGCGACTCACGGTCCTTTCAGTCGCTCCTCACAAAGGTTGAATAAAGGAACAGGCCAGATATACCTTCATGTACGTTAGGTAAAAAGTAGGCGTGCATAATGAGTTCAAAGTACAGAACTTTGGTTTCTAAGAACATAACAGTACAAAGACACATAAATAAACACATAAATCAGGAGGCCCTTGCTTGCAAAAGTTGGACGTAGATGGGTGTGGGGAAAATTAAGAAAATATTGGGATGTCTGAGGACGACACCATATAAGGCCACACCATATGTGAAGCCAGACATGGATGACCTTTGCTCCCGAAGAAGAGCGTTTTCCCTTGTGGTCTAAAACATGCTTACAGTTAGGGTTAGAAATTAGAGTTAGAAGTTAGAATATTTGTTAAATAGTTACTAAGCCTGATTCATTCTTAATAAACTATTTGTTGATTTTGAATTAAGTCTTTGTTCATGCTTTATTAAGGCAGAAATAATTGCAGTTATTATAAAGTGTTACCCATTTTTCTACTTCAATAAACTGTATTATTGTTTTCCTGTCTCTGTCCAACTGAAGTGTACTGTATGTATGTTCTTATCTTTCTGTTAACCTTCCAGGGGGTCTGCAGATGGAAATTATCCTTGGGCTATAATCTGGCATATTTACATTTGTGTAAATGTTCATTAATATGCATTGTTCCCCCTTTTTCTTAAATAAATAAATAAATAAATTATAAGGGTTTCCGTTGGCATTAAAGGAATTCTATGATCTGTGTTATCAGTCAGTTTGAAATGACACTTGAAAAGACGTTATGAAGCGGTTTTGCTGCAGCAGGGATCGTGTTTAGGGCAGAAATGCTCAGAGCGAGTTTACCGATGATTTAAGAACTAAAAAGTGATGTAGCTGATCTGAAAATACGTCCCGGATAGAAGGAGTTCGCAGGAAGTGTGTTTGACGCAGGAGGAGGAGGATTTCAAAAAGCTTTAAATTCAATCCCCACATTCATTAAATCTTTTCAAGAAAAGATTTATCCCTAAGAACAATAGTATAATAAAAGACCAAAGAGACCAAATAATCAGTGCAGTGTTAGAAGAGCGTGTCCATGAAAGTCAGATTTATTTTCAATCCCAGATGTCCTGCATGTATTGAATCTAGATGTTAATAGCTTTGATCATCTATCATCATCATCATATAAAAAGTAAAACATAGAGTTCAGAACATACAAAGTTTAAATGTCATGCAAATGAGCTCAAAGCTGCGCTCTGATTGGCTGTGCTCGGGTGGTCCACCCCACTTTCACTTTGTCATCTGAAAAAGGCTGTTTTAAAGCTGTGCACAGGATCAAAAATGAATGCATGTGGATTTTAACGATGGGTCAAAGGGTTTGTGAGAGCGAGGGACGAGTTATAGATGTAAAAATGAGATTTAGATTTAAGGCGAGACACTACAGGCACAACTCATTTCAAAATGTTATTGTTTTTTGGTCAGTTTTCTCTCTTACATATCGACTTTCATGTGGAAACAACAAACTTGTACAATCTGCTCCTAAAGATGTTTTATTCTTCCATTGAATCCACTTCATCCATAGATTTCTCTGGGACATTGTAACTTCAAAGGCCGTTTTCTTAAAATGCATTTTTCTCCCTCGAGACATAAAGATCAGCCTTAAAGTAGATCCTACACCAAACTGTACTCAACAAGATTTAGACGAAACGAACAGAAGGATTTGTTGATATCTGATTCTAAAAGGGATTTATTGAAGTTTTATGTCAAAAAATTAGGCAAAATTTGAAATGTTTAAACAATCTTCAGTCAGATCTAGTTTACTCAAGAACTAAATAAGAAATCCAAATTCCCCTCTGTAAAGTTTTTTGTTACCAATATGTTACAAAATGAACCAAGAAATTTAAACCTGGTTCAATTTTTCAGATTTAAACGTCCCAAATATGTGCATTTTTGTCAATTTTTACACATAAAATGCCTTATTTCCACATGAAAACATGACGATGAAAAACTTGTAAACATTTCTTTCTTACATTCATGCGAGTAAACTACAGGAGAAGTTTACAACTGATATCTTTAAATGTAAGATCTTTTTCCTGTTCACCTGCAGCGTCTCGCCTCCAAACGCTCTCAAATGTCGCGTACGTTTCCCTGTGGATCCTGATCTGTTTTCGTGGCTGTTCCTCGGCTCAGGGCCTTTAAACGACACGTCGCCGCCGCCTGTTTACGTCCGAGTCAAAGTGCCCCGCCTCACTTTTGAATCGCCTGCTGTCGGGACGTCTCACCATTACTCCCCATTAGCACCGCACAGGTTCATCTCTCACACGCTCTCTCTCCGTCTGTTTGACTTTCCTCACCCTTCCTCGGCGCCCTCTCCCCCGCCGTCGCCTCCCCTCCGCTCCCTCATCGGTCCGAACGCTCCTTCCGTCCCGTCCTTCCTCCTCCTCTGCATAAATCTATTAGTCTTCTGCGTGTAACCTTCCCCGGGCTTTTTCGGTCGCAAATCATCGCTCATTTTCTTTTGTCAGCGCTGATGCCGCCGCCGTGTACTTCCCCGCCTCCCCCGTTGTAACGAAAATGATTAATTGCGAGCGGAGGGCGGCGAGCGATCTCAATAAAAAGGTGGTTTCCTTTCGACGCGCGTGTCAAACGAATTGTGTTGTCAACTCGAAAACGGTTGATTGTTGCGGAGATTGTGTTTGGAGGAAGAAACGCTCAGAGCGAGTTTACCGATGATTTGAGAACTAAAAACAGTGGAAATATTCTTTGATAAGTGACGTAGATGATGTGAAAATACGTCCCGGATAGAAGGATTTCGCAGGAAGTGTGTTTGACGCAGGAGGGGGAGGATTTAAATAGCATTAAATTAAATCCCCTGATTCATTAAATCTATTCAAGAAATGATTTATCCTTAAGAACAATAATATAATAAAAGACCAAAGAGACCAAATAATCATTGTAGTGTTTGAAGAGCGTGTCCATGAAATACACATTTATTTAATCTCTCACATAAACCTATTAGTTTTCCGCGTGTAACCTTCCCCGGGCTTTTTCGGTCGCAAATCATCGCTCATTTTCTTTTGTCAGCGCTGATGCCGCCGCCGTGTACTTCCCCGCCTCCCCCGTTGTAACGAAAATGATTAATTGCGCGCGGAGGGCGGCGAGATATCTCAATAAAAAGGTGGTTTCCTTTCGACGCACGTGTCAAACGAATTGTGTTGTCAACTCGAAAACGGTCAATTGTCGCAGAGTCTCGTCCTCGTCATGTCATTCTTTGCCTCGTCGTCGTGCTTCCTGTTCTTCCGCGAAACACTCTGGTTAGCGGCTAATGCTCATGCACGAATGTAAAGACGCTAATCAGATTTTATCAGTTGGAAATTGGAATATTGCATCTGCGTTTGGCTCCTGGCGCTGGTGAGTGCTGCTGTTTGCTAATGCATCCGCTCGTTAATCTGCAATTTGTGAAAGCAGCTGCACAGCAAAATGTTTACGTCTAACCAGTCTTAAAATGACTTGAATTTATATGTTTCATCTGGATTTGAGTAGTTTTTGTTTAACTGTAGAATATTTCACTGGTTTCAAGGTATTTCTGACTGATCTTGTGATGGTTTATCTTGAAATAATGGAGTAAAGTAAAATAATCTTAATTTATTGGCAGATTATTTGGCTGGAAGTAAGAAGTAATGTATTGAAACAAGTCCAAAATGGTTTGAAACAAGTAAAATAATCTAGTTCCATCAAATAACATAATCTCAACTCATTTTAACGAGTCAAAACGTCTGAAATTAAGAAAAATGTCCTGAAATCAAGTCATTTTAACTCATTTGGAGATTAATTTTTTGCTGTGTGGTGTGGTTTTATCAATTGAAAAGTATTTCAGTCCATTAAAGGACACACATAATGATCTTCTAGATCTTTTGTTTATGTTTTAGCAATGTTTCCCGCCAAAAACAACACTGGAGTTGTATTTAGTTTCATTCACACTCGTTTTATTTATCTTGTTTACAAGGTCCTCTACCTTTGGGCCTCAACATTCAGTTTCAAATTCACCAGATTTGTGATGTCAGAAGTCGAAATCCTGAGTCTTCTGTTTTTAACTCCATAAATCATCACCAGACTTACAAAAGACAGTTGGATTGACACTGGAATCTGCCGAGAAACTAAAACATTTTTTGTTGGACATTTTAACTCATCTAGAATTAATTTTTATCAATTGAAAATGTAATTCAGTCTATTATGTTATGCTAAATGTACTTATTCAGGTTTTATCTATAAGAAACAACATCTTCATTCACGTTTGTTTCATTCATCCTGTTTGAAAGGTCCTCTCTCTTTGAACCTCAAAAAATACTCAGCTTCAAATTCACCAGATTTGTGAGGTAAACTAGAGCTCCTGCGTCTCCTGCGCTGATTTTAACTCCATAAATCATGACAGACTCGTTCAGAGCATTCTGTGATGACAAAAGGCAGTTGGATTGACATTGAAGTAAAAGCACTTGTGACATATTTTGCAGTTTATTTCATTTTTATTTCATTCACGGCATTGGGTCAAAGTAAGATCTGCTTTGGATCAAATTAAAAGGTTACTTGTGACACTTTTTTGTGTATAATGTTGTCTTGTACTAAAATGTCAAACTCAATGCTGATATTAAGGATTACACTCGATTCTCACCACAGGGTTTCAAGATTTTAAACAATTGACTGACATTTTCAAAACAAAATAATAGTTCTTTCTTTGTTTCGATGTGGTCCTATTCTGGTAAAGCTCAAAATTGCATCCTAAAACTGTAAAGAAAACGTCATTTTTAATAGTTAAAGATACTTGTTTAGTCTTGATACTTGCTCAAATGAGTATCTATGTACGATACCTGATTGTGTCCGATTCTTTGGGGTAAATTTAAAAAGCTATTTGACGGTAAACCAGCATTTTTCGACGTAAAAAACTGACAAAGGCTTTTTATTTTGGCTCTAGTCTTTATTATCATGTGTCTTTTCAATTAGGGACGTTGCAAACAATTCCAGAAGATCACACACGGGTTTTGTTTCTGCTTCTGTCTCGTCTGTTATTTTGCAAACTCATAATGGAGGGGAGGAGTCGTCTGGGGAGAGGGGGGTGAGCCGTGTATTAGGGACATAACAGTCTCATTTGAAAAACCTCCCGCGGCTTTAGCACAAACAAACGCCTTATCCTCCCCCTGCCCCTCCCCCCTGCCCCCCAACGAGGAACGAAAAATGGTCGTCTTAAAGTTCATGAACTCTTTAGACTTCGTTGATACCGAGACAAAGACAAAGTGCAGAAATCCTAGTGTTTATTTGGTCTGAACGGCTTAAATATTTGACATAGAATTTGTTGTATTTTAATTATTTCGATTAAACCAAGAACTGCATTTTTCCCTTTGTGGATATTATTATGGATTTACTCTAAAAATGAAAATGATTATGTATTTTTAATTGTTTTTAGCCTTTAAAGGACAAATATTATGCATTATTTGTATTTTTAATGGCCTTTAAACATTCTCTTGAGTATCTTTACTTTGACATGTCATGTTTTAGAACAAAATTAAAATGTTTTTACAAAGAACAATACAATAACTTTATCACTGCCTTGGGAGATGCCAGAGTAACTTAGCTGTGGCTCCATCTACTGACTGGAGGGAATTAGGTATCTGTATATGATTTGATATTCTAATCTAGAATGTAGCTACAGTCATCGTGTTCAGAGGCAGAAATGTTCAGAGCGAGTCTGGTGATGATTAATGGACTTAAACAGCAGATGATTCTCAGATAAATGACGTATGAAATCGTAAAAACCTCACTGATCGAAGGAGTTCAGCAGGAAGTGTCGCTCGGAGGGAGAGGATTTTCTAACAAGGATTAATCAAACTGGCGTGATTTAAACTGAATACAACTCCAGTTATGTTTTTGATGATGGAACATTGTTAGAACAGGGTAAAAAACTCAAAAAAGTCACATATGTGTCCTTTAAACACGCTCTTGAGTCTGTATCTCTGCTGTTTTCTGCACAGCACTAACTCAGCTTTGGCGCCATCTACAGGCTGCCTGGCGAATACACAAGCTAGACACGCTTTGGGTTGAAATGTGAGTGAGCCGAGCAGTTAACAGTGATCGTGTTTAGAGGCAGAAAAGTTTAGAGCGAGCCTGGTGATGATTTAAGGACTTAAAACAGCAGAAGATTCTCGGATAAATGGCGTCATCAGTCGAAGGAGTTCAGCAGGAAGTGTTTCTGACGCTCGGAGGGAGAGGATTTTCTAACCACGATTCATCGAACTAGCGTGACTTAAGCAAAATGCAACTCCAGGTGTGTTTTTGATGACGGAACAATGTTAGAACATGATTAAAAGCTGAAAAAGTCAATTTTTCTTAATATTTGTGCTTTAAGCTAAACCTAAACTCTAAAACTGGGGCATCCAACTGTTTCATTCCCCATAATTCGTCCATTTTGTTTTCCTCCTTAGAAAGTGTAGTGTAAAATCAGACCTCTACACACTGTCCTCATCTAATTATGAAACATTAATATTTCAAACTTGTAAGAAAGAGCCGAGTGAGTCACGTACGACGCTTTGGGCCGAGAGCAAAGTGACTGAGCAGGAATAATACGTCGGCTGCACTTTTGTGTCTGAAAAAGCTGTTCTAAAGCTGTGCTAGTGACCCAAAAATCCATGCATGTGAAAACTATAAGAGCCAAAGGGTTTGTGAGCGCTAAATATGTAAATACACATACAAACGAAATTTTAAGGCTGTTCCTTTCATCGCTTCGTCGATTAATCGGTCGATGGCGTCTTAGTCGAACAACATTTTTATTGGTCGACAAATCGTTTTTTTTCTTTAGATTAAATGGATTTATATGAACAAAAAAGAAAAAACAAGAAGATATGGAGTGAGTTTGATGAAGATTTTGAAGTCTAACATATAAATACTATGCTTCCTTGTACTTTTGTGTATAAATAGTAGTTTTTTCATGTTTTTCCTGTGCTGTTTTGATATTTTGGGTGCAGTTTGGACCAGGTACAGAGATACTGCAGAGTTTTGGGATATTTTTGCTGCAAACTCTTTTAGTCGAGTGGGGCATGTCTTTAGTCGACCAAGAATTTATTTCGGCGACTACAGCCCTGTTCGAATAATCATTTTATTAAGATTAAATTGTATAAGTAGAGAAATAGAGAAGATATGGAGTGAGTTTTCTGAAATTTTTAACATAGTCTAACAAAGTCTAACGTATAAATACTCTGTTTCCTTGTACTTTCCATAAAAAGTAGTTGTTTTTGCATGATTTTCTGTGCAGTTGTGATCTTTTGAGTGCAGTTTAGGTTGGATACATGGAAATACTTCATAGTTTTGATATATTTTTACCACACCCCCTTTTAGTCGACTAATCGGACATATCTTTAGTCGACCATGAATTTCTTTAGTCGACTACAGCGGTGTTTTTCAACCCTTTTTGAGTTGTGTCACACTTTTTGGGTTTAAAACATAGCACAGCACGCCACCTTCAACTAAAATATTACCAAGTCAGAACATTTAGTGAATAAAATGTGATAAATAATGTTTGTGCCGCTGTCTGGTTCAACAAAATTGGAAATGGGGATGGTTTTGTGGGGTTTTTTTGGTGCAGAAGTTGCTCAGGACGCTCCAGAATGGTACATTAGTCAGTTATATCCACATTTGTCAATCTGGTGACCCAAACTGGACATTATTCAAGGCACACTAGGCAAGGCAAGGCAAGTTTATTTGTAGAGCACAATTCGTACACAGGGCAATTCAAAGTGCTTTACATAACCAGGAAAAGTTGCATTAAAATCATAAAAACACAAAAAGACACACAGAATCATTTTAAAATAAAGTGCTTTAAAAGAGAAGAGTGCAGATAGATCTTTCAGTCGTTTGCACGTCTAAAGAGAACTGTTTTTAGCCTGGATTTAAACATTGTCAGAGTGGAGGCACTAGTGTTCCCCGGCACACTGGTTGAAAATGAAGGGACTACAGCACTATTAAATTCCCATGAAGGGGATTTCATTGATCAGAAATGTAATGTTTTTGAAATTAAAACGTTGAAAAAGGCAGATTTCTATTCATGATTTACCCTTTTCAGTCCAAACAGCCGTCAGTCAGTCTCGATTTTGTCTCTGTTGAGTTTCTTTTCTGACAGAGTTTGACGTATACATTAGGACGTGAACATATTTGTTTGAAAAGGACTGAAAATATCGTGTCAAAGGGCAGCCAGCGCACAAACTTCCATTAAATTGCAGCCTAAAACAAACAGAAACCCAAGCGGCGCTCTCTGACAATCTTTGGCTCAGACTAGCAGCTCCATTCCTCTCCGGCTGTCAGAGGCTCCTCCGGTATCCTCCTCTCCATCTCCTCGCCCTCCTCGCGGCAGGACGGGGGCTCGGCAAAGGCCACGGGCATCAGCGCCGACAAAAGGAGCGCCATAATGAGCGGCGCTGCACATTCGGAGCCGCGGCCACAGAAAGGACGGCGCGTGGAGAGGGTCAGCGAGGTGCCACGAACGCCGGGGCCATTATGGACAACACGGATGAGTGTGCAGGGGGGAGGAGGGAGGGGGGAGGGAGAGGGGGAGGGGCATTACAGCAGGACAGGAGAGCCAGCACTGCGGAGGAGACCAGTGAGCAGGGCGACTGTTCTTTTCACATAGAGCAGTGTTTTTCAACCTTTTTTACGCCACAATTCAACATTTTTTAACGCCATAATCAACGGCAAAACAAGACTATTTACGTTTTATCTTGTCAAAACAACTGCGTTCTAACTGTTCCATTGTGCAGCAGACGGTAGAGAATATAATAAACTACTCAAATTTTTACTTCAAAGTCATTTTAAGCTAGGCTAGATATTTTTATTTTTATTTTTTTACTGCGGAAAGAACAAAAGTATCAGATTTCCTTTGTGTGTATTGGAACACAAAAAATGAGTAAAAAGGCTATTTTGACATAATTTCACACAAAACTTCAAAAATGGGACAAAATTATTGGCACTCTTTAAAAATTGTGGATAAATAACTTCGTTTAAGCCTGTGCTGCTCGTTTAAACTCATCCGGGGCAAGTAACAGGCGTGGGCAATGTAAATATCACACCTGAAAGCGAGTCTTTTTGGGGAGAAACA
This sequence comes from Rhinogobius similis, assembly GCA_019453435.1. NCBI lineage: Eukaryota > Metazoa > Chordata > Actinopteri > Gobiiformes > Gobiidae > Rhinogobius > Rhinogobius similis. The sequence continues at coordinate 5,828,714 of CM033632.1, read as the reverse complement.
CTACATTTTAAAAGAAAAACATCTGGGGTGCAACACTTTCAGCCATGACTGTATATTTGATTTACTATTTAGCTTTTTATATACTAAAAAGTAACATTTAACAACCCCAGACTATTTAATATTTTAGTTGTTTAAAAGAAAAGCAACTGCAGTGATCAGGAAAGACTTCTTACGGGGCCCCCTTCAGGTTGGGGCCCCCGGGCAGTTGCGTCCTGTCGCCCAATGCTAAACCCGCCCCTGTTTCGAAACAAACCTTTTTTTCCCCGGTGTCCTTGAACCGCCCCGACCCCTGGCTCCCGCTCGCGCCCGTCCCGTTTACAAATGAGTCCTGGTCGTCGGTGCGTTGGTGCGGTCGCAGCCGAAGGACTCGTTGGTCCCGGGGGAGGGGCCTTGGCGCGGGGACAGCTGCCCACAGAGGAGGCTGCGTCCTGGGGGAAGGTTGGGCCCGGCGTCCGCTCTGAGCCTGGAGCACGTTTACGCCGTCCGTGTATTTTTAAACGCGCTCTGGTTTTCTGTTTGGGCCGTGGACAGATCGAGTGACATCGTGGCTCGACCCCCACTCATCAATATTGACCAAGAAGAACCATTTTAGCGACAACAACGGCGTAAAATGGTTTTATTTATTGATCAGATGCTGCTCCAGTGCCTTTTCTGTTTGTTTTGCTGCCGCTGCTTCTGCTTTTTACACCATTCACTGCAAAAATCAGTATCTAGCATTGTTTAAAATGACCTGAATTCAGAATTTTAATCTTATTTTTGACTAGAAGAGATTTAATTGCTGATGTGATGTAGACAATTTCACTGGTTTCAAGACATTTCTGATGGTTATACATTTATTTTAGCATAAAATAAGAACATTAATTTGCCATTGAGGTAAGTAAAAAATTCTTACTTCATTGACAAACATTTTTTCTTGAAATAAGAAGAAATGACCTGAAACAAGTTAAAAAAAAACACCTTTAAATAAGTGAAATAATCTAGGTCCATGAAGAAAGTGCATTTTAATTGATCAAATTTGATGAAATTAAGATTAATATTCTGAATTCAAGTAGTTTGAATTTATCTATAAATATTTTTTACTTACTTACTATTTTCTTACTGTTTCTTAATCAAAACAAGAACACTGAAAAAAGTACCATCTTAAACAAGATAAAAAGTGCTTGAAATAACTAGTATATATATATGTTCTTTATTTGTTTTTATTGACGGTTTTAAAATACGATTGCCAACGGAACAAGCATAACATTGTGTTTCACTTAAACTGGAAAAAAGACAAGCATTTTCTAACTTGAAATTAGAAAAAAGGGCCACTGCGCTTGAAATAAGAACAAAACTTGTTCCATTAGCAAATCTTCTTTTAAGAAAGTCAAAATAATTTAAAACATAGATATATACTACTTAATTCAACCACTTTTTACTTTATTATTTTATTTAAGATTGTGTTTTTTTTTCCAGTGAACACAGGCATTTTTAAATCAATCTTCAGTCTTTTTGATTCAGCGGTCCACAGTAAAAGCTCGTGGTTTGGAGCAGAGTTCAGACTTTGGAGGAAGAAATTAGACTTTTTTGTCTTGAATGGCAATGATTCAATGCAGTGAACGTTAAAGGTCACACATGATCCATTATTTGTGTCGTTTTTGGCCTTTAAACCTGCTTTTACTTTTGCATCTCATGTTTTAGAACTTTAAATAATATAATACCCTTTGAAAGTCAAGCGTTCTGTCATCGGGATTTGGAGTTAGTGCTCCATAAACTTACAACAGAGGGAATTACCATGGGGAAATAAACAAAAGCTAGCTGGCCCTGACATGCTAACATAAGCTAAGCAGTTGCAATGAACGTGATTTGAGGCTGAAATGCTCAGAACGATGATTTATGGACTTAAAACAGCACTGCGCATCTCTGCCTTTGACGTCACAAATCTGTGCGAATTGAAACTGAGTATTTTCTGAGGCTCAGACCAAAAGGATCTCGCAAACAGGAAAGTCTGTGTGACAGGTTCGATTACACAGTATTATATTCAAGATTTTACTAAACATTTTGCCTATTTGTCCCCAGTTTGACAGTTTTCGTAATGTTTCTAATGTTACTTCCTGGTTGAACACGAGCACAAATATGACATAGTTGGAGGTAATTCCACAGCTGTTACCTAGCAACCATTTTGAAAACAAGAACCAAATTGCACATAAATTACACAATAGTTATGATTTGACAAATAATAATACTAAATAACACCTTTATTTTGTTGAATGATCGTTTAAACTGTCAAAAATGTGTCAGTTGTTTGTAAATTGTCTCTGTGTTTACAACGGTGCGTCGCTTTTTGATGACATCACAGAGGGATTCTGTTTCACAACTCAGCACTACTTCCTGTTATTTTAAGCTTTAACTTTTCAGAATTTCTTCACAAACTGCAACTTCACGAATGTAAAGCTATGATAAATATTTACCACAAGTGCATTCCCACCAAACTGAGTCAAAATTAGAACATCATTAGAACCTGTCGTATAGACTTTAACGAGCTGCACAATAGTGGAAATGATTGCGATACGGCTATTAAGATCTGTGATATTGATATTATTGCAATATTTAAATACACTTTTAGACTGAGGCTGAAACTAACGATTATTTTAGTCGTCAAATAGTCAGTGATTATTTCTATTGTAGATTGAGACGTAGAATAAACTAACATTTTAACCAAATAAATGTTGAAATATTCTTGAAAAGCTTGTTGAAAAGCTTCTAGATCGAGAATATTTATGAATAAAGTGTATGATTGAGGAAAATTAGACATGTCTGTTCTTTTTGGTGATTTTTCTTTAATAATGTCACTGTTTTTGTTATAAAAGTCTTTAAGTTTGTGTTTTAGAGTCTGTTTAGTCCAAAGAAGTCATGTTATATTAAAATAAAAACCAACAAATACAAAACCGAGGCTAATTTAGTTTGAAAAAGCTGGATTTTATTCATGTTTTCTTTTTAAAAACAGAACATTTCAATCAGATGAAGACTTTGGTGCACACAACCTACTAAAACATGACCAAATCAGACATTTTAGTAAAAAAATGGATGCGTAACGTGCCAAATAATGTCTGTGCCGCTGATGGTGATGGTTTTTGCTTTCTATTTTGGTGCAAAAGTCTGTTCAGGACACTCAAAAATTGTATATTTTCCAATTAAATCCTTTTGTAAATCAAAATTGGACATTTCTTCAAGGCAAAACCTGAAGGCGCACCAGTGTTCCCCGGCGCTGGTTGAAACTCGAGGCTTTAATGCACATGTCCGTCTGCCACGGCGTCCTGTCATGTGACCTTGTGTCCGCGGCGTCCGTCCATAACGTCCTGTGTGTGTGTAACGGGCCATAACTCCACAGCGTGTTCTGCCGCTGCTGTTGTTCCCGTCGCAGAGTCGTGTGATTTTATGTCTCTGAAGGTGTGGACCGGAGCGTGAATCAAATGCAGGGCCATCTCTGCAGAACAAACGCCGCTGCACCGGGGGAGGAGCGAGCAAATGTGGACGTAGTGATGGGTGATATGACGAAAGACATGAATGACACGACTTACCTGGAGCTAGATTGTGATTTTGATTTGTAATGATGAAAAGGTTTGACATTTTACAAATTTAGACTTTACAAAATTAGATAATGATGGGACATGGAGCAGTTGACCAGTGGAGTTAAAAAAAGGTGTAAATATAAAGTGATTCAAAAATAATTACAAAGGATCAGTCTTGATGAAACACTGAGAGAGCACTGTAAATAATAATAAATAATAAATAATGCAAGATGGGTAATAATATTGTGCGATGAATAGACCTGCAGTGTTTGTATGACAAACATTGTGCATTAGCTCGGTTTAGCCTGGAGCGTTAGCCTCCAAACACCGCAATCTGAACCCCTGGACACACGTGAGTAACACCAGCAGAGTTAAAAACATAGTCGGTGTAAAATCACTGGACGTCCAGAGTGTGACGTCATAGCGTTTGGCTCCAGACAAATGAAGCCAATCGCGGCTGCAGTTATAGCAGCTAAAGTGGAACTGGAGTGCCCGTATCGTAGCAACCACACGGACCAATCAGGAGCGAGGTTGTTAATGGTTTCAGCCCCTTGGAGGGAGGGGACGGCGTCAACCAGCTGCACTAGCTGTCAATTAGTAATTTTAAAACATCTTAAATCTACTGTTATTCTGGACAATAATGCACCAAAAACAAAGCGGGCAACAACACTTTGACTAAAATAATAATATTTATTTCACCAAATCCTACTGTCATGAGTGAACTAGAGAAACTCGAGGTTGAAGTCTGATATTGACAGTTATCACTTGTTGGTAAATGTAATGAACATGAATAACAACCACATGTTTGTGCTGTCCACAAACAACATTACTTTTTTTTTTTTTTTTTTTGCTGCTGCTTTTTATAAATTACTGAACAGAATGTAAGCACAAGCACCAGTCTGTGCATCCTGGTACTTCTCCTGGAGGGTCTATACAACTGGGGAGGACACTGATCAAGACAAAACTATAATCTATATTTAACAGCTACTATCCCACCAAATGAAGTCAAAATTAGAAAATAATAAAAACCTGTCAGTGTCACTTTAAGCCTTATCTTTTCATCCGAGTAGAACCACATGTTTTTCTTTTTCTAATGACACTTTCCCTGCAATAACATTCACTCTCCTTCATACATGTGGGCAGCAGCAGCAGCAGCAGCAGCAGCAGCACAAACTCCAGCAAATAAAGTTGGTTAACCCACGCTAATTAGCCACAACACTGAAAATCCTACCCGCGAGGAAATATGAGGCGGAATTAAGCAGCGATGGGGAAAAAAAAAACACTGAGGAGAAGAGCGCAGGGTTCAGATGTGAGCGAAGGAGACGAGGAAACGAGGAGGCGCCGTGAATCCTTCGGTGTTTCCTAACGCGATTACGAGGCGCCTTCGAGGAGGAATGTTCAGACTCCCACGTGTTGGAGCCTCCAGGACCAGGGCGCTCCAGCCCAGTCAGAGGTTTGACGGTGTTTGGAAAAGGCTTAATTGCAAATCGAATTTTTTTCCACCGATGAAGCACTGCTGGACATTTTTAAAGATAATTGTGCGTCACGTTTGATGCATGTTGTGTGCGACTGTGGACTGTGTGATGTTAAGAAGGCTGGACAGGTTTATTCTTTCATTAATGCGAGACGCTGCAGGTGAATAGGAAAAAATATTAAATATAAAGATGTCAATTGTAAACTTCTGTGGTTTAGTCACATGAATGTAAGAAAGAAATGTATTACATGTTTATCATCTTGTCATGTTTTCATGTAGAAATAATAACATTTTAAGTGTAAAAATGGCAGAAAATCCACATATTTGGGACATTTAAAGTGAATATGACAGGTTGGACTACTCATATAACAAAAATACAGGGAAGATACATATATTTAAAGTTTTGCAAAAAATAAATTTAAATTTTAGCAATTTTTTTTTGTTTTGTAATATCACTTCCTGGTTGTAAATGATGACATCACACTAGGAAATTACTTTGCACACTGGACTAAAACTCTGCTAATGTCAGAGATTTGTTTAATTTGACAAATCAAAATACATGTGAACACCTTTATTTTGTTGAATTAATGTTTTAAGGGTAAAAAAAAGTTGTTTATTTTGTGTAAATTATGCGTAACCTTTGGATGGGATGAGTCTCCCCAGTGTGATGTCATCAGTTTTTACTTCCTGTAATTTTAAACAGATTTTTCAACTTTTCAACTTTTCTCCACCAACTACAAAATTGGCGTAAAAACTAGAATTTTTATGTACAATAAGTATTAATACACCAAATAAAATCAAAATTAGAAAATCGTTAAAACCTGTCACACGCACTTTAAGTCTGAAAAATGGACAGAACCAGGTTTAAATTTCTTGGTCCATTTTGTAACATATTAGCGACAAAAAAAATTACAGAGGGGATTTTGGATTTCTGGTTTAATTTTTAAGTAAACTAGATCTGACTGAAAATTTTCCTAAAAATTCAAATTTCTGCTCATTTGTTTAAAATTAAAACTTCAATAATCAGTTTTAGAATTAGATATTTAAAAAATCCAATGTTACGTTTCGTCAAAATCTTGTTGAGTCCAGAAATGTAAGCACGCAGCTGAAATGAACGAGGTTTGAGGCAGAAATGCTCTGAGAGATGATTTGAGGACTTCCAAACAGCACAGGAGACCTCCAGCGCTCGTGTGAGGTCCCAAATCCAGCAACATTGAAACTGAGTCTTTTATGAGGCTCAGAGGACATTTTAGACTAGATTAATCGGTTGATCGCAGACTGACAAAATATGTAATGTAGGTTTTAAATTAACTGATCTGGAGTAAAATATGCTTTATGTATTTTGTGTGATAATGACAAACTTAAAGATTGCTTGAATTGTAAGCTAATACAGCGGTTGTGTTCTCAAGCAAGACATTTGGCCCGCAACGGATGATTATTTTAGTTGTCGACAAGTCAAACAATTATTTCTATGCTACATTGAGACTTTTTAAAGATTTTTTAACCAAATAAAGGTTGAAATATGGCCTCTAGATTGAAAATATTTAGAAATAGAGAGTATTATTGATGAAAGCTTGAAACTGTTTATTCTCTTTTGACATTTTGATTTGATAACGCTGCTGTCTTTGCTTTAAAGTGCGTATGACAGGTTTTTATGATTTTCTAATTTAGACTTTAATCAGTGTATTAATACTTGTTGTAAATATAAATTATAGTTTTACACTAATCAGATCACTGTTTTTCAAGAAAAGTTGAAAAATCTGTGGGAAATTACAGGAAGTAAACAAACTGATGACATCACACTGGGGAGCCACAGGTTATGCATAATTTACACAAAAGAAACTACTTTTTTGACCCTTTAAACACTTTTAAAGGCGATGACATGTATTTTTCTTTGTCAAATAAAAAAATCTGACACGGTACAGGATGTTTATCGGTAATTTCCCAGTGTGACGTCATCATTTACAACCAGGAAGTAGAATTAAAATCCTCAAAAATAGCACAACTGGGGTATAATTTGTCAAGATTTTTGCAGAATTTGAAATATATTTATCTGAACTGCATTTTGTCAGAGGCCCTTTAATGTGTCTGTACGGTGCAGGAAACGACCAAAACACGACGATTTGACACGATTTGTTGTGGGTTCAGGCGATTGTAACAGACGAGATCCACCAAAACATCAAAAACATCACTCTGAACTCACCAGAAATGTACTTTTTTCAAGTCCAGGAGGTTCCCAGGTGTAAAGTCTGTGCCTCGTGGTGATTTGGGTCGACAGGATTTGCCAGAATGTTATTTCCAGGTACCGTTTTTGGTGAGATTCTGTCGTCAAATATTTAGTTATTTCCGGGCTGCAGGGGACAAAGTGTGCCGTGAAGATGACCCAGTATGAGCTTCAGTTCCTGTAAATACTCTGGGTATTTTCCGCTTTGCTGGTGTGAACTGAGCGGTGTTTAATGCGTTTATTGACACGAGAATCTAGTCCCAATTCTTTAAGACTCATTACAACAAAAGCTATTTTCTAATGCGTCTAATTTTCATCCCTCAGAGCGCCGCGGCTTGTTTTAATAACTCTGCTCTCCGTTTCTCTCTTTCGTTCTCTTGTTTACACGCCTTTTGCCTTCTCTCTCTCTCTATTCCTCTCTTTTCTCTCTCGCTTTCTCTCTTCTCGTTCTTTTCTCTCTCTTCTCTCCTCACGCTCTATTCTCTTCTTTCTCTCTTGATGTTTTCTCTCTTTCTTCTGATACTTTGCTCTCTCTCCTCTCTTTTTCTCTCTCTCTGTATTCCTCTCTCTCTCTTGCTCTCTTCTCGTTCTTTTCTCTCTCGTCTCTCTTTTCTCTCCTCACGCTCTATTCTCTTCTTTCTCTCTTGATGTTTTCTCTCTTTCTTCTGATACTTTGCTCTCTCTTCTCTCTTTTTCTCTCTCTCTGTATTCCTCTCTTCTTTCTCTCTTCTCGTTCTTTTCTCTTTCTCTTTTTTCTCTCCTCACGCTCTATTCTGTTCTTTCACTCTTTAGCTTTTCTCTATTTCTTCTCTCTCTTTCTTCTGATACTTTGCTCTCTCTCTTCTCTCTTTCTCTCTCTCTCGCATTCTCTCTTCTCGTTCTTTTCTCTTTTTTCTCTCCTCATGCTCTATTCTCTTCTTTCTCTCTTTATCTTATCGCTCTTTCTCTCTCTCCTCTTTCTTCTGATACTTTGCTCTCTCTCTTTCTCTCTTCTTATTCTTTTCTCTCTTTTCTCTCCTCTCACACTCTATTCTCTTCTTTCTCTCTTTATCTTATCTCTCTTTCTCTCTCTACTCTTTCTTCTGATGCTTTTCTCTCTCTTCATTCTTTCTCTCATCTCTCTTCTCTTTCTCTTCTCTCTCCCTTCTCTCTTCTCTTTTTTCTCTCTTCTCTCTCTCTGAGAGGCATTAAATGTCTTTTTTTTTTTTTTTTTTAAGTATAGATAAATGTAGTTTTAATAAGGACCGTATAGATATATTATGCAAACACATTTATTAACTGTCTCTCACCTAAATGTCACTTTGCAAAATGTTTTTTCTTTCATTAAAATATACCACAATAAATACCTAAGAGACGTAATAAAATAAACCAAGTTGAGTCACATAGTAAATATGTTTGCACTGTTGTGTTAAAGTTTGGTGGAAAAAAAACATTATAGAGAGTAATTAAAGTGATAACACACAAAAACACCAAATAAAAAGTTTAACAAGCAAAGTGTATTAGCACCTTTCACAGACCGGGACGTCACAAAGTGCTTCACAACGAAAAAAAGTTAAAATACAGAAACATAACGCACAAAAGACAATACATACAACAACGACAGTCAAATCAGTCCCTGAATCTACTGTTTTTAGTTTTAAATTTGTCCAGAGTCCAGTCCAGTCTAAACGTTCGCTCTCGTCGTCCATCATCGTTTAAACCAGAATCATTTATAAACTTTAAATACTGTCTCTCTGTCGGTCCATCGTTTACTCCGTTTGATTCGGTGTTTAATCTGTCTGGGCCGCGCTTTAACGTCTCTCCGTGAACCTGGAGTTATGGTGCGCCCCCTGCAGAGTCTCAGCCGCGATTACCTCCTTTGCTTTTATTTATCTGCTCAAACATGCGCCAAACTCTGCCCCTTCGACCGCTGCAGGTAAATCTTCACTTTGATCAGATTTAGAGCATTATTTATCAGCCGGGATTAAATTATCAGAGTGCTTTAGTGTCCGGGGGGTAAAGGAGCGACCGTTAGACCAGTTTAGCGTGGACGGATTGTGAAGAAGAACTGGAGGCGGAAAGAAGTGTAGACTCGCATTTATTCACCCGTACGTTCAAAATAACAAGCTTTTGAGCGCTTTTTGATGTAAATGTGCGTTACACCAAGGAAATACTGCCCTGAATTACACACCAGGGACCGAATTCTTGTATCGACAAAAGTGAAATGGTGCCGTTCTGTAAAGTGCATGTTCTTAACTTGAAAAAATGACAAGTTACAAGAGAAAATGGAGTTGGTTGCTCAAAGCGGGACATGAACTCAAAACCTTACAGTTGAACGCCAACATAACACGCTAAAATAACCCCTAAAATCAAACAGAAAGGGCTTTTTACTTTTCAGTACTCTTCAAAAATGTAAAAAGTACAGATACCTGCTCTCGAATGTAGTGAAATAAAAGTAAAAAGTATTCACTGTTAAAATGACTTAAAGTGCGTATAACAGGTTTTAACGATTTTCTAATTTTGCTCTTATTTTGTGCATTGTACATAAAAATTATTGTTTTACACCAATCAAGTCACGGTTTGTGGAGAAAAGCTGAAAAAAATGAGAAAAAAAAATGACAGGAAGTAAAAAACTGATGACATCACACTAGGGAGACTCATTCCATCCAAAGGTTCTGCATAATTTACCCAAAATGAAGAACTTATTTTACCCATAAAACATAAATTCAACAAAATAAAGGTGTTCACGAATATTTTGATTTGTCGGACAAAAAAAATCTCTGACATTAGCCGAGTTTTAGTCCTTTGTTCAAAGTAATCTGCTAGTGTGATGTCATCATTTACAACCAGGAAGTGATATTACAAAACTAAAAAAAATGGCTAAAATTGACAAAATGTATAATTATTTTTAGCAAAACTTTCAATATATTGATCTTACCTGTATTTTAGGTAAATGAGTCCAACCTGTCATAGGCGCTTTAAGTAAAGTACAGATACGTGAAATTTATACTTAAATACAGCACTTTTACTTGCTGTTTGTTAAAGCTCTATGAACTGTTTATTCAACTGTTTTCAACAACAAAGTAAGTCGTATAAGTGCTTTTAAACCAAGAATAACAACTGCTTATTAACGCTTTATAAAAGGGTTAACAATGAACCTTATTTAAAGACGTTAAGACATATTAAATCCTGTCAAACCCACAACATCACCACAAACCAGCAGGCATCGGACCCTGAGCAGAAAAGTTCCGCAGTGCAGCTTTGATTCCACGTCTCTGCTTTCCGTCGGTGTCCCATTTAACCCTCGCTGAACCCGTGCCGCTCGGTCAAAAGATCTTCCCTGGAACATCCCTCTAACCCTGAGTCACGCCAACCACCAGATTAGCGTTAGCATTAGCCCTGATGCTATTACCGGCTAATCCAGATGCACTCAACGCCACCAGAGCCACGCGCCGCACTGACGTCTCCTCGTGTGATATAACGACGATATAACAATGATGTAACGACGATGATATAGCGACGATATGACGACGGTATAACAATGATAAGACGATGATGTGACGACGATATGACAATGATATAACAATGATATGACAATGATGATACAACAACGATATAACGGCGATATGACGACTGTATGATAAGACAACGATATGGCGACGATAAGACGTGAAGATGGTATGTCGACGATAAGACGACGATACGATAAGAAGACGATAAGACACCGATATGTCGATGATGTGACGACGATATGACAACAATATAACAATGATATGACGATGACGATGCAACGACGATATAACGACTATAAGACGACGATATGACAACGATAAGACGACAATAAGACGTGACGACGATATGACGACGATATGACGATGGTATGACGATGACGATACAACAACGATATAACAACGATGTGACGACTGTATAACGTTGATAAGACAACAATATGACGACGACAAGACGACGATAAGACGTTATGATGATCTTATGACGATGATAAGAAGATGATAAGACGACAATGTGACGACGATATGACGATATAACGACGATGTAATGACGATGTAACGATGATGTGACGACAATATAACGGCGATAAGAAAACGCTATGACGATGATATGACAACGATATGGCGACGATATAACACAGATATGACGATGATCAAGGCATTAGGAAAGACTTTAACATCAACTAGTTCTGTTTTTCACGTTTCACAACAGTAAAAACCAGATACAGCCCCTTTAACCCAAGGTAAAACAAATCCTGTCAAATAGAGTTTAAGACATTCTTAGAGTTCAACCTGTAACATCTCACTTCTACGTCATATTTTACCTCTTTTCATGGGTTTCGTAGTCTTTTCCCACTCAAAAGAAATGATATTTAGTTTTCATTTGTTAATGGCAGCGGTCCTTATCATCTCTCATCATTCTGAAACCTATGGAAATCCACCTTCAATACCAAACACAAACCAGATCTCTCCCGCTCTATACGTTCCCTCCGTTCTAATCTCCGGCCCTCTCTGCTTCATTATCCAGACGCTTCATATCTCGCTAATCGCACGGCTCCTTCAGCGGCTATCAGGGGAGCGCGCTAACTTCCATAATTCCCTCCGATTTGAGTCGTCTGGCGCGCACACTCGGTGGATTCCCGCCTCTAAAAACCTCCATTATCCCGGTTCATTTGTATTCTCGTCGGCCGCTCCTCGCGCCTCGGTGCGATCTACATAATGCGGCTCCCTCGTCGGCGTGTTCGGCTCTCATTGAGACACGGGAGCCAGTTAGGAGTGACACCGGAGTCCTCCCGAGTGCCGCCGCCACGCCGTGATGTGCGATCGGAGGTGTCGTTGACCTGCAGGTGGCCGTTTGTGGTAAATTGGAGCGTCGGTGCTCGGGATGCCTCAGTAATTTGAGTTCTGACCTTTGTAAAGTGGAGAATTCGCCGTAGAACGTGGCCTTGGAGCTAATTTTAAAAGACACTCGTTGTGCAAAGTTGACTTCTTTGAGCTTCTGACCGTGCACACACACACAAACACACCTGGAGTTGTATTTAGCGTCATTCACACTTGTTTTATCGATGCTGTTTACGAGGTCCTCTCCCTCTGAGCCTCCGAATTTCCCACATTTGTATACAGTTCGGACCTGTTTTTCCTAAAATGTCTGACTAAAATGAGCCTCATTTCAAACTGAAGCTGTTCTTGAACCCTTTGTACCTTTTGTACCCTTTGTGAAGCTGAGACTAGTTTTGAGTCTGATTTACTCTGATTCCACTTGGAAACAAGCTCTGCACAGAGGAATATCAGATTTTAAAGTCTGCCTAAATTTTCTTTGTGAAATATATGAAGAAGTGAAGCTGGTGTCTGTAGATTTTGCCAGATTGACTCTAGTTTGGGCTTTTGACAATTCCTCTTTCAAAGCTGAAGCTAATTTAACAAAATATTTGTTTTATGGACTTGTTATAAAGTTAAAAAAAAGTCCAGGCGGAATCCATATAAAAGTCCTATTAAATGTTTTGTGAATTTTAGTACATTTTTTAAATGTGTGCTTTTGGAGTAAAAACTGACTGAGTAAAAACTGACAGAATGTTTGATTTGACTGTAACTAAGAGAGTTACAGCTTTCTTTTCATATTTATCACATCCAGCAGCTGATAGTTTACTTTGATCAGATGTGAATAAAAAGGAAAAAATCTACAGGACGTCAGAATCACCACTGGTTAAAGATAGAGTCCAAGTGAACCTTTATGTTTTTCTAATTAGTGTGGTGGATTGGCCCTGTGTGAATATTTACATCGGTGAAGTTTCAGTTGGTGAAGAAATTTTGAAAAAACCAAGAAGTTTAAAACCAAATCCCCGTGACGTCATCAATATACAGAATGTACAGAAACTGACACATTTTTCTGACAGTTTAAACAATTTTTCAATAAAATAAAGGTGTTAATTCATTAGGTAGATTAATATAGCTCAATGTACTTAAGTGTCTTTTGGTAAAACATTGAGCTATATTAATCTAATTTAAAAAGGAAAGCAAAATAAAAACATGTGTCATTTGTAGACAGCACAGACAAATGCTTGTTGTTTGTGTCTTGATTGGATTTGCCAACAAGTAATAACATTCATTAACTCTATTTTCTGAAGTGTAGAATTTGTGGCACTTGGTCAAAATAATGTTCTATTATCTGGTTGTTTGCATTAATGCTAATCTGTTGACTTTGGCTCTTCGTGTGGTCGAGTGATTGTTTTGGTTTTTCACAGTTTGGGATGTTTGGAGGCTAACGCTAACTCTTTGACTGAAAATGCATTGGTGTAAATGTATGAAAATGTATCAGCCTCTAGAATGCAGCCGTTCTATTTACAAACAGGGTAGTTAAAGGTGCTGTACAAGCTTTTTACTGTTTTGAAATGGGAAACACAGAACTAGTTCATTTCAAAGTCTCTACATCAGTCACATGTATCGCTCACTTTCCTAATGCCGACCCAGAATTATTTGTGCTGCCTATAATTCTGCCACTCAAATGGGAATGTTGAGGAGCATTTAAAAAATAAATTAAAGTCAGTTCATAACCTTTATTGGTCAGTGTAGTACAGTAACAGAATTACACCAAAGCAAGCTTTTGATCACTGACAATGAACCGAATCTGATTCTGAATTGAATGGATTGACAGATGGTGGGTTGGTAAATTGCAAAAGATTATGAATTAAAACAGATCATAAAAGATATGTTCTTGTTACTATTTTTGTAAAAGGCCCATACCTGATTTTCAGTTTTTAAATGTGTCATCAGTCACATGCAACAGCTCACGTCCTGCTTCTTTTAGAATGAAACGCTCTATAAACAGATTCAGGGAAAGTGCTGTGGTCTCATTTTCACACAAAGAGACGCTTTAACAATAAATCTGTGCTAAGGTCACACAGATTTGACTTTATTACATGCACAGGGTTTCAGCGGGGCATTAAAAGCATTAAATTAGCAAAAATAAGGCCTAAAAATAACTCTTTTTTTTGGGGGGGGGGAGTAGAAGAAGCTGTTTATTTACATCCAAATGACCAAATGCTCTAACTATTACAACTGTTCTAAAACTATACAATATAATAATGATTTAAAAGGAATATTGTGCATTCTTTACTGAATCAGCCATGCAATAAATGATCAGGAGCTGCTAAAACTTACAGTAAAATAAGCTCCAGCACAGGCGCCGGAGTGTGTCACTTCATTTAAATATCTAAAAATACCTTACATATCATTAAAGTTGATCCCCACAGGCATTAAATCTGAAAACCATTTAGACAAATGTCATATAAATCATATAAATATCATACAAAACATGACAATGACTGCAGTTCTTGTCTCCCCAAAGTAGTTTTTACTTTAAAATTTAACATTCAAATATGTTTTAAATCCCACACATACATACAGTTTTATGGAATAAATGTCACGTTTTATTAGCTTTTTATTAAGATAAAGTTGTTCGTTATATTCTCATCGTTCTACTGCCCAATGGAATGATTAGAGCCCATAGTTTTGATGTGATAAAAGAACAAAAATATCTTGTTTTGTTCGTTGATTATGCCATTAAAAATCTCAAAATGTGGTATTAAAAAGCATTGCATTTGACTTGCTAAAACCTGCATCAACACCAATGGAAAAAGCACATGGACTAGTTCTGTTTTTCACGTTTCAAAACAGTAAAAATCAGGTGCCGCCCCTTTAACGCCACCTTTAATGCCACACCACACGCTCACAGCACCTTCACACTGCTGAAAAAGGCGTCCGTCCCTGTTGAACTCGTGCAGACGGCTCCACTCCGGCGTCTGATCGCGGCTGTCCGGGCGGCACCTTAGACCCGTGTCAGGCCCGTGTTTCTCTGGTACCTGCTCCACTCCTGCAGGGCTGCACAGATACCGCCATTTGTCTGGTTTTGGACGCCCTGACAGCGAGTGTGTGCGCGCTCACAAAGATAGATAGACTCATACGACTGTCTGACAGCGAGAGGGGGGAGAGGGGGGAGGCGCAGGGGGGAGGCGAGCCAGAGATGAGAGAAGAGACTAGAGGAGCCTGTAATGCATTTTGTGACTTTATCTGATTTGCTGTTGCTATTTTGGCTTGTATTTTCGAATGTGCATGTTGCTGACTGTCTATCTGTATCAGTGCGGTCAGAGGCGAGCGCCCCACGTCCCGCCACAACCTGGACCTGATCTGGTGCAACATTTCAGACATAAGAGCCTATATTTCACTTACGGAAAGGTCAAATATTACGCAAAATTGACTTTTTTGAGATTTTAACGCTGTTCTGACATTGTTTCTTTGTCAAAAACACACCTGGGGTTTCATTTAGGTTCATCCACGCTAGTCCTAGTTAGAAAATCCTCTCCCTATGACCATTTAAAAATAGTTATTATTCAGGCCTGTTTTCCCTCAAACGTCTGACTAAACTGAGTCTCAATTCAAACTGAAGCTGTTCTTGAACCCTTTGGAGCTCAAACAAATGTCTGGACTCTTTGTGAAGCTGAGACTCTGTAGTTTAGTGTCTGTTTTACTCTAATTACAAATGGAAACAAGCTCTGCTCAGAGGAAAACCAACATTTAAAGTTTACCTAAATGTTTCTCTGTTAAATATATGGATGAGTAAAGCTGGTGTCTGTAGTAGAATCAGAATCAGAATCGGTTTATTGCTGTTATCAGTGATCAAAATTCACAAACATAGGAACTTGCTTCGGCGTGAAGTGCAACATAAAACAATGAATACAATATTAGCAAAATATATAAAAGAGGCATGCATAAGATTAAGAATAGAATAATATAAAATTAAATAAAATAGACTTAGACTATATACAGAAATGTACAGTTGGATAGACAGCAGTGCAAATAGCTAGCTCTTTTGTAATATTATAAAAGAGGTATCTATTTGCATTTAGCAGGGTCAGATTGAGCATTTGTTGGTTTTGACATTTCCTCTTTCAAAGCTGAAGCTAATTTAACTAAAAATTAGTTTTAGGGACTTGTAATAAAGTAAGAAAAGGTCCAGGTGGAATCCATATTAAATCCCTTTTAAAATATTTTGAAATTTTGGTGTAATTTTTTTAATTTGTGCTTTTGGAGAACAAACTGACCCTGAGTCATCCCAGAATGATTGATTTGACTGGAAATAAGAGGGTTACAGCCTTCTTTTCATATTTAACAGCAGCTGATAGTTTCCTTTTGTCAGATGGCAGATAAAAAGGAATAAATCAATAGAAAAGTCCATCGTCCCACCGGCGGGACCCCAGAATCACAACAGGTTAAAAGGGCAAATCTTATGCTAAATTGACTTTTTTAAGCTTTTAACCCGGATCTACGTCATCAAAAACACACCTGGAGCTGCATTTAGCTTCATCACGCTAGTTTGATGAACCCGGTTAGACAATCCTCTCCCTCCGACCGTCAAAAACACTTCTGAATTTCCTCGATGTGTGGTGTTTTTTTCGGTGTGTGACTTTTTTGATTCGTGACGCGGCTCTGAGAATCTGCTGCTTTGTTTTTCGAGTCCATAAATCACCGTCAAACTCTACAACTGTGTGACTGCAGCAGCAACAAGGCAGAACATGAGCGAGAACAGCCAGCCATTTGTATTTAAATTGTGTGTCGATGGAGCCAGAGCTAAGTCGCTTTGGCGTATTTCAAGGCTGTGATAATATTATAGTGTTTTACAGTTAAAGTTCTATAACATGAGGTGTAGGGCTGGGCGACAGGGCAAAAAATTATTCTCACGATTTTATTGGGGCCAGATCATGATTTGATTTTATTACGATTCATGTTCACTTTGTATTTCTCTGTTGTCTTTGATGGAGCTGCACTAATTGTGATTTTTCTGACCAGTGTGATAGTGAAAAGATTCTGTTCAAATTCACATTTTAAACACAATTTTGTCATTTTTAGTCACGTTTTTATCACATTCAGTTGTGTTTGTTATATTTAAACGCGTCTTTGTCATTTTTAAGTCAGGTTTTTGCCACGTTTTGGTGCATTGAGTCATATTTGTTGGCGTGTTTTGTCTCTTTTGAACACCTTTTTGTAACTTTTTGTCGCTTGTTTCAGAACACGTTTGTACAAATCCAAACTACAGTGTTAGCAATTTTTATTCAAATCAAAACAAGACATTTTGTTGTTTGTGGAAGAAATTATTGCACTTCAAAATTGCAGTCTTTATGATTGCGAACAGACAAAGAGACAAACAGTGAATCACGATACAACGATTTCACAAAAACAGCAGATTGTCACAGGGACCAGCTCAACAGTCCATTTTTATCACCGCATCGCCCAGACCTATTGAGGTGTCAAAGTAAAGATACTCAGGAGCATGTTTAAAGGCCAATAACATACAAATAATGCACAATATTTCTCCTTTAAAGCAGCGTTTTTCAACCTTTTTTGAGTTATGGCACACCTTTTGGGTTTAAAAAAGACCATGGCACACCATCGAATATTAGAACATGAACAAAGCAGACCATTTAGTAAAAAAATATAGTATGTAATGAGGCAAATAATGTCTGTGGCACTGTCTGGTTCTTTAAATCTGCCAATAGTGATGGTTTTCCGTTCTTTTTTGGTTGCTCAGGGCACTCCAGAATGGTACATTAGTCAGTTTTGTCCATGTTTGACGACCTGTTTACTCAAATTGGACATTTTTTCAAGACACACTATTGTTCCTGGCGCACTGGTTGAAAATTAAGGCTTTAAAGTGCGTGTGACAGGCTTTATTTAATGTAATAATACTTGTTGAAAATATAAATTATAGTTGCACACCAATCAATTCGCTGTCAGTGGAGAAAAGTTGAAAAATTTTAAGACAAAAGGAAGAATCATTTCATCCAAAGATTATGTATAACTTAATAACAAAATAAACAATTTTCTTTTGACTCTTCAAACAATAATTCAGCTAAATTAATAAATGTTCATATTTGTATGGAAGTCCATTTCTGCCAGTAAATAAAAAGTAAAACCCCAACAGGAAGTCTGTTTGAAAGTCATGATTGAACTCAAACTTTTAAACTCTTAATTAGTTTTTCTCGCTTTATGACATGTTTTTGTGGCTTTTTGTAGTGGTTTTGTCACTTTTGTGTCACTTGTAGTCACGTTTTTGTATCGTTTATTTGCATTTTTCTGGCTTTTAGTAGCCTTTTTGTTTCTTTTAGAGTTGTTTTTGTTGCAGTCGTGTCAGTTTAAGTAACGTTTTTGCTGCTTCTAATGGTGTATTTGTCACTTTTGTGTCACTCGTAGTCATGTTTTTGTGGTGTTTAGTTGCATTTTTCTGGCTTGTAGTTGCCTTTTTGTATCTTTTAGTATAGTTTTTGTCACGGTTGTGTCACTTTAAGTCACTTTTTTGCTGCTTCTAATTGTGTATTTGTCCCTTTTACACAAGCTTTTCATGCTTTTTGACACGTCTTTGTCCTGTTTCTTGCTTTTTGCAAATCTAAACTACAGCTTTGGCAGTTTATGTGCAGAATAAAACAGGCTGTTTTGTTGTTTGTGGAGGAAATTATTGCACTTTAAAAAAAACTGCATCCGTTGCGAATTGCTAATTGCATCCATTTGAATTTCGATTCAACTTGCAGCCCTACACTACACTTTATATTTCGGGCAGATACAGTTAAAATGTGCTCTATAAAAGAACGATGAATGGTTATTATTATCTAAAGTATATGTGCTAGAATTGAAAATGGAGTTGTTTGGTTGGTATCACTCGCCCAATTCTCCAAAAGACACTTTATTGATCCCGAGGGAAATGTACACTTGCACCTCTTCTTTTCCCAAACCCTTTACCTGTTTTCTCAGACGATGAAACCTCTATCGTTTTCCTGAAAAGCCCGCTGCGATCTCCTCCGCCTCACTAACCTCTGGCCTCCTCTCTTCCACAGACTACGACCCGCTGCAGCCCTCCACCTCCGACGAGACCGTGTCCGTGGGCGGGACGGTGACGCTGACCTGCCGAGTGGACGAGAGCGATAACTCGTCCCTGCAGTGGTCCAACACGGCCCAGCAGACCCTCTACTTTGGGGAGAAGAGAGGTAGGACGAGCCCGTTGATGCGCTCAGCCGTGTGCGCCGGGCAAACACTCACGGCGGAGATGAAGTCTGCGGGAGGATGAGGTTATTAGAGGGACAAAGAAAGGGAATCCGTGGAGAGACGGAGCCAGATAGAGACGATGAAGTGTTGATTTGGCCATAAGAGAAGTTTCATTTGGCACACAGTGGGGAAATTGGTGTTGGAGCAAAGTAAAAAAAGAAGTCTCAGTAACAAAAAGTGTCAGAATTATTCAGGATAGCCACCGTTTTTACTTTTGGCTGCTTCACATACGCACGTCTGCTTGTTTTTGTGTTTCGGTTAAGCAGGAATTTAATTAATTTCAATGGAGGACTAGAGAAAAGTTTCACCGCTAAACTAAAATACTGATATATAGTAGGTTGATTTGTGATAAAAGTTGTGAAAATGGCTTTGTGTTTGTGCTGTTTGATTGATGAAGGCAACTTTCTGAATAAAGTGGACATAAATATTCAAAAAACGCAAATAGAATGAACAGATTTAAAGTGCTTTTGACCGGTTTTGAAGTTTTTCTAAATATGATTAAAGGGGCTGTACCTGATTTTTATTGTTGTGAAACGGGAAAAACAAAGTCCAGATTTTTGCATGTAATAAAGTAAAATCTGTGTTGCTCCAGCACAGATATAACATGAAAGCATCTAATCGGGTGAAAATGAGATCACCGCACTTTGTCTACATCTGTTTATAGAGCGTTTTTTGCCAATGTTTGTTAGCTTTACGGTGACGGTCCGGGGCGCCCTGGACTCAGAGAAGTGCCAGTAAACTCATGGCGGTGATTATTTAAGACGCTGGGACTGCATTAGGACAGTGAGTGATACATGTGACTGATTTAAAGACTTTAACGTGAACTAATTCTGTTTTTCACGTTTCAAAACTGTAAAAATCACGTACGGCACCTTTAAATATAGACATTTGGGCCGCGTTATAAGATTGTCCAGTTGTATAACATTCTAAATCTGATATAAACTAAAAAATAAACAATTTAAATCAAGTTGAATCTCATACTGCAAGAAAATGCTATTTGGGAGCTCCACAAGGTTGCGACTTGGGGCCTGAGCTCTTGCTTTATAACCTGTTCACAGTTTATCTTATTTCCTCACTCCTTTTTCTCTATTTACACCATACTTGATAAAAAACAAAAACACCTACAACGTCTCAAGATTTATTTTCAAACATACAGCTATTAACTTGCGTTCACTTGTTGAAAACGTCCAATTGCGGCTGTTATTTTCTACCAAACTATAATTTTCTAGTCTCTATTGCCACTATTATTGCTCTGTGATTATTTGTGTAGCCGCCGCACTTATCCTTTTCTATAAATCATAAACATTGCACACTGTTGGCCCATTCAAACACCTTACATCTATAAAAATGATAAAACTCCTCTGTGTAGGAGCCATTACATTCACAGCACACATATATAGGCCCCCAATTACTTCTTATTAATGCTGTTTTTTGGAGACGGGTTGGAAAAAAGATGTTTACCTCGACGCATTTCTCTAATAAGGCAAAAATAATTACTTTGAGCGGCGCAGGTCAGGAGCTTTGTTCAAGACAAAAGCTTTCTGAAAACACACTTTGGGCTTTTGAGTCGAGAAGCAAGAGAAAAGCGCAAAGTGGGACGACGCACCTGGGTGAAAAGCGGTTTATTTCAAAGTGGTTTAATTGTATTTGATGATGGCTTTAATGATCGTATTAAAATGCATTAAAAAAGTAGGTTGTGGAACAGGTCAGGCAGGAAAAAGAAGGAACGATGAAGCCGTAAATAATCTTTTCGGTTTCCTTTCAGTATCGTGACTTGGTTAAAGATAAATAGGCGTTCACATTTTGAGCTCGGATAAGTCCTGATGTAGACCTGGTTTAGTCTTGGTCTGGTCCAGGTGGAGTCCCAGCTTGGTTCCAGTTTTGACGTGGTGTGTGTTCAAGGGAAATGTGATGCTGCGGGTAAATGTGGACAAAAGAAGACTTGCTTTGGCCTGTTAATGCGGGACGCTGCAGGTGAATAGGAAAAAATCTTAAATTTAAAGATATCAATGTGAAACTTTTCCTGTAGTTTAGTCACATAAATGTAAGGAAAAAAAATGTATTACAAGTTTTTCATCATGTCATGTTTTCATGTCGAAATGAGGGATTTTATGTGTAAAAACGGTAAAAATTACATATTTTGGACATTTAAATCTGAAAAATTGACAGAAACTACTTTTTTTTTCATTTCTTCAAGTTACAAGAAACTTTACAGAGGGATTTTGGATATCTTTTTACATTTTTACTAGATCTGACTGAAATTTGGCCTAAAAATTCAAATTTCGCCAATTTTTTAAAAATTTAAACTTTAATAATCAGTTTCACAATTAGATACTAAAAAATCCTTCAGTACGTTTAGTCAAAATCTTGTTGAGTCCAGATTGTACAGTTTGGTGCAGGATCTACTTTAAGGCTGATCTTTTACATTTTAAGAAAACGTCCTTTGAAGTTACAATGTCCCAGAGAAATCTATGGATGAAGTGGATTAAATGGAAAAATAAAACATCTTTAGGAGCAGATTGGACACGTTTGTTGTTTCCACATGAAAGTCGACATGTTGAGAGAGAAAACTGACTAAAGAACTAAACATTTGTGTCAGATTATTTGACCCCTGCTCTATTTTTACAAACCAAAGTCACTAAATTCAATGAACACAAAAACGTAATTTGTCTTGGTATAGTTCGTTACATTTGAACAGTGTCTGCTTCTCGGTTTGTGAGAATAAGCAGTAGAAGTTATACATTTGTCTGGCCTGCCTCACGGCCTCTTGTAAGTTGATTTACTGAGATTTTTGCTCCACAGTTTTTGAATCGAAGCAGAATCACGCGGTTTGTTTTGGCCTTTCAGATTGAGGCTCTGTCTGTCCAAACTTTGGGGCAAACGGTTGAAAAGATTTCACTTGCTGCAGTTACAACTTTGATAGAAAGTCTTGGCCGGTTTCTCTGGCTCCGGGAAACTATTTTTCAATCTGATATGAAACGCGGTGTCGGATAAAAATTGCCCGCTGATCTGAACTACAACAGTTGGCAAAAACAAAAACGATCCTAAGCTTCTCGTCAATCGTATTTTGAACAAAAAAATAAATAAAATCTGTTGTTTAATGACCATGACTTGGATTTTTGTAGATCCAAAACACAACGGAAGCTACTGGTTGGAGGGAAAGACACTGCAGGAGAATAAGGAACAAATCTTACATTTAAAGATAGCAATTGTAAAATTATTCACATAAATGTAAGAAAAAATGGATTACAAGTTTTTCATCATGTCATGTTTTCATTTATGTGTAAAACCAGCCAAAATTGCACATATTTGGAACATTTCAATCTGAAAAATGGACAGAATCAGGTTTCTCTTCTCTCCTCCTCCTCTTCGAGTGCGGACGTGTCTTCTCTCTGCTCCTGCTCTGTTTTTTGCTACTTGCTTTGTCTAGTCAAATTTTTGAACTCTTTTTACCTTTTTCAACTCGGATTATCTGCCCGCCAACTGATCTCTGAAAATGAATGTGATCGACTGGTCTCTAAGTGCTTTGGATAAGATTTTCTCCCAACGCAAAGCCTCTCCGGGTGAGGCACGGTGCCCTGACGGAACAGACATGGCTGGATTCGTACGGGATAATTGGTACAACACCTGGCAGATCCTATGCATCGAGCCCTTGCAGGTCGAAGATGTAGAAGATCTCTTTATATTTGGGTTTATGATAGCGGGCTTTCTACTATTGGGGCTTGGAATTGCCTTTGTCTATCGGAATATTTTTCAGACAGGAGAATTCGTCCAAAACCTGTCTGACAACAACAAAACAAAGTTTGTGGAACTGAGTGAAAGGGTGTTAAGACTTGAGCAAAGACTGGACCACGGACTGGCACAGCTCATGGATCTGGATCGTAACATCTTATCTCGGACCACGGAAGTGCTGAAAGCCGTTGGACAATTAGAGAGAGACGGTTAAAGACGGAGTAACTCAATGAAACAACGAATCGCTACTCGGAAAGACCAGAAATGATTGGTTTATTGATCTGTATAAATTCCTGATCAACAAATGTATTAAAATGTATTTTTCTGCCCTCCCTCCCTTGGTTTTCCTCTTATCCCGGACCTTGAGAATGCAGGTGGCTGGAAGAACCCGAGTCAGACCGACCTTGCAACATAAACATGAGATAACATTTGCACACACCGCCCGCGCTCTTCCCTCTATCTTCTTGTTTGTGACCCTGCCCTATATCCACTGAAAAAATTCCATCACGTGACCTCGTGTACCGTATTCACAATATCTGTTGTATACTGTGTATTAATGTTTGCTTGCTATACT
Organism: Rhinogobius similis; assembly: GCA_019453435.1. Taxonomy (NCBI): domain Eukaryota; kingdom Metazoa; phylum Chordata; class Actinopteri; order Gobiiformes; family Gobiidae; genus Rhinogobius; species Rhinogobius similis. The sequence continues at coordinate 5,805,082 of CM033632.1, read as the reverse complement.
GTTCTTGTTTTTCTTTTCTGAGAGTTTTGTTAGCGCTGGAAACGGCTGCTTCTTCTGGAATTTCCCCATTGTGGGACAATTAAAGGATCTCTCATTCTCATTCATTCTCTCATTAAATTTCTTGGTTCATTTTTACACATATTAGATACAAACACATGTACAGAGGGGATTTTGGATTTCTTATTTAGTTTTTGAGTAAACTAGAATTGACTGAAAATGGGCCTAGAATTTCAAATTTCACCAATTTTTTTTACTTAAAAGTTGAACAAATCAGGCTCTGAATTAGACATCAAAATCCTTCTGTACGTTTGGTCCAAATCTTGTTGAGTCCAGATTGTAATGTTTGGTGTAGGATCTACTTTAAGGCTGATCTTTATGTCTCGAGGGAGAAAAATGCATTTTAAGAAAACGTCCTTTGAAGGTACAATGTCAGTCAATGTCAGTGGAAGAATAAAACATCTTTAGGAGCAGATTGGACACGTTTGTTGTTTCCAAATGAAAGGCGATATGTTGAGAGAGAAAACTGACCAAAAAAACCTAAAAATGAGTTTTGTCTGTAGTGTCTCGCCTTAAAAGGAAGAATCTTGATGAAACCAAACACAATGCAGTTTCTTTTTTAATGACGAACAAACACAGATATTAAGAATCCGCTAAAGCTCCTCAAAGTTCAGCTTCAGTATCTTTCAGGTTCAAGTTCTTGTTCAGCTTCAGCTTCTGTCAGGTTCAGATTCAGATTCTTTCAGGTTCAAGTTCTGGTTCTGTTCCTCTCAGGTTCTTGTTCAGGTTCGTTTTCTTTCAGGTTCTGGTTCTGGTTCAGATTCAGCTTCTCTCTGGTCCTGGTTCAGCTTCAGTTTCTCTCAGGTTCTGGTCCTGGTTCTGTTTCTCTCAAGTCCTGGTTCAGGGTCATGTCCTTTTCTCTCAGGTTCTGGTTAAGGTTCAGTTTCTCTCAGGTCCTGGCTCAGGTTCAGTTTCTCTTAGGTTCAGGTTCTGGTTCCGTTTCTCTCAGGTCCTGGTCCTGGTTCAGCTTCTGTTTCTCTCAGGTCCTGGTTCAGTTTCTCTCAGGTCCTGGTCCTGGTTCAGCTTCTGTTTCTCTCAGGTCCTGGTCCTGGTTCAGCTTCAGTTTCTCAGGTCCTGGTCCTGGTTCAGCTTCTGTTTCTCTCAGGTCCTGGTTCAGTTTCTCTCAGGTCCTGGTCCTGGTTCAGTTTCTCTCAGGTCCTGGTCCTGGTTCAGCTTCTGTTTCTCTCAGGTCCTGGTCCTGGTTCAGCTTCAGTTTCTCAGGTCCTGGTCCTGGTTCAGCTTCTGTTTCTCTCAGGTCCTGGTTCAGTTTCTCTCAGGTCCTGGTCCTGGTTCAGTTTCTCTCAGGTCCTGGTCCTGGTTCAGCTTCTGTTTCTCTCAGGTCCTGGTCCTGGTTCAGTTTCTCTCAGGTCCCGGTTCAGGTGTAATAGTATTTGTACCGTCAGGATGATCTCCGTGCGTTCCGACGGAGCTGCAGTGAACCGTGCAGTCGATGTCTCCCTAAAACAAATAAAGTGGTACAAAGTGAGCCGCCTGGTCCCTGGAGTGGGCCGTCCGAAGCAGTTTGGAGGTGAAACAAAGAGAAGGGACAGAGAGAGACGCCGTGTTTGGCCTGAGATTAAGGATAATACGAGGTTTAAACGAGTCTAAAGACAATATCATAATCTTAATCTTTCCTCAACAAAAAAGGAGATATTATTCTATACACTGACTACTTTTGTGGATTTTATGAACTGAAAAAAAGAACGGAAACGGAGCTCTGTCGTTTTCAATCGATCAAGTCGTTTATTTAACACGTGCAGAAGTAAAAGGATCGGACTACCGTGATATTTCGCTTCACGAGTGCGAAAGCGAAAAGAGCAAAACACGTCTTTATAAAAGCCAGAAGTGGAGACTTTCAGACCCGTCGGTTCAGTTTGGAGAAAAACGGCACAAGGACGAACGGAAGAACAACAGAACGAGCCCCAAAGATGCGACTTCAGCATTTCAAAGTCCATCTCAGCACAACGTTAAGAAAAGAAGGCGGCGTTCACTTTTTATCGTGGACATGTTTTAGCTGTGATTTTAAGCATAATTCTGTCGCTTTTAGTCACATTTTTGTCACATTCAGTTGTGTTTGTTGTGTTTAAGTGAGTCTTTGTCGTTTTTAGACGCATTTTTGTCGCTTTTAGTTGCCTTTTGGTGCATTGAGTTGAATTATTGCACTTAAGAGGTGTAAGAGGTAAATAAAGTCATCTGCTCAGAGGCTTCAGACTAAGGCTAAACAACAGGAGAAAAAGTGTGTTTGAACAGACAGCTGCATTAAAGAGACAAACAGTCAATCGCGATACAACGATTTCACAAAAATAGCAGATTGTCACAGGGACGAGCTCACGATTAGATTTTGACCGTTCTGAAGAGGCTGTAGTTAAGCAGCCGATACATGTCAACAAGATAAATACATCTCCTGTTTAATTTGTCTTTAAGAAGAACACATCCTGGACATAACAATAGAAGACATAATGAGACGTACGTTGTTAGAGTCTATTCATTCTCCTGTTTAATAACCTTTTATGTTTCATGTCCAGTGCCTGACTATTCTGAGCACAAACAAACGTCTGGACTCTTTGTGAAGCTGAGACTCTGTAGTTTGAGCCTCTGGTGCCTCATTTGCTCTAATTATAAGTGTGAACACGCTCTGCTCAGAGGAACATCTTATAATTACAATATAAATTAGAGTAAAGCTGCTGTTGGAGGAACGGACCGAGACCATGTTGGGTTTGGACAATTCCTTTTGCAAAACTGAAGCTACTGTGACTTAGAATCATAGACCGTACATATCAGTTGACCGCGTTAGCATGCTAGCCGCCGCGTTCCAGATAAGAAGTATCCATGGAGACGGTCCTGGCTCCATAAAGCTGAGCTGCCATTCACTTTCCATTGTGACACTGGTGCCCTTTACTCTGTAACTGTTTTGGTCAAACTCACCATCTTGGAACTAAAATATCCGTTTTGGCACACTCTACATCAGGAGTGTCCAAACTTTTTCCATCGAGGGCCACATATTGAAATATAGATCAAGCGGAGGGCCACAAATCAATCGTGAAACGTTCAAAAAAGCTGCATTTATCTGATGTTTTAAGCTCCACCACATCTACATTCAGTCTCAGTGCCTTAATATCAGGTCTGTATTGTACCAAAATGTTAGTTATTTAGGTTGGAATTGTAGAAAATCTGAAATGTGCTGTAAATAGTTCTTATCAGGACAATGTGGGCCAGTTCACCAGGAAGCCTAAGGGCCAAGAAAAATTGGTCTGAGGGCCGCATTTGGCCCCTGGGCCTGAGTTTGGACATGCCTGCTCTACATGATCCTGGTGTTGGTTGTTCATAAATCAAGTTATTAGCAATAATAACTGACCAATCAGGTGCTTCCTTTTCCAGGGGCCGTTTTCGCTCGTGTTAGCAACAGGTTTGATTGACAGCTAGCGCCGCACGTTGCCGCCGTCTCCTCCCTTCGAGGGGCGGATACCGTTAGCAACCTCGCTCCTGATTGGTCTGTATAGTTGCCACGATACACACTCGGATTTCCAAATATGGAGTCTGGCTCCACTTTAGCCGCTATAAACTGCTAGCCACGATGGGCTTCATTTAGCTGGAGCCAAACGCTATGGTTGACGTCACAATCCCACAGTCCACTGATATGTACGGTCTATGCTTAGAATCAGATTTAGAGACGTCTAATTAAGTCAAAAAGTCCAGCTGGAATGCTTTTAAAAGGCCTCTTGTGAACGGTGCAGGCTTATTTCTTTTTTTATTTGTGGTTTTGGAGAACAAACTGACCCCGGTTCACGGCAGAATGGTTGATGTGTCTGAAAATAAGTGGGTTATACGTTTCTTTTATGTCTCGCGTGCCCAGGAGCGCGATCTTTTATCCCGTGGTGGACAAAAAGGAATACATTAATAAATAGAGACGGATCATTATTTCAACAGTTGCACCGGCTTGTCGTACCTTCCACTGGTCAGAGCTGTTTGACTCGTGTCTGATTTGTGTTAAGATGTGTGTCTTATGTTTTAATTATGGGATTTGGTTCACATTTTAAACACAAAAAGACAAAATAATAAAAGAATCATGTGTTTTAGAATGGTTTTGTTGAGTCACATATGACTTTTTTAGACATGTTTTTGTCACTTTCAGCTGCATGTTTGTTGGTTTTAGTTGCGCTTTTGTGACTTTCTTCTTCTTATTGCATTCTTGTCACTTTCAGGTGCAATTTTTGGTGCTTTCAGATGTATTTTGTCACTTTCAGACTTGTCTTTGGCGCTATTAGTTTATGTTTTGTCACTTTCAGACTTGTCTTTGTCAGTTTTAGTTTAGTTTTTGTCACTTTCAGTCAGGTTTTTTAACACTTTCAGATGCGTTCGTCACTTTCAGATACATTTTTATCATTTTCAGAAGCGCATTTAGTCACGTTTTTGTCACTTTCAAATACAGTTTTGTCGCTACCAGGCTTTATTTTGTTTCTTACAGTTGCATTTTTGTCCCTTTTAGTCATGTTTTTGATGCTTATGGTGCTTTTTGTTGGTTTTGTTGCCTTTTGTTTCAGTTTTTGTTGTATTTAGTTTACATTTTTGGCACTTGTTTCAGAACATGTTTGGACAAATCTAAACTACACGGTTTTTATGCCGAATAAAACAGGATATTTTGTGGTTTGTGAAGGAAATGATTGCACTTCTAAAATTGCTTCCTTTCCGATTTGCTAATTGTGTCCATTCAAATTATAATTGTGATTCAATTAATTATGCAGCCCAACTCTTCATGTGCTGAAACATTGCCTTTTGTTGCGCTTTTAATTGTGTTTTTTTAGTTCAGTTGCTGTTTTTGACATTGTCACTTTTAGTCACTTTTTTTTTTAATCCCTTTTAGTTGCGTTTTTGTCCCTTGGTGTCAAAACTTGTTTTTGACGCTTATGTTTCTGTTGGTTTGCTTTACTTTTGTTTCAGTTTTTGTTGTGTTTAGTTTACATTTTTGGCGCTTGTTTCAGAACATGTTTAAAGGTCCCATATTCTGCTCTTTTCCCCTTTACACAGTCTATTCTAAGGGCTTTGTTGATACATTTTGCGTTGTGCAATATCCATAACATAACAGTTTCCAAAAAACACCCATTTCTTGGACTGGCCCCCCTCCTTGTAAAAGCAAACGGCTCACTCTGAGATCTGACCCCCCCGAACAGAGAGCAGGCTGCCTCCCCCGCCCAACTCGTGCCGAAGCCTAGAGCGGAGATGGTGCATGCGCCGTGTGCTCCGGTAAACAGCGATACACAAACACTGAATAAACATTTTATCCTCCTGACGGTGCGTCGTGCTGAGTCCTACGTCCTGGATCTGACCTGGAGTTTGACGCGTGCTCCAGGACCTCGGCGACGGACGTTGCCGCTTGGTAAATAACAAGCTAACTCTTCGATCTGTCGTATCCATCGTGTAATTACTGTGTAGCATTAGCATTAGCTGGTTTTATTCTGCGGCTGCGCGCTTCCTGGAGGCGTGGCTTAAACACCGCGTCATCTTAGTGAGGAGCCCCCGTCTGCTGCTCAGCCGAGGGGAACGGAAAAGACAGTTCTCTAGTGAAAACATGAGGGAATCAATCAAAAAACCACTTTGGGCACAACATACGAGGCCCAAATAGCACTGTAGGAAGGTTAAAACCTCTGAAAAGTCGATTTTGCATGATATGGGACCTTTAAACAAATCCAAACTACACGGTTTGCAGTTTTTATGCCGAGTAAAACAGGATATTTTGTTGTTTGTGAAGGAAATGATTGCACTTCAAAAAGTGAACCCTTTGTGATTTGCCAATTGCGTCCATTCAAAAAATGTGATTTTGATTTGATCAATTGTGCAGCTCTAATCTTCATTTGTTCTGAAACGTTTTTGCTGCACTACTGTCGCGTTTTGTCACTTTCAGACACGATTTTGTCACGTTTAGTCATGTTTTTGATGCTTTTAGATTTTTTGGTTTCAATTGTTTTTTGTTTTTTTCATATGTAGTTTACATTTTTGCTGCTCTATTGTCGCTTTTCATTGCATTTTTGTCACTTTCAGACTCGATTTTGGCACTTTTAGTCGTGTTTTTGACGCTGTTAGATTATTTTTTATTATTAATTTTTTTGTTTACATTTTTGTCAGTTTTTTCAGAACATGTTTTGCCAAATCTAAACTACACGGTTTGCAGTTTTCATGCAGAATAGGACAAGATATTTTGTTGTTTGTGGAGGAAATGATTGCGCTTCAAAAATTGCAGTCTTTGCGATTTGCCAGTTGCATCCGTTCAAATTTCGATTCGTTTTCGATTCTCCGTGCAGCTCCTCTGTCCGTTTTGCTCTGCTCGCTGCCTGTGCCGTCACATCTGAGCGTCGCAGAAGTGGACACGGAGATAATCCTCCTCTCAGCGCCCGCCGTCCACAAAGACACTTATTTCCACAACGGTCAAAGTGGAGCGCGCCGGCGACTCCTCGTCCTCGCGCCGCCGACAATCTGGAGAAGAGCGAGCGGGAACAGGCCGTCGGACAAATGGAGAGGGGAGCCGGAGATGGAGCCGGAGAGAGCAGCGTTTGAGTGAGATGAGTCTGCGCTGATAGCTCTGGTAAAAGGTCCACTCACAGCAGAAGGGGACAAGAGAAAGAGAGCGAGCAAAGGCAGGAGTCTGTGTGAAGGCAGCGTGCGGCCAATAACTCAAAACTCCTCTGGTCTGCCACCTGCTTCTCTTATGGAGAGGTTACGGCTTTGACTGGAATATTTGTACAGTAAGACATTGAAGTGTTACGCATTGTTTGGACGATTTTATCATTTTCAGATGCGTTTTTGTCGCTTTTAGTCACGATTTTATCACTTTTAGACCTGTTTTTGTCACTTTTAGCCGCATTTTGTCACTTCAGAGTCATCACTTTTTGGACTTGTCGGTTTCAGACGCGTTTTTGTCGCTTTAAGTTGCATTTTGTCACTTTCAGACATGGTTTTGTCACTTTCAGACACCTGTTTGTCACTTTTAGTCATGTTTTTGTCACTTTTAGTCATGTTTTTTTCACTTTTAGTCATGTTTTTATCGCTTATATGCGCTTTATAACTCCTCTGGTCTGCCACCTGCTTCTCTTATGGAGAGGTTACGGCTTTGACTGGAGTATTTCTACAGTAAGACATTAAAGGGCACACATTGTTTGGACAATTTTATCACTTTCACGTGTTTTTGTCACTTTTAGTCACAGTTTTGTCACTTTCAAACGTGTTTTGGTCACTGATAGTTGCATTTTGTCACTTCAGAGTCATCACTTTTCAGACTTGTCGGTTTCAGGCGCGTTTTTGTCGCTTTAAGTTGCATTTAGTCAGTTTCAGACATGGTTTAGTCACTTTGAGACACGTGTTTGTCATTGTTAGTCCCGTTTTGTCACTTTCAGACACCTGTTTGTCACTTTCATCCGTGTTTTTGTCACTTTCAGTCGTGTTATTGTCACTTTTAGTCATGTTTTTGTCACTTTTAGTCATGTTTTTTTCACTTTTAGTCGTGTTTATATCGCTTATATGTGTTTTAAAACTCCTCTGGTCGGTCACCTGCTTCTCTTGATGCAGATGTTACGGCTTTGACTGGAATATTTCTAAATGTTGTGTTTTCTATCAAAGGGCGTGAAAAAGCAGTGTTTGGACGATTTGATCACTTTCAGACGTGTTTTTGTCACTTTTAGCCACATTTTGTCACTTCAGAGTCATCACTTTTCAGACTTGTCGGTTTCAGACGCGTTTTTGTCACTTTAAGTTGCATTTTCTCACTTTCAGACATGGCTTTGTCACTTTGAGACACGTGTTTGTCACTTTCCTTCATGTTTTTGTCACTTTTAGTCATGTTTTTTTCACTTTTAGTTGTGTTTATATAGCTTATATGCGCTTTATGACTCCTCTGGTCTGCACTGGTCTGGTCAGCTTTGAAGTAATGTATTTATTGAAAACCACACATCACTTTCTCTCAGTCAGGCGTTTTCTCATCAGGATTTGTTGTTAGCGCTCCATCTACTGGCAGCAGAGTGAATTACGCTGGGGAAATAAACAAAAGCTAGCTTGCTCCGACATGCTAATCTAAACACACGGTTGTAATGAATGTGATTTGAGGCAGAAATGCTCAGAACGAGTCTGTGCTGTTTTTAAGTCCATAAATCATCACAGACGCCTCTGGATCTCTACCATTGATGTAAAAAATCAGGGAAATTTGAGTGTTTTTGTGAGGATCAGAGAAGCAGACCCCGTGAACAGGATTAAAGGAGACATAGCATGATTTTTTATTAAGGACTTAGCATTGAAAGATAACATAAGTAGATCACAATTTTACATTTTGTTCATCGTAAATCGCAATATTGATCTAAAACAGCTGAATAAAAGAAACAGGTTCATTGACTTTTTGTTCAAAACTGCAGAACTGATAAGCCCCGCCTTTTCATAGAGACATTTCACCATAACAAGCAGCGACTTATCATTTGTGTGTTGTTATTTTCTATTTATATTTATCACTTTTAATTTGTCAAATAATCACAGCTTGACACAGGGATGTGGGTGGGGATGGGGGGTGGGTGAAAACAGGGATTTTCTGATCACTCGACCCCAGAAATCCAACTTTGTGTTCGCATTAATGAGGAAACACTGTTGTAACAAGGTCAACAGCTCTTTATAGTTGTTTTTGCACGACATGTTGTGTGAATGAGGCGCCAAGTACATGGACGATGTTATGACATGGACAAAAGCTTAAAAAAAGCATAAATGTGTCGTTTAGACGATATAATTTAGACAAGCAGTGACTTTAAAATGGCGGCGGATAACAGCTTTGAGTTCATATAGGTTAGAGTTAATTAAAAATCTCAGCATTAGCGTCTATAGGAGGCTGTCAGCAGCTCTTGGGGCTGTGCAAAAATAGTGGAAGTGAGAAAAAATGTGTTAATTTGACAAAGTGTGGATTAATATGACGTGAATATTATTATCTGTAATGTCCTTGGCCCCATATCGCAAGGAAATGTGATTGGCTCCAGCATGTGTTTCTGCCCCAGAGAGCTCAAGTTTCGTCTTACATCGAAATTAATTTTTATTTTTGAACTGTATTGTCAGTGGCTTTCAGACCCATGTTTGTCGCTTTAAGTTGCATTTTTTGTTGCTTTCAATTACGCTTTGTCACTTTCAGACTTGTTTTTGTCAGTTTCAAATGCATTTTTGTCACTTTTACTCATGTTTTTATCATTTTCAGATGCGTTTTTGTCACTTCTAGTCACGATTTGATCACTTTTAGACGTGTTTTCGTCACTTTTAGTCACGATTTTATCACTTTTAGATGTGTTTTCGTCACTTGTACTCATGTTTTCATCACTTTTAGACGTGTTTTGTCACTTTGTCACGATTTTATCACTTTCAGATGTGTTTTCGTCACTTTTACTCATGTTTTCATCACTTTTAGACGTGTTTTTGTCACTTTTAGTCACGATTTTATCACTTTTAGACGTGTTTTTGTCACTTTTAGTCACGATTTTATCACTTTCAGATGTGTTTTTGTCACTTTTAGTCACGATTTTATCACTTCAGAGTCATCACTTTTCAGACTTGTCGGTTTCAGACGCGTTTTTGTCACTTTAAGTTGCATTTTGTCACTTTCAGACATGATTTTGTCATTTTCAGACACCTATTTGTCACTTTCATTCGTGTTTTTGTCACTTTTAGTCACAATTTAGTCACTTTTTGTTGCGTCTTTGTTCCTTAGAGCTGCTTTAGTCATGTTTTTGATGCTTTTAAATCGCTTTTGCTTTTGTTGGTTTTTGTTGCATTTACATAAGCAGTGACTCTAAAATGGCGGCGGGTAATAGCTTTGAGTTCAGAGTTAATTTAATTCTTACTTTTTTAACCATATCATCAATAGCAATGGTTTTATTTAACGGTAGAGTCGCTAAATTACTTAAAATTAGCGTCGTATGGATGAGCAAAAACGGGAAAACCAAGGAAACAAAAACTGCGATTAGCTGCAGTGTTCTTCTCTGACATGCTGGGGGCGCTAGACTCAGTGTTTGTGAACGGCCTGGAGCTGCACTCTGGGCGTTCAGTGCTTAAATGTGTTTAGTAAACTCGATGGTAAAGGTGATTGTTGCTTTGCTGCTGCGTCTGCCTCTGGTGAGCGTTTAGCGAACAACATTTACGTTCCGCGCGCTGTTAAGTCAAATTTATTGGCATAATTTAAGGTGAAATCTCTCCCGTAGCTCCACCTGCTTCATCTCGCTCTCTTAATTTAAAAGACGTGACTGCATCCTGTCAGAGAGCTCCACGGGAAACCTGGAGGAGACAGGAAAGCCAATTGAGTCAAGCGTCAATCAAACGTCATTAAAAAAGTCGTATTACTTTTGGACAAATTCTGTGTCAGCGTTTCACTTTGTACAGGAAGGAATAATAAAATAAAATAATAAAAGAAGGCTGTGTCTGAGTCCTTCGTGGTATTTATGGTATTTTATGTATAAAAAAAGATTAGCTTCATGTTGTTTTAACTGTCATATTAAAGACAGTGGTTTTAATGAATACATTTTAAGGTTAGACTCTGCAGGTGAACAGGAAACATGTTTTAAATTAAAGATATTTATTGTAAACTTCTCCTGTAGTTTACTCACATGAATGTAAGTTTTTCACCATGTCATGTTTTCATATAGAAATGAGGCATTTTATGTGTAAAAATGGCCAAAATTACACATATTTTTGACATTTGAATCTGAAAAATGGACAGAACTAAATTTCTTAGCTCATTTTGTAACATATTAGATACAAAAAAGAAAAATACAGAGGGATTTCTAATCTAGATCTGACTCAAAATTGGATTTCGCCTCAAGTTTTTGACTTAAAACTTTAACAAATAGGCGTAGAATTAGGTATCAACAAATCCTTCTGTACGTTCTGTCAAAATTGTGTTCAGTAAACTATTGTACAGTTTGGTGCAGGAGCTAGTTTAAAGTGCGTGTGACAGGTTTTTATGTTTTTACTTTATTTGGTGGAATAAAACCTGTTGTACATATATTCCATAGTTTTACACCAATAAAGAATCAGTTTGTGAAGAAAAGTTGAAAAAAATAAAATAATAAATACAGGAAGTAGAGCAGAGTTCCAAAACATGATGACATCACACTAGGGAGACACACAAGGGACAATTTACAAACAAAAGACACATTTTTCTGATCCTTTAAACATAAATAAAACAAATACAGATGTTCCTGTATATTTTTATTTGTCAAATATTGATTTCTGTGACGTCTGATTAGTAACAATTACAGAATGTCCTAATTTAATGTCATGATGTACAAGCAGGAAAAAAAATTAAGTGGAAAAATGGCCAAACTGGGATAAAAGTGGTCAATTCTTTAGCAGAATCTTGCTTGTGTTTTTGTAAAATGACTACTTCAACCTGTCATGTTGATCTTTATGTCTCGAGGGAGAAAAATGCATTTTAAGAAAACGTCCTTTGAAGTTACAATGTCCCAGAGAAATCTATGGATGAAGTGGATTCAATGGAAGAATAAAACGTCTTTAGGAGCAGATTGGACACGTTTGTTGTTTTGCCCTCTGTATCTCGCCTTAAAAAAGCAACTTTTTGGAGCATTTATAGTTTTATACCAACTTTTTTCACCAATTTAATGTTCTTTTTGAGTCGTGGCAGTATTTTTCTGCTGTTAATTCTTGTACGGTGGCCTGAAAGTGCCAATTGAACAAACCAGGCTTAATAGAAAAGGTTTGTTTACAGAAATACAGCAGAAAACTTGGCCCCAGAGAATGGTGTCATCGCATTCAAACAAGGCTTTTGACGAGTAAAAGAGAAAGAGAGCGATCGAGGCGCTTTAAGGTCGAAAAGATTTGAAAAATATATGAAATGTTGAAGACGCAGAGACCTTGGTGTTATGTTGGAACTTGACTCTGAGGCGGCGCCAAATGGAACGGAAAAGAAAATGAGACATGGACGGAATAAGACTCAGAGCAGACGACGAAAACCAGGACTGAACCAGGACTAAACCAGGACTGAACCAGGACTAAACCAGGACTGAACCAGGACTAAACCAGGTCAAAACCAGGACAAAACCAGGACAAAACCAGGACTAAACCAGGACAAAACCAGGACTAAACCAGGTCTGAACCAGGACTGAACCAGGTCTAAACCAGGACTAAACCAGGACTAAACCAGGACTGAACCAGGACTAAATCAGGTCTGAACCAGGACTAAACCAGGACTAAACCAGGACTAAACCAGGACTAAACCGGGACTAAACCAGGTCTGAACCAGGTCTAAACCAGGACTGAACCAGGACTAAACCAGGACTAAACCAGGACTGAACCAGGACTAAACCAGGACTAAACCAGGACTGAACCAGGACTGAACCAGGACTAAACCAGGACTAAACCAGGACTAAACCAGGACTGAACCAGGTCTAAACCAGGTCTGAACCAGGACTAAACCAGGACTAAACCAGGTCTAAACCAGGACTAAACCAGGACTAACTCAGGTCTAAACCAGGACTAAACCAGGTCTAAACCAGGTCTACATCAGGACTAAACCAGGACTAAACCAGGTCTAAACCAAGACTAAACCAAGACTAAACCAGGTCTAAACCGGGTCTAAACCAGGTCTAAACCGGGTCTAAACCGGGTCTAAACCAGGACTAAACCAGGTCTAAACCAGGTCTACATCAGGACTAAACCAGGACTAAACCAGGACTAAACCAGGACTTTGTGGGAGAAAAATGCATTTTAAGAAAACGTCCTTTGAAGTTACAATGTCCCAGAGAAATCTATGGATGAAGTGGATTCAATGGAAGAATAAAACATCTTTAGGAGCAGATTGGACAAGTTTGTTGTTTCCACATTAAAGTCGATATGTTATGTGAAACTGACAAGAAAATAAAAGAAGAAAAAAACAAAACAAAACCTATTGCTTGTAGCGTCTCACTTTAAATTAAAATCCGCTGCTTGCCTGGACAAAAACTATGATCATTTCTATTACTAAGTAGTTTGTGGTTTACAATGAACAAAAACATAAAATAATTATCTTCATATGCTACATTTTCATGCTAAATACCCAGAAAAAGACTTCAAATGTCTTCTTTAAAGCAAAGAAAGCAGGCCAACACGCGACAGAAGGTAGAAAGCACCAAAAACACACTCTTCCTGATTGATTTCTCTTACGAATCCCATTTCCATAATTAAACTTTCCTCCAAACACTTGAAACTGACTTCGCCTCCTGCCTTCGCCGCCGCACGTGCAAAAACACCAGCCCCACGTGTTGTTTTTTTTCCGGCAAAACAGCGTCGAGTCGCGAGTTCCAGTGGAGCGGAGCTAATGAGCCGGTTTGCATCTGTAACCGTCCGAGATAAAGCAAAAGACAAAACAAGAAATTAATTGTTCGGGGACACAAAACCCAGCCGTGTTTATCCGGCGGTGACAAAAACACGCCGTACGTTTAATCCTGACGAGCTAAAGAGGACGCCGCTGCGGATGGGACGCCTTTAAACGGCCGGGGCGCGTGCCGGAGGTGGCGGGTCGATCGAGGGGGATCGCTTTGGGACGAGAGGCTTTGGTGGCTCCAGACACAGACGGAGTTATGCAAATGGAGAGGATTAAGGATGGAAATGTGCAAATGCTAAGAGTTATTAACGAGGGACCGGACGGAACAAAGAAATGAAGAATACTTATCTTTGACAAACCTGTTTAAAGTTCTGATTGAGCTGTAGTTCAGGTCTGGTGACGTCCAAAGAAGGAAATGGATCAGACCTGTTTGGGCCTGGTTTAGTCCAGGTTTAGTCCAGGTTTAGTTCTGGTTTAGACCTAGTTTGGGTGTGGTTTAGTCCAGGTTTAGTCCAGGTTTAGTTCTGGTTTAGACTTGGTTTAGACTTGGTTTGGGTGTGGTTTAGTCCAGGTTTAGTACAGGTTTAGTTCTGGTTTAGACCTGGTTTGGGTGTGGTTTAGTCCAGGTTTAGTTCTGGTTTAGACCTGGTTTGGGTGTGGTTTAGTCCAGGTTTAGTTCTGGTTTAGAGCTGGTTTGGACGTGGTTTAGTCCAGGTTTAGTTCTAGTTTAGACCTGGTTTGGACGTGGTTTAGTCCAGGTTTAGTTCTGGTTTAGAGCTGGTTTGGACGTGGTTTAGTCCAGGTTTAGTTCTGGTTTAGAGCTGGTTTAGAGCTGGTTTGGGCGTGGTTTAGTCCAGGTTTAGTTCTGGTTTAGACCTGTTTGGGCGTGGTTTAGTCCGGGTTTAGTCCAGGTTTAGTTCTGGTTTAGACCTGTTTGGGCGTGGTTTAGTCCAGGTTTAGTTCTAGTTTAGACCTGGTTTGGGTGTGGTTTAGTCCAGGTTTAGTTCTGGTTTAGAGCTGGTTTGGGCATGGTTTAGTCCAGGTTTAGTTCTGGTTTAGAGCTGGTTTAGAGTTCTTTACCCAAGTATGAACAGTTTGATGGCCTAAAACACAAAGAAAGTCCTGGATTGAAGATTAAGAACGATAGAAAACCTGCTGCTTTTACCACGGGACACACACAGGCATTAAAATCTATCAAACCATTCCTTAGCTCTTTGGCACACACATAATATTCACATACATTCATGTTAAGACAAATAAATGGCTTCAGAACAGCTTTTTTCCACACGGCAAAGTGAAACTGGAGTGGTCCGCCCAAGCACGGCCAATCAGAGCGCTGCTTTCTGCTCTTACTTCCTGGTTAAAGTGCTTTATTATTACTTGCAGACAATGCGTAGAGGTCTAATTCTGTCACAAAGTGTTATTTTTACAAGATACTC